>OV651823.1:10934844-12134844 GCA_927349885.1 Psylliodes chrysocephalus | reverse complement strand
CCAACTATTTTCAAAAGGTTCAGTATTAAAAAAGTGTTCAGTTGTTCTGAATTTCAATACCTTCTAGGACATATCAAAAGATTAAAAGTTATATCTCAAATTACAGTTCACTAACATCATGGTCAGTTTCGACTTTATTTAACAAAAACTCATAAATTAAATGATATTTTTATATCTATTCAAACAAATCATAAACTACGACAGAACAAAAATTAATTCTGAATATTTTAATTGAAAACAGCGTTGAACAAGCGTCCTTTAATAAGAAACAAACTACATTATATTTATGTTGAATCTCTCAGTAACAATTCAACTACAAAACGTTATTACATCTATTAAGTTAATTATATTTATCAAAGCTTTGTAACAAAAATGATTCTAACTGAAGATGACGTTCCAAATAATACAACACTACAATTTGAATATTTACCGCAGTCATTTTGAATTAAGTTTCGCAAACTAAACAATATCATTGTCAAAGTAAATTCAAGTAGAGTTTACATTAGCTTTCTATATTGTTATGCAAATACCGTTTTCTGTGTATAGCCGATTCGGGATTCTGCGGAATTGAGCATTTTCAGCTCTAGTTCAAACTATTCTTGTATGTGCTACTAGAAATATAACTACTTTGAACTTGTTCAGGAGCGTTGCACCTATTTTCGATTGATATAAGTTTTTCAAACAGATCTGAGGATAAAAAGATACTAGAAGTACCGTTTTAGGATTAATATTATTATATGCTGTAGACTCTTGCTTGTTATTTGAGACCAATCAGAAGCACTTGAAATCTATTTTGTATTTTTGGGGTGGGAAAATTGGATTGCCCCTCACAGCTCTAAAGCTTTTCTACTACTTCTACTACTACTACTACTTCTTTCATTTTGGAGTGTACTACCTCTTATTTGACTTCAAACATTTTTCTCGTTAATATGATTAAACAACGCTAATATCCAGCATAGCAAACCCTATAAAATGCTTGGGGATCTCCAAAAAATATAGCGGAGTACATATATTTTTCTTCGTATGCTATTTCGATGATATCGACTAAGCTGTGTACTTGACTTAGTGTCAAGTATTTATTTCTAAAACCAAATTGATTCGAAGGGATCAGGTTTTTATTTTTAATTATTAGTTTCAGTATATTTATTAGAAGCTTCTCAAACAGCTTATACAGGGTGAGTCATGAGGAACCTTACAGACTTCTACCATATGTAGAGTCCCTCAAGGGGTATATCATATGAGCATTAAAAAGTGGCTACTCCCCTTCGTTATTAATAGACGGGGTGTTTTGTGAATTTTGACAAAACTTTATATGGCCGTAAAATCTACAAGGATTGCTAGATTTCTTTAATTTTTTGGTGGAGCATTACACTGGTGTCTAGCATTTAATTCATATCATCAAAAGTTAAAAATTCCAGGATTGGCTTAGGAAAAATTAATCTCGACGATTCATATCAAAAAGTTCGCCCTGTATAACATTTTTTTAAATTATAATAAGATATTTTTAAAGAACATAGATAGACAATCAAAACTGTGTATGTGACATTTTTGTCACCTTTTTTTTATTAAGGTTCGATTTTGGGTAAAACTGAAAAATCACCTTAAGGGTCACATAAATTATGTTATAACATAAAGAAAACATTGTTAATTGTATGCATTTGAACTAAACGAGCCAAACATAAGCCTTTAGTGAGCTTACTAGATCGTTAAATTCATTTTCGACAATTTCCAAATCCGGATTAGTTCATTTTTAAATTTTAAATAGAAATCGGCCTATTTTTGTAGACTATAGAAACTACTCAACTAAATTAAACATGTCAATAATCAATAAATAAATTGTAGCGAATAACAATAACGAACAATAAATTCACACTTATTAATTAATAATTATAAATGCTATTTATTAACCTCTAATAAAAACTGCACATTTTATTGTTGCAACTAAGATATTATGTGGTTTTATTTTTATTATAAATACATAGTAGGTACCTATGTATCAAGGTAGGTTTTAATAGTTTGACGTTTGTTTGTTCTTATTTATTTGTCATTTGCAACCATTATTTATACGTATAAAATAATATTTCGCTTTGTTTTATCTATTTTACAATAGTGTTAGAATTTTTGTTGTTGGTGTTGTTATTCAAAATGCCCCATAAGTTTTCAAATGCAGAATATGCAGATATCATTTTTATGTACGGATTCTGTAATGGGAATGGCAGAGCTGCAGCAAGAGAATATCATAGAAGATTTCCTGGTCGTCGAGTTCCCTGTTATTCAACATTTGCATCATTTTTTAATTATTTGCGAGAACATGGCACATTCCCTAAAGCAAATACAGAACGAAATGTAGATCATGAGCAGGAAGATAATATTCTTGATGCTGTTATTGCGAACCCCACAATAAGCACCAGGAAAGTAAGTCGACAACTTTATGTTACCCAATCAAAAGTGACTAGAGTCTTACGAAAAAATAATTTACACCCATATCATATTCAATTAGTTCAGCGGCTACACCCTGGAGATGAAATCCATAGGTTGGAATTTTGTAGGTGGATTGCAAATCATAGACCAGTACTGTATAGAACATTGTTTACAGATGAAGCACAGTTTACAAGGGATGGGATAAATAATTCCCGTAATTTACATGTGTGGGCAGTAGACAATCCCCATGCTGTTCGAGAGTTTCGGTCTCAGCTAAGGTTTTCCGTGAACGTATGGATTGGTGTGATAAATAACCAATTTATAGGACAAGTTTACTTAGACATTTTGCAAAATACTTTGCCTAATTTACTTGCCAACGTAGGTATCTGAGGGATGTATTTCCAACATGATGGAGCATCGCCTCATTTTTTAGTTGCGGTAAGAAATTATCTAAATAATGTTTTTGGCAACAGATGGATAGGACGTGCAGGTCCTATTTCATGGCCTCCAAGATCCCCAGATTTTAACTTCGTAGATTACTATATTTGGGGACGATTGAAAGAATTAGTTTATTCACAAAATATTAATTTCCGACAACAATTAATTGATAGAATTATACTTTGCTCTTATGTTATTAGAAACGATCCCTTGACTATCCGTAAATCAATAAGGCACTTAACGATTCGGCAACAAAAATGCGTAGAAGCTGGAGAGTTTTATTTCGAACAACTACTGTAATTGTTAATTAATTACCATGATTTTATTTTCTAGTATACATGTTATCATTATTCTATGTATGTAGTATTAGTTTTTTTTTAAATTTCTTATTTCGTTATTCTAATTCGTTAAAATTTATTTATTGTTTGTTGATGAAATTTAAACGAAATAAAATATTTCTAATAAATACATATGAACTTATGTTTAATTTATTTGAGTCTCCAAAAATGTACAGGGTGATTTTTGTTTAAAAATTAATTAAAAATTTATAACTAGGCCTGGAAATTGAATAAAATGATATTAACGGTGTAGGCACTAAAGGCTTATGTTAGACTCGTTTTAGTTCAAATGTATACCATTAACAATTTTTTCTTTAAGTTATAACATTATAATGTGACCCCTTAAGTTGATTTTTCAGTTTTGCTCAAAATCAAAACTTAATAAAAAAATTAAAGAAAATGTGACAAAAATGTCACATACACAATTTTGATTGTCTATCTATGTACTTTAAAAATATTTTATTATAATTAAAAAAAATCTTTTACAGGGCGAACTTTTTGATATGAATCGTCGAGATTAATTTTTCCTAAGCCAATCCTGGAATTTTTAAATTTTGAGGATATAAATTAAATGCTAGACACCAGTGTAAAGATCCATCAAAAATTAGAGAAATCTCTGTAAGTTATAACATTATAATGTGACCCCTTAAGGTGATTTTTCAGTTTTGCCCAAAATCAAAACTTAATAAAAAAATTAAAGAAAATGTGACAAAAATGTCACATACACAGTTTTGATTGCCTGTCTATGTACTTTAAAAATATATTATTATAATTTAAAAAAATCTTATACAGGGCGAACTTTTTGATATGAATCGTCGAGATTTATTTTTCCTAAGCCAATCCTGGAATTTTTAACTTTTGAGGATAAGAATAAAATGATAGACACCAGTGTAAAGCTCCACAAAAAAATTAAAGAAATCTAGTAATCCTTGTAGATTTTACGGCCATATAAAGTTTGGTCAAATTTCACCAATATATATTAATAACAAAGGAGAGTTGCCACTTTTTAATGCTCATATGATATACCCCTTAAGGGACTCTACATATGGTAGAAGTCTGTAAGGTTCCTCATGACTCACCCTGTATAATATTAGTAACAATGATAATGGTCTATATGATGACATTTCATTCAGAGATTTTCTTGACTTAGGAATTAGGATAACTTTAGTAATTTTCCATACATCTGATATATGATATGTTTAAGACGAAACTCTATATTTATGAAGCATGTCAATTTAACGATAGCTTCTTTTGTAGTTTCTTCAATATTTTTTTACTGTTAATGTCACATTCTGGAACCTTCTGTGAATTAATGTTTGTCTGAATTTCTTTCTTAATTGCATTGGGAGTACCTAACGTAATTTCAAGTTGTTTCATAACATGGATCATCTTCTTATGAGTTAGTTATTCTGATAGGAGGATACTGGATATACAAGTTTTTTATGTTATTAGTTGTTTTCTAGAGCAAATAATCAGTTTTTCTGTTAGCCTTTTTAGGTATCTGCTCTTTGTGATTTAGGATTTCTCTTTGAAGAATCTTAATAATAATGTAGATATTAATTACCTGACCATCTTTTGTTATAAAAGTATTCGATATGTATGCTTTGTTCAGTAAATTGTAAATTTAAATATTTGAAATATTTGAAGCGCCACTGAATTTAAAGATGTTACATTAGGCCTCTTTTATGTCGGCTTTAATGAAAACCGATCTAAAATGTGTCTTGGGGAAAGTTTAATGACATAAACGGCTGCTACGAGATTTTCACAGAAATGGACAGAAGGGAATTGGGTCAATGAGGGCGAGATTAGGCCCTATTTACCATAATGAATACAACGATGAGAGTCTGAATGTGTTACAATATACCAATCACTTGGTTCCCGCTCCAATAAAATAAAATAAAAATTGTCAGATTTATTAAAAAATATAAAAATAGAGTAATTTTTTTAGTGTCGGAATACATACAATATAGATTTTAGGTACTATATTTAATTTAATAATCGCTTGGACCCAATTTTTACAATTTTTTTATAGCTGCCAAAAACGCCTTTAGTGAGGCTTAGCCGCTATTCGTTCTCTAGGTTCTGAAGAAATCAATCTCAATTCCTTTAATAATACGCTTTATAATATCCATCATCTTGTATTTTTTCTTACCAATTATTCAAACCTGCCCTGCGTAGATATTCTTTCACTTCCTTCAGCCATCATGATCTAGGTTTTCTACGTCCTTATCTTTCTCATGGGTCTTGCAACATTGAATGAACTATTGTTCCATTTTCTGCTTTCCAAACTTTTATTTTCATAATTCTTAATTCTTCTTAAATTTTGGTTATTTACTTGTCAATGAGTTCTTGTGGCTACCTTATTAATAACACTATAAAAATCTTCTATTCTTTTTCCCCTGTAAAACTTAATTTATGCTTTTCGTTTCTTTTTATATTTTCCTTAATTGCGTTTAGTAAAAATGGCTTTCTACTACTTATGAGCATCTAACACTTCTAAAATTTAATATTTCTGAAATATTGGTCCCAAATAATCTATGTAAATGCAGTTACAAGTCATTAAGAATGTTTTATCCAGAAAATTCTGCATTTTTATGCAGGTACGTATAGCTTTAATCAAATTCTAAATTCAATTAGAGCCACCATACATATAATACCACTAAATTCTTGTTTTTACCATAACTAAATATTTAGAGTTTGTGAGCCAGTATCAAACAATCGTCTACTAAATTGAATTGTTTTTTTAAACTTTTTATTATTAGTATTTCAAATTAATATTATTAAAATGTTATTTTTAAATAAAAATCTATACAAGCCGATAAAAGGTCTTTGATTTAATAAACACATTTAAGTTCTAAAAAGGTACGTCAATTTGTTTTTAACTTCGACGTACACTAAACGAGTATTAATTGAGTATCTAACGTGACATTCGCCTTTTTCAACTGTCTAAAGGAAGTATTTTCAAACTCCGAGTGGAGTTCGGATGTAGAAAAACACTGTTTGTTTTGGTCCGACAAAGCGAACAAAAAGTATTTACAACGACGTGATTTATTGGAAATTCATTGATGTCCTCGAATGATTGAATCCGAGAAAAGAGAAAAAGAAAAAACAGTTTTAAGTGAAAAATAGAATTGAAAGGAACGAAACTGAATTATTACCAATAAAAGAACAACTGACCAGCTCTATTGAAGGATTTTAATAGCATTATCCATGTACTAAAGTTTACTAGAGTTACTTTTTTCTTGTAATAGTTACAGGCATCGCATCCTAATTTGTCAGTAGTGGGGTAAAGTTTGCGCACTTCTGACACACCTTTAAACCATCTTAATGGCTACTATTAAAGCTCATATACTCTAAGGTAGAGTGATGAAATTGGATATAATTTAATACATATTGTAGTTATATCCAAAGAAGTGGTTGTTTTATATCTTTATGTTTATTTATCTTATTTTACGTCTTGATCACATTTACGTTAGAAATATTTTCTCTTTTTAAAAGTTTCAATATTTTAATATTATTTTTAATTTATCATTTTAATTCATCACTTTATTGTAGTAAATTTTTTAAATCCTTAGGAAACGTTTTTCCCACGAAAAATTCTATGAAAAAAAAAAATATTGATGAAATATTTATCATGTCGTTACCAAGTACCTGTGGAAAAATAATGCTTGATTTACTGAATAAAAACAAAGTTTAACAAACAAAAAGTAATTTGAACGTTTCTCGAACTTTTCTAATTATTGTATACAGCCAAATCTGTTATGCTATAGAAAACTTACAAGTTCTATCAGACTTTTAAATAAGAATGTTATTTGCAAAATGTGAAAACTTCTTTCTTTTGAATCAATATCTGAAAAACATTGATTCTAACCTATTTTAAATTCGTCATACTAATCTAAACGTAATTTAAAAGGACCAAACACTTTTGGCATCAAATTTTTTATAATACATTAAGTTACATGTCATATTTCTGTTTATTTAAAAACGAATCGTGTATATTTAAAAGTTCAAGGCATTTACTCCATAAATATATAGATAATTAAGCTCTAAATACAACACACGACTAAAAATAAGAATAAATTTATTAAAAAAGCGCAAATTTCAACAATATTCATATTGATTTAAAACAAGAACAATTATATTTAAACTGTTACTAATAGGCGAGTAAAAAACAAACTAATTTGTTACTTGACACATTGGATGATAACACGCCATCAAGGCATCATTCTACAAGCTTTTTAGCCCATCTCCCATCTCCAAGTTATGCGTTTCACTCACGCTTCTATATACTGCGAAGACGAAGAACCGTTGTCCTACAAAATTAAAAATCGTCTAGTCATTAAATAAAATTAATTTTAAAAGTTTTTTAACCGTTTTTTCAACTGAGACATTTGAGGATACCGTATCGTAAGAAATCAAATAATATTAGAAAGAATAATAATATATTAATCACAAAAAATCTTAGTATAACCTAAACCCACCTTAACTCAATTAGACACACAAATCATATAAAACAAAAGTTTTGAACTTACTAGTTCCATACTTTATTATATAAAATAATTTATGTCGAAATGATTTAAAATTTAATTTATTACTACTACTAAAAAATTTTAATTTACCGCCATTTGTCAGTTGTCATTTGAGTTTTGTCTCCAAAACACAAGGGGGCACTACTTTGATTTAAAAGTCTAACATTGACGTGAAGTCTTTAAAGGTTAGGTGCTTTGTGATTAAACACTTTTAAACTATATTTTTTAGAAACCCTAAATAAAATCTCAAAATTGCCCCTAGTTTGTTTGAAGTATCAATATTATAACTAATATTAATGCATAGGCGTAGAACTTATTTCTTTTATTAATTGCAAATTTAACTTTTCTAGAACAATAGAAAAATGAGGGATTGAGTATAATAAGACTTGATTTTTACGACGGTTTTGTAATGACCTTGTACCCAATCAAATTTGAAGATTTTAAAAACAAAGATATATATTTTTTAATTTACTTAGATTATGAACTAAATTAGCATGCATACAGCATGTTCAATCGCTTTACCCACCAATTTCATTATCCACCAATCACTGCACTACCAACTCATATCTGACAGCAAAAAATATCATGCTCAGCATTATCACTCGCTTATACCATTAGGCAACAGATCGAAATGTTACTTGCAGATGTCTCCGCAGGTGTCGTGGGTGAGGCACAGGGACGTGCATCTCCTTACAGTGGGCCGTTATACATACACCAGTGACCAGAGGTTTAGAGCCATCCACCAACCCCATTCGGAAGATTGGACGTTGCAAATCAAGTATCCTCAGCACAGGGATTCCGGAGTGTACGAATGTCAGGTCTCATCGACACCGCATCTATCGCATTTCATCCATCTCACCGTAATAGGTAAGTTTATCTTGAATTATAATAATTTATATAGGTTGTCTCGGGAATATAGTAAGTCAGGATTAAAAAAAAAAAAAAAACCAAAAACCGGCGTCATTTAACGCTATAACATACATTCATGTATGGTTCAATTAGACAAATTATCTTCAAACTTCATTAGAGATTCTACTCGAGTTGACTACTTTTCACCTGATGAGCCCTAAGTGGGGCGAAACCGTTTGTACAATGTTAGCTACTAAATTAAAGAATTTGTTGTAATGAAAAAGTCGTTCATTCTTTTGGTACATCTGGTCTATATTTTAAGCTGCAAGGAGTAGCTCTTAAGGAAAATAACAATACAGCAAGTATTCTAGTTAAATTAAATTAAATAAGAACTATACTAACATTTTGTGACCACAGCAATTGTTTGTCTTGATTTGAATTATTTATTTTTTGAATCCAAGAGATAAAAAATAATTTAGTTTGTTAAATAATAAACACTGAGGTAAATAAACAACATAAGTCATATACATATGGCTTATTTTACTTTAAAAAGTTATGATATAAACTATTATCTGTGTAAAATAAACTTATAACGTTCGTAAAAAAGTTTCAATCCCGTTGAAAGTATATTAAATTGTCTTATTACCGATATCGATGTTTCCAAAGTTTTAAATTAATCATTAGGGTTGATTTGTAGCTATAACCTGACAATTTAAAATTGCTTCCATATCAAATTTGTCGAATACACTGTATAATTTAATGTATTGGTGAGAATAGGTGAACTTTCTAGCACATTCGCCAATTTTTTAAATTTGTATACAAATATTGGTGGAGGACCAAGCGAGAGTTAGTTATTATATGGACAGTGAAGATAAATACTGAACAGTTTAAAGACATTCGAAATATATATAAATTAGAATAATAGTGTTATAAATTAAATAAGTGTTTAAATAAATTATTAATAAATAAACTGTTGTTTAAAATAAACAAACATCACATTAATATAAAAATATAGGATACTCCAAATAATTATGATTCATTATCCTTTGATATAAACAAGTTGGATGAAATAAAATGAAAATTACTTTTCAATTTATTTCCTATGACATTTATGCAATTATTCATTTTTATTAACAATTTGTATTTGTATGGAACCCACTTATTTTTCTACAAATTGAATTTTTTTCTATTTATTGAAAGGAACGAATTATAACAGAACAACATTTTAAAATCATTTTTACTCGGACAAAGAAGATAGAATGAACATACATCTACGAATATAATTCGGATTTGATTACGTTAATCCATTTCTATTGTTATATTTTCTTCAACGTTTCCTTTCATACTAAAGCAAGCAAATATAAAACTCAATTTTTACGATGTTTTTTTTGTGTGTTGTTTACACTTCTTCGGGGAAAAGTAAATTAATGGTTTTTTTATGGCAATCATTTTATTATGAAATACATTTTTTATTAAGCTATGTGGCGGGTTTCGGTTTGAAAACCTTTTCAGTTCGGTAAATTATTAAGTGTAATAAAATGAAAAAGTACAATCTCAAAATTATAATAGAAGTGATCGCTTCCTTCCAGAAAACAACTACCTACTCAGTAAAATAATGTTTAACTAATGTTTAATTAATGTTCAACTAATGTTTAACTAATGTTTAACTAATGTTTAACTAATGTTTAACTAATGTTTAACTAATGTTTAACTAATGTTTAACTAATGTTTAACTAATGTTTAACTAATGTTTAACTAATGTTTAACTAATGTTTAACTAATGTTTAACTAATGTTTAACTAATGTTTAACTAATGTTTAACTAATGTTTAACTAATGTTTAACTAATGTTTAACTAATGTTTAACTAATGTTTAACTAATGTTTAACTAATGTTTAACTAATGTTTAACTAATGTTTAACTAATGTTTAACTAATGTTTAACTAATGTTTAACTAATGTTTAACTAATGTTTAACTAATGTTTAACTAATGTTTAACTAATGTTTAACTAATGTTTAACTAATGTTTAACTAATGTTTAACTAATGTTTAACTAATGTTTAACTAATGTTTAACTAATGTTTAACTAATGTTTAACTAATGTTTAACTAATGTTTAACTAATGTTTAACTAATGTTTAACTAATGTTTAACTAATGTTTAACTAATGTTTAACTAATGTTTAACTAATGTTTAACTAATGTTTAACTAATGTTTAACTAATGTTTAACTAATGTTTAACTAATGTTTAACTAATGTTTAACTAATGTTTAACTAATGTTTAACTAATATTTAACTAATGTTTAACTAATGTTTAACTAATGTTTAACTAATGTTTAACTAATGTTTAACTAATGTTTAACTAATGTTTAACTAATGTTTAACTAATGTTTAACTAATGTTTAACTAATGTTTAACTAATGTTTAACTAATGTTTAACTAATGTTTAACTAATGTTTAACTAATGTTTAACTAATGTTTAACTAATGTTTAACTAATGTTTAACTAATGTTTAACTAATGTTTAACTAATGTTTAACTAATGTTTAACTAATGTTTAACTAATGTTTAACTAATGTTTAACTAATGTTTAACTAATGTTTAACTAATGTTTAACTAATGTTTAACTAATGTTTAACTAATGTTTAACTAATGTTTAACTAATGTTTAACTAATGTTTAACTAATGTTTAACTAATGTTTAACTAATGTTTAACTAATGTTTAACTAATGTTTCACTAATGTTCGCTAATGTTTCACTAATGTTTAGTAATTGTTTCACCTAATGTTTGTTTAATTAATGTTTATTTAACGGGATTTTTTAAGTAATGTTTGTTTAAGTAATGCTTGTTTAATTAAGGTTTGTTTGCCCAATATTTATTTAACTAATATTTGTTTACCCAATATCTGTTTATCTAATATTTGTTTAACTAAAGTTTGTTTAACTAATGTTTGTTTAGCTCATATTTGTTTAAATTATGTTTGTTTAACCAATTTTAGTAAGTGTTTAACCTTTGTTTCTCAAAAGTTTTATCTAATCTTTATTAGAATCTGTAGCTGAGAAAAATTCACTTGAATATCTAGATTTTGGTTGAGTCAAATTATGAAGTCAAAAATTTACTTTAGAAACATTTTTCATTGCACCGAAAAATTTAGCTTAATATTTAAAAAAGTATACTTGGTAATGTCACTAATCTTTAAATATTATTTTTGCTGTCTTTTTTCTAGTTTCTAACCTGGAGTAGATTTAATTTTTGTTCCTTTTATCTAACTGTCATTATTTTACATTAAATAAATTTTATTTCCTTGATATCCTATCATAGGAATTATCCTCTTTTTTTCGCTGTAGCCTGCTTTGATTGTAATAACTGACCTAGCTATTTCCTAAGTTTTTTGGCGTATGTTAGGTTGATTAAAAAAAGGAAAAAAAAAAAGGAATCGTCAATTTTGCTATTTTCACCTTAATATTTAGAGCAAGTCCAAAATGAAGTTAGAAATATGATTTAGGGAAATTTCGAAAACCTAAATCACGATTCTATGAATCTTAAAACTAAGTATTCTCAACTTATGTATGCTAATCTTAGACTTCAAACCATTTTATTCGATGCATTTTGCTTTATTGCGGATGATATTCTGGACACAAAGAATACTAATTGCTTGAATTTTAAAACTGCCAAATGCTTGTCTCTCGAATATATTGATACGGATTTATGGGTAATCTCCGTCTATTTCAAATGGTAGTGCATTTAAAAAAAAGTTTTTAATTCATTTTAGCCTGTCAATGTGAATGTGATAGTGAGTGATTTCAAATTACCTATGCCTAATCCAGTTTTAAAATTTAAAATGCCTAAAACAGAAAGTAAAAGGTTTATTACATTAGTAGAATATATAGAATACTGAATAGAGTGGGTGGATACTCTTAGAATTTGAGATTTTTTTTTACTAATTTGCTACAAACAGTATTTAATCAATAACGTATAAAAAATATGTATATATAACGCAGTGCTCTGTTCCTGGGCAACAATGGCAATGCCATAGTAAGGTATTTAATTTCATCTACTAACTATAAAAATCCTTTGGAATAGCAAAAAATTGTTAAAAAAAAGTTTACAATGAATGTAAAACAAAATATTCGAATCTCAAAAATCAACATATTCCAATTTCTACATAATTCAACTTATGTCACATTATGCCATTACAAAAACAAAATATTAATTTAATAATGTGTGGCGATATGGAGATCCCCACCTATTCTTACCATTAGTTTTGACTTACATGTCATTTCAGTTTAAGACTTTAAGTCGATTTCAGGGGACTCCATTATTAATGAAAATTTACTATTAAAGATCTGGAGTAGGAGACTCCCAAAGTTCATTGATATATCCTCTATCTGGCAGCAAAAATGTGATAGTTGCAGATTTTTTAGATAGAATAGAGTTAGACGTATCTTTCAGTAGAAAAAATAGACCAATTAGAGTCACAATTCCGTGACTCACGAAGCACCTCAAAGGTAATTAAATTTGTAGTTCCGCAGGGTACTGTATTGGGACCTATACTTTTTACGGTCTATTACAAATAAACTCAATTGAAAGCATTTCCTCTTTCGCTGATGATACCGTTATACAGTATACAGCTAATACCTGGAAATAATTAAGAGTTAATTTAGAAAATGATATAAAAAATATTAAACTTTGGTTCGATGAAATGTCCTTAACAATTAATATAAATAAAACAAAATATATAGCTTTCTCCTGTCGAAATAATAACAGACCACAATATAGTTCTTTACATATAGGAGAGGTACAAATAGCAGAGGTAAAAACAATTAAATATTTGGGCATTGAAATTGATAACAACTTAAACTGGAAAACTCATGTCAAACAACTATTAAAAAAATTACGATATATTTTATTTAAATTTAAAAAATTAGCAGCTATTTTCAACTATAAAAATCTCAAAACGATTTACTAGTTGAATCGCTTATTCAATATGGAATAACGGCATGGGGAGGAATATATAAAACAAACTTAAAAAGGCTAGTAATTATTCAAAAAACTTTTCTTAAAATAATGAGTAATAAAAAACGATCTTACCCAACTGAGGCCTTATTTCAAGAGACAGGTATTTTCGACATTCGACAACTGCAATGTTACAGAATGTTCATCCTACAACAAAAAAATAAAAACTCCTTTCAAATGATAAAACATTCATATAATACACGATATAAAAACAAAGCCTCTATAGCGACAATGAAAGCGAATAAAAAACTAGGACAACGGTCGTTTAGTTATATATCACCTCGACTATACATGTTATTACCTGATAATATAAGAGAAATTAAGAAAACACACCTTTTTAAAAATAAAGTAAAGAAATTTATGAGTACACTGCCGAAATCAGAAATTATAAAAATAATTGAAAATTAAAAAATATATATCAAAAAATTTATTAAATTACCTTATTTTATGTCTTACTCACCTTCTTAACTAGCACTGGGATATTAAAAAAAAAAACGAATATAAAAAAAATTAGAAAGCTATGTAAAAAAAAAGATATTAAATACCATGTTAAAAATATATTTATAAAACAAATATGTAAAAAAAATTGTTACAAAAAATAAAAAAAAATTGTTAAAAAATGGTTAAAAAAATGTTAAAAAAATAAACTACCTACTCACTAAATAAACAGGGATTACGTATATTACCTTTCTTTCATATATACTTTTTTTTCTGTTTTCTCTGTTAGTTTAAGTTGTCTATAAAGAATTTTTGTTTTTTTTTTTTTGAATTAGGGCTTAAGCATAAAATATTACAAATGTTAAAAATAGTTCCGTAAAGTAAACGCAAAACTCACGCACAAAGGGCCCGTTCACTTTCATTTTTGAATGTGAATTATTTATATATTTATAGAGATATTAAACTCTTTTGTCTGGTGGTACTTTTCCCGTTAAGATATTTTTGCTAGAAGTAAGGGAATTCCCATAAAATTCTTTCAGTGACTCATTGCGTCAGAAAACCCCTAATTCCCTTCAGGTCTTGTATCGGTTAATAGTTAAAAGGGCGCGGTTGTCGGATGTATCATTGCACCACCATTCCTCTTCTGCATTTATTAAAGAAATTTAAATGATAAAAAAATATTATTTTTTAAAAATAATGTGTTTATATTTTCAGATAAAGCTGGAAGGCTTACCTTTTTTAAATTTTAATAAAAACAATTAGTATTACTCAAGCTGAATATTACCAGATCGAAATTTTATTTGAGAAAATGTATCTGGTAAACGTGACAACGTTGTAAGTACTTCTAAATAGTGTTGTCTACACACACTTCTAGAAATAAATGCAACGTTGCCACGTTTACCAGATAAATATTGCAAATCAAATTTCTACTTTTTGATTATGGTCTGGTTAATTTTCAGCCTGAGTAATAATAATTGTTTTAATTAAAAAGTAAAAAATAAGCTCCCAGCTTTAAATCTGAAAATATAAGTTCATGATTTTTAGAAAAATAATGGAATTTTACTATTTAAATTACATATAAATGCAGAAATGCTATATTAGGGATACTTCCGACAACCTCGCCGTCTTTCAGCATAACCGATACGAGACGTGAACGGAATTAGGGATTTTCTGACACAATGAGTCACTGAAAGAATTTTATGGGAATTCCCTTATGTAACGTTCATTTTTGGCCCCACGAATTAATAAAATTGTTTTGGCTTACCTGGTTAATCATACAAAAAAAAAAGGTAAAATCGTATTGATGATATCACTATTATTTTTGTCATTAACTAATTTCACCTGTATTCTAACTTTTGGACATCATTATTACAATTTATTTCATCTCACCACTAAGTAAAAGGTAGCATAATACTTTGTACATTGGTCATATTTGCGGTGTAGTGTTCACTGTTTTAATTTGCCAGATTCTCCTAGAAATAGACCAAGTTTCGTTGTAAATTTATGCATATTATGTATTATAGTCTCACCTTTGGGTAATTAATTATTTACGATACCATTCTTTAAGATTTTCTTTGTTGTTTATTTTGTTTATAGCTGTCAGAATTGGATTAATGTTTATTAATTGTGACAGTGAATGACATAAACGTCATTTGACGACAGAACACCGACAAGTGTCATGTTGGTGGGACGTTCCAATATCGGGCTCAGAACCCGAGGTAAGGTAGTTTCACAATGAGCGATTTTAAGTCGTGAGGGATTTTTTTTGCGATCGCTGTTGTATTAATTTTTGTCGGGAACAGTTTCCCAAATGTAGTTATACTGTATATAAATATAGTTTTTAGGGTACCTTTCGTAAATGGTCTGTTAAGTTATATAGTGGGGAATTCTTGAGGATGAATTTCTGAACCCACTTGACATTTATCGGAAAGGGATTTCGGCCATTTTGGACGGCTGACGTATTGTTTTTTTTCTGTCAGTGGGTATTCAGTCACGAGAGACGATTTTTGTGTCGAAATAGAATTTTCTTAATATTTAGCCCCATCGGCTTACCCTAATTAAAGGGGATTTTAGATTCTATTTCATGGTTAATTGTGGGTAAATGGACATTTCGTATTTTGAGGGGAATTTTAGTGAATTGGTAAATTCCCATGGTCATTGGTCCAGTCCATATCTAATATAGGATTTTAACGCAATAATCGGGAGTTCACAGCATTTGGAGTGTGGAATATTGTTGTGCTGTGAATCATCTCACGTGGTTCTCATCCTTGAAAGGCTACCAAGTTAACCCTTTACGAAAAAGGTATGTTTTGTATATATTAGGTTATGTTACCAACCATGTGTAACAGAATTTTAATTATTTGAGCTCATAATACTGTTTATGACTCACTGTTGAACCAATGTAATTTTTCTTCATCCTAGATGCTGAATAGTTTCTAGTTTATGTACATTTTTTTTTGGGTAATTCTATAGTTCGGGATACCTGAGTCAATGTGTATTGACATTTTTCTTTGTAATATTTTAAGGGTTTAACTCAGGGGGTTGTTAGCCCAGGATTCGACGACAGTTTGACCCAAGGGATTGTTGACCCAGGATTTCAACAGTTGTACACAGAGGGTTATATCGTCCGGAGTTCAACGGTTTCATCGTGGACTCATCGAGGGGACACAGAACATTGGTATGCTAGCCACCTAGTTTACTTGTAGCTAGATTTACAAGAATGTTTCTTGTTCTGGATAGGAAGATGGGAATGCTGTGAAAGAAGACACCCTACTATCAGGTTTTTCTTATACGTTGTATTGAAGGTTTCATGTGTGCATTGTTAAACTATACATTCACTTTCAACCGAATGTTGTCAAGGTATTCTCAACATTATTTATACTTTTGAGCACAGAATGTTCTAGGTTTCTTTCACTCATAACTTAAGTATTATCAAATGTTACATCGTTTAATTGATTAATATTTTAAAGCTTTTACTTAATTTAAGCACTTAATGCTGATGTAGTAATCCTTCGGGTCGCAGAACACTTGGACTGCTTCCACGTTTAAGTTGTAATTCTTCAGTTATTAAGGGCTACTGCCATAATTTTACTTTATTCAATTTATTCATTATTAAATGGACCAGACTTAACTATAAGTTAAGCAATCTCAGAAGACCCGTGTGGGGGCAGAGATTAAGTAACCTCTTCCAATCTGGGAGTTTAAGTAAATAACCTCTGTGTCTGAAGTCCTTTGTGTATCTTTCATTTATTATTATTATTATTTTTTTATTTAAATAAGTACTTAATGCTGGAGTAGTGATTCTTCTAGTTGCAGAACATCTGGGCTGCTTCTACGCATAAGTTGTAAATCTTCGGTTATTAAGAACTACAGTCAAATTTAACCTTATTCTTCACTTTTACATTTTGTTTATTTTTCTTTTTATGATAAGACTTAACTATAAGTTAAGCAATCTCAGAAGACCCGTGTGGGGGCAGAGATTAAGTAACCTCTTCCAATCTGGGAGTTTAAGTAAATAACCTCTGTCTAAAGTCCTTTATATGTTGTATTTTTATTATTTTTTTTGATATTTTTATTTAGTTCTATGAATTATACTTAATTATAAAATTTCATGGTTTAATAATTTTCTTTTGGGTAGTTTGGTCTTAACCAAAAGTTAAACAGATATCGCCTTCCAATTTGGAGAGGGTTATAAGATTATAAGTTTACTGTTTTTATAATATATGAAGTAGTATAGGTACGGTGATGCACAATATTTAAGTTAACTATTATATTATATTTTTTTTATGTAAGGTGGAAATTAATGTTTTGCGCAAGCGTCATGCCTGGTACCAAGCTAACGACGAACCGTTCCATACTTTGATACATTTATTAATTTTTTTTTGGGTTATGCATATACATACACTGTGTAAGTTTTTCCTTTTAATTTCCTCCAACTTTTTTTTTTTATTATCTAAGCCATCAGGTAATTAGTTTGTATATTTACTAAATATTTTTTTTTTTTCTTTATAAAGGAACATAAGTTGAGGTTTGTCTTTTATTTCTTTCCTCATTTACTGGGTTTTTGGGGAAATAGGATCATAGTTTGGCCACTATATAGACCCAGTTGGCGCCTATTTATTTGTCTACTATTTCCGGAATTTTTGTAAGCTATCCACCCCCTAGCTGCCGTCTGAGCGACGTCGAAGGCCCGAAGGTTGACACCGAAACAACCGAAACTTGTGTAACCGTAGTAGACAACATTTTTAATTATAGTTAATACTTTAATAATTTTTTTTTAAGTTTAAAAATTTTGGTGGAATCACCAAGTTCATTTTGTAGGTTACACTTACTTCTAGCAAAAATATCTTTACGGGAAAAGTACCACCAGACAAAAGAGTTTAATATCTTTATAAATATATAATCAATTCACATTCAAAAATGAAAGTGAACGGGCCCAATCTCTCCTTGAGATTTCAGTGGGTGCTCAGTTTATTTTCCGCAACCATTTAAATTTACTATTGTAAATCTGTTCTTATATTTATATTTTTTTTGTGGAAAATAAATTATAAAAATTATATTAAAAATAATAAAATATTTAATAATTATTTAAAGAATTTATCAAAAAATTAGGTTTAGAAAATTTACATACCACTACCAAACAGAATAATAGAATGTTTTCATAAGACATTAAAAGCATCTCTTATGGCTGAACTTCATAATAATAACTGGAAATATGAGTTGCCTCTAGTTCTATTAGGTTTGAGAACTGCGGTAAAGGAAGATTTAAAATGTTCTGCTGCTAAATTAGTTTATGGGCAAACATTTAGTTTACCAGGTGATTTTTTAATCCTTAATAGCGAAACTTTTGATACTGATTCATTTTTAATTAAATTACAACAAAATTTTAATAATAATAAATACTTTAAAGTATCTTGACATGGCACAACACCATAATTGCTGAAACCCCCCCCTTTTGAAAGGCCATATAAGGTTATCAGTAGAAACAATAAGATTTTTAAAGTTTTTATTGATTGTAAAGAATCATTTATCTTTTTTTTTTTTTTTTTTTTTTTTTTAAGGTGAAGGGTGAGAAAAAGTCCTTTATATCTCACAAGGAAAGTCAATCTTTTATTATTTAACAAAACATTGAGTGCGACCGGTTTCGAAGTGTCATCACTTCATCTTTAGGCTCGCCTAGTGGAAAGGAGAATATGTGGTGTAAGGTGTGTTAACACTTAGAGCAAACGATATATAAATTAGTAAAAAAGAGAAAACTCACCATACTCTCCATCCACTAGGGAATACTACAAAACAAGTTTCATCAAATGTGGGGTGAAATAAATTGTAAAATGAACAAAGTTTACAAGTAATAAAAAGTTAAAAATATTTGAAAAACAAATATTAGTCAATTGGAATAGTAAAATTTAAAATATTCAAGACTATACAAAACAAATCACATACATTAAACAGATTAAAAGATAAGGCTTATTTTAAACGACCTTGTTTTTTCAAAAAACTAACATTTTTGAAAGGAGACCTGTCAAGTTAAGGCCTCTAAAGGTGGTGGCAAGTATTAACAAAAAAATTTCTTGGGTAAACCCATATAGGTAATAAGATGTAAACTATGAGTGAAGAAATATTTATTATTTATTATATTATAAGATTTGGGCCATGAACCAATCACCAAGTGTATGTGATGTTGTAGGAAGAAGAAAGAAGAAGAAATGACTGGGTTAACTGTTGTGAAGCAACTGAAGAATGAAAGAAGAAAAGAAGAAAATGGCGGATGTGAAATCACACAATCTAACCTAATCTTTAAACGTGCTCGTTGGTTTCTTATGGGAAAAAAATTACTTACTGAAATGTACCCCTTGCAAGAAAATATGTGAATAGAAATAAAGGGGGAGGTTAAAAAGGAAGTTAGAAAGATAAATTTAGATTAGTGTTGAGAAAACAGGAGGAGTTTCTGACATTATCTGGGCATTTAAGCAACTAACAGGATTTAATTTTAAATTTCTCAATATCTCGAGGCTTTCGAAGCTATTAAGAGTAAATCTATGGTAGGAACTATGTAGGATTTCGAAACCTTCAGTTGAATCGAAGTCGTGATTTGAGTCCAGTAGGTGGTTGGCAAAATGTGAAAAACCTGTTGTATTTTGGTTAAGACAACGCAAATGTTCTTTTAAACGGATCTTGAAATTTCTAAATGCGCGTCCCACATAGAAAGAATGGCAAGATTTACAAGTTAATTTATAAATTCCAGATAAGTCAAAGGGATCTAATTTATCTTTATTATGAACAAATAACTTATGTAATGAGGAGGGGGTTTTGAAAGATACTTTAAAGTGGTCTTTATAGGATGCTTTTCCAATAAAGGTAAGAGAAATGTATTTCTTACTGGTGGTTAGTTCATGTACCATATTAGGATTGTTATCAACATAGATAGGTTGAAGTTAGTTTTTTCCATGGCGGAACAAGATATTGTTCATAGTGTTGTTCAGAAACTAGTTAAACAGGTTTCTTTTGTATTAACCCTCCGTGGAGCTTTGACAACCATTGATAGGGAGACGGGGATGAAAAAAAGAACATCAAAAATAAATAGTGAATATTAAAGGTACCATTTGGGTAGGCGCGTCAAGAGACAAGCGACCACTGATGCGACTCTAAGGTCGAGTAGGACGACAGATGCATAAATGTTACGCTTGGTGCATTTCGCAAGCTTGAGAAGTGTCGCGCGACAGTTACAGGATAACCATTCGAGGAAGGATCAGCGTTGCCAGACCTACTGTTTTCACGTAGATCCACTGTTTCTGTCTCTAGCAAATTTTGTTCTTAATTTATTAAGTTTGCCTCATTCTTCAGCAAATGGTTAAAGAATATTTTCTCTAGTAAATTTTCTGCAGTAAAAGCAGCGTAATAAGCATCCACTACTCTAGGTTGGCTCCATAAAAAAAAAGATAATCATTGTTTTTATTAAAAATAAAACAAAGAATTAATAGGGCATCATAAAACATGCAACATGCACACTACGATTTTGAATTATCTGATTCAGACTGATCTAAAAGAAGTAGGTACCTTTTATTTTTCATTGTTTTTTTTTTTGTTTCCGTACGTTAAGTATATATTAAAAATGTTATTATTTGTGTTTATTCTTTGTTTACCTTCTAATTTGGGTCGAAAAAAGTTTATTTTTCGTTTCTTATATACTTGTTTTTTTATTTACTACACTGCAAATTTTAATTATTTCCCCCTGTATTAAAATCTACTGTTCAGATCTACGGTTTTTTTTACCCATACTGTTTTAAAATCTGGCAACGCTGCCTTGATCGAAAGAAATTTCCGACCGAATCACCCCCAAAAAAAAAGCGATGCCGAGGACAGTGAATTCGAGTGCGATACGCAGCAAAGCTTTGCACCGAGAAGTGTTTCCAGGACGACACTTCTCAGTCGTGTCGCGCCGTGCAAAAAGTGTTTCATATAATTGTATGTATTTTAGATGTGAAGCGACACTTCTCGGTCGTGTCGGCGGTCGTATGTCGCGTCGGCGGTCGTCTGTCGCGTCTACCGAAATGGTACCTTAAAACGACAGAACAAGAAGACAAACACCTTTTTTTTACATGGTGTTCACTTTATTATTTTTAGACCAAATATTTTTTATATTCCTCAGAAAACTATTTCCAGTTCTACACAATGAAACACAAAAAAATGCTGCTAGATATATTTATTTTATACATATAATCAGACATTCTCTTTGTGTATACATATTAAGGTAATATACTTACTGCAACAAGTTGAAGATCACTACATTCCTATTTGTTGTTAGAATTACGTTAATATATCCAGTCAGTAAAAATATCATCAATAGGTTCGATGTTTATTAGTATTTTAATAATAACGTATGTAGTTAGGAAAAAAAATGATATATGACTGCCAGATGTATTTATTTAACGATTTAACAAAATTGTGTGATGCTAGCATCAATTGAATATAAGTCCCAGCAGCAGCGTATAACTTAAAGCTGTTTCTTGTATACTAAGTTACATTACTAGAGGATATATTGCTGAAAACCATGAGATATTTTTCTACATTAAATATTTAAATTAAAACACAGAAAGAAAGTAAACTTATTATAAAATATATTCCAAATAGCTACATTAATTTAATGAAATATTATAAAATGTATAACCGCGAAGGAGAATTTTAAATTAATTTTGAATGTAAGAACAGTTTCTTGGCTATATATAACTAATGGCATTCTAAAATTGTGTTAAGATCCTACAAGATAGTTTCTTTTACGTGAATTCTATTAAGACTATAAGCACGTCGCTGCGCTTTAGTTGGTACATTGTGTTTGAGTTTTACCATATTTTTAATGTGATAGAAGAAATTTAATTTGTTTGCCATCTATTGGAGGCGTATTATAGGATGTTTACGAAAAGTTTCAGATGATATTACACTTAGTAATTAAATGCTGCCAATAAAATATATTAAAATTCACAAAATTCACAGTTTTGTAAAATTCATTTAAGCTTGTACTTTTTAAATACACAATGTCAAAATTATTACACAATTTATTGAAATTAATTCATATTTTAACCCCAGACCAACATGGTTTTCGAACTATGCTTTCTACAACTTTTTCATTTGTTTCACTTTATAGGAAGAACTGGTTTACATCGTTGAATTTCTCTTTAAAAGCTCTACATACTGGTTTTTACCAATTCATGCTTTGTTGTATCAAGGGCAAGATAACAGGATTTTCACATTGAATTTTTACAGAAAAAGGTTTTTGTTAAATAACTTGACTATCGTTTAAACTAGGAAGAAGTGGCTTGCATCATTAAATTTTTCTTTAAAACCTCTACAAAATGATTTAAAAAAAGTCACCACTGAGTTTTTCGTAAAGCCAGAAAATACGGTTTTCAGACCAAATTTTAGGGAATTTTAACAGAAACGAGTGTTTTTGTTAAATAACTTGACTATCTTTTAAACTAGGAAGAAGTGGTAAATCTTTTTAAATCTACAGATTCAGGCTAAAATCTTTTTGACCTAATACACTTATTATAAAATCCAAAATCTCTTTTGTATCTGGTAAGAAAGAATTCATTTAGATTCAATCTGAACTAAAATGATCCATTTTCTTTAGAAATATGCATTCAAAACAAACGAAAGCTTCAAAAAGTTTTCTTATCTTTACTAAACTTAAAATTGTTAAAATGGGTTACACAACTGCTCGTGAGGTGATTCAACTCTTGAAGTAACTTTATAAGCACACGCAACCACATATTTAAATTGGGTTGATTTTAATCTGATGGTTTTCTGCATCAAACTGTCTGGAATATTGCAATTAATTACTTATAATCTATTTGGATTAAAATAAATTATTAATATTAGTTGTATTTATTGATGCAGACTTTCAAAACATTTAAAAAATTAAAATATGGTGTATATGGAGTAAAATATATATACACTTACAGTAAATCAATAGCTTGGCTTGGTTGACAAAAGATATAATCGAATGAAATTGAAGACAAAGGATGGGCGGTGTTGATTAGACGAGTGCACGTCTTAGGTATTAGTTAGCATCAGGGGTATTAATTAAACTTCCGCTTCCTGTTCAAGGAACATCAAGGATCAGAGCGTTCCACTGATAATAGACACGCACTACGTTTACCAATTTCACTTTCAGTGGCTCTATCTCATATAACTACATAGATGTGGTAATGTTGCTGTTTAACATTTTGCTTTGTCATGTTTCAGCTTGGATTTCATGATTTGCTATTCAAATAAATTTACATGAAAAATCTTTGAAAACAAAAAAGCGCGAAATGTATAACATAATACCGATGAAATTTTGTAATATATATTTTCTCATTAAAAGAAAATTCTCAAAGGATTTATTAAAATTTTTCTCCAATTTATAACGTTCAGTTGCCTTCATGTCAATATTCTTGATTCCATATATATGAGCTTTATCTTTATTGACTGTTTTTTTTTAATCTAAAGTGCAGTTAAGTATTCTTTGTCATTTCATATTATTTTTACCCGTTGTATGGTTTATTATGTAGATATCTTATGTTCTGCTTTAGTCCGTCTTTTTTTTTACTTGTCAGATCTTAAGAACAGAGTATCCTTGTTGCAGTAAGTATATAACCTTGAAATTAATATTTTGTTACCATTATAACTTCTATCTCTTCCTTCTGGTTAAATAATAAACTGCATCAAAAGTTCATTGGAACTATGAAAAATCGATATAGAAGGGCTTGAAGTGCATGTAAACAAAAAAAATGCCTAATTCGAAATCATGAGTGAATACAAAACCATAGAATTGTATATTTTCTACGACCTACGGATATAAGCGTGTGATAATATCAAAATAAACGGTAGACCGCGAGGACTATGTATTTAATGCCATCTGTTTTAAAAATGATTTAAAATAACGAAAAATTGCTAAGAATAAGTTTAAAATGCATGTAAAACAAAACGAAACAAATCATGTTATCGTATACTATTCCTACTTCTATTCCTACTTAATTTAACTTATGACACATAATGCCATTACAAAGTCCAAGCATTAATTTATTAGTAAGATACGTGGAAATATGTAGATAGATACATTTCTTTCATACATATAATGGGACAATCTATTTGTGTATAAATTTGAAAGTTATATATTTACTGCAACAAGTCGAGGATCAGTACAATCCCATTTGTTGCGTAATCTGATGCAACAATAATTACGTTAATATAATATCGAATTAACCAAAATATAACCAATACTTTTTTATTTTACTCACCGACTTCAGCTGAAGATAAATTCAAGGTTAAGGAATGAAAATAAACACTGACAAGAATTTTTATTTGTAAAAACACGTAGATTACTATTTCGAAGAAAATTATTTAAATACTTTTATTATTTGATGTATTTATAAGCCTTTTCATTAACCAATAATATATGAAAATATTTTATTGTGTATATCTTTTTATATCCATTTCTGAAGTATTTATTTTTTTTTCTACAAATCAAAATGTTTCGCTTTCTTTTCCCATTTCAAATCATTAACTAAAATTTTTAATTTTAAACACCATCAAAGTGCTATTATCATACACAACTGAAAGCTTCGTTAACCATTTTAGATACTTAAAGCCCACTTTGGCAAACGGGTGTTTTGAAAATGTTTGATGTTAGCCTGCCGGTCAGGTAAGTGGCTATATTCGTCTTCATCAATATTTAACAAAATCGAAGAGGTCTTTGAAATATAAATACGTCAGTGCGTGTATGTAGGTGGACTAAATATCAGGAGCTGCATGAAAATATATTGTAATGGACTTTTAAAATCCAAAAATAATAAAAATAAAATATTATATGAGAGAAATAAAACTCAAAATCTATATTTTAATAAAAATAGTGATTTTTTTTTAATGTGCGGATATACATTTAATGGAATCTTCTAGTGTCAAAAGTGGTAAACAGAAAGAATAGAGATAGTTCATGCTGTTGGAATATAATAACAAATCTATGCGAACACATACCGCACTTCAGTCCTACAATATCATGCGCATAATATCCATAGAGGACACATGACTACGTTGGTAAAATCGTGTATTAATATAAAATACTTATGTTATTTTCCTATTTTCACTTATTTACTTCCCCTATGGGGTATTCTTTTCGTTGCAATTTGTTTGTCTTTCTGACCTAAAAGCTGTTATTATAATTCCTGTTATAATTTTGATTTATTTATAACTATTTAATCTTCATTATTCGTGGCTAAATTTTTTAAACGTTTGGTGCATAAATGTTTTATTTTTATTACCAAGTTTTTTACACCCTTCGCTTTTTTAATCTCCTTTTTATTTGATTTAATCTAATAGAGTTAAGTCAAACATCTCATATTTTGGGATGTAAAATCAACAATTGTGTTGATGAACGAATCTTAACATTATTGCACAAATAACAGTTACTCAATGGCGAATAAATATATAGGTATGTTTAAATCTTAATTATAATAAAATAAGTAATAAAAAATTGTATAAATCGGTGAAATTTTAAAATAGTGTGAAATAAAGAAGCCAAGCCGATAAGGGCATAATACTTGCTTCGGTAGGGTATTTAACGAAAACAGGCTATTTAAATATATATTAAATAATATGGGTTTAAGTACTGTTCCTTGAGGTATGCTATAATCAACGACTTCTGTATCATTATTAACATTACTCTTACAGCTTGATACCTTTTCAATAAATAATTTTCAAAAACTTTTAAATATTTGTCTCTAATGTCTATATCTTCTAGAAGCTGCAAGAGTAGACGATGGCAAACAGTATCAAAAGCCTTAGACAAATAGACAAAAATGCATAAGCATGACTTGCTACCATCAAGAAATCTAACTATTTTTAAAGTTAAAGCTAGAATAGTTTAAATAGTTTTCTAATTGTGTTATAAATTCTAGCGCCGTGGAATTCGGGGATCTATATACAGCTGTTATGGAGATAGTCGTATCTGTATCTGGTATATATTAATATTGTTAATAATCTCCATTATTTTATATATAGAGTGTATATTAAAGCATAACCTTCTTTCTTAAATAAACTTTAAACTAAAATATCTATCTTACTTAAAATTATAGAATCGACATCATAGTCTAAATTTTGGAGTAGCTTGTCTCATTTAACGTAACTAATATCAATCTGAAGCTTGCCACAGAAAACTGTAAAACTTTCTATTTATTTATTGCTTCACTTTGTGTTCTTCTATAATAAATAACTTTACTGCATGTGTACTTTTAAATAAAAAATACAACAACCACTATTCCGTGATTATGTTGTATTGGATATCAAGTGCTTCATATTAGTCATGACATAGGTAATTTTATCTTAATGATATATTTTTAGAGAACTTCCACAAACACTAAACACTAAACTTATGTATCTACATTTTAGTACTACTACATCCTCATCTAAAAGTATAGTTATGTATATTTTCATTTTAATAAAATTCTATAAAAACAAGGATATAGGTACATTGTTTCAGTTTTTAAATTTAGTCCTTTTAACCAGGGTTGATGGACTATACTACCGTATCACGAAATCAATTTGAATAAAAGGTTTTACCACTAAAAGTGTTGTTCATTTCACTTAGCAAAATGCTACCTTATTCTTATTGATTGGTTTTATAAAAAAATATTTTATAACAGACTGATGCATTAACATTTTTTTGACTTCTGTTTTTACAGGCTATTAAATGTTGTTTTTCTCATGGCAACATACAAGCTATTTATATTAAAATCGAATATTTCATCAATCTAAAAGGAATTGCACATGCATTATAAATTATAATATAAGGGTTAGAATAAAAATGTATTAGGTATCTTGTTTTGTTGTTTATTATTTAGGTATAGAGCTGATATTTTTTCTCTAAAGTTGACCATGTAATAAATAACTCACGTGAAAGCTTACAGATTTAAATGACAATTATTCTTCTTTAAAAATAGTCGTATATTAACAAAGAAGAAAATATCACAAACGTATAAAATAAGGTATATTACGAATGAAAATATTTTGAACACACGCACGCACAGACAACCAAATGAAATTTACCCAGTTAGACGAGTTTGAACAAGAATATTTATATTGGCAAAAAATTCAGGACAATTGTATATACCATTGATAAAATTAGATAGCAAAATAAGGTGTCTCTGTTTTTGCCTATTTTCCAAGCAGGGCATTTTTAAAATTAATTACAGTGAACACCCAATCAGATATTTTTCTACTATATGAGCAATGGGCAAGCTGGAATCTAGTGAACAATAAAAATCTATAATTGCAGTTGTATCAATAAAATCGTTATTTTTAATTACACATGATTTTACACCACACGCTTTCTTGATCTCCCTTTCATCTAATTTCATCTATTTAATATGTTATATAGTATGAAGACCAAACTAAAGAGCAATAAGGTGGAATAAAAATTTTTAATTGCAGTTGTATCAGTAAAATCATAGGCAAACCTTTTTAAAAAACCCAATTTTTTTAAACGGTCCAGAACAATTTCAAGGTCTTTAATCTGATTAACAGGAAAATTATAGTCAAAAGTAGTTAGAGGTAGATGATAACGATAAAAAGATATTATATGGCATTTATTGGAATTTAAGTTCATGCTATTCAAATTTCACAATTTTGATAGATTTTCTAGGCCAAATTGAAGTCTAGAGATCATCATGGGCTTTATTAATTTGTAAAAGTGCTAAACCATCTGTAAATAATAAAGCTTTGCTATGATGAAAACAATACATTACATAACTAATAAATAAGTTAAATCGTAAGGGTCCTAGATGTGACCCCTGTGGAAACCTGAGAATATTTGAAAAAATTGGACTATTTGAGTTTTATTAGTAAGATTTATATAACGCTAATTTTATAACAATTTTTTATAATACCTATAAATGATTATGAAAATAACTACCTCTATAAAATGAATATACTATTATAAATTCTTCTTCTTCTTATTGTCATGTTATTCAACAATATCACAATATCTTCTGTTTCATATATTTAAATTCCCAGTAAAAGTATATTAAATAATTTTAAATTTCAAGCCTCTAATGAAATGTCTCCAAATTGTTACAAAACAAAACAAAATAACAAAAGTTTTATTATCTTTCATCTGATATCTTTCAAAAAGTTTTACTTGAAATAAATTTTATTCGATAAAGGTCTCCCAGAACTTTTATGGACCCTAAGAAAAAGTATCAAATCTTTTCGATTAAAAACAGACGATATTCGAAAAGTTTTAACAAACAAAAACATGTCATTGGCCAAAAGTTTCGGAAAAGGAATAGGTGTATTTAAAATTAAATAAAATTAATTAGCATTTATTATTAACACAATTAATTTTTATTTTATATAAAAAAATTAAGCTAATGATCTACCTCTTTCACCATTATTTTTTAAGTTAGGCCCTTCACCCTGCACCTATTCTACTGTTTTAATTTTGTTTACAAGTAATAAATGTCATTTTGTGAAAATGGTTAAAGTACCAACCCAAAATTATTAAATTTCATGATGACTTGTTACTAATACGAAAAGTTTCATTAAATTTGACTGGTAACAACAGCAATATTATTTTCCACATGATAATTTAACTATTCTATTTTTCATTTTTAACTTCCGTCAAAAAAATTAAACTTTGATGCACAACTTCCATAACACAATTACATAATACAATTTAAAAATTCATTCATTTTACCATAAAATATTTCATAACATAATGGCACACTGAGAATTTATTTGGCCTTTTACCTCCGTGGTTTTATGTCGAAGGTAAACAGATTATGTTCGTAATAAAAGTTTATTTCTTTCATATAGGTTATTGCAACGCTGAAATTTAATTACTGTTAGGTAATTAAAATATTCCTCCAAAGATAAAATGACTCCTGGTATTTTAGAGCGGTTTCATTATTAAAGGTAATGGGCGAGGAATATTATGCGTTTTTTATATTATAAACGCCACATAATAAAATTTCGTAGTAGATTTAAATATTTTATGATTATTAGTAAATCAGTGAGCATTAAAACAGTATATTGAGATTTTAAATTTTTTTATTACTAGTTGAACAGGAGGAAGTATTCTCTAAAATAAAATATAATAACGAAAATGTACCACAAAGTAGCGTGTTAGGACTATGGATAATAATGTATAAGCTCACACTATAAATTGGTTTAATTATTATATTTTTTAATACTCATTTTTGAACACCCTTCGCTTTCTTGGTCTCCTTTTCATATGATTTTATATAATAGGCTCTGGCGCCTGTGTCTAAAAGTATACTGATAGCCTGATTTGAATATTCATCCTTAAAATTAGCCAATAATGGTTTAGCCTTTAAATGTTGAAAATTAATAAATATTGTAAAATTTAGTAGTAGTATTTCAAATAGTTTAAAATATAAGTAACATATTATATGTTACTTATATTTAACGCTACTTACTCTAGAAGACATTAATTCAGCGTGTAGGTATTTATTTCATTTTAAAAATGTTAATTATTGTTTTTTTATAATTTTGCTAGCGCTAGTACCCTGTATGTTTTTCGTTAAACCCTCTATGAAAATATTAACCGATTATATATATCCTTTGTGTCCTAAATGTTTCTTGCTACACCTGCGACCATCCGGTTGCTCTCATGAATAACAAATGATGTCCTAAAGAGTATGAAAGTTTAATAATTGTGGAGTAAGGGATCTGGAAAGTCTCTCTATTTTCCTTTGCATGAACTTTTTTGTTGAGAGTTTTTCATTATTTATTAATGTTCGGTCATCTTTTCATAATGAATATTTATAAATTTAAACTTATATGATAACGTATAACATAAGAAAGATAAATGATAAATTATTTATGCTGTGTTCTAGTAAGAGAACATTTTTTTTGTAGAAGAAAAAAAATAAAAAATGGACAATAGTGAGATTTCATGACATAATCACTTTCAGACGTTATAACAAAATTTGAGTATTTGCAAGAAAGTGTATGAATTGAGTTATAAATTCTCTTTCAGAATAAATTATGTTAGAAGTGTTAAATTTGGCACCCTGGCAGGTACTGCAAACAAATTTAATTATTTATTTTCAACTATTTTTTTTTTCAAATACAAAAAGTATCCAAAAATTATCATTTTAAAAATGATTAAATATTTAATTAATAGAATAAATGGTACATAAATGGTAACATAAACTCGTTAAATAAAAAATAATCCAAACAGTTACTTGATTTACTATCTCCTTACAATCTTTAACCACAAATAGATGCTCCAACTTATATTACAAAACCAAGTCAAAATAAACTTAATCAAACAAAGTTAGTTGGTAGATATGTGATACCATAAACTTCAGGGCACGGTGCAGTACTTTTTAAAATAAATAATATAATAAATACAGATAAGAGTAAAAAATATATAAGCTTTCAGGACGTATTTAAAAAAATGTGGACAGAAATCTATAACGAACTGGATATAAATAGTAAATTTAGTTTATCAAATAAGTGTCAACTGATAATTATGCATAGAAATCAATTCACCTTTAGTTCAAATCCCGAGACAACCAATATAACAAAATTTGCGCTTCACCTGAACAATTAGCTGGCAGCTACTCGTACGGCGGTAAGGGAAGCTAATATTGTGCTATTTTTAATGTTCCAGAACCAGATACAGAGATCGTAGGCGGACCTGAGCTTTTCATTGATCGAGGCAGCACTATTAACCTCACTTGCGTCGTTCGACATAGTCCCGAGCCACCGGCGTTCATTTTCTGGAACCACAACGATGCTGTAAGAATTTTTATATACCTATCTATGTTTTTTATTATTAATATGCATGTTTAAATTATTTAAAAAATTAGTAAAAATCTACAGGGTATCTTAGAATAAAGTACCGTTAACTAGATTTTAAATAATAAGAAATATATAATGTGGCCAAAAACGCCCTCTAGATCCATATTTTGGGTGAATCAATACCATTCTCTTAAATAATACTCTTTGCAATGTTCCTTCGTTTTACTCTATCCTTTACTTATTCTTGCCAAATATTCACTCCTGCCCTTCGTATATCTTCTTTCACTTCCTTCTGCCATCCTAATCTGGGTCTGTCACGTTTCGTTCTTCCTCCTAAGTTTAAGTTATGTGGGCGCTCTTTAGTTTTTAAGTTAAGTGATCCGTTTTTCTTAATCAGAGTTAAGTAAACGTTATCTTGATTTTCTCTCCGATACAGTGTATAGCTTATAATTATATTATTTATAGTATTTTGTTTTATAACCATTGACTTTCATAATTTAACAACTTTTGTTAGGTGCTTGTTATTATATAATTGGTTTCCATTATTGCACTTTATTGTAACTTATTTATTGTTGTAACTCATTGTAACTTATAACTATTAAACTATTAACTATTAAACTACCCTGTATATACTTCTGTATAAGTTCAAACCCAAGGCAACACATCTCTCACTAGAGTCTCGGTATACAGAAAAAGAAATATATCTCGTCTTTTACTTGAGAATGTAAGGAAATATATATTTTAAATTTCTTAAGACTACAAGGAAATCCTATATTCGACCTTTATACTATTACTTAGATACACATACAGTGCTTTTCAGATAAAAGTATCCACCTTAAATAACTTTTGAAGGACTGATTATTACAAAAAACAAAAAAATACGTCAATTAATATTCGAAGGGGGAGATATCGTGCCATATTTAAGTTTGCTGAAAAAGTCACCCTTTCACCCCTACTATCATCCCTTCAATTTTTTTATCCATTTTTGGATTGTTCTCGTTTAACTGATTTCAAAAATGTATGAAACATGGGGTTTAAAATAATTAGTTTATGATCTACAGGGTTCCATTATTTGAGTGACAAATTTTTACATCTCACCTTACTGACTGCAGCAAAATTGGATTTAGAATACATTATACCTTAATCGTACCGCTAAAAACTTGTTGAAGTTTTTTATGATACATGGTAAAGGTATTGGAGATTTGAAAAATGAATTTAAATTACTTTTATAGTGTATTTTGATACATGTGCACATTGATTTGTTGAGGTTATTTATTTGATTTGAAAATGGTTTACAGTTTACAAGAAAGAATTGAACTTGTAGGTTTAAACTACAAAAATAACAGTTCTGCACGAGCTGCTGCTAGAATTTTCAACGAAACACACCAAGAAGGTCATGCAACTCATAAGTATGTAATTGATCTTATGCATAAATTTACATCAACCGGGTCAGTTGGCAATAAAAAACATAACCGACTGGAACTCGTTAATAACGAAGCAATTGAAGTCGCAGTTTTAGGACAAGTAAGTCTTGAAAATTAACAAGCACAGTCACTGAAAACAATAAGCAGAGAAGTAGGTGTTTCATCTTCCACAGTTTATCGAATATTACACAAGCATAAGTATCATCCATACAAAATTAAATTGGTTCAAGAGTTGTATGAAGATGATTTTGATCGTCGTCTTGAATTTTGTGAACTATTGAGTCAGCGCTTGACTGACAATCCACATTTGTTGCACAACCTTTGTTTTTCGGATGAATGCACATTTTCAGTTAATGGTTTAGTTAATAGACATAATTGCAGATATTGGGCTGAGAGTGATCCACATGTTGTGCGTGAATACCACACACAGAATCCTCAAAAGTTAAATGTATGGTGTGGTATCCTAGGTGACCACATAGTCGGACCTTTCTTTTTAGACGGAAACTTAAATGGAGAGTCATATCTTGAGTTATTGAGAGAAGTAATTGATCCACGTATTACAACAATAATAGAAAATGATCATAATCTTTCTAAAGATTTGCTTGTCTTTCAACAGGATGGAGCGCCTCCACATTTTGCTTTGCCAGTACGACAATTTTTAAATGAAACTTTCCCTAATCGATGGATAGGTAGAAGAGGCTCGATGATGGAGTGGCCACCTAGATCACCGGATTTATCACCTCTAGACTTCTTTTTATGGGGTTATTTAAAAACAAAAATTTATGCTACCCAACCAGAATCTTTAGAAGATTTACGAAAAAGAATAGAGTACATTTAAATGCACACTTGTTCGGTAATGTCAGGGAGGCTTTTCAATCTAGGTTATACCATTGTATGGAAGTAAATGGTGGACATTTTGAACAATTTTTATAATAAATTTTGAAAATGAAATATTCGTTTTGTCATTGGAAACGCTTGTGACAAAATCATTAAAATAAAAGTTTTGCACAATTCAATTTTATTTTAATTTAAAATTCTGTAGATCGTAAACTAATTACTTTAATCCCCATGTTTTATACATTTTTGAAATCAGTTAAACGAGAGCAATCCAAAAATGGATAAAAAATGGGGCAAGCCATTAAAAAAATTGAAGGGATGATAGTAGGGGTAAAAGGGTGACTTTTTTAGCAAACTTAAATATGGCACGATATCTCCCCCTTTGAATATTAATTGACGTATTTTTTTGTTTTTTGTAATAATCAGTCCTTCAAAAGTTACTTAAAGTGGATACTTTTATCTGAAAAGCACTGTATATCACCACCCAATCTAAGAATTAAATTCAATGAAACATTCATTGTATTTTTTTTGTACCAATCTGTCTGAGAGAAATTAGTTCAAGGGTAGATAGTGATACATTTTAACAAAAATTGGTAACACGTTTCTCTATTTTTCACTATCTCCCCTAATAAAATTATAACAATAGATCGGGCAAAAATTATCTCACTTACTTTTTGGATTTCGATTTGCGATCTATAATATATTAAATTTACATTTTCAGGTAATTTTATTTTTACAACCTTGTTTACAGCTTTTTCACAACCATTTTGTTGTTTTATCGTGCTCAATTAGACAAATGTCAGTGTGACATGGTCCTCGGTTGCAAAAAAACAACATAATTACATATTTTATATTTAAAATAAAAAAATCGTTTAAAATTTTATTGTAAATATCACGAGAAACGCTGTATGGACCTGGATTTTCATTACCGGTTAAAACGTTGTTTTTTTTTGTTTTACTGCAATAACCAGCATAAGGGCAATTTCCGGAGCCACGCTAAATCATGAAGATTTTCACATAAAAATATTTTATTGCAGTGCGCTTCAACTCTGCTCTCATTTAAATCTTTTAGTTGAACTGTGATACACCGCAGATTTCATAATGTTTAATTTCTGTTTTGTATCAAATTGTATGTTTTTATAACTGTTTGTTTAAATATATAAAAAACTATTTATATATTAAAATTGTGTGCACAAGTGGTAATATTATTATAGCCAGATTGAATAAAAATGTATTGCATCAGAACTTAAATATACACATTATTAGATAAATAAGTTATGACCTCTGCTGCCTTTCACAGCTTTGGTATGTATGTATTCTTAGGGACGCTTTGATAACATTGGTAATTTTTTATATATTAGCTCTCTTTATAACCTAAGCAGGTACGTCTTAGATGGACTGCTGGGTAGATGATGAATTTGGAACCATGGGATTAGCATTTAACTATGTAAAGCATGGAGTAAATGGAAATGGAAGTAAAATACTCAAATAATTGCAGTCTTATAAGGCTGCAATACCACTACACTTGGAGATCCCAAAAATAGACTAGGGTGACAACTTTTACTTGGTCGTTATCTCCAGAATCAAACAACTTTTTTTTAATCATCTAATTAAAATTCAAGCATTCTTGATTGGAATTTCTATTACAAATATTTAAAACATTTTTTGAGATAGATAGATATAAAATAATGTTTCTTAACTGATATTTTTCGACAAAAGTTAAACGAATTCAAGCATGAAATAAATTTATTTTCATCGTATTTTCATAATTTTGGTGTTTGCTACCAGCGGCTGTTTCCAGGATTCAAAAGTTTCTTTCCGCTGTCGATAAGATACTTCGAAGGGAGGACTGATGCTGTAAAACGGCTTTCGCTGATTCCCAGCAACTCGAACAAAGTCGCTTTAAAGAAGTTTGGGAACTGTTGAATAAAAGTGCTTTTGGCTTAAAAGCGATTATGCTGAATAATAAAATATTAGCCGATTTAAAAATATTTTGTTTAGGTGTAATTTTATTTACAAAACTTTTTTATGATATTTTTTTTATTGTTTTACCACGACTTCGGCTTAGGCCGTTGTATTTATCTATTTTGCGTTTGGCAAAGTGTCAATCGAGTCGAGTAGATGAAGTCTAAACTAGCCATGTCAAAGAATAAATAGCTTTTTTTAAATTTGAGTCGAAAACCTTCTGCAAGACTTAAATAATTTCTAGACTTTAGGAATCATTAAGTAAACCTGCAAAGAGAAGTGCTACAATGAACCAGCTAATAAAAATACTTTTTTTTATGGTCCTTCAAGCAGGATTTTTAAGAAAATAATCAACATCACTTCAAGAAAAAAAACTATAGGTATTATACTGTAACAAGCTATATTTTAGCAAATTACTATAAGCAAACTTAACACTCTGAATTGTTTTAGATGCTTAACAAAGTACCTGAATCAAACCGTATCTATTTTTTTTTCTAAATTATACAACGAGTACATTCTTTTAGATGTCATAACTTAAAAGAATCATGTAGATCTGTTTACTGCAGCCACAAAGAGTATAAAACACTCTAAGAAACTAAACGTGCATGAATTTCAAGTAAACAGAAAATTTAAATATTGACAAGCAAGGGGAAGTCCCGATATGTAACTTTGTAAAATTGATGACGCGTCAAATGCAGAAAAACAGCCGCCTTTGTTCCGTATACAAGCTTCTGAAAATAGAACGTCACTCTTTATGAATAATTCGGATGATTCTGTATAAATCTCAACGAACAATTTTATTTTCATTCTCTTCGTGTCAAAAATATATATTTTTGATGATACTCAAAAGTTTGCCAGTCAAGTATTTGTTATTTGAAAAAGAAAATAAATAAAACAGTGCGTTATTTGATACAGTTTGAGCTAGAAATTTATTTGAATTTCTGATAAAAGGATTTTTATTTGTGTCTTCACTCTCGGAGTTGATGGAGTACACTGCTGTTCAGAGATTATTTATAAATCCAATATTTTTACACATTTGATTTTATTTATAATATAATAGATATTTTCTTTCATCTTCCTCTCCTTCAAGCATTAAGTTTGCTTTATTTTGCTTGAAAATACCTTCTTTAGTCGATTTTTCTCGTTTGAAGGTCACGTATGACAAACAATTTTAACTAGATCAGCATGTAAAAACTGCTTTACATATAGCAAAAAGAAATAAGTCCAAGCTTTTGGGCGAAAAGGTGCAAAAATTGTAACAGCAATATCCCACATGACTCCAAAAAAATCAAATGAGCTGTCTGTATTTAACGAAGATTTATGTCGAGCCTTGATAGCATCCTATATACCTTTACCGAAGTTATCCAATAATAATTTAAGTTTGTTTTTCCAGAAATATTGTAAATTAAACATACCTGTACATAACAGAACTTCAAGAAAAAATAATATCGATTCCTTAAACCAGATTCTGAGGGTTGATGAATAGCTTATTGATCATTGAAGCGCTAAGCAGTAGTTTCTCTAAGTCTCACTTAATGTGGAGTGTCCATCTGTTTGAACAATCGGAGCCTGGCTGAATACTCATGTACACAAAATTTTCCTGTTAAGAATTTACAATTGCCAGTGTGTTAAATTAAATTGATTAGAATGAATCCAGTACTTCTTTTAATCAGAAGCAATAGAGAGGCTAACTGAGATCTGTCCACTGGACTTAACAAGAGAAAGAGAGAGAGAATTTTCATGAATTTTATGAACAAAATTCGAAGGATTTATTAATCAGCAAAGTTAAAATGTTGATTATTACATCAGGTTTTTTAAAAAATATTTTAGTGGACCCGCCATCAATTCCATACAAAGATTTATTTTGGATGTTGTTTATGGTGTGCACCAGTTCATGCTTATTTACTGGCCTTAGGAAGAAACTATCATTTTTGTAAATAGAAGGAAGGAGATTTAGAGCTATGTTAAAGTTGATATTCTTACTTACATTTACAAAATAATTGCTTAGTTTATATGAAATAGTATTTATATTGTTTGAAGAACGGGTTTTATTTCTTAAGTCATTTATAATAGACCATGTTTCTTTGGAAGAGTTTTTAGCTTTTGAGATGCGATTTTTGTAGTATTTTTTCCTAGCAGATTTTATAATTATAGTTTTATATGTGTATTTTTTAACATACATAAGTATATTTCTTTAGTTGTCCAAGGTTTATGACCTTTAGTTAAGTTAACTTAATAAGTTAAGTTTTGATATAGGTCTAAAATTATTCACCTTGTTTTAATTTCCTGATTTGTGGATTGGCACAACGAAAGCCGTTTTCCATTTATCAGGAAACTGTCCTTCGGTTAAAGATTTATTAAATAAGAAATATAAAGGGTCAATGAGAGAATTTTTACACTTTTTAATAAAGCATGTAGGAATCTCGTCTGGACCAGGACCTTTATCTATTTTTAATGAAATTATTTTACGAGATATTTTATATCTGGTAATATTCGGAGGAGCGCTGTTGAAAATAGCAGAAAAATCACTAGGACCACTTGGCAAAAACAGACGAAAAGCAATCAGAAAAGGCGTTACAGATTTCCTGTGAATCTGTAATTAGATCTGTATCGGTTACGAGATTATCGGGTGAAATGAGAGAATTTTTTTTTGTTTTTAACATATTGAAAAAAATACTTAGGATTTTCAGTAATATTAGATTCAATCCGATTTAAAAATTCTTTGTAATCCTTGTTTATCAAAAATTTTGATCTACCACGTAAAATTTTTAATGTCAAATAGTCCATGTCATTATTATATTTTTTCCAGCGTCGATGAAATTTTTATCTTTTCTTCAACAGCTTTAGTAGTATGACAATGAAAACCAAAAACGATATATCTTTACAATACTTAGGATTCTTGGGAACATGACGGTCCAAAATATTATTGACACTTTCATAAAATACTGTTACTGAGATTCTTTGATTGTAAGAAAGTGGAATTGTTTATTCCAGTCAATTGCAGATAGAAGATGATGTAGTTTCATTAGAGTATTTAATATCAAATTCTAGAGTATTATGTGATGGATCCTCAGCAACCAGTGTTAAAGTAGACGACTTTATATTTTTTATTAGAAAATTATTATTTAAAACAAGATCTAAAGTTTTACCGCTTACGTTAACAGTAGAATTGTATTGATACATACCAGCCAAGGACATGGTGTCCACCAATAAACTAGAACTGGGATCACTGTAATTGTTTGGTTTGTAGTAATTATCTATAGCATCTTTAAACTACTTTATTTGTGGTAAATTAAAATCGTCATAAATGATATAGTTATCATTTATGTTATTTAGAAAAATATGAAGAAATTTAGTGCAAAATAAATTTAATGCCACCCTGTCTATGGGAGGTATATAAACACAACAAATATAAACCTTGTATCGTTTTTCGCGGTTGGGTATAACCCGAGAAGATCGGTATTCTCGGGTATAACGGTGACCCAAACATCATCATCCTGAGAGAAACTCGAGTCCTCAGAGAAACTAAAAATTTCATTTGGCACTGCTATTAAAACAAACATTTTGTTTGAAGACCTTGCTATCGCGACGATATATTTTGTATGATGTAGAAATTTCTTCATTAGATATTGATGATAAAAGCCAAGTTTTCGTTAAACAAATTATATCACTTTCGGAATTTAATAGATTTTGATTCAGCACATTAATTTTGGTATTGAGATCTCTAACATTTTGGTAAAAAATTGAGAATAACGATTGGTTGTCTTTATCCATTAGCTTTGACCATGGCTTCCACATGTAATTAGATACATCCGGGTCATTCACAGTATCAAAAACTTTAATCTAGCCAAACCTTCATACTTGTCGTGAATTGATGTTTCTCTTTTTCTTCCATAGAACTTATATAATGCTGCAAACGGGAATTTATTCGTTCAATATACAGGGTGTTAAAAAAAAGTGTCACAAAATAAAACAAGGGGTAGTATGGACCAAAATATGCAGAAGAGTCTTAATAAACATATGTCCGCAAATGAATGGTTTCAGAGATACGGAGTGTTTTGTGTTTTGTATCATTTTTTGATTATCTTTTTTCATTCTCAAAAACTTGCTTTTCTTATCGGAGTCTACCGATGTTTTTTCATAGATACTATTTGCAGTTATTATTTTGTTGTGGGTGAATAATTTTATAAATTTTCGTTATGCCTGTTTACACTAATATTGAATTAGCTGACATGCATTTTATGTACGGTCGTGCAAATGGCAATGCATTGAAATGGAGGGAGGGCACTTTGAACATCTCATTTAACTCTATGTTGTTATTGATTGTTTATAAATATCATTGTTTTTTTATAATAATAAAAAATTGTTATAAACACAAAATGGTCCGTATCTCCGAAACCGTTAATTTGCGGTCATATATATATTAAGACTTTTCTGCTTATTTTGGGTCATACTATTCACCATTTCATTTTGTGACACTTTTTTTTAACACCCTGTATATTTCCTCTACTATATAAATTCGTTTTGAAGCTTATTTTGACACAACTTCCACCTTAATTAATTATTTCCACTCTGTATTATAATCTATGTCACATGCTAAAATTCCAGACAGTATTTGAACGTTTTATCTACAATTTAATATCTTGAAATCTAATTAGCAATCCCCTGTTCTCTCAGAAGCAAAATAATCCTAAATTCGTATTAGGCTGTGGCTCTTACTGCGACAACCGTAATTGTAAAATTTTAGAATATGTCTTGGCACTAGGAGTATGTATTCTACAACTTGAGTCTTGTTTTGTTTTAGAACTGGCGGTGTATTTCATAAAATGTTCTTAATCTACCAGTACTTTTGAAAAAAATTATTTACACAACAAAAATGTAATATCTCTGATTTAATACTAAACCAAAGGACCAAGAAAGTTTTATACCAAGTTTTTTTTGTTTTATTTTGTATAGAGCAGTTAAAAATTTATTTCACAATCCCAGCATTTCCAGAAAAGTCTTTTTAATCAGTTTTTCTCTTAATGGATACTGTTAGATGCCTGGGATTTATTTTAGTGATGGCATTTTATTTATATATCGATATTAGGCTAATTGATTCCACCAACACCTTAAATTTGCTTTGTTTCACAAAAGCCTCCAATCATATTATTGCGTGGTCAGCCTTAGTTTCTCAAGTGTACAATTTAAGAATCTCCGTGACATATGTATCTGGGTATGTTAAAAACTTACATTACATAAAATTAAGTTAGCAAAATTATAACCTGCAAAAATCAACAAAACGAAGTTTAAAACAAAAGAGTAGCAAATAAAAAATTAAACTAAAGGATACCATACACTGTTAAACCATTTAGTAGATTTTTAAAATGAACGGCATGCAGAAAGTGTTGGAAGAGTTACAAAATATTAAAGTAGAACTAAAAAACAGTATACAGGCTAGTGAAGCAAATATTCTTCTGAAACTAGAGGACTCAAAAGTTAGAACTAAGGAGTTGGAAGAAGAAAATAGCATTTTAAAAGAACGAGTTGAAGAATTGAAAAGAAAGGGAAAATCAAATAACATAATAATTTTTGGCTGGAACAAAACTTGCCCGGAGTTAACCTGTGAGATTTAATGTCAAGAAATAAAAAATCCAATAGGGTGAATTTACAACAATCAGAAATTAACAATAACTCTTTGCGTATTTCTTGACCTTTCAAAAGCCTTTGACACAGTCTGCCACAAAAAATTGTTAGAGAAACTGGGGCAATATGGGATTAGGGGAATTGCATATAATTTGTTGGAAAGTTACATGACTAATGGAGTGCAATATGTAAGTATTGATAGGAAGAGTAGTGGCCCGAGAACGGTTTAATGTCTCAAAAAACCCCACAAGTATTACAATCTAATTGTTAATACTTCAGTGACTTAATTAAGTTTATTCTTTATTTATTTAATAAATATTGAATTGATGTAACTCGTAATAATAGTTTGTTATATATTTGTCATTTTGTCATGTATCTATTATACTTATTGTATTGTATTATATTAATATTTTGAATAAACTTCATTACTTATTATAATTTTGTACAGTTTCTGTAATATCTGTTTCGTAGTATGGGATTTAAGTGGCATCAGAATCTTTTACTTGATCCTACAATACCAAATTGTCACTAGGACAATTGGACCCTTGAAACGAGGTGAATTTATGTGACATATTAGTTTGGTACTCATGTTATTGTATGTCTTACGTTTTAGTTGACGCCCTAATGTCACCCGTTGCAACACATTATCTATTATTTTGGCAGTGATAGAAGATCCTAATGTCCAAATATATATTTTCAAAATAGGTCTAACTGAAAGACTCTAATTTTCATTTGTGTTTATCATATCATTAAGGTATTATAATAACTTTTAATTAGACTGTACAGACATTTTGGAATAAATAATTAACTTAAAAAGTAATTCAGTAACATTACGAATCCATTTTAATCTCGGAAACGGCAGAGTAGTCACAACTCGTTTACCTTCAACCATCCAATTTTCTGCTTCCGCAATCTTACCGGTTGTTACTGACAATTAACTGGATTTCTTTACATTAACCAACCGAAAGGAAGAGCTCTCTGAAGATATATGAGTAACAAGGAATTATTTATTACAGAAACTGACAAGTCTGTAAATCTAAATTTGCAGTTTCTTCTTCTAATCGGTACGGGAAATATTCCTAAATTTTTAGTAAATCAAAAATTATGTATTAAATCATTGATATTACCAGAGACAACAGAGACGTGTAACTTAATAGGAAAATATGTTCGGTGGTCCATTTAAATTACATATATGACCCTCTTTTTCTTTTACATTGATCTTTACATATGTCTATCTCTCTCCAATAAAACTAACACCATTTTCAGAGGGCGCTGGTGTTGCTGGTTTTTTGACGTAGAAATATCGATTAAAAGTATTAAAACTGACAACTGACAATGTTATGAATGTTGTTATGAACATGTGCATTTGATTAAAATTAATTTAATTTGGGCCCCGTATATTTCTTTTAGTCTGATTTTGTTGTTTAATTAATTTTCTTTGGGGGGGACTGTTTATTTTTGCATATTATTTTTTGCATGAAGCAATTTCTGAAACCAAACTCGCGTTTTTGTACACATTTCTTTCTAGAGTAAGTAATTTCCAATTTATTAAGAAAACCACTGTATAATGTGTGTGTTTAATAATATATTACACAATGACTATAATTATTTTAGGTGAATTGGAACAGAGATCCATTGTTACAGCTACTTGTGTTCATTAAGTAGGTATATGAATGTCTGGACAGCTTTAATGGCAGCACAAAGTTCCTATTATAATGGATATGAAGTTACGAGAAATCAAGAAAATCACTAACATAATATATTAAACTTAAAGCTATAAATTATACATCAAAATTTCTGACTACCCCTCGTATAGCGATAATTTTGATTATGTCAAAAAGAACCAGATTTAGTGAGACAGTTCTACCACATGTAAATTACGGACATTAGAAAAACAAATTTACAAAAAAAAAACTACAACACGAATTTTAAAATGACCTATTAATGAAACAAATATAAATCACCATCAAAATTCTATAATAAATCGTTTGAATAAACTCATTAATACAATTTTACAAATTGAATTTCTAAAAAGTTACTAAACTGTCAAAATTTTGATTGGACAAATCTATTTCATGCGCCTAGATTCAAATATTTAAAATTGGGGTTGTTGATAAAACAAAAGGGAGTTGCCGAACAACTAAAAATGGAGAGGCTGTAATAATTTTTTCTCCACAAATTTTATAAAAAAAATTAAGTATTTTACAATCAAGGAAGAAAGAGAAACAGAAAAATTAAAGATCTATACCTGTGTGAGGTAGTTTGTAAGGTATCGAAAGCTTTAGTGTAATATAGTATGTGTACTTACCTGCCAATTGAACATTTAATCCCGTACCTAGAGAATCTATCCTAGAAAATGCCGACAAATGGTTTGTGAGACGCTTTGTATGAACTTCTGCATATTTTGCTGACGACTACTCTGTGCCCTGTGGTTTTTATGTCTACATAAAGACATATCTATACTGCTGGAAGATATATGTGTTAACGACGGGACATTTCTAACATAAGGAAATATAAGGTATTTCATTACGAATAAATACTAATGCATGAACACTGTCAGAATAAACCACAAAATAAACACTGGTAAATTCGTTAACTATAAATAAAAAAGTAATCGTGGCGCCACCTCCAAAACAGTAGGTGAAGCGCATACCTATTGAGGGTATATTTATTCTGTACAACATATTTTATATAATTCTTTCATAATTTGTGTATAGGTGGCTTCATGAATGATTGGTATGAATGCGCCATTTTTAGTCCTTAAAATTTTTTATTTGAACATATTAATCATTTCTATTTCCACTTTAATAATATTAAATGTTTGTGATAATTACTCTGTTTCTTTTTCTGAGTGGTTTATACTAGGAAGCCTTTTGGAATCCACAATTTTAAAGCCCTGAGATCTAAATACTTACATAGCTGACATAAAACAACATCCAGTGGAGTCTTATGTTCCTACTCAAAATTGGTAAGATTTCACGATACGAGGGATAGAGGTAAGTGTCTAAACACAATGATGTTACATTTATAGCTGATTGAAGTTTACGATAAAGTAATGGTATATGGTTTGAATATTATGTACAGATATAAAAAAAAAATTAACACTATTCAAATTCATTTCATAATATATTTTACAATTATCTTTATAACATTCATAGCAATATTGACACCCAACTCTGGGGCAAACATTATTGAAACTCCTGATACCTAATTTCAGTACAACAGACACATATAACACTATCTACTAGAAAAGTAAAATGTATGCTGAGTAAAAAATCTGCACATATAGTATTGGCAAAGGACTTTTGAAATGATTAGAGATTAGCTATTTCTTACATACACCTACCTCTAACAGCCACTCTAAAGGAAGAAAAAAAAAATTGAATCACAAAAGGGCAGAATTTTAAATCAGGATGCATTGGAAAATAAATTTGGGGACATCAGGTCGGTTTTGGATTTTATAGAGAGATCAATCTCAAGAAAAGTTAATTTATCCTGCAGAACAACCAGTAGTTTAAGTAGGATTTGCTATAACTTTATTAGAAATTTTCTTTGATAATAAATTGTAATATAGGTACCAATTGTTGTTTCAAATGAAATTGAAAATGAGTTAAATATGAAATTAGCTTTTTTATGAGTAAAATGTTATATTCATTCGAACATTGTAAGGTAATCTATAATTAAGGGAATATGGAAAATAGGTATACCCTGGTGGTGTAAGAGAAAGGTAAGGGGCAATGACAAAAAAATTACAAAAATGTATTTATCTTTAAATAGTGTTTATTATTAATAATATTATTTGCTATGTTTGAAAAGTACCTCCTGCTTCCGAACAGATCGAATAGATTAGACTACTAGTTGGAGAAGGTCCACCTAGTAACCAAATTAGGAGACTAGGAAAACTTTTACATGACTGGGGACACAACAGGAATGCACACACACAAGATACACAAACAAACGAAATAACAGGGGTAAGCCTTCAGCAACGTCCTGTTTAAATGATGATAGTATGTCATCCTTCATTCCCTTTTAGAAGGCATGGCATATAAATCTATTGATCTTGATTACTATAAGAGGAGTTAGCAGGTTTCGATCCAGTTTACAGGATGGGAACTCGACTCAGGCCTTATACATTTGTGTTGAGTGTATCTGTGTTTGTTTCATTTCTATGGTTTCTATTAAAATAAACAGTCATAACATATCGATACCTTTTTGCCAGACTAACATAAGCGACATTTGTTCAAATGGCACTTATGATAGTCTGGCAAAAAGGTATCGATATACTCTATACTTTATAAAATATTTGTTACATTAGTTTTTAAATATATTATAAATATATAACAATTGTTACTTTCTTTGTAATTTGTCACAAAATGATAGGAGGTACTTTCTAAACATAGCAATTGTAGTTTGTTTTTCTGTACCTTAAAAAAATATAATTTATAGAAAAAGAGTTTGGTGTATTATTTTTCCAAGTTTAAATATTTAATAATCAATAGAATTTTCAAGTTTTTTTAGCGAAATTTACAAGAGTAATAAAAACTATGTTCACTGCTTATATTAAACTGATTAAAACTTCCTTTATTAAAATGATTATTTATATGATAAACAATTTGATGTTATTGGAAGCTTTTATATTTTTTAATAAACAGTGAAACAATAGTTTTTGTTTCTCTTGTAAATTTGTTGTATACAAAAACGATTTCTGAATCCATGTTTGAATTTCCCGCCCTAAAGCATTTTTAATTTTCCCGCTATTTACTAGTGGCGCCATCATAGACTGGTTGTGGTTACAATCGCCCAAATAAGTTTTACCGAACAAAAAAAATACATTGAGTTACACGTCTCGCTGGATTGTCTCTGATATTACTTTAGATTACACCATCCCAGTATTTTGTTTATACAGGGTGAGTCGCAATTGGGCTTTAATAAAATGTTGCTGTGGAAAACCATAGTTAAAATATTTGTTTCTGTAATAATTTTAAAACTTATTTATAAATCATTATCAAAATTGCCACAAAAGCATAATGCATAATTATTTTATATTTGGATACAGGGTGAGCCACGTAAGCGATATCTGAGGATGAAATTGGCTCATACCTTTTTTGACGAAACTGTTTAATCTATACAGGGTGTACTAATAAAAACTCCCAGGCCGGATATTTTGGTATGGAATAGAGATATTTTAATTCTGTAGAAGCCAGTTCCTAGAACGCTAAGAGAGCTTCAGTTTTAGATTTAGAATAATTTTAAATAGGTCAATATGTAGATGTTGATGTAAATATCAAGGGGAGTGAGACTAAGAATGACTTCTATAGCTCGGGTCTCTGTTTCAAGCTTTTCAGCTAATGACCGTTAAAATTACATTAATCTTTTTTTGCAACAGTAAGTTTGGTGAAGTTGGCTCTAAATGAATTATATTTTTTTAATTTAATCATTTATATAAGATTATTACATTGGGTTATGCTAAACCTAAAGAATAAATAATGAAATACATTGTTATTCTTATGATAAGTAGGTATACATGGATATTTTACATTACATATTGTAAGATGCTTTCCTACCTCAAAGAAAGTAATACTTTTGACGCCCTATTATCGTAAAATCCTCGGGCGCCAGTTTTATTAACTGATATCAACTGAATTATTGTTTTCGAAACTAGCTCGACGTTGGGTACCTTCTGGACGTCCTCACCAAAGCGAAAATATATTTCAGAGAGGGGCTTAGATACATCTTTATATTGAAATTATTACCTATACAGGGTGATGTGACTGATAAATAGAATCGAACATTTTGCATTAAAAAATAGGTTCATCACATTATCGAGGGGTGGATATAAAGAAAGCATCTGTTAAAAAATTCCTGTTTCGTTTTTTAAGTGAATCACACTATATTCTACAAGTTTGCCGAGTTATAAAGGTATTTAAAAGTTTTACATCTTTATACACTGTAAACATCGCAACATAATACGTACCCATGTATCCATTAAAACAGCATGAAGGTAATTGCGTGGGTCGACATTTTTCTGAGGGAGTAATAAAAACATTCTTGCTACTCACATTTCCCGGCGGAGCTGTTTGGAAGTTTTCCCCTTGTTTGGTTTTTAACGTTAGTGATATTTGATATCAAAAATCGAAATACTGAAAACACGGTCCCTGTACGGATGAAAGGATATTTATCAATTAATGGGAAGTAACGGAGAAGCAATTTTTTACCGATATTAGAAATGTATGCATAATGTTTCGCCTGCATCAGGATATTAAACCTTTTACATGCTAAACTAGCCTATAATACCAGAAAGGACTGTATTCCATGTATTCACAAGCCGCTGGCTTTGGATTAAGAGATCGAAGATAAAAAATTTACATTTTAGTGCTAACAAGGTTGGTTAGATATTTACACTGTATGTATAGAACATTCCCCTGTGAAATTCAAGGAAAGATTGCTCAACACTCTCATTTATTAGAAGATTTGTATTCAGCAAGTATCGGCTAACACCGGCCGATATGAAGAACCTATTGGCGACATTGTCAACTATATCAAATCTGTAGGCTGACTCACGAGCTCGGAGGTGTCTATCATCCTAGGAGGATGCACAATGGGCCTAGTGAGGCCTAAGTGCCGTGAGGTTAACCCACTCTCCACACGTTACAAATACAGATACACTATATAAATTTTTTGTTCAGAAGATTTATTTAATCGCCATTGAAGCGTGGGTTAAAACCCAATTGTCGATGTGACTATGACAAAGTTTGAGACGAGTCTAAGTTACTACGTGCCGCGGTTCAAAAACCGTTACGGTTCGCGCATACATATTACCAACTGTCTTTATTTTTACTAATCATTATCGATTTTGAATTCGTGCATTTCTATTGGATAATAATCGCGTTATTTTATTGAATTTGCAAACCTTGTCTAATATTTGAAATATGTTAAAAGTATTTTTAATACATAATAAGCCCAATATTTAACAGAAACTTAAATTTTGAAAGGTCTATACCATTTTTTATAGTAAATATATACCATAGCCATAATTTTGAGACAGTTGAATTTTAAGAGCAATCCCGTTTATTACTTTAATAAGAATCTCATTCTATCGTTAACCTTATAGGTCTGCCAATGGGCTATAATACTTTTAAAGTCAATGAAAGAAATAGTTAAACCAACAAGATTGCGAGGACACTTCTAAAGTTTCTCGTTTCTTTATTTATTGGCTATTATTATCCTTTTGCTCATGATGTATTTCTTGGTAAAATAATAATAACGGTGTAGTATTAAATTTAACAAATTTCTCATTTATCAGGTTATTTGATGCCCGTATTTAATTTTCTAGCAGTTCTATAGATATCACTATTGTTGCATACCACTTTTATCTAATATATCAACCTCATCATCTGTGTAAGAAAGAATACTTATATTAGAATTAAATTTTGATATTGATATCTTTAAAAATGTAAGCAATATTGTATGAAATTTTCTCGAAGTAATTATCTGAAATATCTTTAGAGAACCTATTTATTTATTTATTTATTTATTTATTATACAATGTCCACGGGGATAACCCCAATTACAAGACAAGGGTTAACAAACAAAAAATGTGAAATATATGTAAGTTTCTGGAGTTTAGCCTAGGAAAGTGGAAGTTGATCATTTGTATTCTCCAAAAATTTTTGTTGTGATACGAAAGAGCTTCAGGATAGTAGGCTTTGATTCACAACTTTAAATCAGATAGATATAAAAGTATACTGTTAATAATAATGAATATGTTTTTAAGGGGAGAATTTTGCACAGAACTTGATCATATATTTCAATTTCACTTAAATTATTGAAGTGAATATGACCGTATTGCTGATAAGTTATTTATACAGCATCCATTGATTAAAAACAAAAACAATTAGTTTATAATATTATCATCTCAAAAAAGTGTAAAACAAATTCCTAATGCTCTTGCTCAAATATATTTCTTAGTTTAGATATAAAATAAAGCCTAATAAAATTATTGTGTATACATATAAACTTGCAGAATGCAGGACAATGCAATAAATCAATATCTTCCTCGGTGCAACTAGAATTAACTTTTCAATAAGCGGAAATAAAAATCCTAACGTTCTAACACGTGACGGTATTTTTTTTTTAAAGAATTGGTTGAAAAAACTTACAGGTCATTAGTATAGTCTTGAATCTTAAATTTCAACAAAAGCCCTTCATTAATGCAAGCGATGTTCGATAACGCTGCTCGAATCAATACAAGATTCTAAAGCTTAGTTTACACGCCAATAGTAAAAATACGAAAATTAAATTTAGTAGGGTTTCATCAAAAACATTTATATCCTGATAATATTGATGAAGTATTAGTAGGATATCCTTATTTTACGAAAGTTTTACAAAATTGATTATAAGCAGATGAAGAATAGTTAGATTATTTCATTAATTGACAATTTTCTCAGTTTACAACGTATTTACAAGTATATACGGTTACTTAAAAGTCTACTCTGTTCTTTGTTTACTCTTTGCCCGCGGTATGAAGTCCAGCAGTATAGAGACAAACGCACCGCTTCTGAAATTTACCAGAAAGTAATGGTTTGGATCCGGAAACGTATATATTTCCCGATGATGCGTCTTCTATAATTTCTTCTTTGGAAAGTAAAATGTCTTTCATGGAAACCAACATTTCCTCGTTAAAAACTAAAGTTTCTTCTGACATTTCCTCCTTAGAAAGTAAAATTTCTTCTGACATTACTTCCCTAGAAAGTAAAGTTTCGTCCGACATTTCTTCCTTAGAAGAAAAAGTGACTTCTGAAATATCTTCTTTAAAAACCGAAATTTCTTCCGATTTGGATACAGTAAAGTGAGAACTGTAAAAGAAGAAAACGTAGAAGATAAACTTGACCAACTAGTTAACATAATGAAAAGATTTACTGATAAAAAGGTGAAGACAAAGACAATCAGGTGAACTGAGACATGTACGCAATTCGTGCAAATGCCCTAGGGTTTTTCAGGAAAATTAGAGCGGGTCGGCCTAGAGGGGGCAGCTTTAAACCAAAACCGTTCCAGAGACTCTCTCATACTGATAGCCTCTTTAAAATGCCGTGATGATAGTGTATACATAGACGGTAATATGGTAAAAAATATACACTGTTGGTGGACACTGGAGAAACTAGGACCATTATACGACCAACGACCATAAATAACCGTAAGAAACTTCTACCAACAAGATTGCGACTGCAAACTGCCACAGGTGAAAGTGCCAACATCCATGGGAAAATCCAGGTTCAATTGGAAATTGGTACAAAAAAGTTCACTCATACTGTTATTGTCGCTGATGTTATACTTGGAATGGATGTAATAAACTTACATGGTTTCCAGTTAGACTTTAAGAAGAGAGTGATCAAAATTGATGTCGAAGAGGTATTCCTTCATCCATATGAGGACAGTAATATGCCAGTTGCTGTACAGGAGGATACGGTGGTACTTGGCAGAAGTTAAATCGTTATAGTAGCACTGCCTATGGAAGAAGGAACACCTGTAATGATGGAACCTTCTGATCGGATAGGGGTTGGTCACCAGTCCGTCTTATAAACGTTATTGATCATCCAATAACCATCAAGAAAGAGACCAGAATCGGAACTTGTATACCAGTAACTTCCACAAAAACTTCTGATGATTGCAGTTGCTGATCAATCTCTGAATCAATTAGAGAAAAAGAAAACAAAGGAATTTTTTGACGATATCGTGACATTTTTGTACCAAAAGGAGTAAACAAAGCACATGGTAGGCTTCTACGCGGCAATAGTAAAAAAAAACAATGATTGTTGTACATTTTTATATTTCTCGAAGGTCGTAATTTAACTTAATATGAAAAATTGTTTAGGTTACAGTAGTTAACAATGGGTGGGGGTTTCCGCGTTTCCTTCACTTGTGTAAGTCAAATGGCACCATCAATTATCTTTAAGTCGCCCCGGAGCGGCACGCCAAATAATAATAAAACTGTCCCTTTCCCGGTCAAGCTTTTGGGGTTAAAATGCTCTCTTAAAAGGGGATGAATAAGGGAGTATAATTATTATTATATTCTGAGTGATCATAACAGGTGACCAACCTTTGATATAATATTTATATGAGCCTGAAAACATTAATCAACTATATAGGTGTTTAAAATGACCCTAAACCAACAAAAATATTGTTGTTCCTTTTAAAAAACAGGCAACGTTGCAGCTGTTGTATAAGTAGATAGAAGATCAGTTAATGGTAACTGGTATACATCAGTTTGCTTCGCTCATCGTGATTAGTAGCAACATGCTATTAATGATTCATTCCTAGTATTTGCCTAATTTATTACCCAATCACTTCTTATTCCTACACTATGTAACAAAAGGATTTTATATTTCAAATAACCTCACTTTGGTTAAACGTACAATTTTTCAACCACATACTTTAAATAATTAAATTAAAAATCATGTAATTAGTGGTTACATTTTCAGCGACAACAAATATTCCAAGTATAATTAATCCTCTTCTTAATTAACAAAATTACTTATTTATAAAAAACGCTGCCTGCATCTTGGGTTAAATGAATTAAAAATGTAATGAAAAAAGTTCCGCTTTGTAAAATGATAGAGGACTTGTAGTTTTCAGGATACTTAAAGAAGAAAAAGCAAATTAATGTCTTTTGAAGGTAATGATCACGCTTTTACGGTGCTTTAGATTTTATTTAAGAACGTGTGCACTTTTTTTTTATAGAGAAATACGTAAAAATGATGCAGAAATAAAAACAATATTATACAGATTACAAAAAGATTTATTTTATGAATTTAAATATATTTTAGTTACAGTTAATGCTCTATTCTTAGAGTTGTGACTTTAATATTTATATTATTCTTCGCTGTTGTCCTACATGATAATTACACCCTGTAGTATGCATGACTCATTCCGATTAATACAAAACGATAAAACAATTTCCATAACCAACTGCGGTATGTAAGTGATTCATTGCATTATTTGCACTCAACGACGTTTAACGAAATTTTTAGTGTTTAAGGATGCCAAAAGTATTATAAAAAAGTGTTGAAAGGCGTAAGTGGACAAGAATTGTTGAAATCCTTGGTTTTTATTCTAAAACCGGTTGATTTCTTTTCTGGATTTATACTTAAACTAAATTTTCCTACCAAGTGAGTATAAATACTTTGAGGAAGAGTTATAGCAATATATTTACGGGGAAAATAATTTAATGTTAAACTTTTTTGTCTTTTGGTCCTTTCTCTGTTTTTTTTTTTTTTTTTTATTAAATTATTTATAATTAAATATTTTCACGTATAGAACTCTGTTTTCACGGTTCTTTCCATATAAACGATTATTAAACATAAATTTAAACATTCCTACTTCAAATCGAATTTCTCGTAGAAACAAATAAAAAGATAATCTCTTCTACAATCAATAATGCCCGTTGCTGCTATCCAATAAATTCTTAAATCATTCCCAAAGATAAATTCAAGCTTGTATCTCGAAAGTTCTACTAAAGAATTTAACCGTTGCGAGACACTTTCCTAAAATGTTATCCGTTTTCATTCGATTGCTAGAATTTTGCCGATTTCACCTTATCCGTGCCCCTGAGGACCACCGGAATGCCCTTTAACTTTATGCCTGGTCTACACGCATGAGATAATTTAATCCTGCAGTCAATCTAGGTCAATGGGAAACTTAGAAAATAAATCTTTGTTTACTGGCATTTTTAAAGTAGTATAGTTTGTACCTGGTATTGTGATAAGATTTTAGTTCAATTTTACAAAGGATAACTAGGAATTAAAACTATTTGCTTCTTCAAATATGTGATACATACGCAAATTGAACTTGACTTAGATCCTTTTGAATTTAGTGAAGACTTTTTTTTTATTTATTCGGGACATTTTTGTCCTCTTTTAGTTTTTGCTGCAGCTAAAAAAGCATATTTTTTTGGTTTAGATATAGATTATTCCTATTTAATAACCATTATAAATAAAACTGATATAAAATACCAAACTCTTTTCCATACTGAAACAAAAGCGCGTTCCATTGTCAGTTTTGCTCATTGTTGGGATCTTCGTCGATCAATTGTCTTCGACTAGTGAACTTAGCATAGTCCATGAGAACTCGAGCAGCTCACTGAACAGAACAATCCAACTTTGACAATCTCATCGCTAATATAAAGGAAAACAATGAATGAAAATCTTTCCAGATATCTTACTATTTAAAGATTTTAAAGAGCAGGTTCTACTTTTAAATTTCCTTCATAAACCATTTTGAACATTAAAGTAGTCGCTGGTGATTATCGCTCGGATTCGAGGCATGATGATTAGATTAATTGTCAGAGGGAATTTCAAATATTTTTACATTGATTTTCTTTTGATAGAAAGCTTTAAAGAAATCGGATATAGTTTATTATCAATATCTGCATATATAAACTTTATCTATCCAAAATTATTATATTTAGAATTTAATATAAATATTTATATAGAGGAGGAGGAGGAAATTCTGAATCTTGACAAAGTGTTTTTAAATAAATTTCATACAAAGGAATGGATTTAAGAAAGTATAACTCTTTCACTCTATTTGGTACCCATGAATGTGTTATTTTATTACCTCTCAAAGATTAACTAAAATTAGATAAGGGAGTTATAATAATAGTCTCCCTAATTCACCTTCATACGAAGGAATTTCAACCCTTCAAGCCTACTGAGCTTGTGTGGGGAAGAGACGGTTTTTATTAATATTTGCTCCTGAACGACTCAAAGATGATCGATGGTGCCATTTAACTTTCAGATGAGGAAAAATCCGGAAAACCTCACCAACCTTCATAAATTATATACTCATCAAAAATTGTCAGTAACAATAATTGTTTTTTAAAAAAATTCCTTCCCCATCAAATTAAAAATCCTTATACATCTCTTAATTTTCAGATCATTAGCTATACAAGCTCAAGGGGCGGAGTTAGTGTATCAACAGAAAGAGGAGAAACCAGCCGAAGCGTTCTGTTGATTCAGAAAGCCAAACCTTCAGATTCTGGAAACTATCAGTGTAACCCATCCAATGCGAGACCGGCCAATGTCACTGTGCACGTCTTGAATGGTAAGTATTCAAATATTTTATCAGATTCGGTAACCTTATATTAAACAATTTAAAATTGAAACATATGGAGTGCTACTTATCAGTCGGGTATATGTCGAGTATATGTAGAGAAGAGTATATATCGAATATATGTCGAATATTATATAAAAAGTATGTTCTACAATTTCACGAAATTTGCTTACATTTATGAAAATAGCACGTATCTTACCGTGTGTATCTGATAATTTCACGAAGAGAAGTAACTTTATAAAAAAACTTTAAAACGATCTCTTGTAAAGTTGTGAAAATCGAGCTACGTCACTTCGTGATATTGACGACGATATGTCGAATATACGTCAAATATATGTCGAATATATGTCGAATATATGTCGAATATATCTACAATATATGTCGAATTTATGTCGAATACATATCGAATATATGTCCAGTATATGTCGAATATATCGTTGTCGATGTTACAAAGTGACCTAATTTTACAGAAGAGCACAAATAATGTCTTGTGCTGCGTTTGAGTAAAGAGATACGTCCTTCCCATGAGCTTCCATTACTACGTAACGGTTACAGCTTGAGTTACGCCACTTTGTAGGAAATGTGAAGAAAGATCTATAGAAAAAAGTTTTTCTACAGTCCTATCCCAAAAACTGTATTTTTTGAGGTACATCAGTGTGAGACTGGCGATAATATAATTCGGATATATGTCGAATATATATCAGATATCGTATATCTAGATTAGAAGTTTGTTATTTAAATTTAAAACGAATTATTTTAATTGCAAGCGTCTTAAATATTAAGAATATTTACCGGTTTTAATGTAATCTACTTCGACAAATGGTACTTTTTAAACCTTTACCAAGGTATTTGGAAAAGTTTTGGAAACTCGCCTAAACTCGTACTTAGCTAAATACAATTTATTATCAAACAACCAATATGGTTTTAAGAAAAAGAAATCCACAGAAGATGCGATTTCGGCGTTAACACAAAAAATATATGCATCATTAGGTGCCAGTAAACCTTGCTTATACGTGTTTCTTGATTTATCAAAAGCATTTGACTCAGTAAGCCATTACATTCTCCTGCAAACATTGGAAGATATTGGGATTAGAAGTACTTCATTAAATTTATTTACTACCTATTTAAATGAAAGAATGCAAAACGTAAGGATAGCCAACATACAGTAATTTTATGGTCATTAAATATGGTGTGCCCTAGGGCACTATCTTAGGTCGCAGGGTGAAATTTTGGAGTTCGCGGATGATACGGTGATTTTATATAGTGCTAACACATGAAAGCAACTGAAAATATGGTGAAAAACGATTTTCCTGCAATACAAAACTGGTTAAACTATAAACTTCTAATAATAAACGTTGAAAAAACCTTTTACATACACAGCTCCCTCTTTCAGTCAACTAAATACGGAGTGGCCCAAAAGTCTGGAAACAGAGAGTCCAGATTTGATATTTGCAATGTTGCCAGATTTGCCGTTTCTCTTATATTATTAGTCACTTTGGTTTTTCAAATTCATCACCCTGTATATTCAATTATTATTAACATCTCTTATTCAATACGAGTTCAACCATATGTAACACTTATGATTTTATGTAGTCTGGAAGAGTCACCTCAGATATGGTCTTCTTATTTGGGGTAATGCACTTAAAACTCACCTTCATCCATTAGAGATTTTTTTACAACTCCATTTTGGCATACACGAGTTTTTTTTATAGTAACGCCATCTCATAAAAGAGTCAGTTACGATTTTGAATAATAAATGGTTTTGATAAAGGAAACTGTAATTTTGCTTCACGTGATTTTTAGTACAGTTGGGCACATACCATGGGGTATTAGTTATTATTATTCTGGAATGTCTGTAAAATTTTAAGATCAGAATGGCTTGCTTTTCCCCGCAGTTATATCCCGTAGGCCCATACCGGTTTTAGTATTGTTTTGTGCACTACTACCTTGTTTTGTAGTGATAATTTAAATTTTCTGCCAATTACCCAATATAGATATCATAGTTTCACACCTAGTTATTTCTTTTTGTTAAATATATGTTTATGCCATGTTAGATGTTTGTATAAGTGTATGCCAAGGTACTTTACGCTGTCTGATAGTTGTTTAAGCACGTGTGAACAATTTTATTTTTTGAAGATAAAAGTTACCTAAACTAACTTGGTTTCTTTGGCTCTCCATTTCTCTTCCATTTCTTGAGCCACTTTTTAACTTTGTTTAGATCATTTTGCAGGTCTTTGGCTGCCAATTGTGGATTATAATGAGAAGGAGTTATAGCTGTATCATCAGCAAATGTTGCAGTTTTGATTAGTCTTGTAGTTGGTAAATCATATAATATTGGTCCTAGTAAACTTCCTTGTGGTACTCCGGAGTTTATTTCGTGCAGTTCACTATATTCTCATTGTTGTCTTATTAGAAACATGGTTGTCAGATGTTATTCAAGAATTTGGTAAAATAGGTATGATTATTTTTATTTTTGTTTATAGCATAGCCCCTTATGCCAAACTTTACCAAACGCTTGATTTATATCGATAAATGCTGCAGTTCAGAAATAATTGTTTTTAAAATCATTGCCGGCTTGTTTGACTATCCTGTGGATCTGTTCTATTGTCCTGTGTTTGCTGGTAATCAGGAATAAGGTGTTTCTCTTTTAGGATTTGTTCTAATCTTTTCGTCAGTAATTATTCAAATACTCTTGATGCGATTGGCAGTAGACTTATAGGTATATAAGATGTGATTTCATTTAGATTTTTCCTGGTTTAGAAAGCATTATAATTTCAGCCACCTTTCATCTTAGAAGCAAATTGAAAACGTGTAAGATTTATATGCTTTTGTTGCCGTTTTTGCAATATCTCTATGGTGATTTTTTTGGGTTAATATCATGTAATATCGTGTCTTTAATTTCTTGGTATCTAAATTCTTTTATTGGAAAATCCACTTGGAATTGTGCTGCTAGAAAGTTTTCTATTTTTTAATTTCTTCTAGATAATCTTTTATATCAAATGGTTTGAAGACTGTTGTTAAATGATCTGCAAATGCTATTATGACTTGGATGAAGTAAACAAAATAGTAAATCTTGCAGAACTCACAAGAGCAGTAAGAGATCTCAACAAACAAACAAACAAACAAACTTTCGGGGTTATGATCGACAAGTAATGTTATTTTTAACAGGCACGTTATTTGTGAACTGGTTGTAATTTCTGTGTGTTTATAAAATAACAGACCTGTTAAAAATAACACAGGTTGTCAATCATAACCCCCTTTATCGTGGCATATTTGTTTTTACAATGTAAACGGGCTGCGAAACAAGGTCTCGTTTACTAATATCTTAATTGTCAACTTAGGTATGTAATATACTCTTATTTCATAACTTATATTCCAGAATTTTTTTTTCTATTAATTGAAAACAACGGCATACTCTTAAGAAATGGGTCACTGCCAAAAATCTCATTCGCATAATAAAAAACTTTTCCCATTCTTCTAAAACTTTAAAAATCATTTAATTATTCCTTTCAACCGTCACCCCCCGAAAGTCACACCCAATGACTCAATCTTAACCGTTGACATTTAATCATCAATTTAGGAAAAATAACTTTCCCTTCCGTGCCCGACGAAATCAAGCGAAAACGCAAATCCCTGGAGCACTTCCCTGGAAAACTTTCGGGGGAAGTTCTATCATCCCGAACGTCGCGCTTAACGCAAGCACAATTAAGTTTACGGTCCACAATTCATAGCACTACTAAAGAGGGACCCTGATAAATGAGTGTGAAGGCAAAAAGCGCGGAGTGATTTTTCAGAAAACTAGGACCGAGCCCATCATCAAATGAAAATAAAGAAACGGCCCTTGACCTTAACGCGTGATGTAAATGGTTGAATGCGGGAAAAAGTGAAAAATTAAAGGGTGTTTTGCTAGTCTAGACACAATTTAAACTGATATTAAAACTCTGATAATTAAACAAAGTGTATGTGGAAAATATATGCAAAGTAATTACTGTGAAAGCAAATAATTTAGATTGTACAATAAAAGGAATATTTGTGCCATGCTGGGATTACAAGAATGTATCATCTACTACATAGACAAAACTTACCCTACTCCTTGGATGATATAAAACGAATAAATTAGTAGTTGTCTCATATTCGCGGAAAGCAAGCCAAGATTTGTTGAATTCATAGCATTGAGGGACAATTTGTATTGTTGTTTATATACTATTAAATATTTTTCCAACGTCTGTACGCCGACTGTAGCTGTAGATCTCTTAATGTTCACAGTGACCCTTTTGTAAACATCGGATTTGTTTTTAATAAATAGATTACACTTGTTTACAAAATTTAACAGTTTGTCTGTTGCCGCGAATTCTGTGGTTGATAATGTTCACTAATGACTTGTTTTCGTCAAATCTAACCTCAAAATTTTTTGAACAGCTCGAGTTACTTTGTTTTTGATTTTTATCATTTAAGCGTATAATATATTAATCGATAACAGGCGTATTTTACTGTGTTAATGTTAGTATCTGAAGTTTTTGCGTTATGAGTAGTTCAAGGAGACGTTGTTTGAACAATCCAGATCATTTTTGCTATATATGCGGAGAATATGTGTTTAACGATTGTCAGAGTTGGTAAAAAATACCTATTTTGAGTATTTTAGGATGCTCTTGGATAAAAATGGGAAGTCTTGGGCTCCCAATTGTGTTTGTAAATCGTATGTGAAATATTTAAGATTATAGAAAAGTGGTAAAAGAAATACCTTTAAATTTGAAACACCGACTATTTGGCGACAACCACGAAATCATCTCGAAGACTGTTATTTTTGTACCGTGAACGTAAACGGTTTAAACACTAAAAATCGAGCTAAATGGCAGTACCCAAGTACTAGTGTTCAACGTCCAGTGCAGCGTTCACCTGACTCTTCAGTGCCTAAAAATATATCTGAACCCTTAGAACAAGACATTGAAAGACCAAGCTCTTCACAAAATGATGCTAATTTTAAAGGTATGTCAAATGAGCCAAAATGCTTTTCCCAAAATGAGTTAGATGATCTTGTAAGAGATTTAAATCTTTCTAAACAAGCGTCAGAATTGTTAGCATCAAGACTGAAAGAAAAAAATTTGCTTTCCTCAGATACTAAAATAAGTTTTTATCGTCTCTGTAAAGCAGAATTTTCTCGGAAATAAAAAATCTGCAAACTACATTGAACTTGTAGAAGACCTTCTGATACAATTTAAAAATATGGGGTGCAATATAAGCATAAAACTCCATTTCCTAGATTGTCACCTGGACAGAATTCCGGAAAATTTAAGAGATATGAGCGAAGAGCAGGAAGAACGTAGGCATCAAGACTTACGCGTCATGAAAGACCGCTATCAGGGTTTCTGGGACACGAATATGATGTCTGACTATTGTTGGTCTCTGATACGTCATTTTCCAAAGTCTACACATAACAGAAGAGCTTTAAAACGAAGTTTTTTAGAACTCAATGATTAATTATTTTTTTAGTAAAGTTTTTCTTAGTAAATACATGTTTTTTTTCTGTTTTATACCTACATAGCTGAAGCTCAGAAACTAGAGCTGATAAAAATATTTTAATTATATTTTTAAAAATAGCATTTTATGTAGTCAGCAACATAAATTTCTTCGGCAACAGATGTACTGTAAACTAGTGTTATACAATCAATCTACGCCACGCTTATTGTCCATTAAATAAGGTATTACCTTACCTTGCTAGTCAAGGGATAACTCCAATCTCCACATGTGGCAGCGCTTTTGACAAGTTAAAATTCTTCAAGCTAGCTATTGCCCATCTAAGTTTGTCTTTATCTGCAATCTGTTTGAAAGTTTGCTAATCTTAGCACAGATGGATTGTATTCTGCCTCTGCCCAATTGGTCACGGTCATCTTCGAGGTTTGCAGTTTTCATGCCATTCTCTGCAGTGTGGATCTTTTGAGAGAGCTTTTTGAAGCATCACTGCCTGCAGTAGGATTTCTATACATCTCTTTTTTTTTGTCTAACGATTTTTGTGTATTCTTCTTAAAGTTTTGTGGTTCTTATCGTCTTAAAAAATTTCTTAGCCATCTTTTTGAGGTTATTCAACTCGTCTGATTACGATAGAGTAGCTTTAAGGAACAGGATTCCTTATAGATATGGTTTATTGTACTTTGGATAGTGTTCAAGTATTTTTCCAAAGCATTGTTATTGTTGGGTGAGCCTCTTGAAGAAGGAGCACATACGTTGTCCCGTCTGTCTTCCTAGAGTTCATAGAAGCTAAGTAGCGATGAACACTAACCAGTTTAGATCTAATTTATTACAGATACCAATTGTGAAAAAAGGTTAAAGTTCCTGTAAAAAGAATAATGAAAAACGTTTAACTGAACGAATGTGAAGCCTACTATTCCAAGTCCCATATGAAATCCTAAACTATACCTACTGCTGCTCTCCGTAAACTTACATTTTCATTTGCAATCTTTTATTTTAACCACACAAAGGAACTTTTTGATCGAAATTACCCTATTAAACTTTTGAAAAACTGGAGGGCCTAATTATTAGTTTGGAACAAATATAAAAAAGTTATTTTTATTTTAGATAAATTAAATTTCATATGAAATAATAATAATAATTGATCCATGATGAAAAACTGAAGCTGTGTACTAGAAATTTCTGAAGATTTATAAAATATAGAAACAGTAACATGTCTTACCTTGTAGTATGAGATTCACTGTGAAACCACCACCATCTGTACACTATCATGAGCATGTGACAATTAAATAACATATGATGTGTTTGAAGGTGTAAGTATTCAGGAAAGTAAAGATCCAGATATGTTATCAAAGTTAAACTGCAATTATTAAAGAAACCTGAGTTAACCTTATATTATTTTAAATGTCATTAGTTTATATATTTTTTACGTCTGAATTTAGTGAATAGTAAAAATAGATAATTTTGTGTATATATAAATCAATTTTTCATTCTAATATCTTCAATTTTCATCTAATTGGATATATCGTTTAAAAAAGTTTCTAGGTTAGATTTTCTTATGAATCTACAAAAAGAATCAATTATTTTACCCATTTTCTTTTTACAAACTTCCAAAGCATTTTTTCAATACACCTAATGTCATATAATTTTCTCTTATTTTTATTCACAAAACACAATGTCTCACACTTTACTTTTAACGAGTTTTTACGGAACCGCCTTTCTTCCTCTAACTCATGCATATTAATGAATTATTTTACTCTGTTTTTCTTGAGTAATTACTTTTCTAATGTTCGGTGCGCAGGCCTTTATATAAAATTTTTGCATAAAAGATGAAGTGTTCCTTTTTCGTTTAGAGGTGTCTATCAAACGAACGATTTTCTGTTTTATTCAAATTTTCGGGTGCAATTTTTCAGTTCAAATTAAAATTTGTTAATTCTAAATGAAGATTGTTAAGAAGTCAATAATATTCATTGCCATTAACAGTTAAAATAGGTATTTATATACCAAAATACGTTGAAAACTCATCTAGAATTTGTTGCAAAGATCTGGATGTATTAAAATGCAACGATACATTTTCAATACATTGGCTGACGCTAAAATTATAAATCGTAACAAAATGACAGTAATATAATTTTGTAATTTTGGCCCGACATACTGAATGTCATTAAGAGACCATCCCGATGAAGTGGGACAACTAGCGTCAAAAACAGTTCCCAATTTCGTTGTTAAACTGTCTTTCAAAACACCATGACGGGGCAAGAAATATGAAATAGAAGTATTTTCTGAACATTCAACATCATTGTAAAGTTTGATATATATGCATATTCGTAATTAAAATCATAATATAGTTTCTTAAAATTGTTATTAATAAATTTTTTTTGAAGAGATAAAAACGTTTAATAGCATTTTCTTTAGAGTTGCCTAACATAGAAGAAGAGTGCTTGAGTGGAAACTTCACCACAAATTGACCTTCGTTATTGCTGAAGGTATTATTTTTAAATTGTTCTTTATACTTTAAATCGTCCATAGCTAAAAGAATGTTAACTTTATTTTCTTCAAGTTCCCAAAACTTTTTTAATTGCTCATCCTTTTCTATATGTACTTTGGAAAAGTTGCAAATAGATGTGGATGTTAATTGACTTGAGAAAAGTAATACTCCACAAACAATATAACCGAACAGAGTATTTGGTAGACTGGGAAGATTATTAGATAATTGTACTTGTATGACATATCTTTTTTTGCATTGGCTTTAGTTGCTGCATATAGAATGCAAACCTTTAGCCTTATTAGATTAGAGAATATTTGTAAAACTCTAAATGGTTTTTTAAAAAAGTCATCAGTTACAAACAGATTCCAACCATGTTTAACTCTTCCCTTTTTTGATCCTAATGTCCCTTCTTTGATCCTAATATTTGCTGTTAGATCGTTAGAGGTAAATTTGTAAAAAAGCTATTTATATCTTATAAAAAAACGTTTTAATTCAATACTAATACTAAAAACAAAATGGATTGTACAAGCCACACCTTTTGATAAATCTCATGGTTGAATTGGGTGAGACTTGTTTAAAGTCAGTAGGCTTCAGTGGGGTAAATCCGAAGATCTGAAACCTGGTTCTTTCCAGAGCGGAGCAGGTACATAAAATGTGCTCTGCAGACTCGTCCTCCACGCTGCAAAATTGACAGTCCAATGTTTGTTGCAGACCTATCCTTCATATGTGGTTGCCTAGACGGCAGTGTCCTGTGATCAGTCTAGTAAAAATGCGTAAATCTTTCCTACTCCATTCACGGATCTGAGCAGAGGCATTCATAGATTGATTGGTTATAAACGCCTTCGAATGGGTTAACCCTGGGGTATCTCTCCAGTTCGTGAGTGTTACACCCTGCGTCCATTTTGAGAAAATTCCTTTGGTAGTGCTTTTTGCAATGCCCAGGAATGGTTCTGGTCCTATGAACACAGATTCGGTTCCTCTTTTAACAAGTGCGTCGGCTTTTTCGTTGCCCTCCACACCTTTGTATCCCGGAACCCAGATCAAAGTAACTTTGTTCCGGGCACCGAGGCATTCTAGGGTATTTATACAGTTCCAAGCCAGCTTGGAGTCAACTCGATTGAAGCTCACGGCCTTAAGGACTGCCTGTCTATCTAAAAAGATCTTTATAGTCTTGTTTGCGGGGAGAAAATTGATCAACTCTTTCGCTTCCGATTTTATAGCAATCATTTCCGCTCCTACTTCTTTTTCAGTTTTGGATCCGTCCGTGTACAACACATAGTCTGCCTGGAAGAGGGTTTTTTCCCCTCTGCTACATGCGTCTCTCTATGGAATGAGGACGCTGTATGGCTTTTCTATGTTCTTTTGGGGAACTAGCGAGTCTGAGACCATGCCGAAGATGAGGTGGTTATTTTCAACCTCTGTTAATATTATGATTGCGTTTTTGACCTTTAATCTCTAATTTTCTTTCCTTTACATTCCTTATATTTAATTTGTTTGCTAAAACCTTTCTAGCTTAAATACATACCAATATCACCCCGTATTCTCTATGACCATATCTGTCCAGAAAGCATTGATACACCAATATATGCAAAAATGAATGGCCCAAAATATATCACAGTATCTCTGCTGGCGTATGAATAGATTTTTCTAGTTTTCGCCTTGCCGGCACTCGAACTATTAAATAAATCAATTTTTCGTCCGCATGATGTTTCCATAGCAGCCAGAAATCGGAATAAAACAAGGGACAGTTCGGTTGGAGGTAAACAAAGCTTCCTGGTACACCCCTCAGGGATAAGGTCATCCGGTTTTGAGCACGTCCTCTCATTGTGGAGGTCATGTGCGGCGAATTTTATGGAATGGAGGGATATATTCAATCGATATAGATAAATAATTATTGTAAAGTTGCGAAAAACAAATTACTAATAGCGTTTTGTAAAGATTCCTCAAAGACTATATACTATATAGTCCTATTTATATACTAAAATTAAGGTAAAACGATATTAATGAACACTCAAATAATGCCCATTTTAAAAATATAAAATGATAGTTGACTTTGGGTTAATTAGTTGGCTCTATTTTAATTTTGTCAGCCAGAGATCTGACAAAATACTCTTGCTGCTTGTCTAAATTCGCGACATTTAAATTAGAGACATTAAATACGAATTTTAATTGTTCCTAAGTAAAACAAGCTTTTTTCTTTAAATATGTAAATTTATCATTTTAGTTAATTATTAACTCAATAGTGATGGGTTTTATGTTGATTTGGTTTGAAAACTGCGATACATTTTTTATTATTGTTTTTAACATTCATCTCAATTATATTGTTTCATATTTAATGTTGTAAATTTGTATTTATTGTAATAGGGTTTGAGCCCATTTAAAAAAAATAATTTTTACATTTTAAATATTGTTTTTATAAAACATAAAATTGTTACTGGGATGAAATCCCCCACCGCCTATGGATCATGGATCTACACGTTGTGAGTTATTACAAAATTCGGCAATTCTCTCCAAATAATAAATGGGATATGGGTATCTCTGGATAAGAGAAGTGAATTAGAATCTCGTTCGGATGTTTTGCGGAACTTCATAACAAAACATGTTTAACTTGAGTCATCCAATTAAAGGATGGAGGGTCACTAAACCGTTTTCATGTGCCGTGAATGATAATTAATGTTTTAATTAATTCTATCCTATAAATCGGAAGTTTAGTATTTCAAGAGATGGATATGAATAGAATTAAAACTTGATGATGATAATGATTATACTATTTAATGAATACAATATGCACAAATGTACAATAGTTGTTCAAAAGTTCAGGTATGGAAGATTTAATTAATTTATTTAACAAAATATGTAGACTTTATTTGAAGTGACTATTTTTTCTGTAGTTTTTAGTTTTTATCTATAGGTATTTAACTATTTAAAATATATACAGTTACATCTACACCTTATTTCATTAACTTTGGGAGATCTTCCCACTGTTCGCCTCGAAGTGTATGTCACAGTTGCCATCTAATTCTGGATACATGCAGTTGAAGTCACATATCAGAATGACACCATTTTTCAATGATATTAGCCATATTCTAAGTATGCGCTCTATTTGTGTTTCTGAATTATAATAAAAGATCTAAAGGCTGAAAACAGACATAACATAACTAAAAATAATTTCTAAATAATTTGATTAATGGTTTTTAAACAATGTTCAAGTTAAGTGCTTAAAATTACCTGAAAAACATAAAGCATTTAGAATAAAACAATAGAAACATAATTAAAGTAGTAACTGTTACTTACAAATGAAAAAATTAAACATAAAATCACCAAGTTAAGCAAGGTTTTCAAGATATTCATTATTTGTTAATGGTTTTGTAAAGTGTAGGTTCGTAAATAATAACTTTTTGGACTGTCTTTGGGTAAATATTATAACATACCCACTAAAACTATTGCGCCAAGATATAGGCAACACTTAATAAGTGTTCAAAATGGCGGAGTTTTCTATCTCCTTTTAAAAGGCACTCAGAAAGCTGCGCAGTGCGGCCATTCTCCGTATATTAACTGAAAATCGAAGTATGTGCAACAATAGTCAGAAACTTAGCAAAACGGCAACGCTGGCAAAGTAGACTTTCACGCTATTATTTGAAAGGTCAAACGCAAATAATTTATTATTTCTTATGTAAAGCATTTAATGGCAATTTATTCTAGTTCCAGAAATTGTTTTTCCGCAATTTTTTTATGCTTCCTTAACATCAAATTATCCAAATTCGTCCTTTTTTACCATTTTCAATGTCTTTCACTATTTACCATTAGAATATTATAAAAGCAAATCTGCATAGATTTGTTATCCAAAATACTCGTCTTTTATGTTAAAAAATTGTCTTAACGCCGCCGCCTTAACAAAAAAATAAAAATTGTGAAAAAGAAAGACTTTCTATTATCACATTTCCATATATTTTCTTCCATGTTTCGACCATAAGGCACAGTCTTTTAGCCATTGTTACCACCTCTCATACTAGCGCTGATAAATCAAAAACAAAAGGTCCTTATGCCATCGCAGCGTATGAATAATGCATCATCGGATCTTTTCATCTCCCATTGACATCTGATGTGGTGTTGAACATGGCCAAAAGAAAATCGATTGACAAATCAGATTCAAATTTATACCAAGTTTCCGACGGCCAGCGGTTCTGGCCATAAGATTCAATATGGAATTTCGTTTGATGACCGGTGCTTTTATTCGATTGGAATGATTTGTTACGTGAATGGGTTTTATTTTCATATGCGTTAAAAACATACATTGTTTTTTATCGTCAAGGTGATAAAGCATTTGAGAAAAAACTGGGGAAAGAAAGTATAAAGAATTCACTAACTGCTAATCCTAGTAACAATTTCGAAAGCGATTGAAATAGTCAGTTAAGGTGTGTGTCGCTCCTCAATTTTCGACGTTTTTCTGCAGATAAACTGTGAGTAAAATTTCAAATCTTATATCAAATTATACAGAAGAATCATGGTTTCAAATGTAGCTGGTCGCATGTGACTATTGTTATAAAATCGGCGAAAAGTTTGATTATTAATTGAAAAGAAACATCGAAATTAATAATTAACACCATCAATTTTATCATTATCGTGGCTTTTTATCGAACAAGATTAAAATACCTGTTTCTACATTATAGTCAGTGGGCTTTAATTTGTTATTCTAGAGATGCCAGCCATTGAGAAAGATGAAATCATAAAAATGTTCAAAGAAATAAAATTGCAAAATCAGCAATTAACAGCTAAAGTTGATAGTCTTAGCGGAGAGCTTAGTTCTTTTAAAGTTAATTTTCAGAAAAACATTAATGAATTAAAAAAACAAAATGAAGAATTGATAATTGAAAATACCAATTTAAAAAAACGAGTGTTGGCCTATGAGAGGAAAACTAAAAAATACAACTTAATTATCTACAACCTAGAAGGAGCTAATCCACTCTGTGCAGTTATTAGTTTATTTCGTGACAAGCTAAATATTTCCTGTGATGAAAAAGATCTCCGAGACGTTTTTCGACTAAACTCAGGTGGCAGTATCAACAAACCCAAACCTATAATTATTGAATGCTTAACCTCTCGTTTCAAATGGGAAGTTCTTAACAAAGCTAAACTCTTGAAAGGTTCAGGGATATTTATCTCCATCGATTATATTGCTGAGGATTATGAACAAAGAAAAAATTTATATAGTTGTCAAAAAGCAGCACGTGAAGAAGGATCAACGGCGGTTATTAAAAATATTACTTTAATTGTAAATGGTGTATCTTACAAAATTGAAGAACTCTCTCAATTAATGTTCACAGAAGAATCTCGCATAAGACAGGATAGTTCCTCTTCTACTGGCAGTACCGTATCCAAAAAGCGTAAACAAAAACCGAATAATAAACCTAATCTAAGATCACAGATTAACAAATAAACGATTTTTTTTTATTTTTTCATAATCGTCCTATCAACACATCTACAACTTTGTTATTTTTTTTTTACATACTTTTCATATTTTCATACAAATATTAATATATATTATTCCCCTGACATATTGTAAGTAACTATGGAAAAAGTCTTTTATTATACCTATAGCAAAGAAATATTCACCTGAGGCATACTCAGATCTTCGGCCGATTAGCCCAATCGGATTAGTATTTTAGATTCTGAAAAATTCGAAGCAGCAATTTTCCTTCGGAATTCGTTGGAGGGGGTCTCTGGTAGTCTAAATTCAAAAAGTTGGGATTCCAAAGTTGTCGTTACCTCCGCCATCTTGATTTAAAGGGTTATTTTTTGTATCTTGAATAACTCATTTATTTTCAATTTTACACGGAAAATAGTTTTTACAAAAGTTATTTAAAATTAAATTTCCTACAATTATGCTTTTTTTTTGTACGATCGATTTTTTTCGATTTATACCCGAAAAGAGGGGGTGAATTTTTGGTTATAGAATAACTCGTTTATTTTCAATTTTACGAGAAAAATTGTTATAAACAAAGTTGTTTAAAATTAAATTTCCTACAATTCTGCTTTTTCTTTGTACGATCGATTTTTTTCGATTTATACCCGAAAAGTGGGGGTGAATTTTTGGTAATAGAATAACTCGTTTATTTTCAATTTTACGAGAAAAATTGTTATAAACAAAGTTGTTTAAAATTAAATTTCCTACAATTCTGCTTTTTTTTGTACGATCAATTTTTTTCGATTTATACCCGAAAAGAGGGGGTGAATTTTTGGTTATAGAATAACTCGTTTATTTTCAATTTTACGAGAAAAATTGTTATAAACAAAGTTGTTTAAAATTAAATTTCCTACAATTCTGCTTTTTTTTTGTACGATCGATTTTTTTCGATTTATACCCGAAAAGAGGGGGTGAATTTTTGGTTATAGAATAACTCGTTTATTTTCAATTTTACGAGAAAAATTGTTATAAACAAAGTTGTTTAAAATTAAATTTCCTACAATTCTGCTTTTTCTTTGTACCATCGATTTTTTTCGATTTATACCCGAAAAGTGGGGGTGAATTTTTGGTTATAGAATAACTCGTTTATTTTCAATTTTACGAGAAAAATTGTTATAAACAAAGTTGTTTAAAATTAAATTTCCTACAATTCTGCTTTTTTTTGTACGATCGATTTTTTTCGATTTATACCCGAAAAGAGGGGGTGAATTTTTGGTTATAGAATAACTCGTTTATTTTCAATTTTACGAGAAAAATTGTTATAAACAAAGTTGTTTAAAATTAAATTTCCTACAATTCTGCTTTTTTTTTGTACGATCGATTTTTTTCGATTTATACCCGAAAAGAGGGGGTGAATTTTTGGTTATAGAATAACTCGTTTATTTTCAATTTTACGAGAAAAATTGTTATAAACAAAGTTGTTTAAAATTAAATTTCCTACAATTCTGTTTTTTTTGTACGATCGATTTTTTTGTATTTATCCCTGAGAAGAGTGGGGGTGAACCTAACTATTGTATTGTTACGTTTATTATTGATGTTGTACCATTATTTTTCTGTTTGTTTTTTTTTGCTGATACCTGGAATTAAAAAGAAACGTGATAATACAATGATAAGAGTTTACCCCCACTCTTCTCAGGGATAAATACAAAAAAATCGAGCGTACAAAAAAAAACAGAATTGTAGGAAATTTAATTTTAAACAACTTTGTTTATAACAATTTTTCTCGTAAAATTGAAAATAAACGAGTTATTCTATAACCAAAAATTCACCCCCTCTTTTCGGGTATAAATCGAAAAAAATCGATCGTACAAAAAAAAGCAGAATTGTAGGAAATTTAATTTTAAACAACCTTGTTTATAACAATTTTTCTCGTAAAATTGAAAATAAACGAGTTATTCTATAACCAAAAATTCACCCCCTCTTTTCGGGTATAAATCGAAAAAAATCGATCGTACAAAAAAAGCAGAATTGTAGGAAATTTAATTTTAAATAACTTTTGTAAAAACTATTTTCCGTGTAAAATTGAAAATAAATGAGTTATTCAAGATACAAAAAATAACCCTTTAAATCAAGCTGGCGGAGGTAACGACAACTTTGGAATCCCAACTTTTTGAATTTAGACTACCACAGACCCCCTCCAACGAATTCCGAAGGAAAATTGCTGCTTCGAATTTTTCAGAATCTCAAGCCTGTTCTTCACCTAATCCGATTGGGCTAGATAAGTATTCTATGTTGCCTTTCTAAAGTGTTTAAAAAACTAATTGATCTGCAAATTAGACATTACTTGGATGAGTTTTCCCTGCTTCCATCTTATCAGTCTGGTTTTAGAAAAGGATATAGTTGCACTACATCACTTCTAAAAGTCACTGATGATATCCATAAAGCCTGCGATGATAATTTATTGACTATCTTAGTCCTTCTCGATTATTCAAAAGCATTCGATCTTATTAACCACAAACTCCTACTAGCGATCGTGCATTATCTTGGATTTTCAAGAAAAACTACCGCCTTAATGAGTAGTTATTTAGATGAGCGAACTCAAGCCACCGTGTTAATTAAAACAACTTTTGAATTTTTAAACATCTGCTCTGGGGTTCCTCAGGGCTCAATTTTAGGACCTCTTCTATTTGTCATCTATACATCACAGCTGCCACTTGCTCTAAAATACTGTGCATCTCATACTTATGCCGACGACACTCAACTATACTTTTCCTTTGAAAAGAAAAATATTCAAGAAGCTTGCGTAAAAATTAATGATGAACTCATCTCTCTTGCTAGACTTTCTGACAAATATTGTTTAAGTATAAATCCAACTAAATCCATAGTCCAGTTATTTGGACGTCCTACAGCTAGAAAAAAGATTATTAATTATGTGAACATTAGCTTGGATGGTCAACAACTGCCGCTTCTTTCATGTGTTAAGAATCTAGGTATTCATATAGATAATTCACTTCGCTTGTCGTCTCATGTGACAAATATTGTAAGAAAATCCTATAGTAGTTTAAAACTCCTATATGCAAATAAAAGCATATTGAATAAACGAACTAAAGCCATGTTATGTGATTCTCTTGTCCTATCTCACGCCAATTATGGCGATGTGGTCTATGGACCAAGTTTGTTAGGTGTTGATAAAACTTGCTTGCAAAAAATACAAAATTCGTGTGTACGTTTTATTTGTGGACTTTACAGACGTGATCATACTAGTCAACACTTAAAGGAACTGGGTTGGCTTAATATGGTGGAAAGAAGAACATTGCATGCATGCTCAATGTTTCGCAAGATTATGGTAACTCTAACACCTGCTTACTTATATAATAAAATTCAATTTCGCACTGACGTCCACAACCTTAACATTCGTTTTAAATCTAAACTCACGCCGCCTTTACACAAAACAACCTTATATCAAGGATCCTTTTCATATTATATTTCCTGGCTTCTAAATGGATTACCGCTTAGCTACTCTAAATTTTCTCTTGGTAAATTGAAACATACATTAAAAGAAGACTTTTTAAATGGCAAACTGCGCAATATCATTAAGTAATACGATAGGATAATTTTATTATATAGTATAATTTCATTATACACGTTTTTCCGTTCTTCTATTAGCAATTTCTCACCTAATATAAATTGTTTTTCATTATTTTTGTTTCTGTTATACTATGCCAAGTTTTGTAACACCCTAGTTAAGATTATATGTATTTTAAGTTAATACTTATTACTTTAGATATAATTTTAGTATTAGTTTTTCTTTTTCTATTTTGTTTTCTTTAAGTTATTGAGGTTGGGTTGAAGAGCAGCTTCTATATTTGCTTATGCAAAGCTGAAAGCTGAACTTTGCCTTTTGGCTAATTATTTTTAATAAATTATACTATTTTAATTTTGTAATTTTCACATGCCAATAAAACCATATTTATTTAATTTATTATACTAAAATTATGGTAATGTTCCATCCCAAATACCGCTAAGTCTGACGATTAACATGACCGCTTAGAAGAAATGTAGATTCATCAATAAAAAAAACTATTTTGAAAAACAATAAATCTGTTTTTTTTTGTTATAGTATCCAGAAACTTTGTTTCTTGGGAAGTCGATCAAACAGTTATAAAGGCGATCCAAAGCACAATTCACTAGAAAGTATCTACTTTTATTCATCGCATTTAAATCTAAAAAATCTGGAATGTCTAATAAAATCATTATAGGAATTCTTTTTCGGTTTCCTCAATAAGAAACTAATTATGGTTACTTTCCGTCTATCAAAGTTTATACAGCACTGAACGGAGAATTTAAAAATCCATTGTATAATTACCGACGAATTAAATATTCCAGTCTATTTCCAGAGAAAATCCCAGCTGCAGAGGTCAACGTGATCGGAAATCTCAATGAAGGATTTTAATTATTACAAAAGAAATTCAGTACTGTGTTTTGTTATAAGGAACATTTATCGTTTCTGCTGGTTTTGCAATTTTTTATTGAATATGTTTATAATATTGAAATTTATACATAGCCTCTTGAAATAAATTAGTAGATTTTTTTTAATAATTTCGAATGCACCTAATCTTACAAAGTTTTAAATCTAGATATCACCTGTGTTCAATACTAGTTTTTAAAATATTGTGGCTTTATCACTTTATTTATACAAGCTCAAAAGGTTTAACTCTTTTGAGTATACGCACTAGGTTCTGATTGTCTAATGGAGAGCTTCAATGTTAATGTGTTTGGAATTGATTCAGTTCTCGGTGCAGGTCTTTATTCCGAAAAACATACCAAGGCGCATTAGCTATATTCCTAAGAATTTGTATACCGAGACCTACATAAAACCGATTGGTTTGAATACAAGGTGTAGCTGGGGGCAGTGTTAAAAAACGTTAAGATAACTCTTAATACTAAAAAGGATATAGATGAAGTTGCAGAACAACTATGGGATGCAATCATATCATATCACAATAACTGTTCATTAAAGAATAGGAAAACTTTTAGGGAGATGAGCTGGTGGAACACCGAACTCGCCAAACTCGGAATGAAAACACGTAAACTTTTTAATAAGGCTAAAAAGACGAATGAGTAGAGGGAATACATCGAAACACTCACAGAGTATAACAAAACTCATAGGAAAACTAAGAGGGATTCATGGAAAACATTCTGTCAGGAAATTGAAAATACAACTGAAGGAAGCAGACTCCACCACATTCTAACAAATGGTCCAATAAACTCTGTGGGGACTTTAAAAACCCAAACTGGAATGGAAACATTAAAACTACTTTTTAAAACTCATTTCCCTGATTTCACAACAAACTCGAATGCAGCAAACCAAACCCACACGAACTAGAACTCTCAAAAAAAGAATCTCCAGCCAAAAGTGGGAAACTGCACCTTTAATCCATACAAATCACCGGAACCAGATTGGGTACTGCCTGTGCTTTTGTAACAGGCAATAGAAACGCTGACCCCGCATATTTGTAGGCTCTACAGGGAAAGTTTGGTGCATAAACATGTACCAAATACCTGGAAATAAAGCAGAGTTATTTTTATACCTAAACCGGGGCGTCCAACGTATGCCGTGGCAAAGGCCTATAGACCAATTATCTGACGTCATTTTTATTGAAAGGATTGAAAAAACTAATTGATCGGCATGTCCGCAAAACCACTCTGATAGAGAGGCCATTGCATACAAACCAACATGCCTATCAATCAGAAAAATCTTGTGTCTGCTCTGCATCATCTCGTAGCCCAGATAGAGGGGGACTCCGTAGTTCTAGGAGCATTTCTTGACCTAGAAGGAGCTTTTGATAATCCCACCTTAAATCAATGGTAGCTGCCGCTCGCAAACATGGAATAGAAGGCACCACCTGCTGGTGAATAAAAGACATATTACACGTACGGCAAGTACAGGCACAAGTGTACGCCCAAGGATATTCCGATGTCATAATCATGTATAGAGCTCTTAGGCTGATAGAAATGTGGTGCATTAGGGAAAACATCTTGGTAAACCTTGGAAAACAAGGTTGGAGGCTTTAAAAACTCTGACTTGTTTGGAGGAATGATAAACAAAACGAACTAGATATATTCCTTGATAGCAAACTTACTTGGAACCAACACTTACAAAAAGTGACCAACAAATGTTAAATATCTCTCATTGTAGGGCAGTTGGAAAAACATGTACATGTTATTTCTTTATTTATTTTTATTTATCTACCATTTACTCTGTACTGTTTTTGTAATATTATTAAAATTGTAATTATTTTGTATGTATCGAGTAATAAACGTATTTATTAATATTAATATTATTATTATTATTATTATTATTATTAAAAATTTCAAATAGAACTAGTGTTAATTAATTGAAGTCGATTTTTAGACCTCGTCGACCTCCAAAATCAATTTTCGTATATATGTCGAACTCTTGGAAACCGATTTCGACCACAAGTGGTCAATATCGACCACTTTGGGAATCTCTGCTCTAACTTTTGTTAAAGTTAAATATCGCCAACTTATTTTTTTTTGTTGATCTACGATTTTCTATGACACTGTGACGATGCTCTATTAACGTATTTTATTAATTTGCTTTCAGGTGAACACCCAGAAGCAATGCAACACGGCGGCAATCAGCGAATGGGTCCTTCTCTGGGCGCCCTGGCGTTCATCTCCTATGTTCTGTTGGCTTACTGTTAAGTTTTAGACTCTCCTCAATTTAGTGCTATACAGCCCAGTGTCGATAATGTGCGTGTTAAATACATAACATTTGAGGAAATATTTAAATTTTTGACGTAGCACTTTAACACCGATGTGAATTTTCAGCACATTGTGTCCCTTACTAAAAATATACCTATGACTTTTGGTGTATTTTGCCTCTATGTCTACTTTTTATGTGGTAGATATGTTTTTGTTTCTTCGTTTTAAAATGCTACGTTTAAAAATTTGAAACAAACTAATTGTGGTCGATGTTGGAGTGGTACTAGCTTTTTATGTAGGGGTATCGCAAGCGGGCATCTTGGTTATTTATTTGGAGGAGCTTCAGCGTAAATTCGACTTGATTTATTTAAATTATATACTACTCTATACCGCCTAACTTTTAAGAGTAGTATAAGACATCAGTATAAACATTTTTCTTAATAAACATAAACCCTGTATGATACAGCGTTGAAATAACATAACTTTTTAAAACTTGATCCAATTTACGGTTTTTAAGTAATATAAATGGAAAATATTTATCTTGTCATGATAATACTCGAACTGCAAATGGTCGTGCTCTTAAACATTTGTAGTAATTCAACAGAATGATGTAATTTTTTATTAAAAGTTGGCATAGGAATCTTGTTGGCTAGTAAAGGCAGAGCTCATTTATTTGAATGATCATTTTTCTAATGGAATTTTATCTTATCGTCAAAAGAATTTAATTTAAATGTACACAGTCACAATATTTATTATAAGATGGCTATGTATGTCAAATAAAATAAGGGGAATGGTTTTTATAGTTCAGCAAACGTTCTTACAGTACACAAATTACATTGTGAATTAAGTTATAATTAACCCTTTTTAACATTTCATCTAAGAATCTCGCTAAACTGTTGTGTTTAGCGATAGGCAATATTTAACTCAAACGAACGTATAATTAGAGTACTTTTTAGTAGTGATATGAAATACAGGGTGTTACATTTAAAAAAATTGAGAAAATCATGTATCTGAGTTTTGACTCACTCTGTACACGTCTGATGCGCTAGGAAAAAATTAGTATATTCTTATAAAAGTAGACTGTCATTAAAAATGATTCATCAAAAAATTTTGATGTTCAATTGTTTCTTTTGAAATATACAGAGGGTTGATCCTAGTACGATTTTCATATAAAATTGGTTTAAACTTCCAAAATACCCAGTATAATCTCATACATGTTGGTAATTTCTTGAAGGACAAAGTCAGGGAATTCAAATTTATAATTAAATACAGGGTGGTCTATGTAAAAAAAAATATAGGTTTGATCAATTCTAATGTTATGGATCACTCTGTATAATCGAAAATAATTTTGAAATGTGCAGATTAATATTATCTATAACTTTTTAAATAATATTGTTTGATATTTTCTATAATATAGGATATATCGAACTTCCACACACTATTGGGACACCCTGTATAGTTGTAAAAATATTTATTTTAAAATTTGCAATACAGTAATTCTTTATAATTTCTTTATAATTGAATTTTTTGCGCACCCTGTGCAACGAAATCGAAGTTTTTTAATGTGAATCGTATTTATTTAACAAGCAAAACAAGTGATAAAGAATTACAATTTTTTTAAATTTTATACAAATACTTTAACAAGTATAATTAAGTCGCTCCCTGTAAACATTATACGTGTTAGGCATGTGACATGCAAATTATTTTTGGCAAAATTACATGCTCTTTATTACATTTATGACATACGGCATTACCTACGCATGTTCTAACGACATGCAGATAACGAATGTACTAAATCATATTCTTTTGATATAGTCCAGTCATTTAAGCTTAAATTAGGTAAGAATCTCGGAACTGGAGATACCCAGCTGTAAGTCTGTAAATACTTGTATATTGACATCCTAAAAGTTGTCTCAAAACCTACATATGGTAAGGTGTACGCAACTATTAAATTTCAAGGTCAAAGGTCACAAAAATAGTTTTTTTGCGCTTTTTTGTAAATATCTCATTTCCTATGGGTTTTTTGCTATTTGTATTTATTATCAAAATTGTAGAATACAAAATTCTCTACAAATTTTGTTTAAAAAAATTCAGATTACAGTAAGAACGTAAAAGCTATGGAGCAGCAGAGAAGATGAAACAATAGTTGTACCAGTTTCTCAAGAAAAATTCTTATCAAATCGAAATAACAAAGATATGCTCATTAATATGTTAATTGAAAAATTACAAGCTGCAAATATTACTACTAAACAAGCCAGAGATAATGCTGATGTTCTTATTGTTGAAACTGCAATTGAAGAATCAAATTCTGAAAAAACTGCAGTTATAATAGGACAAGATATTGATTTACTTGTCATTTTAATTGGGCGTACACTGTCTTACGAACAAGACATTTTCTTTAAAAAAGTTGGGAAAGGAAATGTAAAAACGGGGATATACTTGACTAAAAGTTTTGATAATTATCCTCATTCCAAAACACATATTTTATTTCTGCACGCATTAAGTGGCTGTGACACAACTTCTGCGCTTTTTAAAAAGGGAAAAAATCATTTTTTAAAGTTTTTGAGAAACTGACAAATTTGAATGAACTAGCTGCAGCATTTGAGAAAGAAAATTGTTCGACCCAGAGATTATTAGAGAGTGGAACTCAAATCTTATTGGCAGTCTATAATGCTCCGAAATCTGTGAAAAGTCTCGATCATCTTCGTTATATGCATTACGTCAAGTCTACAAAACTTAATTAACCTGTGCAGCTTTCAAATATTCCACCAACAAAAGCAGCGGCTCATCAACCTTTCAAACGTGTATATTATTAAGTTCAAACTTGGTTAAGGCATGATTTGGAACCCCAGGTATGGAGTTGGGCAATGCGAAACGATTTTCTGGAGCCTATCATGACAATTTTACCACCTACTCCAGAAGATTTGCTAAATACAATTTTCTGCAACTGCAAGAGTGGTTGTGGTTCGAGATGCGGATGCAGGAAAGCGGGCTTGCAATGCTCTTTAGCTTGTGGCCAATGTAATGGGCAAGCTTGTCTCAATGCTCTACCATATCAGAGCGACATTAACGAAGATGGAACCTTTGACCCCGAAATCATGGAAGAATTTGAGAGAAATGTCGTTGAAGACGATAATGAAGACCAGTTTGAAATTTACCAGCAGCCGGAAGACGACGATGAAGAGGAAGAAGATTATTAAAATTATAAATTGTAGTTTTTGTACCTTTTATTCCATTTTTTTACTTTTAATAAAAATAAATGTATTGAATGAAATTTTTTAATAAAAAGATTAATTCATAATTTATTTGTTTTTTTTTTCATCATGTAAGAATTTATTTATATTAATTAGGTTAAAATTCAAATATAATTCCTATATTTTCATTAACAATTTTGCAATTACATGGGCAGGTAAGTGTTGTTAAATAAATTAATACCAAATAAAAAGTGGATAGGTTAGGAAAAAAAATGATAAAATATAATATAATAGTTAATAAAAATTGACAAATATTTATAATCATTGATTTATCGATATTTCATCAACTATATATGGCGCGTTTTCGACCGGAGGCACCGGTTGACCTGAAGTGATGCTGTGACCGCGCGCTCCCCGTCACCTATCTCGAAAACGGTTCACCGTATGAAAAATTTTTTTAAACAAAATTTTTAGAGAATTTTGTATTCTACAATATTGATAATAAATACAAATAGCAAAAAACCCATAGGAAATGAGATATTTACAAAAAAAGCGCAAAAAACCGATTTTTGTGACCTTTGACCTTGAAATTTAATAGATGCGTACACTCTACCATATGTAGGTTTTGAGACAACTTTTAGGGTGTCAATATACAAGTATTTACAGACTTACAGCTGGGTATCTCAAATTCCGAGGTGAACTTACTATAATGATTGGACTAATATGCTTTAAATTACATTCCAGATCGCATATAAATGTTCTTTTACAGTCAATAATGAGCAAACACAGGCATTTCACCTAATATGCACGTGAATTTCACCTGATACTTATCATATACTTACATTCCGTCAAAAGCATATACAGGCCGGGCAACTAAATCTTTAGTAGCATGCTCTGTAACGTGCTGAATTAAATGGTGAGTTTAATTTCATTTGTTTCAGAAAGTAGGTCATAACAGAGGTTATGCTGTCATGCTTATATGCGATTTATGATCTAAAATGTATTCAAGGTAAAAAAAATGTAAATATAGTTGTTCGAGCAAAAATACCTTTTATCCTTATTCTTTATCACACGGTCTAGAATGTACTACGTACATCATTAAAAGAATGTACGCTGTCGCAAGTAAAAAGCATGTTCTAAGGATATGCTTAGCACTTCAGTGTTTGCTGGGATATTCCATTTTGGGGATCAAAGTTAATGTACGAGTATATACGTTTATTTATATAAATAATTTACTACTATATTTAGAAGAAAAGAATATGAAAAAATATGAAAAATAGACATAACACTTCAAAAAAATGTAATAAAAAAAATGTTACTATGTTTTGCTTACAGAATATGTACAATAATGAATTTAAATACTATTCAAACTTACTTTTTAAATATCATCATATTTTTTTTAATTATTGTAATATTGAAATTTAAATATATCTCTAAAAATTATAAAAATAATAAGACACGAAACAACGCCGTACATGGCTTCGAAACAACAGCTAAACGAAATGAATGTTCCGAGTTAAATGATATTTTAATTTTATAATTAATTTACTTTCGAACAACTCCGGTCTTAGGATTGGATTTCTTATAAAGTTTATATAAAATTAAATAATACTTACTGGACAAAGTTAATTTAACTCGTCTTACTTTTGCTCCAAACAATCAACAAAGGCTACTGTGTGGATTTTCTTTAGAAGCATCAATAAATTAATTAGGGTCTTACTCGAAATACTGAGAAATAATGTTGTATAAGCTGCTTCCAAAACTTATTTTTAATAGGTTTCAAAACTAAACATTAATATTTTTTTAATCATCTAGAGAAATCTGTAATCTGTCGCAGGCAATAAAGCAATTCAAGTCTGCTTTTTTGCAGCTACATGCATTGTCACAGATCCTTACTTTCAGTTGCAGATTATCCTTAAATAAAGGTAATGTGCTATTAGAATGACTCCAACAGATTAATGTCCATACCCAGCCACCTCTGCCCCCGGTGGTGGGTTTGAAGTGAAACTTGAAGCGTCTTTAATGGGAGGCAGTCTTGGCAAGGTTGAAGATGGTTTTGTTAGCAGCTTTGGCAAAGAGTTGATATCGCAGGTGATTGAGGGTTTTCCACTATAGATCCAATTGTCAGGGATTGCATGTGATTTTAAAAAAACTGCTGCTTTATCCCTAAGGTCTAAATTCTATTGAATTGTTGCCAGCTACTATCTGTTTTCTCTGACCGATAAATCATAATGTGGAATCACATCCTTTGAAAGCGTGGATGAAAAGAGTGAGATGATGGGAGAGCATGTTGTGTATCCACCGACTAACCATCTGTGGAATATTTATGTTCAGTAAGTGTATTATCAAAAGCACCTTCTGTTTTTATAAAAATACCCAAAGCGGACTCTATATTGTCCAGTGATCTGTCTATGCAGCCAGCAACTAGGTGGTGGGTTGAATCGGTAGAATTTTATGTTATTTTAAAATGTATAGACTTGTTTCTGTTGAATTTTGGCAGTTTTGACTTTATTTGGCGGTAATCTCGAAGGTCATCTAAGTACTTATACATGCAATACAAATTACTGCCACGTTTGATTACATGGTTACTGGACTTGTATGGCTACATTGATAAATATTTATTTTTTAATTTCTTCAATGCTTTCAGTAAGAAAATCTGATGTTACCTATTGTAAACAAAAAAATACAAAATAGTTTATTACCTAGTACTTATTAAAGTAATTTAACAAAAATTAAGAGTTTGATGATTGGTCAATACCTAATGATCAAATTTTGACGAATTTATTTGATATAACCTCTGAGGGACCTCATTTCTAACAAAAAAAAAAAAACAAAATCATTTAAATCAGACAACGCAGTAAATAATTTTCCTCATTTTTCTGAAGTCGGTCAAGTATTCATCTGAATAAAATATTAGGTAGGTAATAAAAAAATCTATACGCCTAAAACACTCCAAATTCTTACCACAATAAAATCTTTGTTTTCTCAAAGCCCATATCAAGATTTTATATGACCCTTGTCCGCTTGCGATACCCCAAAAAAAAAAATGAGAAAACTGTACTAGATCCGAAGACCGTACTTACATTGTGTTATAAGTTCCCTTAGGATCTACTGAAACTGTCTAGCTCTATCTACAGGATTATAACGTTTTGAAAGGAAAGTTGACGACACTAAATTTGTCTTTTCAGATCCCCGCCAGACGCCGGATTCTGGCCCGACGTTTTATGGGAATCAAATTTTTTATGCCGTCCAGGACCGGAATCAACGCTTTAATTTTCATTTTATTAAAAACCGTGATAGTTATTTACGGGTATTTTTAGTTAGATTATCTACCTATATAAAGAAATAATAATATTTAACAAAAAAGCAGTATTTGATGTTTTTTTTTTTTTGTTTAAACATTAAGCATGTAGTATTTTATGTAAATTAATTTAATTGTTAAGAGTAACAGAAGATATTTTAAAAAAATTACAAATTTTACTTTTTTCAAAGGTCTGTACTAAAATGAAACATGTAACTAAGAGAGGAAAACATACTTTATACTTTTATACTTTATTTATTAAAAAAGAGCTCTACAAACTTCAAAAATCTGATTTAGGAGCAATATTTATGTAGTGAACGCCTCATATTGGTACAGAAGGGAATGAAGAAATGGTTCGTTTAACTTGGAATGCTGTAAGCCTCTCATCTTTGTCTACAAAGGGAACTACACCAACAGTTTTTAAATTAAAAACATTCACGTGAAGCTAAAAGAAATAAACTAATACGTTGGTTCATGGAACGTCAACTCCAACAATAGAAGAGATCAAATAATAATTTTAACAAGACTCCGATTAGGTCTGATATCCCATGTCCATGAGCCAATCTTTGACCTGTACCATGTATTAGTCAAAGAGAAACATGTTGCCATTAGATATCCAGTCACTCCCTGTAAAATCAAATTATTAACCCAATATTTATCAAAGTATAACTTACTTACAAATATGTCACATTTCAACAGATATTAAAAAGTCAAAAGGGACGCATTTTTACTAAACAAAAATTGACGATAAATTCAGAAAGGGAAGACAAAGTTAAAGGCACAACAAACACCTAAGCTATTTAAAGAAAACTTTTTAATCGGATAAAAAGTAAAATAAACTCTATATTGATAGCGTTAAAATCCGCTATCTAAAAGGAAATAAAAGGAATAAATACAATATGGAATTTAAGAAAAAAAAAAATAGGGAAAGAATTAAAAACATTATAAAGTTGTTGGAGCAAATTTAGCATTCAATACTGATAAAAGAATATTGAGAAGCCTAATTTTAACAAAAAGTAATAGAAAAATTTATATAAATTTAATAAACAAAGCAAGTTGCTGTATACGGAGTGATTTCTATGTAGCCAAATTTTAAGATGCTTTCCTTAATCAATTTTAAGAAAAGGATCACATAAACGTTGGTCACGAATGGCTTTATTTTAAAAAAACAGGGTATTTGAAAATTATTTTTTTTTAATAATAACTAGAAAATGAAAGTACATTATTTAAGTACAATCATTTTTATTGCATAAAGAGGAGTCTATTACGTAAAAAAGTTTTTCTGTAGTTACCAGTGGCGAGTGCCGGAGTAACCCTTTAGTAGAGTGACAGTGGTGGCAAGCGTCACCTCTTGATGCTAACATGACAGATGTCAAATAAGAAAGATACGTTCTTTTGGCAGTGTAAGTCAAGTTAGATTAGATTGGGAGGGACGTTGTTTGTCCTTGTTTACCGCGACCTGTTTAGATCTTGTTTATTAGATCTTTTTTATTAGATCTATTTTATTAGAGGCTTTGACAATGGCTCCTGTATGTAGTTGCATATGTTTTCTTCGCTCAATGTGAGAAACCTCCAGCCAGGCCTTCGCATTGGCACAGGACAAGGAATGATGTTTCCTCTTCTTCTTCACAAAACCTAAACAAAGTTGCTTCTTCTTCTGGATTCATGACATTCATGTGCCTTTTGAGGCAACAGTGTCCAGTAAGAAGGCTTACTGTTATCCTATCGATTTGACGCTTTTGATCCAGTACGTCTTTCGTGAACTTGGCCTATGGTTACTTGATGAACTGTTTGGCCTGTTTGGATAGTTGTTCCACCATTCCTGAGAATCTTTTTGCATTCATTGTTTAATGGATGCCTTGCACAATGCCTTAGTAACTCCACAAAAGGGTTCGAAGCCTGTCATAGTCTTATCTGAGCTTTCTCTGGTTAATTCGTCGGCCTTTACGTTGCCCTGATATCCCTCATGGCCTAGCACCCAAGCTAAGGTCACTTTGTTTTGACTACTAAGCTCTGCCAGGTCTTCTAGACAGTCTTTCACCAGTCGTGATTTGATTTCTAGTGGGAGAATTGCCTTTAGAGCTGCTTGGCTAGCAGAGTATATGGCAATAGTTTTTCCTGATACTTGCTGATTTAATATTGCTCTTGCACAGTGTTGTATGGCTATTAGTTCAGCCTGGAACACTGTATATTCTCCTTAACTCAGCGAAATCGTTGTTTTCAACTTGGGTCCATGGATTCCAGCAGCGGCGTCTTCCTTGGTTTTTGAACCATCTGTGTACCAGACGAGTTTAGCATGTACGGGAGGTCCTTGTTTCCAAGATTCTTGGGCTGGTTTTTAAATTCGAAAATTTCTTTCAATTTTGTATGTGGTTATGGCTCTATTAGTAGGCATAGCTAGAATATTATCTCTTTTTACTTGCTGATATAGCCTGTATGATCGGCGCTATATAGTTGGCTTATTCGGTTTGTTCCTGCATTAGCGCGTGAATAGCTGACCTGGTTTCTCCTTGTATGAAGATGTGCAGTGGCGTGAGATTTAATAATACTTCCATTGCTGCAGTTGGTGTAGTGAGCATGGCCCCAGTAGCACTTAGACAGGCAAGCCGCTGAACACCAGTGAGTTAACTTATTGCACTTGCCTGCGCAGTTTTGGTTACCCACGCGACTGCACCATAGGTTATCATGGGTCTTATTACCCTTGTGTATAACTATATGGTTATTTTGGGGTTTAGACCTTAGTTTTTCCCTCATATTCTTCTACAGCTTACGAGAGCTATTGTATCTTTGTATGTGAGTTTTTTAAAATGTTGATCCCTCGCCAGCCTTTGATCAAATATGACTCCGAGGTATTTAGTTTCTGTGACGAATGTGATAACTATGTTGTTTAGTACTAGTCTTAATCCTGTTGTAAGTATCCGTTGTTTCTGTGAATGGTACAACTGTTGTTTTTTACGCGTTAATTGTTCCATTTTGCACCAGTTGTTTAGAGCTGTTTGAGATCGCTCCGAGACTGTGCCTGCAAATCGCCCCCTGACGATAATTGCTAGGTCGTCTGCGTATCTTAGGGCAGTCGTGTGTAACTTTTGCCTGTATGGTTGCCTTTCCTAGTGTGAAAAAAATAATCCTGTTTTCTAGACAGGCAGTAATCCATTGGCATATTGTAACTGGGACGTTTTTCTCTTCTAGAACATTGATTATTGAGGCATTGTTGAAATTTCCTTTAATATCTGTAAGTCAAGTTATTTCAGATGTAATTCAAATGAGAGTGGGAAGGGATAGCACTCTAAGTGTTGACGAATTTTTATTTTTATATTTTAAATCTATAATGAAATGATAAGTTATTTAGTTATATTAGAGGATTTATGAAATGTTGAATGTTTATTTATACGAATGCAATGTTTTACATGAAAAAAATATTTTTCTCCATCAGCGACTAGGACTAAATAGATCTCGTTGTGCCAATGTTGGTTCTAAGAAAGAAACAAATCTAACTGCTATTGGAGAAATTTTATTTATGAAATCAAATTCAAAATCTAAAACAACAATGGGCGTTTTCGGAAACTTACTTATGGATCCTATTGTTCGTTTACCTATGGTTACTAACCCTATCTGTGTTCGGAAACTAGTAGATTACTGATCCAGCTTTGTGATCGAGATCAATATTTTGTGATCCACTTTGCAAGTAGATTAGTAATAGATCCGCATGCGCACATAGTGTATAACTTGTAATCTTTATGCCCATATTGCGACTTTATTAGTCAGACTACATATATGTTTAATTAAAATAATTCTTTAACAAATAAGGGTTTATAATATTGACATTTACGCGGGAAAAGTCAAAGATTGACAGTTGTAGAAACAGAAATAATAATCCAACTCGTTCGTAAACTGTCGGTACTAAGTTCAGTGATCAAGGTGATCCATCGGATAAACCCAATAATATAGATTTGTTATCTATAGTAGGATTCCGAAAACGCCTAATATCACTCACGTGACTAATGAACCTGTTTAAATCTCTGTTTACAATAACTTTTTGTTTTAAAATTGTTTAGCGAATAGCATTTTAAAGTTGGAACACATAATAATCACACTAGCTGTCAAAATTGTCATTTAAATTGAGCCGGCTCTAAAGTGTCATTAGAATATGGACCATTTGTCTCGGTAGCGTGCTATAGCAGGAAAACCTCTGGTACATCTCCTCATAGAAAAACTTATTGAAAAAAAAAATCTATATTCAAATATGGAAAATTTATACATAATAGGACCACGCGTGAAACAAACAAAGTCCTCAAAGCAGTTATGGACCGTCTGGCGCAAAATATGTGTATGTTTTGAACTAAAATTATGTTGCTTTCATGTCCAAATAATTGTATGTTGTGTTGTTTAACAATGTATTGTAGCCTTTTAGATAATATTTGGATATGATGAGATACACTTGTTGTTTAATAAATTTGTGACTAATTAACTATATTTTTTTGAAAGAATTTATTAATAAATTTATTTAGTTTAGTTATTTTGACAAAAAATCAATCAAATTACGTGTTTGATTGAGGTCAAAAGCTCTTAAAAAATAAGAACCAGAAAATAAACATTTTGAAGTTAAAATAACCAAATTCGTTTCCAAGATATCTAAAAATAAATAGGAATGTTGTCAAATTGTCTGAATTTTTGATATGTTGTAGATTTTGTCATCCTAAACAAAAGTCTCTATGGGCACAAAGTGCCAAAATGAATATTTTGGCATCTACGGAGTTGCCAAAGCTCCCCTGACCCGTTGAAAAACTATTCATTTTCAATACTATTTACAGATGTCAAAAGCATATTTTAATAATTCTAATATATAGGGTAATGTTTTTAAGGTCATTGGATTTAATCCTCATGTCAGATTGGACAAATTGACCATTAACAGCTGTCAATTCACGGTCAACGAGGAATATAAAAGTAAATATCCTCTTTTCACATTGAGAGTTTGGGTTTTTGAGGTCGCTGAATTTAATTCTCATGTCAGATTGGACAAATTGACAAATGACAGCGAAAAGAGGATATTTACTTTTATATTCCTCGTTGACCGTAAATTGACAGCTGTCAACTGTCAATTTGTCCAATCTGACATGAGAATTAAATTCAGCGACCTCAAAAACCCAAATTCTCAATGTGAAAAGAGGATATTTACTTTTATATTCCTCGTTGACAGTGAATTGACAGCTGTCAACTGTCAATTTGTCCAATCTGACATAAGGGTTAAATCCAGTGGCCTCAAAAACATTACCCTACATATTAAAATAATTAAAATATGCTTTTGACATCTGTAAATAGTATTGAAAATGAATAGTTTTGCAGCGGGTCAGGGGAGCTTTGGCAGCTCCGTAGATGCCAAAATATTCATTTTGGCTCTTTGTGTCCATGAAGACTTTTAATCAGGATGACAAAATCTACAACATATCAAAAATTTAGACAATTTGACAGAAACCCAATTTCCATAAGATTATTGCGGGGTCCTTTCTCCTTACTATATTCAGCTTAACCATAAACAGCGAAATCACAGTTCCTTTCCTTTAGGTCCGGCCCTATTAGTCCCTTTTTTGTTAAGTTACGACGACATCCCGGCCTGATAAATGAGATCGACTTTGAAATAACAATTGGGATTTATACGGCCTTAGCCCCGCCATGCAGAGTTTCGTCAAGTAACAAGACTTTCTCAATTTTTTTATGATTGCAAGGGCTTTTGATTGGCCAATTATTAACGGATAAAATACTGCGATAAATTTTCATGCTGGGTCACCCAATGAAGTCATAAACTTTTTAGTGGTTAGTATAATTTTTGAAGATAAAGAATATGGAGAAATATTCTGGAAGAAAAGATTTCGGTGATAAAGTTTTAAATGAGGCTTTTAGGGAATTTAAAATTCGTTTATTGTATGAGATATTTTATCATATTGATGTGCAGTGGACAAACGAGTTTCACTCGATTTAAGAAACATATTCATTGGTGTTATATTTCATGGATAAAAGTTTTTCAAAGAAAACTCATTAGAATCCTACAGTACGGGCATTAGCCGATACATTTACATGAGGCCAAATTCCCAGCGTTAACATCGGTATAAAATTTTCAATACCCACTAACAAAGTCGTTTCTTGCTGTACCTATTTTTTTTTTAATTATCGGTATTTATTTTTAATATAATGTAAATAAATAATTTTTCGCAATTTTCATTAGTAAGTAAAAAATTGTTTTATCCAGGTTCTGGACTGCTTTAAAACAGCTACTCATTTCTTTAATGAAGTTTCCATCATTTATATCTACTTATTTATCCTTACATAAAAAAAAATCATGTGAATAGTGAATATATTTATAAAATATGTGTACATTGTAAAAAGTTAGTTAAATCTTTAAATTCCTAAGTTAGTACGAAAGTTGACTTTTCTTTATAAAGACATTTGCAATGATATATGTTAATCGTGATATGCACAATAACTGAAAATTACGCACTAAGTAAAACCCATAGAAGAGCTGGATAGTTTCTAATTTTCTTTTGATACCTGTGTAAATTACCCGCCATTTTTTCTACAATCTCGTCCCTACGATATTTTCTCGTTAAAAAAAAATATAAAAAATCCAATTGCAACTTTTTGAAAGTATCTCGTATATATTTCTGATTCTCTCAGTTTACACAAAATATCTGTAAAAGGTCTTTACAAAAACATACCACATATTCCTTAGATCAAAATAAGTCGATTTAAGTAAAATTACCTTAATACAAATTTGCTTCGTTTGGGCTCCAGAGGGCCTTGAAATTACAATTTTTAAATCGTTTTTCCCATATAAATTTAAAACGGCATATGCGATTTTGCTGAAATTTGGTATATTGGTAGAGTTTTATGTGGAAAAAAAATGGTATTAAAATTTTGTCCGTTAATAATACATAGGCGTAGAACTTGAGTTTTTAAATAATTGCACCTTTTAAAAATTCTACGCCAATGAAAGAAAAGGAGTTTAAGTATGAAATTTAGATTGCGCAACTCATTTACTTTAAAAAAGGTACTCTTGATAAGACTCGATTACTCTCATGGTTTTCGCTAAATTTCTGTTTTCATAATTTAGAATGTATAGGTTTCACAAAAATATTTATTTACAACATACTCAAAATAGATATTTTACAAAAATTGTTCAAAATGTTCACCATTTTCACGCATACAAAGATTTATACGTCGAAGAAAATTAAAATGTATCCTTTCCATAACTTCTTCATCACCTCTAAGATTGCTTATTGCATCTTGAATACGTTCCCAGAGTTGTTCCTCATTTTCTACAGGTTCCCTGTAAACTGTGAATTTCAGATGTCCCCATAAAAAGTAATCCATCGGTGTTAGGTCTGAGGAACGTGGTGGCCAGTTTACAGGTGCGTCATTACCTCTGCCTATCCATTTGTGTGGATATTGTTCATTTAAGTGGTTTCTAACGTTTAAAGAAAAATGTGGTGAAGCTCCATCTAGCATAAACCACATATCTCTCCGAAGTTGGAGAGGTAAATCTTCTAACAATTCTGGCAACGTATTTTGTAGAAAATCCAAATAATTTTCTCCAGTTAATCTTCGTGGAAGTATGACAGGACCAACAATGAAATTACCAATTATTCCAGCCCACACATTAATTTTGAATTCGTGCTGAAAATGGTTTACCTCTATTGCATGCGGATTTTCAACGGCATAAACATGTTCATTATGGGTATTAGTTATACCTCTTCTTATAAAACCCGCTTCATCGGTAAAGAGAACCTTCTTGACAAAGTTTGGATCTCTTTATCTTTGCATATTAACCAATCGACAAAAACCCAAACGAATTTGAGGATCATGGACTAATAATTCTTGTACTAGCTTCTTATGGTATGGATATAGCAATTGCACTTATGAACGACATCTTTACTTACTCCTAGTTCCCTTCCAATTCGTCTGGTGCTTAATTCTGGATCTTCTTCAACACGTTCTAAAATGTCTTCTTCAACTTCAGGAATTCTTACAAAACGTTCTTTTCCATTATCGACAGTGTTGGGAGCAAAGGAACCGGTTTCCCGAAGACGTCTCTCAACAGCAGCAAAAGTTGGGTGGCTAGGTAGGTACACGACGATTTGGAAACCTTTCAGAGTACACCCTGACACTCTCTCGAGCATTTCCTTCACAAAATCCTAATGTCGGTAACATATCGGTATATTCTGCATTGGTATATTGTACAGCCATATTAATAAACCACGCATTTGTTTTTTTAATTATTGAGTCAGATATGAAAAAAGTACATTTTTATGTTTTTTATCGTATAAAATTTTGTCCAATAATAATACATAGGCGTAGAACTTGATTTTTTAAATAATTGCCTTTAACAATTCTACGCCAATGGCAAAAAAGGGGTTTGAGTATGAAATTTGGATTGGGTACTCATTTACTACAAAAAAGTACCCTTGATAATACTCTATTTACTCTCATTGTTTTGACAAAGTTTGTATTTTAATAATTATTGTTTGTTCTAAAATTACTAAAATGCAAATTTCGTCAAAACCATGAGAGTAATCGAGTCTTATCAAGAGTACCTTTTTTAAAGTAAATGACTTGCGCAATCTAAATTTCATATTCAAACTCCTTTTCTTTCATTGGCGTAGAATTTTTAAATGTGCAATTATTTAAAAAATCAAGTTCTACACCTATGTATTATTATCGGACAAAATTTTAATACCATTTTTTTTGCCATATAAAACTCTACCAATATACCAAATTTCAGCAAAATCGCATATGCCGTTTTAAATTTATATGGGAAAAACGATTTAAAAATTGTAACTTCAAGGCCCTCTGGAGCCCAAACGAAGCAACTTTGTACTAAGGTAATTTTACTTAAATTGACTTATTTTGGTCTAAGGAATATGTGGTATGTTTTTGTAAAGACCTTTTACAGACACCCTGTATAGTTTAACATTTGTATTATTTGTAAAATATAAAGCAATTTTACGTAAATTGGCAAAATCCAATAAAAATAATAATAATATATAAAAATTCAGACGAAACTACAACTGTATGTACGTATAAGAACCGTATAAATTAACATTCCATGAAGTATAAATATGATTCTACTGTTTTAAAGCATTTTTAAAATGTAAACTATTCTTTTGCTACATAATACTTACTGTTTTTTATATTAATATAAGTATCTAACACAATTTTTCTTTCAAAATAACCTCAACTATTCCATCACGAATTTGTCCAATATTAATTATCAAACCAAAAAACCCAAATGCGCAAGCAAAATTTCACATTTTTTTTTATATTTCTCATTCATTAGAGTGACCACACTTCCGTTTTAGTACGTTTTGAATCATCTATTTCTTTTTTAAACGATAATATATTGTTCAATTTACAATATCAATATTTTAAAATAAAAATTAATCTGAGAAAATCACTTGAATGATGTACCTTGGAAAAACCTAAACGAATATCAATAATTTTAAAACTAATGTTTTTTTTTTAACGAGAAGTATGTATTCATTGATGATTCACACTAGTCTATACCTTAATATAAATTGTATATAAAGTTACTATATGGCAAACTATAGTAGGATTAAGTGAAAAAATTGTTAATTTATTTTCTTAAGTTTAGAAAAAATTTACCACTGTTTAATTTACGATTATATTTTATTTTGCCAATTTTCGAAATTTTTTATTGTTGATTATTGATCTCACTGAATATTGGTTTTAATAAATATTAAGAAATTTATTACTGTTTTATTGATAGAAATCGGGAAACTAATTGAAACTCCCTTAGACCGAGAGATACGGGAACATTTTTATCTCTTCGTGATAAAAACTTTATATATATTAAAAACATAAAACTATCAATCTGTCTCTCGGCTCTAAGTGAGCTACTAATTGCAGGGACGGCACTTCAATGGAAAGAGGTAAAAATGCAAATATATACATTGAAAAGTATCCAGTCAAAAAAACTACAATAAGTATGTACTAAATAACTTATTTTAATAAAAACTTACGACTGACATTTCAACAAAAACTAGATCTACTATATCAAAATGAAATTTCTGATTTAATGCGTTTTTGGTAAACTATCCAAGAGAAATTAGGGAACTACTTACAGAAAAGAGAAAAGTAAGACCCAAGTGGCGTCAATTCTTAAGCACCTGTGGACCAAATTAGGCTGAATAATGCCACACACTTTTAAGAAATCCAAAAACTCAAAAATGAATCTATTAGTGCTTACCTCAGCGAATTTTTCTTCCTTTGTGAATAAATATTGAATAAATTAAAAAATTCTTTTTATATACAGGATTGAGTTCAAAAACCGTACAAGTCCATACTCCATTTGTACCTGTCATTGGTAGTCCATTATATTTTGCTGAAAAACTATCATTAAAAATATATTGCAAACCTCGAGATCTAAAACTTTTCTATGCATGAATATAGTCTCTGTCACGTAGTTTCAATGTTAAAAGGTTTTTTACTGTTTTTTTGGAATGCTGATTTTGGACATGTACGATTTTCGAAATCACCGATTTAATTGCAGATCCTAACTTATTATTTAATATTTGTTTTTCCAATCAGTGTACATTTAATTTGATTGGAGCTATTAATAGACATAATGGGGTCTATTCTGTAACAATTCCTTTATATTTAACGGCCACTAAAAATATTTTCTTCTTTACTTCTGTCATTATTTAAACGGATCTTTAAAATACATTAGAGGACTATCTTAAAGAAATCTGTTTAAATAATGAAAGAAGTAAATTAACGAATATGAACATATTTTTATAGGCAGCCAATATTTTTAAAGGCCGTTAAATATAAAGGAATTGTTACAGAATAACCCCAATTGCCGTTACTTGGATGACAGTAACCCACATTTATTCCGTGAGAATCACACCCAACACCCTATAAAAATAAATGTCTGGTGTGGCTTATTAGGTAACCATATTGTAGGACAACTTTTCATTCCTGGAAATTTAACTGGCGAAGTATACCTTGTTACGCTCCGCCTTTACTTATGAAAGAGGCCAAGCGTTATTGTTGCTAGTTCAATTTTTTTTTGTGTCCGCAGAGTACCACGCCATTGTTGTAATGTTAACTATTAAGATATACCTACAATGTATATTACTGAGAATATGTAAGGTGAGGTGCTCGAATAGTACTATTCGTTACAAACCGTATTTATACCACGTGAGTAATAATCTAATCAACAAAATAGGCCTTCGTAGCTATAAAAATCTAACGAAATATCTCTAATCGTACATAAGAATGATGTACTATGATTCACATTAGATGTATGCTCGTTCTACGGGATTAATATGCAGAGGGAATTAAATTTTCGCTGCCGGTTTGAGGTTAGGTCGTAACCTCGAGTTTAATGAAAAGGAATGAATCTTACTTGTGATTTAGATGGCAAGACGTCCTGTGTAGTTTGCTGTATTTTAGGTCCCAAGGTAGGTCTCACAAGGGTAAGCAGTAAATAATCCTTAACCAGTAGGAGGTTGGTCCTGGGATAATCAATCTTGATGCAAACCTTCTGTCTTGCATGCAGATTCTGAACTGGTACCAGCAAACGTAGTAGGAGGTACGGTAGGCTAGCTATATAGCAAAAGTAAAGATAGCTTAAAGAAGAAATAGAAGAGCCGCAAAGTTGTAAATAGTGACTAGGAAAGTTTCCAGATACTTAAAAGAAGGTCTGAAAAAAGTATTTGCATAAGCCACAAAATATAAATATCCTTTCAAACTATAGGTAAACCAAGAAAGTTGTCTTATTTAATTTTAGGGACTCACCTACAGCTGTCGAACGACCTTTTTAGTTGTAAACTAAATCAAAATATATTTAAATCCACCAAAAGGTGGACAACGATTTATTTGGTACATTACTGATTCGTTTAACAGTTTCAGCTCAGTTCAGATCCTAGAATTACTAAAACATATGGCACATGTTACCACAAAGCTGAGATTATTAAAACTGAGCAAAGGATGTTCCCCAAAATGGTAGAAAATCCATATAAGTCAATTGAAAGTTGAATAATAAAGGTTAACAAGACAAAGTCTGGTAATAGTGTGACTCTACTTGTTAAAAAAAGAATTAGACACTTGTGGATATCATAAAATAAATGTAAACAAATAATAAAAGGTTTGTTCCAACCAAAAGTTTTGTACCGTTTCAAAACGGTACACGGGGTCGTTCAACTAGCTTGTTATGCACAAACGCTAACCTGGTACTGTCTTGTGGATGGGATCACACTCTACAAGGATGGAACGAATTTATGTACCACTTTCAGTATCGAACGATGCTGTTTGTCAATTTCAGTTGGCGTGAAGCAGGAATTACCTAAATAGTTATCATTTTTAACTCTATGTTTATTTAGAGCAAGTTCTAAATCGTCATCACTAGACGATAAAAGTCTGAGAGAAAATCATCACCTTCTTGATCACTCATAAAAATGAATAAAAGAGAACTGTTAATACCAAATTTACCACCAAATGCTATTGTAGTTGTGGATAATGCACCGTATCACAATGTTATAGAAAATCCTGCTCCGAATTTAAATTCAAGAAAAGCTAAAATGATAAACTGGTTGACGTCCAACAATATTGAATTTCAACCTTCCTTATTACGACCACATCTGTATACATTAATCAACCAGCATAAAAATAGATTCAAGCAGTACAAATTTGATAGATTATTCTCCGAACACGGTCATACAATTTTGAGATTACCACCATACCGCCCAGACTTAAATCCAATAAAAATGGTTTGGGCTATAGTAAAAAATAATGTAGCTATAAAGAATATTCATTTTAAATTAACACATGTACAAATTACATCAATATTTTTTTATCTGAAAATTTACTTTGGCAAAAATAGCAACGCCACCATGTAATTTTCTTTGGCACCTACAGAATGAAGAAATTAATGTGTAGTCCGTAATCTTTACAAATTTTAAATTGTCTACGTCAAGCCAATGTTCAGTAATCCAAAGAATGTCGAAAAGGTTTTCATTTAAAAATATATTTAGAGAGTCAATCTTATTAGAAACACTTTGTATATTTAAATGAAACGCAGAGTATTTGAATTTGTCAAATAGATTAACATTATGTTTAAAAGTATGATTAAAATTATGTGAAGACGAATTAGAACTAAGATTAAAATTAAGATCATTTATTGTCAATTTTTCTTCTTGGGTCATTACTGGGAGGTTTTCTTGAAAAAAAAAAAATGATTTGAGACTACATAACTTGGCGAAATTTCACTTTTTAATATGCAAGTCTGAACAAGTCCTATCAAAGAAAGACAAAATAAAATTACCCGACGGTGCTGCCTCTAGTTACTTTTCTAAACACGCAAGTACGGGCTTTGGTTGGCGGCATTCTATTTGTAAGACACAATAATTCCATTAAAATAAAAAAATGTAAAAAACAATTTTTATTTTATACATTTTGAAGATAAACTCTTATTTTTCTACATCATCGCCATTTAAATTAAGGCATTTATATGGTATATGGTTTATATGGTACATAACCTTTCTAAAAGGTAAAAAAAATAAGAAGTACCTATACAATTTTGTAAAAAAAAATCGTCTAAAACACAATTAATATAGTAAAGATTAACGCAATTTACGCATTAACAACTTTTTTATTATTGCTGAAAAGTCTTAATAAATATTCTGTGAGTACAGACTAACTGTAACGAAATTTAATATAAAAACGCGTGAATATAAACGAGTTATTTGTCTCGACAAAATTTACTTAATTCGCAAATCAAAAACCGATTGCAGTTCGAAAACAAATCAGCTGGAGCTGGACTAACAGGTTCTTCAGTGAGAGAAGCCATCAAAGTTGCCTATACATCTGCTACTGTAAGATACATCGGAATAGCATTGTTTATAACAATATTCTGCTTGAAGTAAACAATTTATTCAGATTTCTTCGATACGAGCAGGACGACACATTACATTTACAGCAATCAATCATTTACCATGGCCAATTGGAGGTGGCGGTTCGTCGTAGTTTTATGCGTAGTGTTTTGTAGTGTATCAGTTTTTGGCCAATTGGACGAAGGTGAGTACCTATACAACTATAAATAAATAAATAAATAAAAGAAGTATTAATTAAGTTTTAATGCAATTGACCTCTAAATGATATGTTTCAAGGAAATATTATCATATTGTATTTAAAGTATACAATTTATATAAAGTAAATGTTTATCACAAATTTTGGTAATAGTATTTAAAATATTTTTATTTTAAAATAGTGTATAGATAGGCAGTTTTCTCAGAACTATAGCAATATATTTATTTAATTTCATTATATCATAATTTTTCAATATAAGAAATAATAAGTCAAAATGTATATATCCTTTTTATGCATGTTCTGGAAAGCAAGGACATACATACCTATATTTATTGTAATTATATACGGACTATTTTAGGAAAATTTTGTATAGAACAAAAAATATTGATAATAATATTGTAAGTAACTTTTATTTAAAGAATTTTCTTCTCCAAGCGTAAATAAGAGATATATTCCATAAAATATAAAAATGACCACCAATAAAGTACCCCCCCAGGTGTTACGACTCTGCCCAAAATCTAATCAGTTCATTGGACGCCGGAATAAAGCTTAAGTTTAAAATTTGGTGATTTTCTTTGTATCGGTTCATAAGTTATGGTGGATACAGATACACACACACACTGACACACAGACACACACACACATCATCCCGAAAGTAGTCAAAACGGATTCAGGGGACCCCAAAACGTAAAAATCCGTCGAAAACTGGAAGTCGAAAAAAATCATGATTCCTATACTTTCCTTATCTGTATACAGATAGGAAAGTAAAAATCAAAGAGATTTAGAAGGAAATTTCAATCTTAAAATCTGGAAATATTCTACATTTTTAACAGGGTTGACCTCATTCCATTATGCTTTTGCTACGGAGACATTGGCTGGATATATTTTATCCACGACATTTGACTGGTAGAAGTAGTCCAATTGAGTGGCCAGCAAGGTCTCCTTACCTTACTCCAATGGACTGTTTTTAGGGTTATATTAAATATCTAGTGTATAAAACTCAGCCATGTTTTTCTTACACATTTTGAAATTTATTACCAAAATATTTTATATACTTATATAGTACATAAATTAATTGTTTTATATGCAATTATAATTATTGTAAATTAAAAGAAATGTGTTTTATCGAATCTGAATAAAATATTGTTGATTTAATTTGAAAGTACCGATATGATAGATGTTTTTATATGTCCATAACCTCTTGATAACTTTTCCAAAGATAACGTTTAAAAAATAAAGGTACGATACTACTGGGAAATCCGTTATAAGTCACTCGATAATAAGAAAAAGAAAAATAAGCGAGTTTTAAAAAAATATAAAAAGATATAGGCTTAAAATAGGCTATTTGGAATTAGGAACAATCAATATAGTAAATCTCATATCGCAAAATGTTATGGGCAATGAAAGAAACTTTTTTTTAATAAACACTTCGAGAGGGGCGTTTATTAATATTACAATCTGATCAAGAGTTAGTTGATCAATGAGTAATTTTGTTATAACGTGTGTGGAATCAGTTTATGAAATTTTGCGTTCAGCGCAAATATGTTTTATCAAATGATAAAACTGTTGCTGAACTATGTAATATCTTTAAAGATTGGGCGTGGAACATGAAAAAAGAAGACGGAAGCGACTACAAAGAATATTCTTTAAAGTGTACGTGGAACTCAACTGCTAAGACGTTACAAAAAATATATCTTAAAAAATTTAATATAAAGATAGATCCATTTCAAGGTATTGAATTCAAATGTGCTCGCGATACACGAAATGCAGAAACGGGAATTGTATAAATTTTCATAGGAGAGGAAACAAAGTTCTACAGCTCTAAGTTTAAAACATATACACGATATTATTGACAAATTAGATGAACAAACTCCAGACGGTCTCCGAAAGATTTTCTATTAGTTGGCTTCCGTGGAATTAGCTTGGCGCGGTGGGGAAGGCGCAACTTGTTTAACAAAATATTTTAAATTTGAAACCACTGAAGATGGTAAAGAAACAGGCAGATTAGAACATAATCCTATTTTTACGAAAATTTGCCAATTAGGAGACAAAAAATGTGCAGATAGTAAGTGGTTGATTCCAAATACTAAAAACCTGCAATACTGCCCAGTTAGATTATTCAAAAAATTAATTGGAAAACGAGGTCTAAAATTCACATGTTCACGTTTATTTCTCCAAATCCATTTTGTCAAAATATTAACTCTTTCTGGTACAAAAATTCACCTATTGGAAACAATGATTTTTTAAATGGACCAAATTGGGTGCGAAGTATATTGGATTAGACACCAAGCGTTTAAAGATGACTTACCATTTTTGTCGCTCGAAAGCAGTCTCTCAACTTGGAAAATCAGGTGTACCGGAGCAACAATTCTAGTTCATCATCTATTTAACCATACTTACAGATGGATGACCAGCATCATCAAAGTGTTATTAACCAACTTCGAGGACATACAGAAAGTCAAGCTTATACTTCTGTAAATACTGATTTTAATCCGGTAGAAGAAAGTTAAGTTTTTACTGCTACCATGAATACAGCTACTTCGTCAAAAGCAGTACGAATGTCCCAAATTATGCAAACTGGGAATGTCACTTACAATAATTGTTCTTTTAACTTTAACTAATTTTTTCTAATTTATGAAATAAAAGTTATTTTCATGTGTATTTATTTTTTCTTAGTTGCAACTAGGGCTCTAAAATACTCTTACTAAATATATATCGACCTTAATAAAATAGCGCCTATTTTTAGTGTTACTTATTTTTTTCGTGTATTTTGCAATTTGTCTTGACAATTTTGTCATTAATTATCAAAGAATAAAGTCCTAGAGCTCTCGGGCTCTATTCAGATTATTAATGACACAATTATGTTTTGACAAATTGGTACCAAAAACGCTCAAAATTTAGATACAATAAAAATAGCCGACTATTTATCAAGGTCTCGATATATTATCCTTGATTACATTCGTGATGTTTTTATATTGGGATTATCTTCTAATTTTATACGCCAAAGACTATTGGAAAAATCTACCGTCGATTTAGGAAAGGTTTACAAAAAGTGCTCAAGTTCAACCAGCTAGTTTTTCACCTTCAACTTCTTTTGTAAACTTCTTCCAACGATTCTCATCCCTCGGAATCAGAATCGCATATTATTGCTGCTTCTTAAGTAGATATTCCTAGATATTTCTTTTGTGGAGGTTGCAAACACAAACGTAAACACTTCTCTAAAGTATGCCGAAGTAAAAACGAAACGTCTAAAACCACCGCTGCTACAGAAAATTTGGCTCACGTAATATCTGTATCTTCAAATTCTGGATTAAAAAATGCTATTATTCCTATAAGAGTAAACAATTTACTAGCAAAGTGTCTTAGAGATACAGGTAGTAGCAGTAGCTTTATTAATCTACAGCTTGTCAGACGTCAAGTTTAAATATTGCCATCTAATGAAACGATAAACATGGCTTCATTAGCCTTTGTTTCACGAGTTGAAGGTTCTTGTACTGTGGAATTAGCCATTTTTGTAAGTAAAATTAATATTAACAGATTTGGTTTCGTTTGGTTTAATACGCCATCTTTTGGTCCAATTATTTATTTGATTGTTTGCAGTTTATTTGCAGCCTCTTCATGATCTTTGCCTACCGCTAGGATGGCAGTATTATCTGCAAAAGTAGCTATTGTGTCTTGTTCTAGTTGGGGTATGCCACAAGTGTGTAACAGATACAGAGTGGTACTTCTGCTTTAATTTCTTTTAATTCAGAGTGTACTTCATTTTGTTTTGCTCTAAAGAATCTATCTGAAATGTATGAATCCAATAGCTCTGAGTATGGATGTGAAAGTAGGACATTCAGTTTATGTTTTAAGCCATCATGCCATCAAAAGCATGCGCAACATCGAGGAAGAAGGCTGAACAGACTTCTTTGTTTTCTAATGCATCGCATGTGAGATTCTATGAACCTGATTTATATTTGAATGGTTTTCTCTAAAGCCGAACTGGTAATCTGGAATAAGTTTCCTTTCTTTAATATTATTTTTCACTCTTTTTATTAGTATTTTTTCAAATAGTTTCGATATTATAGGCAATACAGATATTGGCCTATATGACGAAAGTTCGTTCGAATGTTTTCCTGGTTTGGGGATCATAATGACTTCAGCTACTTTCCACAATCTAGGGATACACCTTAGTTTGAATGAGCTATTAAACAGGTGTGTAATTTAATATTCGGAAGTTGTTTTAAGATACCTCCTGTAATTAAATTAAAGCCAGGGCTTTCTTAGGATTAATATTTATTTTAATACCTTCTGCAGTTTCCTTTGGAGAGGTTGGTATAATAATTGAGTCATGACTCTATAGAGAAACCCTATTCAGTAATTCTTCTCCTTCATTTGGTTGGAAGGTATTTTGTAAGTGCTCTGCGAATCTATTAACTTTTTGTATATTATTTTTAGCCCAACTACCGTCTGTATTCCTGACTGGATCATTTTGCAAGTGGGCCTTTTTAATCGCTTTGTGGCTTTCCATAGAGAATAATCAGTGGATTTATCGTTTGTCAACTCACTAAGATACTCATAAATAGATTAATTTTTGATTTTTTTTATCTCTCTTTTTAACTGCTGGGTAGAGTTGTTAAGTTTGGTTTTACCTGATGGGGCTCTGGTCTGATGCCATTTCCACCTTAGTTTTCTTTGCAGAGATTAGGTCCCTTATTTCTTTAGGATAGTTATTTCCTGTTGTTCGCTGCACAATAGGTGGCGTATTATCCCATGCTGCTTGTTGTATGTTGTACACAGGTAGTTCTACTTCTTCATCTAGCTCTGCTTTGTTCTTAACGGAACTAAAAGATTCATTTTATTTTCATAAAAGAAACTTCACAATTATTTATTAAAAATGTCTGTCATTTTTAAAAGTACCGTTTTCCAAATAAGAATGCCGTCTGTGTGTATTTGTGCCTACATGATAACTCTAAAAAAATATTTGATTGACTTGCGCTTTTGGTTTTCTTGAATAATTGCTTCTAACTTTTACTACTGGTCTTTTATTAGATTAGTTAAATTAATCTGAACTGATTTAGTTTTATTGAGCTTAATGCGCAATCTTCTTGTCCACTCATAGATTTTATTAGTTGCCTGTTGTTGTTTGTTTTGTAGACGATTCATCTATGATTTTGCCGTCGGCAAATGTGGATACTATTACATTTTGCATTTGTGGTATGTCTTAGGTAAACAACAGGTAAATAACTGGCCCCAGAACACTTTCTTGGAGTACCCCTTCTTTAATTTCTTTAAGCTTGGAATATTATTCTTCTTTTTTTACTCGGAAGATTCTAAATCGCTAAATTGCTTCACCTACGATGTCACGATTTTGCTAGACTTCCAGTTAAATCGCTAGGCAGTAAGTGTTCGTTGAAAACGTAAGTTCGTCTGATAAAAATAACTTATATTTATAACAATAGAATCTATAACATCGGCAAATCCCTATTTTCAACAAACATTGTAGACATTATCGAACAAATTAACCAAAAAATTATGCAAACAAGTGGATTTAATCTATTTAAAATACACATAGTTCTTGTCTTTGGAAAACACAGATTTATATATTATATTTAGTGAATGCAAGCAACGTGGGAACTCCCAATGAGTATTTAAACAAATTATAATAAACATAAGATTATAGTAATCATAATTAATTGGCAGAAATAAATTTTAAACATCATTAAAATTCAAAATTCTGTTTTTAGAGAAATATAGCAGCCCCAACACTAAAAATATATTTAATTATTATCCCATGCTGCTTGTTGTATGTTGTACACAGGTAGTTCTACTTCTTCATCTAGCTCTGCTTTTGTTCTTAACGGAACTAAAAGATTCATTTTATTTTCATAAAAGAAACTTCACAATTATTTATTAAAAATGTCTGTCATTTTTAAAAGTACCGTTTTCCAAATAAGAATGGTTACGTTGCTAATCGATTCTTTTACTTAATTTTTATGAGCTCAGCATCAGTATTTCTTATACCATCTTTATCCTAAACATAATGTATTATTGTTTTTTCTGTTTCCGAGTCCGCAGATACACATTTTTTGTCCAGCCGTCTGTGTGTATTTGTGCCTACATGATAACTCTAAAAAGAAATATTTGATTGACTTGCGCTTTTGGTTTTCTTGAATAATTGCTTCTAACTTTTACTACTGGTCTTTTATTAGTTAAATTAATCTGAACTGATTTAGTTTTATTGAGCTTAATGCACAATCTTCTTGTCCACTCATAGATTTTATTAGTTGCCTGTTGTTGTTTGTTTTGTAGACGATTCATCTATGATTTTGCCGATGGCAAGTATGGCTGTGTCGTCGGCAAATGTGGATACTATTACATTTTGCATTTGTGGTATGTCGTAGGTAAACAACAGGTAAATAACTAGCCCCAGAACACTTTCTTGGAGTACCCCTTCTTTAATTACTTTAAGCTTGGAATATTATTCTTCTTTTTTTACTCGGAAGATTCTAAATCGCTAAATTGCTTCACCTACGATGTCACGATTTTGCTAGACTTTCACTTAAATCGTTAGGCAGTAAGTGCTCGTTGAAAACGAAAGTTCGTCTGATAAAAATAACTATTTATAACAATAGTATCTATAACATCGGCAAATACCTATTTTCAACAAACATTGTAGACATTATCGAACAAATTAACCAAAAAATTATGCAAACAAGTGGATTTAATCTATTTAAAATACACATAGTTCTTGTCTTTGGAAAACACAGATTTATATATTATATTTAGTTAAAGCAAGCAATGTGGGAACTCCCAATGAGTATTTAAACAAATTATAATAAACATAAGATTATAGTAATCATAATTAATTGGCAGAAATAAATTTTAAACATCATTAAAATTCAAAATTCTGTTTTTAGAGAAATATAGCAGCCCCAACACTAAAAATATATTTAATTATTATGGCTCTTGTAAATTTGACATACCGTTTCTTCCTTCTTGTTCTACTTTTGTTAACTATCTGTCGGACGTCTTGGATGAAGGTGGTGAGGTGCATGCCATATACACAGACTTTTCCAAGGTGTTCGATAGGGTCAATCACAAACTTTTCTTAAATAAACTGGAGACTGCTGGGATCATGGGAACATTATTGCAATGGCTGGCGAGTTATTTATCTAAAAGATTCCAAACTGTTAAATTGAATAATTACAGATATAAGAACATTCCCAATCCATCTGGAGTCCCCCAAGGGTTCCATTTGGGACCTTTGTTATTTTTATTATTTATAAATGATTTCAAGTTTGATGAGTGGTGTGCAAATAATGCTATGGACCTAAACAGCACTAAGTGTCACTCAATATCCTATACTAGAAAGATCAACAAAATTGATTATCAATATAATATACAGGGTACACCAGTGTCCCAAGGTGTATCCATTCGAGATATGGGTGTTATTATGGACGCCAAGCTCTTATTTGTCAATCACATTATCACAATAGTACCCAGAGCACTTGGTATGCTTAAGTTTATAAAGAGAAACACGTTAGACTTTACAAGTATTAATGCTATCAGGTTATTGTACTGTAGTCTTGTAAGGCCTCCGCTAACAATTTCTTCGCTACTTACCATTTAAATCAAATATTCCATGGATAGATGACTATTCCTATGATTTTGCAGTACTGAAAGAGACATTCTCCTTGCCAACTTTAAGAATAGGCAGATCTGAAATTATTTGTTAAGCTCATTAACTATATGGTTGACTGACCTACATGATTTCAAGCATGTTGTTGGCAGCCCCAACTAGAAGCACAAGATCAATAAACAGTTTTCATCAGCCCTACATGAAAACTAATAGTGGCCTCAATTCATTCATGCCTAGAGTTTCACGAAGCGCTAATGTCTTTGCTGATAGTCTAGAATTTTTTAATTCAAGCTTTTCTAATTTTATGAGGGTGTTAAAACTTACTATGACTTAAATTCCCTAGTCTTAATATTGGTTGTTTCGATTTTGTACGTGCTAATATATTTATGATTTTTGTTGTTAGTTTATTAGTTTATCATCATTATGACAAATTATTTAAATTGACTCTATTTGAGGTTTTTTTTGTTTTTATTTGTAACTTTGTATATATCAATACATTTTTTTAATATTTTAGGTGACACATGTGAAACCAGAGCTGGCAAAGATGGCATTTGCAAATACATAACTCAATGTCGGTCTGCTTTAGATGATCTAAACAAAGGGATATTTCCCTCAGATATATGCGGTTACAATGGAACCCAGTCGATAATATGTTGCGTAGGAAGGAATCAAGCACCTGCACCAACACGACCTACTAGACCTGTAAAACCAAGACCTAAGCCAACAGTTGGAACTGTACCTAGACCAGGATTTTCGAATGTAGGATCAGCTCCTGGAGATAGAGCTGCAGCAAGTAAATTGTTTTTACTTAGTATTGATCGTTGTTACCTTTTATTAAAACAAAATATTGAAACAGAGTAATTCTAAAATACTCCATTTACAAAAACTAGTAATATAAGGAATACGTTAGTATAATTGAAGACATGAATGGATAAAGGGTCTTTAAAAAAATGACTTGTTGTGTGCTAGAGGTTTAAAAAATAGTAAATAATTTTCCTACATTGTTTTAGCAAAATCTGATAATAATTAAAAGAGTATTCAGAAGATAAAGGACCTATTTACAAAAAAAAATTACCAAATTTTATGGATAAAGAACTTAGGATGATTCATAGGTTTCATTTTCATTACCCACTCAAAATTACAGACAGTTTATTCATTGGATAAAGGGCATATGTACAAATAAATGTTCATTGAAAACTTATATTTCTTTTTGAAATCAGGTCCTATGTTTTAACAATAAACAGACGAGCGTTATCCAAGCATACATTAACAGTTTTACTTTTTTTTTGTAAGCTTCAGTCTGTATTAGTATCTATAAACCTATGGGCCCCTTATCCAGTTAAATAAATTAGTGGATAATGGGCTTATCTACAATATTAATTTTTTTGTAAAAAACCAAACGTTTTGTAGGTTTGATTTTATATAACAAATATGTTTTTAATAAATACACATTTATAGGAAAAATGCTGTTTTATAATAGCCCTTCTGTGTTAAACTAAGCACAAAAAACTTTTCACTGGTTTTTCTCGAAAAAAAAAAAAAAAAACTTTTAAGTAGACAGGCCCTTTATCTATTAATGTCTTTAACTTCAACTTACTAACTAACCCTGAGTACATCTTTTATCTGTTCAGAGTGAATAGTGCTTGTCTGCTATCTGTATAGATGAGCATTTCTTTCAGTGATATTGATTCTAGTGATTTATTTTGTTGCTATGAGAATTCCCGTGAGTTTGGTTTGAACTACCGTTGCACTATTGCTCACAGCCCATTTTATGACTGCTATTATTGAGGGGTGATACCACTCTTTCATATTGATATCACCTTGCAACCAAGCACATCGTCTACACTTATGTTTACTGTTCGCTTTGAGAGCATGTTATAAATCCACCTACTAACCATCTGTGGAACATTCTTGTTGCTTTGTGGGTGTATTATTTTGGGAAAGGTGGTTTTGTCAAAAAACCTTCTATGTTCATGAAAATACCAAAGGCATACTCCTTATCGTTCAGGCCAGCAACTAGGTAAAGGGCTGAATCAGTATATCTGTCAGGGATGTGTACTTGTTGATTTGGGTGTAATGTTTGTTAAGATAATTTCATTTCCATTTGTTCTGAAAGTAAACGGCCAGTAGGTCTAAGTTATTATTGTGAGCCAGCAAAGGTATAGTTCGCAGTCTTTTTCAAGGCTACTATAGTTTGATGTGAATTATTAAAAGTATATTAATAAAAATTGTTCAATTTATGGTTTCACCAGAATCTGAAGTCTTCACTAGATCTTCAACAGTGGTGTTGTTGTAATCAACACATCCCTTATGTACATTTCACTTAGCTTTCCAATGTCTTCATGAAATACGATGTCAGACTAATTGGTCGGTATGTTTTTGGGACAGTCTAATCCAGTCTTCCAGGTTTGAATATGAAGATTACTTTAACCTCTCTCCATTTTTCGGGGATATATCTTAGAGCCAACGAGGATCTGAATATACCTATTAAATGCGGTTTGAGTTCTTCCAAACCCCACTGAAGTAGGGCGGGATAGACACCGTCAAGTCTTGACGATTTATATAGAGAGATGCTAGATATTGTCCATCTAATTTTGTCATCGTTTACAATGTGTTTGAAAGTCTTCCAATCATAGACAGATGGGTTGTATTCTTCCTCTGCCCAGTTGGTTACATCTTTGATGACCGAGTCAGGGTAGTATGTTGACGGCACAAGTTTGATGCTATCTTTGAGGTTTGCTGTTTTTATGCCAACCTCTTTGATTAACGTATCAATGCTGCGGTGTAGATCTTTTTAAAGTCTCACTGCCTGCGAAGAAATCTTCTAGAGTTTTGTAGTTGCCTTATTAAAAGCTTTTCTAGTCATCTTCCTGAGGTCATCCAACTCATGACACCACCATGCAGTAGTCGTCTGATCGTATTGGACCAGCCTCATGGGGCAGAATACCTTTTAGACTTTGTTTGTTGTGCTTTGGATAGTGTTTGAATACTTTTCCAAAGCATTATTAATTGGTGTTTCGACTTTCACCTTAAAACATTTTTGCAGACTACGTGCTCATTAATTATTCTAACGCGTTTGTTTTTTCTTCTTATGGTCTCGTTTATAGAGGCACCTGGGGGTTAGGGCATTACAATTTGTATTCACAAGATGAGCGATATTAATTATTTTTTGTTTTAGTGTGTAAGGAGTACGCACAATATGCATACGAAACAATATATTCCCCTGCTTTGTCGTTGGGTTCAACTTTTGCCAAAACTTTGGAATGTCCTATCAAAACGCAAACACTGATTGTCGGAGGAACATTGGCAGGTCGAAGAGAATTTCCGCATATGGTAAATATTTTTTCATTCTATTTATTTTATCTAATCTAAAGCATATTGATAATTAAGTACTGTCTCTTTTTGAAGAGTTTAGGAAGAGTTTAAAGAGTAAACAAATCTAAAAGTACCTACCTGGATAGAGAAAAATTGCATAAAAATCATACGGAAGTATAAAAAGGTTTTTTTTAGGTACAAATTGGTTATATCACTGGAAGTGAAACAACATGGGACTGTGGTGGAACACTTATTAGTCCGACATTTATACTAACAGCTGGTCACTGTTTGACAAGTAATTCGAGGTGAGTTAAAACTAATTTACCTAGATGTTATATGTTCTTTGATTTTGGATTTGTGGTCTGTATGTGGAATTTCTAGAAGCCAGTTTATTTTCGTACCATCTATAGCAATTTTGTAATTGCCTTCTATGCTTACATGTGATGGTACCCAAATTTATTCTACATTTTTGTTTAGATCTTGAAAAATTTGTAGTTTTTTCTGAATTTGTTGAAGCATCGCGTTTTTTTGTAAATATTTGTTGATTCTATGGAGAGCACTTAGTGAGTCAGTTACTATTACAGTTATGTCTTTGTGCTTAGTTATGCATAAATCAAATACTAGTTTTATTGTAGCGAGTTCGCCTGTATATATGCTACACTGTAATGGAATTCGAATGGTGAACTCTTTGTTGTCATGTAGCATTTCTGCGGCCATACTCTAGTAAATATTAAATATTTAAGAGTGGTTAGAGTAATTGGAAATAAGACATTAAATTAAAAATTGTATGCCAATAACATCTTAAACACTTTGTTTTCAGGGGCGACGCAAAATTGGCAAGAGGTGGAATATCAAACCAAACTGACATTACACATTTACAAACAAGAAACATCATTGAAAGGATTAAATATCCGCAATATAATTTTCAAAAATACCATGATATTGGTCTTCTTAAGTTAAGTAAAGCATTTGCCCTCGATACTTACCTTCGACCCGCGTGTTTGTACACTGAAAAATCTATTCCTTACACTACAGCTGTGGCTTCTGGTTGGGGTAAAACTGACTTCGCTGTCGATGAAGGTAGTCAAGATTTATTAAAGGTTACTTTGGAATTCTTTACTACAGCTCAATGTAATAAGACATATAGACGAATGATTAACGATAACTCAGAATTACCAATGGGTATTGTTGAAGATATAATGATATGCTATGGTTCTACAAAAGATCGAAAGGATACATGCCAAGTAAGTATGAAATGCATTCTTATAGGTAAGTATATTTATCAGTTTGACACTATACATATAATCCGATCTTACGAAACCAGAACTATCGTTAAAATTTGATATATAACCGTAAAATGTACTAAATTTTAGGTTTGCTAATAAATATGGGTTTTTTAAAAATAATTACAGACACTTTACAAAAGACGGAACTTTATTTTATGTCTTTATATACAGGGTGTTATTGAAATACACGTACATATTAAAACTGGGTATTGCGCAGATCCCCACTGAATGTAGAAAAATATTATTTTTTAAAAATACCCCTTATTAAGGGAGTTATTAATTTTTGAAAATTAATTCTAAAACAAACGTACTTCACTGATATGTTGAGGATGACCTATATAAATTAGGTTTATTTACCTATTTTAAACATCAACAGTAATTAATATGCAAGTTTTTGTCAGATGATAAGAAAACTAGTCTTGTAAGAAATAACCATGTTGCCAAGATTTTCGAATTAATTTCTATTTCCGAAGACTGGTTTTTACTACCCTCGTTATCAAAAAACTAGAATATTTGATAAATGATTGTTTTTAAACTATACATTTTTGAAACTATAGATTATTAAAATTTTAGTTGATTTACGAATCTGGCTAACACGAGCGCGTCATTTCCAAGTTGGTAAAAAGTGTTGTTACGATTACTTTTAAATATTTTTTTACGATGCCACTATTTACGAATATTGAACTAACAGATATAGTGCTGGTTTATGGGGCAGCTGGAAAAAATTCTCGGCAAGCACAAATCCTGTATCGCGAACGGTTTCCAAATCGGAGAATTCCGGACTGTCGTACGTTTATTTCAACTGTTCAGCATCTAAGAGACCATGGAAAATTTGAGAGTGTCAATGCAGATCGAGGGAGAACAAGAACACAAAGAACATTGGCGGCCGAAGAAAAAATATTGGAAGCTGTTGAAAACCGGCCTCAATTAAGTTGTAGAAGATTAGGTCTTGAAATTGGAGTGTCCTCATTTGTTGTGTGGCGAACACTTAAAGAACAAGGTTTACATCCTTATCACATCCAAAAAGTCCAGGCCTTATATCCAGGTGATGAAGAAAAGAGAGTGGAGTTTTGTGAATGGATGATTCAAAAATGTGTTGATATTCCTGATTTTCTAAAAATATTATTGTATACTGACGAGGCTTCATTCACTCGTGATGACGTGTTCAATATGCACAATACGCATATTTGGAGTGATGAAAATCCTCACGCCATTAGGGAAACTGGGCATCAAAGAAAATTTTCAATAAATGTTTGGGCTGGCATAATAGATCAGTATTTAATCGGGCCTTATGTTCTCCCGAACAGATTAAATGGGCCAGGATATCTCCACTTTTTAGAAGATATTTTGCCAGTACTCCTAGAAGAGATACCGTTACAATTAAGGCAACGGATGTGGTACCTACTAGATGGCGCTCCTCCTCACTTTGATTTAAACGTACGGCAGTTTTTGAACATTAGATTTCCTCAAAAGTGGATAGGCAGAAATTGACCTACTAAGTGGCCTCCGAGATCTCCGGACTTAAATCCATGCGATTTCTTTTTGTGGGGTCACATGAAACAACTGGTTTATAATGAACCTATTAATAGTGTTGAACAATTAACCAATAAAGTTAATGCGGTAGCCGAGGAACTACGACAAAATCCAAGACTAATTTCTAATGTTCAAAGTTCTTTGGAAAGACGATTGCAAGTGTGTGTAAATAGTAATGGGCGGCATTTTGAACAATTACTGTAATAAACTTTATTTTGAATTAATTGGTTTTGCTACGGCAACAGTGCAATTTCTATGGGTAAGTTCAATTTCGATTTATTTTACTTCTTTAAATATGGAAACTAGTAGGTCGGAAAAGGGGACTCTTCCCCAATATTTAAATTTTAGAATTTGAAGTTAAAATTGGTGCCAATCGTTTTTGGTCATTACATACTATTCCCCATTTTAATATGTACGTGTATTTCAATAACACCCTGTATAAGTTAAAATGTTAAAGCTATAAAATGCCAGCAACGAACTACTTTTGTTGCCGCTAGATCTTGGTGAAACCTTATCGTGGGCTTGCTGCATCTGCATAATTTATATTATTTATGATAAAAAAATCATAGCCATGTAAGAAGTAGCAAAAATTCAAAAAATCAATACCACAATATAGTTTCATTAAATAAGTACCTATGTCGCGACTAGTTTTGGCCTATCATGGCCATCATTAGGACTACAATACATAAATACCAGAAGGTAAAAATTATAAAAACTTAATTTTATTGAACATGGTAGAAATAAAAATTGTTCAACTCGATAAATTATATTTTTGTAATTGCTGCAAATAGATGAAGAGACCCGCTACTTACCTTGTTTTTTCTAGAACTGTCGAAAAATAATAAAAATGTTTAGATATGGCGACGTCGCGTTGCATAAGAATCGCCCGTAAGTACTCTCCATATTTCCCCAGAAACTAGGCAACAATGTAACACCGATCGTTGTTTATAGCAATCACATACTTTGATTTTCTATAGCGATCAATGTTTGAGTTGTTATAGACAGTGAAATAGACCTCGATAATAACACCCAGAAAAACAGATGCAGTGGCGTCATGTCAGTTCCACTACACCAACAATCGGTGCTACATTGTTGCCATTCGATACCTAGTTTCTGGGGAAATATGAAGTGCTTAACGGTGATTCTTATGCAAAGAGACGTCGCCATACCTAAAAATCTTCATAGTTTTCCGAAGAAAAGAAGTAATTTAAGAAATAATTTCAATTTATCGATAAAATTATGTACAGTATGATATAGGTACCTCAAATAACTCACTTTAAATGTATTACAAAGTGAACTTAAATTTAATGATAGGACTAACATTTAATCTACATATGATTTTCTTTCTCTTCAGTTTCTATTCATAGTTCTATTTGATTTTTAGGGTGATTCTGGAGGTCCTCTACAACTGATACATCCCGAAACACAAGAAACGAAATGTATGTACGATATTATAGGAATCACTTCGTTTGGAGTTGCCTGCGGGTTAGCCAAGAACCTTCCTGGAGTATATACAAGGGTGTCCAATTATGTCGAATGGATAGAAAATACTGTGTGGCCCAGATAAAGAAAATATATATAATAAATTTTTACCGAACAGAAAACTGTATATATGTTTTACGAAAAACTTATTTGTGATAAATATAGGAGTTAGTTATAAAAAATAAAAATATTAAAATATAAATAGTATTTTTACATGATTTTCTTCAATGTTTTCCATTATTTAAAATTTACTTTATACAGCTCTATCGACGAAAATATTTCTGCTTCATTAGTAGTGATCCTAAGCTTTTATTTTAATATAAAAAAGCTTTAAATAACTTTTGAAAAAAGTAATAAAATTAAATCCCCCAAACTAAGGTTCGTCATATAGGCTAATCTCTATGCATATGTTAACAAAAGTGAAAAAGTACTTCTATAAAGCCTGACACCATTGAAGAAAAAAAACTAACTGAGAGAAAATCATTGCCTTCTTCATCACTCATAATTAAATTAGGTAATATCCAAAAACAAACATAAGCAGAAAATCTAAAAAACAATTTAATTTAAAAACGTAAACACGACCAACGTCAAATCCAAACAAAAAAGACGGGCCTTGCTTGTTTCAATGTACAATAGATTATGAGCCCAGATTGTGTCGGGTATTAGAAATTAGGAGAAGTATAATTCACTGTGAACGAAATGACGTCCAATGATGAATTTCGAATGCCCAAGTTATACGAAAACAATTATTACCCATGGTTCATTAGAATGAAGGCTACACTTATCCAGAAAAATATTTGGGAAGCTATTGAACCAGGTTTACCTACTGCATTAACCAATGCTCAAAAGAGAATAGATCAAAAAGCATTATCATTAATACTATTAAGTGTAAATGACTCATACATTGAAGATATTGGTGACTGTGCTAGAGCGAAGGATGCGTGGTCAATCGTTAAAGATATGCATTGCACATTTGGTCTGTTACACACCGTAATGTTGCTAAAAGACATGGTAACATTGACCAAAACTGATAGTATGTCAATTATAGAATATATAGGTAAGATAAAAGATATAAACAGAAAAGTTGCGAAGGCTGGAATATATTTTCCAATCTTTTGGCTTGTTTTTGATGGGTCTACCAATGCAGAAATATGAAGTGTTAGAAGAAGAAAAAGAAGTTACTTTGGATACTAAAACCGTCAAAGCGACGTTATTATTAGAAGAAAAAAGAGATTTTGAAGACGAAAAAGGTGCCAAAGCCCTATTGATCAAAAATAAATTTTGAAAAAATCTGAAAAACAAAATGAGGCCAATAAAACAAAAGTTAGTTATTATAAAAAGGTTATATTTTATTTTTCGTGTGGTGGCAAAGGTCATATTGCTAAAAATTGTAGATAATCTGGAAGACATCGTGAAAATAAAAATATTGATGAAAATACAGTGAAACGGGAAGAAACACATGTAGCTGCTACAGTAAATAAATCTACAGATAGATAAATATAGAGCCCTTTGTGTTATAAACCTTGAAAATTTAAAAATAAATAGGTGGACCTTCGATTCTGGAGCGTCTAATCACATGACACTTTTCAAAGAAATTTTGCCTAACTTTAAAGAAATTGAAATTGGAAATGTTTCCTTAGTAGAAGGCAGAGCTATGGAAATAAAAGGCGTTGGTAAAGCATTACTACTTGTAAAAAAAGAATATGGTGGACTTCAAATTAAACTTTCAAAACTTGAAGAAAATATTAATATATGACAGTATAGCCGAAATAGTTGATAAAAATGAAGTAATATTAACAAAAAAAAAAAAATAATTTATATATATTCGAAACTGAAGAAAAGCTCAAAAAGTAATGAAAATAGGTAAAAACACGTAGCATAGAAGACTTGGACATGTAAATAATAAAAACGACTTGTGTGAGATTTGTATAATGGGGAAAATGAAAAGGTTTAGTTTTCCAAAAGAGAGTATAACAAATACAGAAAATTTGTTAGAAATTATTCACTCAGATGTTGGAAAAATTTCCATTGAGTCGCAGGGAGGTGTACAATATTTTATAACATTTTTAGACGATTTTTCTAATCATGTAACAGTAAAAATAATTAAGAAGAAAAGTGAAGTTGTTGAAGAATTTAAAAAATTAAAAGCTTTTGGAAAAAATGTACATGATTTAAAAATAAAAAATTTTTAAAGCGACAATGGTGGAGAATACACAAGCAATAAATTTAAAGATATTTTAGAAGAAAGCGGAATTCAGCACATACGAACAGTTCCTTACAATCCCACCAAAATAGTAAATCAGAAAGGCTAAACTTAACACTATTAGATATGGTTAGGTGTATGCTTGTAGAGTCCGTTTTGCCACATTCTTTTTGGGCAGAGGCCCTTAGTACTGTTTGTTACATTAGAAACTTGTCTCCTTCTAGAGCTATCAATAATAGAATTCCTTATGAAGTATGGAACTCTAAAACTCCAACCAGAGATACTCTTAAATCATTGAGAGTATTTGGCTGCTGCACTTGAGCACAAACAAATATTAACAAAAATAAATTAGAGACACGGGCAGAAAAATGTATATTTCTAGTATACCCCCAAGGTACGAAAGGTTATAGATTATGGAATATAAAAGAAAAAAAAATAATTGTCAATAGAGATGTAATATTTCAAGACGACTGCTTTCCATTTAAAGAAGATAAAGATAAGGAAAGTGAAGAAAAGAAAGAATCTACCTTTTACCTAGAAGAAGACGAACAACTAAATGAAAACCATGTGACAAGTGAAGAAGTTGTGCATACCGAAGATTTATTTGAGAATAAAGAAACTAGTGAAGATCTCGAAAGTACTGAAGAGTTGTTTCCAGAGGAAGTGGAAAACGTAACAGCAACTGTGCTAAGATCTACTAGACAGATTAAACCGAAAAAATGTACTTTCTGTAACGTTTCAAAATATGAAGAAAATGAACCTACTACAGTAAAAGAAGACATGAACGGAAATAATGCTGAAAAATGGTATCATTCAATGGAAGACGAAATGAATAATATGAAGAAAAATGAAGTGTGAGAAATTGTCGAAAGACTACGTGAAGCCAATGCAATTGGTAGTCGATGGGTAGACAAAATAAAAGGATTCTGCTTTTATTTTTATTCGATTAGAATTTTCTTTTAAGAATTCTCTAGAGAAATCTTTCCTTTACAATTTTTATTGAAAAAATAATCTTTTTGTTTTATCTGATTGTTTAATTTTAGTTTCAGTTTTTTCATCAAGAAATAATAATATGTTCACCGAATCCTTAAAACAGTGATCATACTAATTTTTGTTGATCTCATACTACAGAACTGTAGTTTAAGTTACTATATAGCAACAAAAAAAAATATCACGTACAATACCTTAAATATTAAAAACTTGGTGATAAAATATATAAAACCTACGAATTGTATCTCATTATCGTAGCAATAGCTCTTAAGATAAGAAAAATATGGTTTACAAAAAAATCTGGTTTTAAAAGGTATTCAAAATATTTTAGGTTGTTCGGTTTCTTCTGAGATTAATATTTATAGTTTTGTAAATGTACTTATCAAAATATACACAAAATTAATTAGGAATTTAAAAAATATAACAAATTAAGTCCTATCAAGTGGAATAATTCCCGTCCCACGAAATCCGCTTTTAATATTCTGACTTAGAGTCCCTCCTAATTTGTCTATAGCACGTTTTAGTAAACTCGGAAAATACTCCTTCGGCAAAGAACCCTTGTATTCTTTTTTCCAATCTTGTAGAGTTGACCTCCAAACCTTTTTCATTGGGCCAAAAACAGAGACGTCAAGTGGCTGTGTTAAATGGGTTGATTTCGGCGGCAAAAAACAAAACCTAACATCATTTTCTTCGCACAATTCAATAACTCTGAGCGACAGATGACTACATAAGTTATCGCCAATGATTACCCTTGGTGCCGAACGTCTTTTCAAGAACGGTAGAGCAATAGAAATAAACCATTCTTCAAATAATGGCTGGTCGAACCAGCCACTTTTATTTCGTCCATAGCGCGCACCTTTTGGTCCATTTGTCAACCAGGTGTCGTAAAGATGCTTGCTCCTATAGACTAGAAATGGGGGTAAAAGCTGGCCATCACCACTTCGGCAAACATTACTGATGTCGATGTTTTTGTTGAATCGAATATGCGTTCTGGATGTCTTGTTTTTCTTTTTACGATGACTTTTTTCCGTCCGGGATCATCTACAAAGCAAGTTTCATCATAGTTGATGATGGATTCAGTTTCAACGTTTTGTAAGTTTTCTTGGAGGTGGTCAAAATATTTATTTATTATTTTCCGAGACACTGCTGCCCGAGCTCGTTTAATATTTTCACACAGTCTTTCAGTGAGTGATTCTTCATGACGCAAACAAAACAAATTGGCCCAATCAACACCGGGCATATTATTATTAAATTTTGCCACTCTTATTCCTTTTCTATCAAGTTATGCCTTAACGATGTATCAAATATAAATTTTTTCCAACGGGTATCCCCACTTTCCCGCCAATACTATCAAATGCACTAGCTTACTTTCCTCACCTTCTGACAAAATAGTTTGCCCACCATGTTTCTTTGGCTTCTGTTTAGCATGTCGTTGTAGCGTCGATCTTGGTATATTATATAACTCTTCTACTTCTCGAAGGGTTATTTGGCCTCTTCTAAATTGCCTCAAAGCCGTTTCAAGCTGCTCTTTATTATAATTTTGGTAAAACCTAGTCCCAGGCGTTCTTTTGTATTTTCGGACCATCGTCAGGATTCACCCCTAGAAGTGATTTGTTTTTTTCATTAATTAATGATAAAAAAACTTTACAAAATAATTTATTCAAAGACTACTTAACATCTAGAAAATACCCACAGGTATACTATATTAACAATGCAATACTCAAATCCTACAATAAATACCTTTTTCAAACGAAGTTTTCAGCCGGTTTTAAAAACGTTAAATTATACTGCAATATTTTGACACCTGTACCAATGAAGCGTTGCGAATTAACTGACGGCGACATACGAAGGTCAAACGATTGTGGTTTCTGCAATAGGCTTTTTATAATACCCGTCCTAAAAACATTGGCTACAAGCATAAAAATCACGTGTTTGTAAATAAACGTTATACTGTCCCGATTGACCCCTTAGTCCTGATTCACCCCGTTTGACGGTAACAATATCTCGTTTGTTTCTAGTGCCCTTCTGCATGGTCTAATTTTCGATTACCTTTGGTTTAAGAATCTCCAAAATATTAGTTTTCAATTCACTAACACTAGAACAGTTTTGTTACAAATAGCACCATACTATTATAGATAAACACGCAAAATGAAATCATTAATATCCAATACCCACAAAAAAACATAATTAATACACAAAATTGTATTTTTTTACGAAAAAATATTATCTAATTCACTAATAAACACAAATAATTAACTATTCCATCTCGAGTAACTGGTTCTACAAGATTTTGATCTTCAGTAATCGGTATTAATAATTTTGCCAACATATCTGTTAATACTCGTAAGATTATACATTATAGACAGTATTTTTAATTATTTTTCAACAACAGTGTGTTATTTATAAGTTATTCATATTTATCCGAGACGGCAGTTAAGGATAAGATATAGAAATCAATCATGGTTAATCCGGGCTGGTGTAGGATATTAATTGTATACATTGTGATTTTTAGTGCAGAAGTTTTAGGTCAAACGAAAGAAGGTTAGTTCTATTTTTGTCCAATACTATTCTAGGATTTTTTGACTGATTGATTTCTAAATTTAATATGACGTTGAAAATTTAGTACCTTTATTTAAAATATTTAGTTTTGGAAGTATTATCAACGGTTTAAATTTAGCTTGCATTGTTTTTAAATAATTTGGACAAATATCTAGAATGATCGAAATAATTAGATATAATGACTTATTATTTTGTTTTATTGTATTCGGGTACTATTGGTATATTAAATAATAATTACGAGTTAAAATTTTAGTCTAAGTCCTGTATTTTGATTATTAAAACGAATTATAAAGATATTAGAGAAAAAATAAAATTTGTACATTAATATATTTACGAATACTAATTAAAAAAATTATATCACCCCTCAGCATATGAAGGACCCCGCCCTTTTCTAATAGCAAAGTGGCGTTCCGTCAAATGTAATAAATTTTAAATATGATGTTGTACTCGACTTGTTGACCAAAAGTGTTCATGGGACCAATTCAATCCTATGACTAGTTTTTAAAATACAGGGTGGTAAAGTCGAGAAATAGTATTTCTTGAAACTACGTAACTTAATTAAATAGAAAAAAAATAAGCATTTTCAGTTGATTGTAGCATTAATATGTCCTAGTCTAACGCAAACGTACACATAAATAGTTAAAATTGTAAACATATACAGGGTGGTACTCAGTTACATCAGGGGGAATTTTTCAAATTCTCAGAGATTCTGATATGAAATGAAAACGTGGTCAAAAATAAAAACTTACATAATGTTTACTGTTCTAACATTATATAAACCCATTTTACATTATATGTATACAGGGTGATTGTTAATTCATTCCACAGAAAGGCGTTTCTTAAAAAAAATAAATTACACTATATATTAGGGAATTTGTTATTAATATTGATTATGCTTTTAATACCTAGAAAACAATACTGTTTATGGAATACAGGGTGATAGACATATCTAATTCGTTCTTGATGAAGCAATAATTAAAGAAATATTCCTTTTTCAGAATCACCCTATATTTTTCAATTCGATCCGTCAAAATGTACGATCTATTTATTTTTATTATTAGCTTTAAGCAATTATTAACTTCATATCTCTTCACTATATATATTGGAATCTCAAAAACGGATCACATTAAAATTATGAAATTATACGAAGGTATTAATTGTTTACAGCTAGTTACAAAAATAAATAGATCGTACATTTTGACGGATCAAATTGAAAAATATAGGGTGATTCTGAAAAAGAAATATTTCTTTAATTATTGCTGCATTAAAAACGAATAAGATGTGTCTATCACCCTGTATTCCATATTGTATTCTAGATATTAAATGCATACTCAGTAAACATTATGTAAGTTTTTATTTTTGACCATGTTTTCATTCCATATCAGAATCTCTCAGAATTTCAATAAATCCCCCAGATATAACTGAGTACCACCCTGTATATGTTTACATTTTGAACTATTTATGTGTACGTTTGCGTTAGACTAGGACATAGTAATGCTAAAATCAACTAAAAATGCTTATTTTTTTCTTTTAATTAAGTTACGTAGTTTCAAGAAATACGATTTCTCGACTTTAACACCCTGTATTTTAAAAACTAGTCATAGGATTAAATTGGTCCCATGAACACTTTTGGTCAACAAGTCGAGTACAACATCATATTCAAAATTTTATTACATTTGACGGAACGCCACTTTGCCATTAGAAAAGGGCGGGGTCCTTTACAAATATTCTTTAGTGTAATTCCAAACAATGATGAATATTTTTGCATAACACCTGTTTAAAAAATAAATAGAAATAAAAATATTTACATTAAAAGTAATATTTTACGGTAAAAATGTACAATACAAGAATTATCGCCAAGATAATTATTAATAAGAGATGGAACATCCAAATATTTCATGACTCAAATACAGGTTTTTTCTTGCCACTTAAATTCAGCAAAAAGATCTGTCTTTTCATTTTACACATGTTTCTAAAATATCACAATAATTGTTTATTTATCCTTGAAGATCGCATAACTCAGTGGCGTAGCCAGGAGAGGGTTTTGGGGGTCAGAACCCACCCATAGAGGGTCATCGCGTCACCATTTTCACTATAGTATTGGCGCTGATCACTATTGACTGTTTGGTTTTATTCACTTTCTTGACGGAACCCCCCCATAGTTCTTAAAAACCCCTTCCATGAAAAATGGCTGGCTACAACACTGTGCATAACTACAAGAACATTATTGTGTATATACTTTCAAATACAAAAATAAAAAAAAGTCTAAAAATAAATCAACATTTGTTGATAAAATTGGTAAAAATAATGAAATGAAATTAGATAAAATGTAAAATACATGGTGGAGACCTTAAGTGGAATAATTTTTCTAAAATTTCCCGAGACACGTCAACGTTTTAATATATTTACCTACATTTAAGCAATTTAAAAAATATAGCCCTTCGGGGGTAGCTGAAACCACCCTCAACATGTTTTTTTCAAATGAAACCCTGTGGCTTGTGACCCTTCATTGCAAAGCTGATGGAACGAGGAATTCAGCGAATTTTAGTTTCCAGCGCGTTTGGGGGTTGCATAAAATCAAAACGTAATTTAAAAGTTTATTTTATTTTCAATGTAATAAGTGCTCATAATGTACATCAAGGACTTGTTGGCAGCATTTCAGTCTCTTAGGTTACGCAACATTTCCGGTGTTATTTTATTGTTTTTCTCTCCTATCCTGTCCTGTAGGTCTGCTATGTTGTTGGGTTTTTGGGATGTCACTATAAAAATAAATCCAGAGGTGCAAGGTCTGGAGACCTTACTGGCCACTCAATAGTACCTCGTCTTCCAATCCACCTACCGGGAAAAATGTTGTCTAGATATTGACGAACAATAGCAGTGTATTGTGGCGGGGCTGCATCTTTTGGAAATAAATGCCATTAATTCATTTTAGTGGTTCCCTATTTGACGAAACACTAAATTCTTCGAATAACTGAAAAATAAATTAATTTTGAACACAATAAATATGGTGTATGGAGTTTTGGTTCATAAGTGGATGATTTAAAGTGGAAAATCTTGGTTGTTTATCTTAGTCTCTCTCTGCAGCATAACAACAGCGGTCCTTTATATATTGCTCCCAATCTTTTGCCTACTTTGTAAAGATTTACAAAAAGAAAAGCATAGCTTAATCACAGAAGAAAGAACAATACAGAAAAGAAAGTAATGGTCGGATCTTTAAAGTAAAAGGAATAGAAATGTTTGACCTTCAGTTCCACCACAGAGATACTCTAAGAAAACGTAACTATTCACAGTACATGCGAACGTAGCTATTCACGGAACCTACACTGCGAAAACTACATCTCTTTTACAGAATTATGTGTCATATTTTATGAAAATTTGCATAAATGCATTTTAAACTATTCTTAATTTAAGTAAAATATTTTTCGATTTGTAGCACTTTCGACAGAGGTTTAAAAAATAAAAATTATAAAGTTTTAAACAATAGTTTATTTTACCCTATCATAATGAACTATTAATATTGTGCCACAAATCTCACTAGTCATTTATGATCCATAAGTATAAATCAATTGGGAAAATCAACCAAAAATCCAAAATGACAAATAAAGACACGACAAGCAAAACATATTGATTTCCCGACAGCGACAGCAGTGACAGCTTCGTTCATATGCTACAAAAGTGTGCACTGTTGCACTTCGAACAAGTAATAAATCTATGATCTCTGTCTAAGTCGTTGCAAACAAGAGCCTGGTATCTTTATCTCTCGTTTTAATCGATTAAGGTACCAAACGGTTCACTTTTGACAATGCTTCATCATCAATAAGGTGTGGTTTCAGTGGCTAGGTTCCTGTTTTACATCTGTTTCTTTTCTGTATTGTTCCTTATCCTGTGGCTTAATCAATAACAGTGACGTTAATAAAAAAGAAGAGGCCAGATAGTTGTCACTCTAAAAACTATACGGTGCAAGAGAAAGGTCCGACACACCCACATACTTGTGGGCGCTGAGTATGAAGTTCTCTCATACAATGGGGGTTCTCTGCAGCCCAATAACGACAGTTTTGGCGATTTACGTACCCATTTAATTTAAAAGTAGCCTCGTCAGAGAAAAGTATCCAGTCGAAAGAAAAATACAAGTCATCAACAAATCACAAAATTCCAGTCGTCGATCTGGATCATCTTCTCATCTTCTCTCATATTTAAGTATTTTTATAACCGTTTTGTTATTAAGATTACTATCGAAATTATTCTTTGTTATCAAATTTATTATTGTTACTGTCTCCTAGCACGTTGACGACCACGCATCACATATATGTGACAAGTAGTTTTTCCAGGAACTGATGTCACAAATGTGTGACAATGACCCTATAATGATTAAATGCAAATAACTTCCGGCATTTCAGCGGCCATAAATGTGTTTTGGCGTCAGTTTTTGGGCGTGTCTGACACACACATGTGTCATATGGTTTTAGGATTGGATGGTTGGTTCCAGTCATAACCTTAAATTCACGTGGCGGGTGGGGTTTATATCGTCTTCCAACTTGTGCAGATTTTTGTTGATTGTAGACACATTGAAAGGAGCATGACTTGGTATTCCTGTTTACAATGTAAGGATAATAAAGGCAACCCTATTGGATTATATCCGTCCCAATGTTTTGGCATGTGGCATAAATGTCAAAAATGAGAATTTCTGCAAAGTCAGAATTGGAATGTTTCTTTTTTATAGATTTTTTGTCTGTTTTTTATTTCTCACAATAATTATGTCTTTCTTGTAGTTTGTGTTTTATAGAAAGTTTTTCTCAGTTTTATGCAATATAAATAATCAAAAAATGTATTCTTAGTTTCATTTAGATTATAAAATATGTTATAATTTATCCAAAATAAGACGAAACACTATTGTGACAGGTGGTATATTTTAATGAAATACTTCTCGAAAACCGATCACATATTTGTGACATTAAGTAAAAATACAGACAAGTATTAGAAATTAAAAATTTTAAAAAACCGACTTCAGAAACGTGCAGATGTCATCAGAACATCCAAACCAAATTTATATGGGATCACCCTTGAGGTACTAACAAAAAAAGAATCATATAAATCGGACAAGGTGGTAAAGCATTATCACTAAAAAACAGACATAAAAAATGAAGAGTTTGGGGATTTTTTCATGGACCCAATTATTAGATTTTGACCAAATGTTAAAGAATTATCGCTGAACGTACATAAAAAAAATATTGCGACGAATTGAGAACCTAAAAATAGATAACAAAACACATATAACCTATAAAAATGGAAATGGAAAATACAGATGTATAAATACATATATTCCGATAACAATTTTTCTGGTAAATCCAAATGTCTGTTAATTAAAATATTAAATAATCAAAATATAAAGTAATGGAAATACCAATCAGGAATTTTTACTAGGAATTTTTACTGATGATAACGGGCTTTAATGAATAACGGTTTTGAGTACGCTACACCCTTAGCAGAAACTTTGCCGAACCAGTTAATCTTCCAACATAGATCTTTAATGAGTCAAACTTAAAAAAAAACAAAAATTGTTTTACACAGATTACGTGGTACTCAAAAAATTTAATTCAGATAAACCTATGGACAAACAAAAGAAATAGAAAATATTAGAATTGAAGTAAATATAGACGAAAGAAATAAATAATGAAGAAATAAAAAGTAAAGAGTAACAACCTATGATTATGTTGGAAGTATATTAACAGAGGAAGAAAGAATAGAACTGTCTTAAACTGAAATGACATGTAAATCAAAACTAAAGGCAAGATTATGTGTGGATCACGATGTCAGCATAGTTCTTATTTATATTAGGTATAGATTGAATAAAAAATCTACCAAAGCATTTACTTTGGACAAAAAATCATTAAATTCTTCATCATTGTGAAAGATAATGCCTGGAATCTAAGATGTACACTTTTTGTTTTGAATAAACCACCAGAATTGAGATGATATGTAACCTAAAAAGAATAAATCCAAGAAATACCAAAAAAACATGAAAAAGGCAGAAAGGAAATGAAATTAGTAGAATGAAGAAATTTGAATCAATTAGCGGTAAAGTTTGAATCCAAGATGAGAACAGATCCCTAGGATTTTTAATGTTTCTAAACGTTTTAGATTTTTTATTCTTTATTATTTTGTTGTTTCAAACTCGTTATTTGGAATGAAATACATGGTGCACTGGAAAACCATAATCGTTCACTATAGTTGTGTACAGTTTTGATTTGGTTTTGATATAAACATATATAATTTTCGTATTTATTTTCTAGGTGACAGCTGCGAAACAAAATCTGGTTTGTATGGCACTTGCAAAATAATTGCTGATTGTCCATCTGCTTTAAGCGATTATGTAAACAAAGGAATTTTTCCTAGTGATATTTGCGGTTACAGACGAACTCAGCAGTCTATAATATGTTGTGCAGAGAGAAGTACAGGAGTTTCGGGGTCTGCTGTTGGAGAAAGGGCCAAAGCAAGTAAGTGGTAATTATATCCCATAAATATATTCGTTAGTTTTATCTAATAGGAGAACTTGTAAATACCAATAAGAATCAATTTTTATGGCAACATACACTTAATTTTATTTATATATGTGGTAAAATAAATACCAGTTAAGTTTATCAATTATAGAAAAAAATATTTTGATTAGCCAGAAAAATTAGCCAAGTATATTATTTGTAATCACTGTTACGTTATTAAAACAAATATATTAAATTCACAGATTAAGTTTGCTTCATTTTTAATATTATTTTTGCAATAATTTTTGATTACTTATAATCATAAGGTTTATCCACAAAAAATAATGTAACATGGCATATAATTTTTGTGGAATACCTTGAGATTTATTAAAAATTAAATTGGTGACTATGATTATGGGACAAGTATGGGATGTTTTCTATTGTTCAAGAATATCTTATAATTCCTATATTACAGCTTTACTTTTCATATACATTTATTCATTTCTTCAGTTTGTGCTGATTTTATTATTTGTGTAATTCTGTTTGACTCTTCATTCTGTAAAGGACTTTTAAAGGTAACATCCTTTAAAAAGATTCAGCAATATGATGGAATTCTTATCATTTTTACGATAGGCTTGAAAATCGACACCATATTCTATTGTTATAATAACATATTAACCTCAACAAGTGGAGTTTGGTGGCAATCTTTTTTATCTCTTACAGCTTTTCAGTACCTTTCCACCATAAGGTATTATTTGACAGCTTTCCCGTATCTTATTCTCTGGATATACAATCTGCAGTAGATTTTACATGACGATAGTGGTTTGTCTCAAAGCATTTAAAAAATATGGTAGAAATGAGTTAACCCAGACATATTCAAAGCTACAAATTAAGACTACGTGTATTGTAAACAGTTATCTGTAGTTGATAGACTAGTCGAATATGTTACAACTGTATGGTACATGATCAAAGGAAAAGAGTAGCCCAATTCAATACTGCATCTGTTGTATGTCGCATAACAGACAAGAAAAGACAAATTTAGTTTGCAGAACATGCCAGATCTGCGAGACCTGCTAACAGTTCAAGACTAATACTACCATAGTAACCTGTTTAGCTTTAGCAATATGAATCCACATCTACATTAAAACACATAGGAAGAGAAGATAATACAGTTCTACTTCCTACAGCTATAGTAAAAGTACAAAAGTCTAATAGAGTGTGCCAAATTCGTGTGCTAGTTTACCAAAGTCAGTTAAACTTTCGGAATTTGGTATAGGGAAATTTAAAACCAAAAATTTTAAAATGGCATATTAAAGCTCATATCACTTGACATGTCAGCTACTTTGATTGGTTTACTCGTAATGAAGAGTCAAGTATTTGGCATACGAAGCCTTATTATTTCGATTGTTCGATGTTTTTTGATCTTGCACTTACTGGTGTCTGGTTTTTCATAAATATGATTTATTCTACAGTTTATGTCCTTTACTGTATATTGTATTCCACTCATATGATATCACTTGGAAAAGCCAATATCCAGTAAGATCCCTTATCTAGTTTTGGAGAAGTTATCGTAGCTTGCAACAGAGCAAATTCAGCAATGACTACGATAGGTAAAGATGCAAATATATGAATGTGTCTCAATTATTTTCATCTTTATTCTCTAAATAGATGTCGGTCATATTTGTAGATTTGATAAAGAAAATATGTTTTTAGAAAAGCTTTCAGCATAGGTTCTAAAAAGTTTATATCAAATTTGTAACCACAGCCTATTCTATTTAAGTGCAAATTAATTTTTATTTTTAGAGTGCCAGGAATATTCCAAATTTGCATACGAAAGAATATTTTCGCCAACTTTGAGTGGCTCAATATTTTCAAGCTCATTGGAATGTCCTATCCAGACTCGAACACTAATTGTAGGAGGATCAATTGCAGAACGAAGGGAATTTCCGCATATGGTAAATATTTTTTCTATTCTTTGATATTTTCACTTATCCCAATAAGCTAGTCGTGTAAAAGAAGTATTTGCTTGGTTTGATATATATTAAAAACTCAAATACTCTATGGATAGAAATTTAAAAAGTAAATGACAGTTAAGATAGGTGTAATACTAGATATCTACTTATATTCTTCGTATCTATTTAGAATTCTATATCTTTTGCAATTATAGAAATGTTATATGCAGCTCATCTGTTATCTAATTCCTTAGGTGCAGATATTACATTGGTATTAAAAAGGACTTTTCTTTAGAGCTTCCAAGAAAAATGCCCTTCTGTTTGTAGCCTCATACATTTGTTTTAATTTGACATTGTAGAGCTGAAATATCTAGATATTGTATACTGGCTAATAATACATTTGATTTGCAAGCGAAAGACAACGTCCAACCCAAATTTTGGAGTAAATATTCCTTAAGTACCCTAGGAGTGTATAAATAAGGAAATTTTTAAACATCCGTCTCTGAAGGGGAAATGGAGGTGGTAAAATTTCCATGAAAAAAAAACCTAGAGACTTAGACAGAGCAGATGCTTCGGCTGCTTTAAATACAACTACACCGATCAATATTTCAAAATTGACATTTATATCTGCATTATTTTATGCAAAAATAAACTAAACTTATAGTCAGAACATTTTTAGATACAAATTGGTTACATATCTGGTAGTGAAGTATTATGGAACTGTGGTGGATCACTCATTAGTCCAACATTTGTACTGACAGCTGCTCACTGCTTGAAAAATAATGTGAGGTAAGTAGTTACAATAATAATATTAAAATTTGTAATAATTATATCTATGTAGTAAAAAAATAACAATCCATCATGGGTTTCGTGTTTATTCAGGCCACACGTTTCAATTGCATCCACTCCTAGGACATTGCGACTAAAGAGATATTTATAAGCTCATATAATTGACATAAATTGTCCAGTATGGCCGCCATGTCTGCAGGTGTGGCACCAAGAAAATCAAAATTGAGACGGTACCATACTGCCTAAAGTTTCTCCTATGATGATACTCATATAATGCATGCAAATGAAGCATCTTTATAAAGGTCTTCTATTGTATTGGACAAGATGATTAATTTGATTCAGCAATCAATATTTTATGGAGTTGTAGCTCTATTTTTATCAAAAATCAAATCAAAAACTTTTTGAGTTGACTGTTTTGTAGAGTAAATTGCTTACATTATATTATAATCTGTTCTCTTAAGGAACATTTTACAAAAAAGGTCCTGTAATTTTATGGAATGATTTAGTTGTGTTTACGTTAACTGAACTTTTTAAATGCTTCCGGCCATTATTACTATTACTAAAAGTTCATCTAAAATTTCTTCATTGCATAGTTCTTTAGATAATTTTTGATATATCCCAATAAATTGTCATCTAGTAGATATAGAGAAACTTATACTCTTTTGTAAACTACAGTTATGCCTTTCTAGTTCAACAAATTGAACATAGCCTTCAAGTATGAGTTACAAAGTTACACTAAAAAATACTTGTGGACTAATCAAAATTAATTATTTTCTTTTTTATAGGGGTGAAGCAAAATTAGTTAGAGGAGGAATAACAAACCTAACTGAGTTAACTCATGTCCAAACAAGAGACGTTATTGACAGAATATACAATCCACAATACAATTATGAAAAATACCATGATATCGGTCTCCTCAAGTTAAACTCTGGCTTCGACCTCAATACATTCCTACGCCCTGCTTGCTTGTATACTCAGAGACATATACCATTTACTAGGGCTGTTGCTTCTGGTTGGGGCAAAACTGGATTCTTTAATGATGGAAGTGATCAGTTATTAAAAGTCACTTTGGAAGCATTTACTACTACTCAGTGCAATGATACGTATAGGCGATCAATTAATGATCAGAATTCTCCATTGCGAAATGGTATTGTTGAAGATCTTCAGATCTGCTATGGATCGACCACAAAAACACGAGACACCTGTGAAGTAAGTGAGATTACCTTGAATTAATATTACTGTATCCTCTACCTGTGGGGTATTAGTATTATAGTCATGCTGAAGAAAACATGTTTTAGCTGGTTTGAGTTTAATTCCAGCTTATTTTGGTAATATTTGTCAAAATCAATGAAGAAAATGATAAATTTTCAGTATTTTGATTGCAACCAATTTTTTTTGTTCCTTCACTTGCCTTCATCTTTTGGATAACCGAATATTTTTCACCCACTTCTTTTTGATTGTATTCTAAACGGTCCGTATTCCAGTTTCCATTTTTAGCAGAATTATGACTTTTATCTTTTGTGGATTGGCGGAGCTAATCTTTGGTATCCACACTATGATTACCCAAAGTTTTGTCAGTCATATTTTATTTTCTACATCTTTTACAACATTTTATAGCCTTGCGACTTACTAAGTAAAAAATATTCAATAAAAAAACTAACAAAATATTATGGCCTTCCTTGATAAATGTTTCCTGGTAGCACAAAATAGGTGTCTTAAGGTAAGCTGAATGAGCAATACAATTTTGTATTAAATGTGGAAAAAATTATTAATTGCAGAAGATTTTGGAAAAGTAAATAATAGAAAAAAGCGGTATTATGAATGTGAATATAATTTTGGTATGTGTAATTTCTGAAAAAAAATTGTTGTGGGTATATAAAAATTATGAAGAATAGATTGGTTATTATTTTTTTAGTACGACACAGCGTTCTCAATAAATCTAATCTGTTCTGTTTTTTTAATTTTTAGGGAGACTCTGGTGGTCCTCTGCAAGTAATACATCCTAATACTCCACAAACAAAGTGTATGTACGACATCATAGGTATCACATCATTTGGAGTTGTAGGTTGTGGGTTAGACAAGAATCTTCCAGGAGTGTATACAAGGGTGTCAAATTATTTGGAATGGATAGAAAATACTGTCTGGCCTAGATAAAATTAAAAAAAACTAAATTTATTTTACTTAAAAAATTTTGTGAGTTAATAAAAAAAAGGATTTTTAATATAATTTTTTTGTTTTTCGACAATGATTTGGTACGAATCTATAGAATAAGAATGGTTGTTTTTAGTCAGTATTTTACGTGCTATTCTAAAGACGACTTAAAGCGAAAAATTTATCTTTCCGCTGTGCCATTTTATTCCACTTTAAGCCTTGGTTTCTTTGAACACTCCCTCGCGGTGAGCGGACAGTCCGTCGACCGCTGAGGACAGCAATTTTCGCCCAAGGTGGTTTGTTAAAAAATAGAAAATTATACTTTCTCTATGTCTGTACGTGCTGTTTATGTATTATGAATGTAAACGGAAGGTACTAAAATGGTTGCAAATAAATTGTTTGCGTTATTATTGTTGGAAGAGGAAAAACAAGAGGAACTGGCAATTGCAACCGTCAAAGTTTCCAATAAGCCAGTGGATGAGTTGTTTTTGTGTCGCGATACAGAAGGTGCCTTTAATATCACAGCGGAGGCTTTTTGGAAATGAAAGCAAATTTAGGCAGTATTTTAGACTTTCTACAGATCTTTTTGAATTCGTGTTGAGTTTTATAAAGGACATAATTTCCAAGAAACCTAAAAATAAAGTCATGATGTAATCTGTATGTGTGAATTTGTCACTCATTGTTTTAAAATTAATAACAATATAGTCTCCGCACACGCCGACGATTCCGCTGATATCAAACTCAACAGATATTAACCGACTCTTCGCGACAAATCAGCGGCATGACGCCGTCCTGTTCAGCTAAGCGGATTCAAGAAAACCATTCCCATTTAAATACTCTGGTTGGGTAAAATCGTCAAAACGCGACGGTTGACGGACTGTCCGCTCACCGCGACGAAGTGTTCAAAGAAACCAAGGCTTTAGCCATACATACTTTCACTACTTGTGAAGTATCTTATAAAATAAAAAGTCTTGACTCTAGTAAAATTGCGGGCCCTGGTAGGGTATCACCGTCGTTCTTGAAGGGGTGCTGTGACTTCTTGTCAATCCCACTTAGCCAAATTTTTAAAAAATCATTTGGTAGTGGAATATTTCCATCTGCTTGGAAGTTTTCCCACCTTATGCCAGTTTACAAGAAAGGAGATAAAAGCGATATAAATAATTATAGAGGTATTTCTAGTATATCTATAATTCCAAAACTATTTGAATCCATATTAACACGTCTAAAAAATATATCTCTCCTCAACAACATCGCTTCTATCAAGGTCGCTCGACATCAACTAATCTGGCAATCTATCAAGACTGTTTAATTTCAACAATTGAAAATGGTTACCAGGTTGACACCATCTACACCGATCTGTCAAAAGCTTTTGACAGTGTCTGTCGTGAATTGCTACTCTAGAAACTCTCCGAAATCGGTATTTCTGGTTCTTATTTTTACTGGATTAAATCTTATTTGAGTAATCGTTGTCAACGTGTCATAGTGCATAACTCCGTATCATGTGACGTTTCAGTCCTTTCCGGTGTTCCTTAAGGTTCACATATAGGTCTCCTATTGTTTTCATTATTCTTAATGATGTTACGTCCTACTTTCTTAATAGCCCCAATGCCTTCTTTTCGCGGATGATTTAGTTTTTTAGTAAAAACACTGTTACAGTCTGACCTAAATAGGTTTGCTACCTGGTGTAAAAATAACGTTCTTTCTATAAATATTTTTAAGTGCACAACCATGCATTTTACAAGATCCCACAATCTTACTCTTTAATGTTACATTATTGACAGCGTCAACCTAGATAGATCCTCGACAGTTATTGATCTGGGCATTATTTTTGATACCACAATATCTTTTAACAACCATATTGATTCCATAGTGTGCAAAGCCCTCAGAATGATTGGCTTCTTTAAGAAACAAACTAGGTACGTGAATGACACAAAAGCAATCATGACACTTTACAATGGCCTGGTGAGAAGTTTCCTGCCCAGCTAGCACATTACGTTGCCAAGCCTTTCGGCGATGTTGTTTTAAGGGAACGTAATAACATTACCATAAAACGTAATTGCAATGTTCATGAGAAGTTGTTGAGGAAAATCAAAACCTCGCGAAACATCTATTTGTTACATATGTATTTAACCTGCCTGTTATGATAACACAACGTAATAAAGTAATTTGCTAAAAAAGTATCCACGAGAAGTACTATGAACATCATCTTGTGTTCGAACGTAGCCATTCGTTTGTCATAAGTCAACAAAATATCAAAAAAATGTCACTTTAATTTTTTCTTGTGGTATGTATTTAGGAATTTAAAGAAATTATAATTTGTAAACTATTTATACGTTTGAATAAGTTTGGTAAGTTCTTTTCTTCTTTTCAATGAAATAGAAACATATTTTCTAATTTATTGTCTGTTGTTTTAGATTGCAATATTTCAGTTTCCAGCTACAATAAAAAATAAATCCTTGTAAACGAGAAGATACAATTAAATGACTGTCTATATTGTACACGATAATAGGGATATTATTGATGCCTCAATACTATAGAAGTAACGATATTAAACAATGAAAGTATCGATATTTTTGCATACAGCGCATGATTTGTACCGAAATATTTTAGTTTTCGCATGTTGTGGAACTTGGAACAGACCATAATATGATTAAGCGTTACCACTGTTTTTTTTTGCTTTTTAATTATAAGGTAAATTGCCAGTTATTGACATTATAACTTAGTTAACTTCCTGTTGAATGGGGGTTGTCAGCCGTTTAAAAAAAATTTTTTTACTTGTTCGATACTTTGTTACTCGATACTTATAAATTGATATCTTTAACATAATATCGAACAGTATCGATGCCTCTACCACAAAGTATCTCACATGATACCGGTATGGATACCTTTGACTGATACTTATAACCTTACTTTCAACTATAAAAATACAAAAACAGAGACGTCATATACTGCCATACTAGCAAGAGAGGTCCTATCTGAAAATTTGTTGTTTTGAAATAATCGAGTTTTTAACTATTTTTAGCAGATATATTTATTATCTTTTAAACCTTTTTCGTGTAACTTTTTAACATTTTAGTACCTTTCATGCAAATAAGACATTCCGTTTCGGTATCGAAAAAGATAAAATATAGACAAATGCACATAAATAAAAAAACTGCTTATTTTGCAGATAGAACCTTTCTTGCTAGGACGGCAGCATAGAAGTGCTCATGTAGTTCACTAAAAATAAATAACATTTAAATATATTACGTTTCAGTAAATTAAGTATTACCATTGCTGGACAGTAGTGACGTTTTGGTGGATAAATACAGCATTTCACTAGACATATACCTATGCCGTTTTGCTGTACGTTTGCTGTACAATACCAACTGCTGGATACTTTAAAAATGCTTTACAATACAGCAAAATTGCTGTAAGTATGGTCACCCTGGTGTAATAATATTACTTAAAACTACTTCTAATTCGAAACGATTGTTTACCGTAATTTAACCAGTTTTCAAAATGTTTCTACATAGAATCGATTTTTGGACTACTTTTTGTCTTACTTGCTTTTTCATTTATATTATAATCAATTGTTCTTATTTTACACCTATTTAGCGTCATTACTTAAAACTTTTAACTCAAAACGACTGTTTATCCTAATTTAACCAGGTATTGAGATTTTTCGAAATAGAGCAAATTTTTGGACTAGTTTTTGTCTACTTTGCTTTTATATCTGTTTTATAATTAATTTCTCTTATTTTTCCCCTATTTTAACATCTCTAAAAAGATTTAGAGAGGTTTCTCATGATTTTTTTTTATAAAACGTAAGGTTTTTGAGATATTTATAAAAAATCACTCTTAAACATACATTTAACATCGAATAACTAGAAAATATCTATCTAAATCTACATTTTTTTGTATTTGTTAACATTCCCATCGAGATGAAAGTGCATATTTTCCAAATTTCACATCAATCGGCTTAATCCAAAAGAATTTGGAGTGAAAAACAAAAGAATAATGAACTATTTCCGCGTTACAAAAACTATGTGAAAAATAAATACCACCAATACTCATCAGATTAGATTTATAGAATTAGAAAAATTGGTAGAAGCAATCAATAACATTTTTCGATATACGATTCATAGTTTAAACAATTTAAATTGCAACAGAGCATCCTTAAATAGTCTGTGGCGGATTAAATCGTTAACAGATCACTCTTTTGTGACCTAAATCAATCATTAAACTTTGATAATGTTTAAGTCAGGAAAGTGTGCAGTATCAATTGCTTTTGTTTTGTATATTAGTGTAGCAGTTTTAGCAGAATGTGACGATGATATTGTTTGTATGTATTACTTTTTTTTTTCAAGTATTTACCACCTTTTTTGAGTTATTTTTTATTTTTTTATTTTGGCCGAAAATTTTATATTTTAAAATTTAAAATTTTGTCACTGCAAAAGTTTTTCAATAAAAATTATCATTAAAATAATATAGATTATTAGAAATTCAGGAGTTGGTAACTTTGGGAATTAACAGAAGATGGCAAACATAAAATTAAAACACTTGAAATATCCCAATTGTTACCAGAAAAACTAGAAACAAATAGAAGGTAATTGAGCAGTCAATGGGGACAACTGAAGTATATTTGATTGTTATGGACGGAAATAAATAAGAAGAACTAAGAATTCTAGTTTAAAAATTTGACTAATCCCAACTCCTGGTGAATCCTACCCCTGGTACTTTCTACATAACTACCTATAAAACATTTTAGTGTTAATTTGTGACTAAAGAAGACATATTTTCTCTTTTTTATAACCTAACTCCAGATTAGTATCCATGATTATTAGGTTTAAATTCAATTTTTAGCTAATGAAGAAGAAGATTCAAAAAGTCCTGAAGCATTATTATACTTTAAAGCATTAAAAGATGTTCAAGCAGCAGAACATCCTAATGTAATTTGCAATACAAATTGTCTATATAATAAAGAAGATGTAAATAATTTCAATATTTCTAAACAAGAAAATTATACAGTAATCAACTGCAACCTGTGTTGCATCAATACGACACTTGTAGAAGATCCTCAATTTAGGCAACGTCGAACTTTTTATGGATACTCAATGAATGATTTTGTAACAACACCCCTTGGTCTACCAGCTGGAAGTATAGCCCATGCAAGTAAGTTTTTATGTAAGCTTCAAAAACATTTTGACGTTGATAACACAATCCGATAAATTATTAGAATTTTAATTGTTAGTAAACATAGATTTATATTTAACCATGCTCTTCATTGAAAGGTTAAACATGAACTGTAATGTAATAAATCCACTCATGTTTAACCTAATCTAAACATATATAGGGTTAGAAGATCTTATACCATTGAAGTATCTGTGGAACAAAGATAGAGTACTATTCATTTCTAAACACATTTGCTACTTAGAGTGATTCAATCTATATATGTATATAATAGGATAGTACAAATTCCTCCTAAATATGCCTGGAAATAGAATCCAATTGTTGCTAGTTATATATAGTATTATAGGAAAGCTCAAAGACAGTAATGAGAATTGGGGAACAATTGGTTCCAAAGTGATAACAAGGGTAATGGTAGGATAGAAAAGGAAGATTAGGAACATAAGGTGAAATAGAAGTTGGATTAGAAAACCGCCGGTTCTGCAGGTACATGAAAGAATATTCTCTGGAGGATAGTTCCAGTACCTGTGGAGCGAGATCTGGTTTAAGTGGGGTATACTGGACTTGCACACTAAGCCAGTAGCCTAACACAAAACTAGGACAAAGCTGAGCCCATAAATGATTTACACCTGCTAAAAAAAGGCTTGGTTGAAACACAATTAATGAATTATACAGGGTATAACAAACTAATTACTACAATATGTTGAATCACTAATTATTTCTGCTTTAAAAATGGATCCAGAATAGATCAATGGCGAAGAGTAGTCTTGAATTCTAACCAATTACTTAAGTGAAGCCGATTTTGACTGTTATAATACCTTAAATTTCTAATTACTTATACCATAGATCATAACAATCATAATCTACTAAATAATTTACATTTTTAAACAATAAAAAAGTTTTTGAGTAACTAGAATGTACCTACAATGTTTCTGTTTTAATTTTGCAGAATGTAGGGAGTATTCTCAATATGCTGAATTTAAATATACACATCCTATAATGGGTAAAATATCATCTCCGTGTCCTTTAGATGAACCTGTTAATAGTGATCTAATGACGCGAGGTATGCAGGAATTTCCTCATATTGTAAGTTACTTATATTTGTTTTACTCTAATAATAGATTTAAATCATTATCACTGAATATGACTCATTTATAAAAGAAACAAATAAGCATTTTGCTTAGTTACTTTAGTTTTTCAATTCGTCTAGCTCCAAGACATTTTTACAATAGTAGATTTTTACCATGCCTCAAGTTTTTGCAAAGTGCCTCAGAAAATCGTAACCTTTAGCCCACTATGTAGAGTTAGAATATGGAGTCGCCAAATTATTACGTTTTTTAGAGAAAAAAAAAACATTCAAAATAATTGTTTATTTAAATATTTTAAATTATATTAATTTGGACTATGATTCTGATCATAAAAACTACTTACTACTACTAGAAGAAGAAAACTATTTAATGATGATACTTTTAATATAGGTTTTACAAAATTAAAATATTTAATACTCATATCTTTTAAAGCTAGATAGGACTGAGAGCTTCAGTATATCAAATTTGATACTTAATTTAGAGATGTAACAAAGATAAATGATACAAAATTCAAAATTATTATTTTTAGGTACAACTGGGCTACATGGGTTATCAAAAAACCACATGGAGTTGTGGAGGAGCTTTAATCAGCGAAAAATTCGTGCTTACGTCAGCATATTGTGTGAGAGTAGAATCCATGTAAGTCTGCGTTTACAAAAAAAAAAATTTGAAAATTTATATTGATCTGTTCTTATAAGATCTAATTTATAAGAATTGTTGCCAATATTTGAATTTGTACACTGTTGAAAATAATACAGAGTTATGTTGTGAGGCATCTCTTCACTATGTGATACAAGGGGAGGAAAGATTAGGTGCTTATAGATTAGGGAATACACTGGGAAGTCTTGGCATTAGGCCAGGTCACATGAGTATCTCAAGGTTAGTGACAGGAGACTTGTTAGACATGAGATCAGACCACATAACCAAGAGGTACGTACTCTTTAAATACTCCATTTGAGGTTTTAATACAGGAAAGATCGGAGATCACCATATAAGGGAAGCCCAATGCCCAACGACAGGAACAAAACTAGTATAAAGACGGATATAAGACTGCGGAAGGCACAGGGGCGGGAGTATTCTCCAAAAACCCTGATACTAACCATAGCTATGCTATAGGAATACATTCCTCGGTATTTCAGGCCGAGGTATAAGCCGCAATTTTGTAATGTACAAAAACGAACAATGAAAGAGCTGTCGAAAATCAGCATATTCAAATAATGTCAGACAGTCAAGCGACACTTAAGGCCATATCGAGTCAGAAAGTCATGTCAAGGCTGGTATGGGTACGCATCGAAGAACTAAGAACACTGGCAGACCGAAATAGAGAAAAAATATTTTGGGTGCCAGGTCACCAAGGGATCGAAGGCCAACGAAAAGGTAGACAAACTTGCAAAAAGAGGGTCAGACGAAACACTGGAACCAGACACAAATCCAGTCCGGGGTTTCATGAACGACTGGATTCGGGTACAACCTATTAACTGTTGGGGAAGCACCCCAAAACAGGCACATGGAAAAGCCTTCATAGGCAGACCATGTCCCAAAAGAACTGGAGAACTACTCTTTATGAATAGGAACCAGTTGAAAGTGATAACAGGGTTCATGACTGGGCACGCCCCAGTAAAGGGATACTTCAACAAAATTGGCATGTACAATGGGGAACTCATGTCACAAGAAAAGCTCTAGATTGCATAAGACAGGCACTTTTTGGATAACCCCAGGTTGATCCAACAACGTATTATAGAACCCACTCACCCAAGGATCTATACAAACTTGTACAAAGTATAAAGGTGACAGAGTGGGTGCTATGAACTAACAGGGAGTAAAACACAATAAGTCAATAGGCTTCAGTGTTATTCGGAGACAGTCAGACGAGCCCAGGAGAAAAAATTATGTTAAAGAACATACCATCTTTTAGCCATAAAGAACATTAGTTTATTTAAATTTTATTACAAATAGTTTGATTTTGAATTTTATAGGATATCAGCGGTCAAATATTAACTAAGAATTTTTAAATGTGATGGTATCGGGACGGTGGTGTAGCGGTCTATCGCGCTTATATTCATTTATAGGCAAGTTTATGAGTCTGAGACTGCTGGGTTTCGAATCCCAGACCGGACCATGTGGATTTATAATTAAATTGCATGGTTAGGTTTAGAATTTGATGTGTGGTGTATTAATAGAAATTCAATTTCTGTTGATATGACATGCAGATTAAAAAAATTCGCCATACATTACCGTCTCGATGATGGTGGGTGAGGTTTTCCGGGTTTTCCTCACCTCTAAGTCAAATGGCACCATCAATCATCTTTAAGTCGCCCCGGAGCGCCACGACAAATAATAATAATAATAGCCGTCCCTTCCCCTACACAAGTCGTTCAGTCGACTTCAGGGGTTTAAATTCACTCGTAAGGGGGTGAATTAGGGAGAGTATTATTATTATTATTATTATTATTATTATATTATTATATCAACAAGATGAACTGATATTATTTTTTTTTTAAATTTAATTTTCTATCTTTAATATGTGGAGGGTGGATTGCCCCACAGAACTTTGGCTCATTATCAGCTAATATTAACAATATTAGTATGTTACATAACATTACCCTCTAAAATTTGAATAAAATCCGACCAAATAATAACCAAGTTATACAATTAGGTTCTTTTGGAATTGCTATTGCGTATGATTTTTCTTTATCATTAATCTATATTGCATTGCTGTTTTTCATGTTTGAATCGGACCAATAACAATAAAGATATAGGCTTATATTCTTTTGATTTTACCAATGCACGTGAATTTTTTTATTTAACGTTAATCTACATGTAATTTACTCCACTCTTCCGTTTTTTTTTTTCATTTGAATCGCATCAACAGAAACGAGGATATGGGCTTAGGACCTCTTGGCTTCACCACTGCGCATAATTTTTTTAACGTTATTATATAATACGTCTTTTTGCCCGTTTAAATCAGACTAATAACAGCAGAGATATAGACGTAGGTCCTTTTTGGCATTGTCATCGTGCATGATTTTTCACTTCAACGTTAAACTACGTCACCTATTCTTTAAAGTACCGTTTTTCCGTTTAAATTGAACCAATAAAGGCTAAGATATAGACTTATGGCCTTTTGGAATGGTCATTGTGCATGATTTTTCTCTTCATGTTACGTCTCCTACAGAACACCGTTTTCCTGTTTAATTTTATTTAATAATAGCAGAGATATAGACTTAGGTCCTTTTGACAATGTCACTGCGCATGATTTTTTCTTTATAGTACTAGTTTTTCTGTTTAAATTGGACCAATAGCGATAAAGATATTTACTTAGGTCCTTCTGGCACTACGTGTGATTTTTTTCTTCAACGTTAATGTACACTCGCTCACGTAAGCGATGGTCTCCATCTTGGATACTCCCTCATTTGGCTTCCCTTCATCTTCGAGTTTCCAGAGGCTTCTTCAACGTCCTTAAGTTACACTACTATTCGTATATGATGCTTAAATTAGCTGGCTTAGCGATGAATGGGCAAATATTCATTCGCATACCTGCGCCAGAAGAAAATATTTTTTATGTAGTTGACAACACCAAGAGATGCATCTCTTATATCGGCAGGAAAAATTTAGCCAAACTAAAGTCTTTTAATAATAGGGATCGTCAGTAAAGCGTAGATGTTTTTAAATGTCTCATCTTCTTGTTCGTACTCGTTGCAGAGTTCGAATTCTTATAGCCCCGTGATGTGAAGATGATTCCGTACTTGAAGATGATTCTGTCCAGTCATCGTCAAGTATTTGTTTGATGTAGTGTTATCAGGATAACTTAAAGGCTCCCTGGAAACTTTGCAGTTTCTTGTTTCATCCCATATTTCCTTTAATTTCACAAGGTTTGTCACTATCAATGTCGTCAGTCCAATAGAAGGGACAGGTCCAAAAAGTATTTGGTTGACTGCGTTCGTGGGTAGTAAATCAGTAGGACCTTCCGATGTGACGTGATCTTTGATACATCTTAAGGTGACCACATTTTTGATGGACACTTAAGCAAAGCTTCGTGATATTTTATTGCTAACCTTACATACATTTATGGTCTGTTTGGGGTAAGTAGTGCTGGCCACTATCTGTATAAATGAACATCGTTCTTCCAATAATATTTCTAGCAGATTTCTTGTGCTACTATAAAAATCCCTGAGAGCTCACTAGTTCTGTTGCTTACAGTCCATTTTAAGTTAAGGTTTAAGGATATGGAGAGTATTTCAGAACCTGAGCCTTTGTTTAAGAATCGTAGGTTGGTAAATTAAGAGATCTAGAAGATTGCAAAACTGTAGTCTAATCGTTATTAATAGAAATATAGACTAAAGTTTGTGATGTTTTGGGATTAAAATTGGATATCTTCAAAAAAATTATTCTTAATATAATTTTTTATAAACTATACAAACATTTACTATTCGTAGTTTAAGTTAATTCAAAAATAAAAATCCTGTCCTGTTACATTCTATTACAAAAATTTCACTTTGTCATGATTTTTTTTTGCTATAAAATAGATTGTTTTCCACATTATTTCCTGGTGATTTGTTATCATTCGAAAATATTTTTTTGTAAAACAGTAAAATAGTTTTAGTTTCATTTTTCAAATGTTTGAATTACAGTATCAAAAAATTTTGACTATTATTTTTTTCTTGTTTTGCAGACTTTAGTAAATATTGTTAAACTCGAATAGATTTCAAATGAATTTAAATGTTTTTTTGATGGATATTTGAACTAAATTTCTAAACATCGATGGAAAGATTTTAAATATTTTGAAAAATTTGTAATAAATGTTTTTAAACCTATATAATGCGCAGTGTTCTATTTGAATGTTCCACTTTAAGTATAGTAAAAAAACAGTCAAGATAGTTCATTCATCTTAATATTATTTTAAAGTTTATCTTCTAAGGTTCCAGCTTCCATTTACTTAATGCTGTAATCTTTCTAACCTCTATCGGTGTAATACCCTCTCCTTACAATTTCTTTTACAGAATGATATAGATTGCATTGCTTCTATCTAATCCTTTGTTTCTGGTAATACCGCTTGTAGTTTTTTCTCTTTTAATGCTTTATTGATTATATTTATTCTTGGTCTTCCAATATTACTTTTGTTTCTCTGCTTTCAAATATTCATCCATCTTTTTTATTTAAACGAACGAAATAAGCTTATTTTCTTCTATACTTTGTTTTATTGATCTCTGGTCGACTTTTTGTCAATAGGTATTATTTTGAATGTGGTCAAATTAATTATTTCTTTAATTATGTTGCTTGTACTTTAATTTCTGTAGATTTTACTTATTTTTATTTATATGACAGTATGGGAACGATATTTTTCTTGAATATTTTTGTATTCCTTCTCTAGGTTTGTCTTTGTTTCCTACATGATTTAATTTTAATTATTTTTAGCTATTCATAAAAATATATACTTTTAATTTTATTTATTTCAGACATTTTCCCGTTTTGGTCAGAGCAGGAATTATAAATACAAGCTTTATGCAGATAAGAAACATTGTCGAAAGAATTACACATCCTGATTATAAACAAGGTGCATACCACAATATCGCCCTTTTAAGATTGAACGCTGGTTTTGAACTTAATGCATACGTTAGACCAGCATGCCTGTTCAACAAGAAGAAGATTCACGTATTCACAGCCATTGCTACTAATTGGGCAAGTAATATCAACAGTCCTGATGACGAGTTAGTGAAGAATTATCTACAAGTTGTTGACTACGATGCGTGTAATCGGTCTTTTGCGAAATGTCAATGGGAATACCAGTTTCAGTTACCTGATGGTATTATTGAAGACCATATGATGTGCGTTGGATCTATACCGTCTATGGATATTTGTCAGGTATGTAACTGGTGATAAACTTAATATGAATTATCGTCTCAGCCAAATTTTACTTAATTAATTACTGTCTTTAACTATTTATACCTATAACTGAAAATACTTTGTCATTATACGTAGTTTTTTTAGAAGAAAATAGAAATATGGAGGAACATATAGAAAGGCTGACAGAATTATTTGAAAAATTAGCTGTTGTAGGAAAAAACTCTATTTCAAAAAAGTGGGTAGTTGCTATGCTGCTAAGTAGTTTATCTTGAAGTTACGATACTTTAATAACCGCTCTTGAAACACGTTCAGAGGATAATTTTACCATTAATCTTGTTCAATCAAAACTTATCGAAGAGTACAAACGAATAAACTTAGAATCCCTAACAAATCAATCAGCTTTAAGAACAGTTGTCACCCAATCAACTTCTTTAGTTGAATGTTTCTTCTGTCACAAGAATGGTCATTTAAAGAATGATTTCCGAAAATATAAAGTTTGGTTGCAAAAGAAACAAAATAAACAACATGTAACTAATGAAGAAAAAGAGTACTGTTTCAATACAACAACTGTAACAAAAGATGACGGATGGATCATAGATTCCGGAGCTTCATACCATACTTGCAATTCTAAAGATTAGTTCTTTTCTTTGGCTAGAACAAAGCAAGTAGTTATAGTTGCCAATGGCATTGAGGAAACTTCTGAAGGGGTCGGTTCAATCAAGCTATAGTTTTTAAACGTTTTAAACAGTCGGAATATACAATCATCTGTTAAATTAGAAAACGTTTTGTTTATACCAAATATGGATAAGAATTTGTTATCTGTTAAAAAATTGGCACAGAAGAGGTATAAGGTAACCTTTACTACTAATGGATGTCAAATTAAAAAAGACGATAAAGAAATAGCAGTAGCACATTTGAAATCAACACTTTATGTACTAAAGCAGACAGAAGAAGTTTACTTAGTTAGTAGCTGTCGAGAAAACTTTATTAACTACTGGCATCGAGTTTTAGGCCATCGGACGTAGAAGCCATTAATTTACTGGATAGAAGTGAACTCGCAACTGGGTTTAGCTTAACAAATTGTAATGTTAAGAAGACCTGCGCGTTATGTCTTACTAATGCAAACTCTCACTAGAAATCGTTATTTTTTAACATTTATCGATAATTTTACAAGAGATACAACTGTATATTTATTGAAAAAAAAGTTATAAGTTTTAAGTAAGTTCAAGGAATTTACGATTTAAGTAAAACCAATAATCTTTCTTTATTCCATTGATTAGACTAAATAGGATCCTTTTTTTATACTTTTTACTATTAAAATTGTACCAGCATCTTTTTATCCAATCTATCCAATTTGAAATATAATAAAAACTCTTATTTTTTAGCACGACATTTCAAGCATTCTCCAGGTTCCCCATCAATATGAACCAGGTATTTATTGCATGTACGATATCGTGGGTGTGTTTTCATTAGGTACCTCATGTATTTCATCACTACCCAGAATATATTCTATGGTGTCCTATTACCTGGAATGGATAGAGGAACAAGTCTGGTCTTAAAGGAACTTCAATGCATCATTTTAATTTAATCAAAGTTATATAGAAGATTAGAGATTTTTTAGTTTATATTAATAGAAATAAATAATTATTATTTATTCTTTTTTTTTAATACAGGTGACTTATTATATATTGTAGCGATGAGGAGCAATTAAAAATGGTTTCATTATGATGAGAAACTATTAGAATATTTTGTTGCCTAGTGAAAAAAATTTGAACATTGAGGTACTTCATATTTGACGGGCAGAGCTTTCGATATCCTATTGTTTAATTTTGTTTTTGGGTTTGATTTTTTAAATAAGAGAAAATAAAACAACTCCAAATCAATCCCACATATATATATATATATATATATATATATATATATATATATATATATATATATATATATATATATATATATATATATATATATATATATATATATAATTATTATTCAAGACGACTGGTTTCAAGCCTATAACAAGTTTAACCATAGTTAACAAAGTCAGTAAAAAAGTAAACCTAGACATACATACCTAAGATCTTAAGTGGTTTTTAAAGACGAATTAGAAATAAAATTTATTGTAACAATTGTAGATCTACTAAAATCTACTTTATATAATAACAACATATGAGGTGAACGAGGTAACATTGAACTTAATGACTAATTAAAGTGGCATTAGAAATTAAACTTAATGATAAACATACAACTTATACTTAATATTAACATGGAGAGGAGATGATAGAATCCCCAAGAGTGAAATGAAAATCAAAAATTGGGGTCGGTGGTCTCCACAAATTAAGGTAGAAGAAGAAAATGGCAGGTATAAACTTAAAAAACCCAGAAGACGATGAAATTGAGACAGTAGAAAGGCAGTAGTGGGGTGACTAACGTGGCTTTTTAAAAAGTAAAACCGGAAATTACAGGTGGCACCTTAAGAAAGCTGACAAGCGTTAGAATACAAAGTAATCGCCCATCTTTAAGGGGTAAGATAATATACTTATGGAAGTAGGATTCAAAAATTAGGGAGCAAACCCACAAACTCCCTAAGAAGGTTCACAGGAGCCACATCTGAAATTTGTTGATGATAACACTTTTAAATAAGAACCTATTAGATCAGCTGAGTTGTTATATTTACAAATTGTTTTATTGTGATGAGGAATTATCAGATTATTTGGGTTTCTAGTGAAACCATTTTAACCATTGAGGTACTTCATATTTGATAGGCAGAGCTTTCGATGTCCTATTGTTTAATTTTGTTTTTGGGTATAACTTTATCACCTTGTCAGAATATTCTGCAGTGTCTCACTATTTACATTCCAAAGAGCAGTAAATAAAACAATTTGTATAAAATTATTTATTTAATTAATTAATTTATATATATTGCACAAATATAAACTATATCTATACCTTTCAGACCTTCATCAATTTATAAAGTATTAAAAATATCCTGTCAATTGATATACTTCTACTGAACATTAAGAGAAAATAGATTCACATAAATGTGATAAAAATCTAATTTATTATTTTCAAAATATATATCAATATTTAGTAATTTTGAGGTTGATTATTGCAAAATATTTTTAAAAATGTACTTTTTCTTAATGTTCAAATAGGAAAAGAATAAATTTCTGATTATATAGAAGACGTCTAATTCTACACCATTAACAATGGTACAAAAAGTATAGTAAGACACACTTTATACGAATAAAGATTTAACGATTATTTAATTAAGCAAAAGTGTGGTTTAATTTTAATAATATTTTTCTCTGAGATTTACTTTTCACACCAAAATATATTTGATTTTTAATTTTGTAATATCCAAAATAGTTTATTCTTATCCAGCCTGGTCCTGATATTATAGTACTATTGAAAAAGCCTTTGAAGATGGTTAAAACTATTATTCCCTCTTTCTAAAAACAAGTTTTTTTTTCTTTGGACAAACAAGAAACAAGGTTTTCGATGTTACTGTCAAAGTTGGAAAGAGTGAAATAGAAGAAAGAAGGCTTTAAATTTAAATAAGGTTCATTAAAACCATATTATGCTATACCTAAGATGCTAAAACAAGCTAAGATACTTCTGGGTAAAGATCAGAGGCCTATATTTGCCGAACAAGAACAGGCTACGTATTAGGGGCATTTCCGACTCAAAGAACACCTTAGTAAACTAAGTAGTAGAAAATAGTGAGTGCAAATTATGTATGAATGTGTAGAACTCCAGAATTCGAGAGCACTATACCTGGGAGCATATTAGATTGAAAAGAAAGATTTACCTAACGTGAAACCACTCCAAATTCTACACTTCTTTATAGGCATTGAGATATTTATGCTGCATTAGTAACAGAAGAGGACATAAAAATATTTTAAGTCGAAGTGTATAAACAAAGAAAACACATAGGTTAACTTTTAAAGAAAATGACTAGGATGTTTTATAAGGATTAGGCTAGAATCTATTGTATTTCAGAATAAATTATAAGAACATTACTAGCTTTTGAGATCTGGATTTCTAATGCATATTTTCCTCTGTTGTTTCATTTTTATTGGCTGTAATTCGAAGCATGTTACTCCAAACCATTTATTGTTAATTTAATTTGGAACAGCTACATCGGCATAACTAATATAATATTAGTTTCATGATCTGTTTTCTAGCTCCTTCCTAAATGTATACTCCAGGTAAAGACATAACAATATTTGAAAGATTACACAAACGTCCTTATTCAGTATCAATTTGAGTCGATAACTTATATTATATCAATAACTGCTGTATTTTGTGTCTAGTAATAGTTGGTTCTAATTCACATCGATTTCTTTTAAGACCCGATTCATTTTTGTGTTAAACCTTTTCGTTCAAAAATCTTTAGGATAAACCAATATTCGTTTTCAATATTAATATTTGATAATTTATTTTCAGTTACCACTGCTGTATTTAGTGACTAAGAGAGGTTGGATCTAATCCACACCGATTTCTTTCAAGACTTGATTCATTAGTTTGTGTTCAATACCTTTTTCGTAACCAAGGAAACAAGTAATTACATGAATGCATCTCTGCAGCATTGAACTAAAATTTTAACCTCAAAAACAAAATGTTTCAATTCACTAATAACACATCATTTTGAATACCGTCAAACGCGGTAATTTCGATCATGCGAGGAAAAATCGATCAAGCACGCACCTGTGAAAAAATTGGCGCGTAAAATGGAACAGTTCCGTTTTTTATGTAGTCAACAGTTACAACTGGTTCAGTAAGGGTGTAGCCGTGCTCGATTGAAGAGTGTTTACAGAGAAATATGTGTTTATAAAGTGTTGATAATTGGCTGAAATTGAAACATGCGGAAATTATTGATTCCACAGCTCAAAACTTGCACGAAGGAAAATAATTGGTAAATATACGGGGAAACATATTTATTTGTGAATGTGAATAAAGAAAAATAACACTATAATAAAAATATTAACGCAATTTTAAGACTTCACTACTTCCCTAACAACTAGAAAAAAGCGGACGTCATAATAATTAAAAAACCAGGTAAAGACCCTAAATTACCACAGAATTATAGACCAATTAGCTTATTGCCTGCAATAAGCAAAATAGCGGAACGAGTTATCTTACGGCGACTCGAAGAAGAAACCGAAATGTTAAATGTCATACCCGACGAACAATTCAGCTTCAGAGAAAGACACTCCACGGAATTACAGGTGCTAAGGTTAGTAGAGGGAATCACGCAGGGATTCAATACTAACAGGTCAACTGGAGTTGTCTTTCTAGACGTCAGCAAGGCTTTCGACAGAGTTTGGCACGCAGGACTAATTAACAAACTAAAGGACTACTGGTATACAGGAGTAATGACAAAGCTATTCAAGTCGTTCTTAGGTGGAAGGCAGTTTCGTGTCAAGATTGGTTCTGTCCTATCTAGATACGCAACTCCGGAAGCAGGAGTACCACAGGGGGCAGTTCTGTCCCTGCTCCTGTATACAATCTACACAGCAGACATACCACAGACAAACAACACCACGACATCAATGTACGCCGACGACACAGCGATTGCTGCCAGGAGTACCAATACAGGTATAATATGCCGAAACCTGCAAGAAGCAGCCACAGGTATCGAGGACTGGAGCATCAAGTGGAAAGTGAATATAAACCCTGACAAAAGTCAGGCAGTACTCTTCAAAAAACGACGGACAAAACATACCATGGACAAACACTGTGAGATACCTCGGAGTGCAACTGGACCAAGGACTGAGATTCACGGAACACGTGACGAAAATAACGACAAAAGCAACCGCGATTAGTGTCATAGGACGACGTAGTAAGCAGCTCACCAAGACCAAACTACGGGTAATAAAATCCATATTCACACCCATACTGACATACGCTTTTTTCTGTTGCATGGAGACGCACGTGCAGAACAAACAGAAAGAAAGTACAAGCTCAACAAAATTTGTGTCTCAGAGTCGCTGCGAACGCACCTTGGTACGTTCGTAATCGCTATTTGTTCAGAGATCTAGAAACCACCACGGTTTTGGATATCATGAAGAGCAGAGTCGTACGAAAACAACGACAACAAAAATAATTATGTAGGAAAGCGCTAGATATTAATTAAGTAGCCCAAACAAAAAAACCAAAAACAAAAAAAAAAAAAAATATAATAGTTTTTAGTTCGGTCATTCGGCGAAAATCGTACCCAGAACCATATTAGGTGTATTAATGTGACTTTACCCAATATACGGGGTAAAGTCGATCACTCTTTGAGGAAAAATAAGAATTGAATGGTAAAACTTAAAAAAATAATGATGGCATCAAATGGCTTAATGTTTAAGGTACCTTCATTTTTAATTTCATTTAAAAAAATTAAGTCGTTTAGGCACTATGCTAAAAAACCTTTATTTTTGATCGAAATTGCCCCGTTTGACGGTATATCTAATTGTATTTTATTTTCATTATCATCTATAGATAGTGACTCAGGGATCTCTGCCGGGGTTAAAGATCGGACATTCAGGAGAAAGGTCATATTTAAAGAGATTTTGTACCAATATTTTAATTTTTTCTTCAATTTGTGTATCCAAAAATCTGCCATAATATTTTCTATAGTCTGTTTTGATTTTATGGGCATTAGTTAAAGTCCTCAACTTCTTTATACTTTCTATTAACTTAATTTTACTTAGCTACTCTGTTCGTTTTTAAAATAATTTTAGGATTATACAGTAAGACGATCTATAATCTCTTTAGGAATTTAAATGTGAAGAACAGTGACATATAAAGGGATCAAATCTGCTCTGGAAGCATATTAGAAAACCAAAGGGGAGTGCAATATTGATCGAGAGGTTTTAGAACACATTTTGTATCACTACTAAGAAGAAAGATAACACCAACGATACAAAAGTTTTAAATACTAAGGTGTAGATATTCAAAATAGTTTTGCTGATTCGGAATATTTGGTGATTAAGTAATTTGAACTCGTTTTTGATTAATTTCAAAATATATAAATAATTATTATGAAATTTTACTTAAGATATTAACATCAACAGCAAGCAGCCTGATTGTAATGATTCTTTAATAATACTTACATCCCATGTAATGAAAATTACAGTGAAAGTATCAGTTCTGTCAAATATGTCAGTGATATTGTTTTAGTTATTAATGTTACTTTCATCCAACTGGGATACAGATATTGTTAAAAACTTTGTAGAAATATAGTAGATCATCATTATTGTCGCCATCTTTTATATCATTCCAAGTAAATCTCTATAATTTATAGAAAGTGATATAATTATTTTTCTTTTATCAAAAAAATATCGAAATAATTTTTCTAAACAGTCATCTGGCTCACCAGTTTTCAACCTTCTATTGAAAGTACCTAACAATCTCTCAAGCTTTCAGCTTCTTCATATTTTTCATGTCATTTACCACCCATATCCGTATATTCTTGAGGATCTTCATTGCTTGGAGTCTTCACTCTTCTTGGGACTTTAACAGGTGTTTCGTAGCCTTGTTTGTTTGAGTTATCGGTGATTTTTTCTAATTCTTCGTTTATTTCTTTTTCTCTTGCATCGCATTTTTCGTAGGAAGTTGTTCTTGATAAGTAATTCAAAGGACTGATATCTGATGATTCTGAAGCATCAAGGTCGTTTTCTAAAACAAAAATCAAATATTAAAATAATAAAGGTCCGGTAAGAGAATGCCAGTTAAGGGCGATATCCATGGTTTGAAACTAGCTTAAAACGACTTCAAGGTTCTCTTTGTCAGTTTTAAATATTTTTTTATAAAATTTGGTACACCTACTAAGCAAATGATAGAGAACCCCGCTGTAAAACCCGAATTCAGAAAAACTTATTTTTTAATTATTTCTATACAAATTATGAAAATTATTGCAAAAAGGAGTCTTTACCGGGAATTGTTACATAAAAATCAGCTAATTCTTTCCAATACACTTTTTTGTCCAAAGCGTATATTTTTTGAAAACCTTGAATTACGAAATCTGAGAAAATCTGTTAAGATTTAAATCCATATTAATTGATTTGGCAACAAGGCGGCGGACGTTGGCGGTGCATGCAGTACCGGAAAATTAGGATAAAAGTATTTAGGTAGTCATTTAAGTCGCTTAGGATGAAATTATTAAAAAAACCTTATTCTTTTTAGTTCAAGTGTAGGTGTTTTCGTTTTGTATTTAGTTAATGTGTTTATATGAACTTTTGTGTGTAAGCTGAGTTATAATAGTTTGTCGTAAAAATGGGAAAACTTTCGGAAATGTCGAAAATGATATTTCCATTTCGACGGAAATCTATAAAATATCGTGCAAGATTACTTAGAAAAAGACACACACTATCACCTCTTATTCCAATCCAGTTCAGTTCTAAGCATAAAAGTCCAAATATATGGGAAATTAATATACTAAGTATGGAATAGAAAAAGAACCTTTAGGTTTAAAGCAATATTCACAAATTTAAAGCAGATGTCCAATAAATGTGGTTTATTTGTGGATTCTGAATTTGATTTTTTAGGTCCCGACGGTTTATTAGGAACCGACAGTATTATCGAAATTAAATATCCTGCTACGGAAAAAGCAATGGTTTGCAACATAATAAAATTTGCAATTATTAATGATAATGACAAAATGCAATTAAACCGAAATCATAATTGTTATTATTACCAGATTCAGGGGCAACTTCACGTAACTAAACGAAATATTTGCTTTTTTATTATTTTGATACCTTTAGGTATGTTAGTAGAAAAAATAAAAAAAGATGATTTTGGTGTATATGGAAATCAAACTAAAGTAATTTTATTTAGATTGTATACTTCCAGAGAAATTAAATCCACGTTTCACTAGAGGATTAGATATTAGAAATCTCAGTAGAAATCCGAGTAGAAATCCGACCAATAGTCAATAAAATTGATTATTTTTATTTCTTCTTTTACTAATAATAAATCATTTTACTCAATGTTATTTTTATATATTTTAGTATGTACTAGAAAACAATTTTTTATACACCCAAATGGATATTAGCTTATCTACGTACAGACTACAAAACGAAAAAATATGCTATTTCGTAAAATGAGTTATACTTGTGTAGAATCGATAAATAATAGCATTTCTATTTCTATTTGATTTATATTTAGAAATAAATAATTATAAATTTTAATAAAACTATATATGAAATACATTTGATTTATATTCACTCTTCTTACACAAACTACTATTTTCTACACCCACATGGATATAATTTTTTCTATACCCACATGGATATTAGCTAATCTACGCACATACTACAAAACAAAAAAGTATTCCATTGCGTTCAACTGAACGAATATATTTCATATCCATTCTACCTAGTAAGAACACTGCAAAACAGTTAAATCCACTAATCGGTTATATTTTTGTCACCTGGCTACTATTATTTTTTAAATTTTATGTAAGTAACAATTCTGTAAAATTAACTGTCAGTATATTTTTGAATTATTGAGATTAAATATACGTAAAAATGCATATTTCTTATGTATAATCGATAAGTAATGGCATTTCTATTTTTATTTCGTCCAAATTTACAAACAAATCTTAAATTTTAATCAAACTATATGAAACTAATTTAATTACAAGTACTAGAACTAAAATGACAAATGTGGCGATGGCGTGAGACACGGAGTTTGTCTCCAAGCGAGAGTCCCGAGTTCAAATCAGGGCTGGGGACTAATTAAATTAAATCTTTTTGTATGATTATTTTATTTTATAAATTAGTAAAGTCATACATTATTTTAAAATGATTTATTCTGTCTAAATAAAATACTTTTTTAAATTTGTAGAATTTCGTTAGTGTGTCGTAGAAAAAAATTACTGTACAACTCGTGGATTGTCCGTATCGCACTCAGACGATTAAGCACTCCGTCTACGGCATCGTTCTCAAACTTCGTCTTCGTGCAATATGGCCATCATATCCAATTTTGTTGCACAAACTACTATTCACGCACAGACTACAAAACGAAAAAATATACTATTGCGTTCAACTCAACGAATATATTTCATATCCATTCTAGGTAGTGAGAACACTGCAAAAAAAAATGAAATCCACCAATCACAGTTTATATATTGGACACCAACTATTATTATTTTTAAAATTTTAAATAGGTGACAATTCTGTCAAACTAATTGTCAGTATCTTTTTTAGGTTTTGAGATTAAATATACATTAAAATGAGTTATTTTTGTGTAGAGTCCATAAATAATTTTATTTTTATTTTTATTTGGACCACATTTTAAAAAATCTTAAATTTGAATCAAACTATATGAAACTAATTTAATTACTACTATTAGAACTAAAATTCTAAATGTGGAGATGAAAATGAGGATACGGCATCTGTCTTTCACGCGAGAGGCCTGAGTTCAAATCTGGGCTGGGGACTAATAAAATGAAATATTTTTCATGTTTATTTTATTTCACAAATTAGTAAAGTCATAAATTATATTAAAATTAGTTATTTTGTCTTTTCCTAAAATAATACTTTAAATTTGTAGATTTTCGTTAGTGGGCGTAGAAAAAACATACTGTACAACTCCAGTGGATTGTCCACTGTTGTTGCACAAACTAGTATTAAATGGATTATTATTTTAAAAGCGTATTTTTATACAGGGTATTTGTAAATAAGTACAAAAGATTTTTGCAAATTGTTATCAAAATTGTTTTGTTAAAAAAAGTTCCTCTAAAAGTTCCGGGATACAGAATGTTTAAATTGTAATTTATTAAATTTTATTAATTATTTTAAATAGTTTTAAAGATATTTACTCTAAATTTGAAGGGACAAATGTGTATTTTTCTACTTGCACCAGTTGCGTTTGTGCGAGAATGCCACTTTTTTGATCTATGTTTTTTTTATATAACTTCGGCAAAAATTCCCTAAAATCATTTACACTTACCAACAAACACCCTTGATATAGAAAAAAGGTAGATATGTTTCCGAAATAATCATTGGAAATACATATGTATATTTAAAAATATATTTCGTAAATAAATTATTTAGTTAGAAAAAAGAGTTTCGAAAATGTTACATCAGGTTATACCTTTAAAAAATATTTGAAACGAGAAAACAAAACAGAAATACTCTTTGTTAGACCGGACCTGCGATTTATTGGCCTTTTTTATATTTTAAATCATCTATAGTTTATAAGTAATAAATTGAAGAGAGCGTAAGTCTGGGAATAGAGCAACGTTGCCAAAGTGCGTTCAGATGCACTGAAAATTGTCAGTGTGTTCTAAACCTGAATTTGCTCTTGGTGTCGCATGGATATCGCTCTTAATTTTTAAATAACTATATTGATATAGAAATTCCTGACGTCATCAAATTTATGATCTAAATTGAACGATACTAGGGTGGTGAAGTGTCTTGAAATCAAAATTTAGGTAAAAATCAAAATGTCGGAGTTTTTGTTGAATTTTTGAAAAAATGTTATGAAAAAATGAGAATCAGCAAACAGGTACTTTAGAAAAACAATTATCAAACAGAAGCTATTAGAAATAAATAAGAAGTTAAATCAAATAGAGGAAAGAAGAGGGAATAAAAATAATAATGGTAATAATCAAGGAAAAGAATATATAATTATTAATAATAAAATTAATGAACCAAAGATGCAATTTGATGAAAATTTGAAATTATTACATCCTAGAATATTTTGGGAAAGATTTATGATGAAAATAAAGGGACAAGATCATTTTAGTGAAATTAAGAGAATTCTAGAAGTTCATTTAACAAATGAGGCAAGTTTATGGTGGAATAGAAAAAAGAAAGAGATTTAGAGTTTACAGGAGTTGGAGAAACAATTTATGAACTATTTTTGTGGAGAGATATGACAAATTAAGATTAGGAATATGGTAATTCATATAATAATGGATATATGGACTTTAATATATATGCAGCAAATTTATATGACATGGCTCAATACTTAGATCCCCAAATGACAGAGGAACAGATACTCGTAGTAGGATGTATTCGTAAGCATTTTAAAGATGAAATTTCAGCCCAAATAACATTCCAAGGAATTAGATGGATCAATTATTAACGTATCTCATGAAAATTCAACAAAATAGTGCATGCGGGTATGATAGGAGGAATTTGATAAGAATAAATGATAGGTATGATGGTAATAACCAAGGAAAAAAGGGAAGAGAGAAATTTTAATAATAGTAATGATAGAGAATACAGAAGAAGGCAAAATTGCAACAGAAGAACTAATTATTGAAATAATAAAAGATATATGAAAATGGCAATGTCAATGTATATAATAGGAATGGAAATTGGAATAATAGAAGAGATGTATCACAAGATATGAGAAATCAGAAGGTAAATACAGCCGAAAGAAGTCGTAGAGTGAATAACGTACAAGTTATAGGGGAAGAAACAAATTATTCAAGAAAATTTTATAAGAAGTACTTACCAAGACTAAAAATTAAAGTTTGCGTATATGAATATCCGAGGGAATTTATAAATTTGGGTGAAAGTATAGGGAAGAAATAAGGTTAATTTATTTAAAAGGTAACATAGGGGATAAAGAGATAAAAATTTTAGTAGATACAGAATCAGATGTGTCAATAATAAATGAAAAGATAATAGAAGGGGAAAATGATATTATAAAGGTACCAAAAACTATTTTGGTAGGTAAAAATGGAAAAAAATTATATGTGCAAGGTTACAATTTCCGTTTAAAGGACCTTATGTGGTTGAGAATGAGAATGGGGTCAATAGTTACATATTAAAGTACGAGGGGTTTTTCATGTATAAGATTTGTAGAAATATGAAATGTAGATTTAAGTAGTTATTTATTGAATTGGTATAGAGTTATCATTTTGAGTTAAAGTTATTAGTTAGTAAATAGTTTATATGTTTGGTTTGAATGAATAAAGAAAAATTAACGAAATCAACATTTCAGGTAGGAAAATTATAACCAATCAGGGGCATTTCAATATTTGGATAACATTTAAAATTTATTGTTCACAGTATATTTTAAAAATATACTGGGCGAAGAATTATGATCTAAATTGAACGATACTGGGGTGGTGAAGTGTCTTGAAATCAAAATTTAAGAAAAATCAAAATTTAAGAAAAATCAAAATGTCAGGGTTTTTGTTGAATTTTTGAAAAAATGTCATGAAAAAATGAGATCGTCAGGAATTGTCAGAGGGGATGTTATGTTAGAATTTTTGGAGTTTGGATTATGTTTGGATTTTTAGTTAATTATATTGTTGGATTGATTTGAGAACTGTAAGAATAAAATAAAAAAAGGTAAAGGTAAGGTAAGTTTTATTTAAAAAAAAAAATAAAAGTGTACACTGTGACAAATAAGCAGAGATAGACAGACGTTTACAAAAAAAAAAAGGTAGAGGCAGGAGAGATACACACGGTAAAGACAGGTAGACACGAACAGCACACACAGGTAGAGATTAGCAGATAGGTAAAGACTATCAGATATATATAGAGACGAGCAGATAGGCAGAGACCAGGAGACAGGTAGAGGCAATAGAGGTAAGAGGAGACAAGGAGCTGACGGGAAGAGAAGACTGAAGAATTAAAAAAAATATTTTTTATTTACTATTAAATTTGGTAAATATTTTTATGTAAAATTTTTACCCCTTTTGAGAGTCTGGGCAAATTTACACAAAAATTGATATACAGGGGATTTCTATATCAATATATTGGATTTAAAGGATAATATGGCCTTTGAAACATAAACGTGACGATTGTGGCCTTGAAAGGCAACCATTTAAATGCATTACAAACTATAGACTCGATATCTTGAATAAATGTTGGACCGATGTCAAAGACGATGTCAGAATCATCAATAGGTGAAACTTTATCTAATATAACATCTTCTACAGTAATCTTGTAGTAACATTTATTACAGATCCCAATTTGTATATTTCACATGGATTTGAATCAGTTTCTCAGTAAGTTCTAGTATGTTACAAGGATCTCATTTAGAACCATAGTATTTTATTACACAGTGCATCCCAATATTCCGAGGAAATATTTTGTCTCAACTAAATTTGAAAGAATCTCAAGGATATCTAAGAAATCCTCAACTTCTTCGTAATACTACATTATGTCAAATAGTATGAAATGCAAAAAACTTTAGTAAAGCCATTAATTTCTTTAAATATATCTCTAATTTTACTAAAAGTTTCACTTTCTGTCTATTTGTATTTAATATCAGGGTTTATATTTTTTAGAGACATGTTGGTTACTGTTATTTATTACTAAAACCTATTATTAAGCATAATAATGCTTACTTTCTTGAAACCTAAAGTAGGTAGGTTTAAATTACTACAAATTACCATTTTATTTTTTGATGCAGCAATTTTAACGTCTTTTTTTTTAAATAAGTTATGAGCTCAATTAATAAAAAAGAGCAAGTTTGTATAATATTGTTATACCAGTTGGAACTACTCTAATAAAGGTTTATTTATCTACAGCCTCAGGTAACTTTACATAATTAAATTCCTATTTAAGTTAATACTAAAATATGTTCTTACCTTCTTCTTCCTCTTCAAATGGAGACACAAAATAGCCTTTGTTGTAAATAGCATTACTCGACAAATTAATATACTCCATTTTATCTTCAAGTAGTTTAGCAAACCATTTACTTAGTTCTAAGAAAGATGGTCGTTGCTCGGGATCTATGTGCCAACAACTCCTCATTATTTTGTACCTAAAAGTGTAACAATATTTGAATGTGCATCCAGACATTCCAGTTTTTAAACTATTGATTGCAATTTACTAATAGTCTTGAGAAATGTAGTGACACCAAATCACTCTGGTGACATTTCATCGAGTTCTTGGTTGGTAAGATGGTAAAGAAACTTTTGGAGTCTCGAAAACAATTAATAGGAACTGATGGAGTGACATATGACCATCTCCGATCAGGGGAGATGTTAAAAAAGCTTCTGGAGACTCGAAGAGGAGCTGATAGAGTGATATACTGCCGTCCTAGCAAGAAAGGTCCTATCTGAACATTTGTTGTTTGGAAATAATCAAGTTTTTAACTATTTTTCGCAGACATATACAAACATCTACGGTTAGAAGAGACGTTGAAAAAGCCTTTGAAGTTTCAAAGAGGGACTAATGGAGTGATATACAACCATCTATGGTTGGAAGAGACGTTGAAAATTTCTCTGGAGACTCAAAGAGGAGCTCATGGAGTAATATACAATCATCTACGACTGAAGGAGACGTTGAAAAAGCATCTGGAGACTCAAAGAAGAGCTGATGAAGTGATATACATCCTTTAACGGCTGGGAAAGACGTTAAAGAAACCTCTCCGGAGACTCAAAGACAAAGAACTCGAAAAACACAATAACTCGATGGCATAATATCAAAAGTATCAGGTGTTCCTACATTTTATCTAATACATTTTTAGTTATGTATATTTTTGGTATGTGAAGTTGTTTATTATGTTTTATAAATATGTCCTTTACTCCAAATAAAAATTAATGTTGTTAAATACTAAAACGGTGAAGGAAAAACTTTGTCATAGGTAAAAAAATCGATTAAAAAACTACAACAAGCTATTATTAAAATATACGAGTTGACAAAAAGATGGTACACTAACGATTTTACTGAAGGTTTAAATAATTTTACTGTTGTTATGCGGTTTGGCTTAAAATTGGTAATATATTGTGGATTTCTAAAACGGGCTAGTGAAAATTAGATTCAGGGATAGTTTACTATATTAGCAGATTAAAATCTATTGCACAATTATAATGAAAATAAGATAAAAAAAAAAGAGAAAAAACTATTTTTAAACATTACCAAGTTTTCTAGAATGCTGAACACAGATGCATTGTTTTATATAAACGTTTTAATTAATTTAATTAATATTACATTTATCCTAAAAGGAGAAGATAAAAGGTGAACTTAAAAGCTATACATTCAAGAATGATACATTTAATGAGTTTGTGTTGGGTATTTTATTGGATATAAAACACTCAGATATTCCTAGAGATTTGTGAATACTAACAGTTGAAACGTAGGAGAACCAATACCCAACAAAACAGGATTGGTGATCCCGAACTTGAAAAAGAACAAGAAGAAAAAGATGCCATTGGGTTAACTCTGAAATATATCACAAAGATACATTTCTGGTTAGCTGAAATATGGAATACAAATATATAAAACGAACTGGATACGAAGAACTTAAAGTAACAAACACAATGTTAAATTACTTACAGCCCTGGTGAACAATTGTCAGGTCTCTCCATCCTGTATCCTTGACGAAGAAGATGGAATAAATTCTGGACAGCTATTCCTGGATAAGGCGTAGCCCCCAATGTGACTAATTCCCATATCAGAATACCGAAACTCCAGACGTCAGATTTTGTGGTATAAATGTGATCAGCTAGGGATTCTGGTGCCATCCACTTCACAGGAACTAAAACACAAAATAACTGTTTGACAAGAATGCAAATAAAAATGACCACTGTTGGGTTCTAATTAACAGTGCTGTTCCTAAAGTGGCGCTGGGAAACAGTAACAAAGCCTACACAGAACACGAGGCTAATGACCTTAGCAGTCGATGCCGATGACACCAAATTAAAAAAAAAAGAGGATCTGTATATGGTGTTTAATGATATGATTAACGTTAAATAGGGTTTCAATGGACGTGATTTGGTGAGCTAAGAATAGATAACTGTTATTATTTTAATAAATTGGTTAACTTAACTAAAGGAGTTTTTTATTTTTACAAACTACAGGATAACAAGATGACTGGTGACTTTTTTCACAAATCTACGAGGCTTGAGAAACTGAGAACTTGGGAAATTATTAGTGATAATTTAGTTCTTTCTACTAATACAGTTTATGAAATATTAAAACAATACAAACAATACTATTGTTTAATCTTCTCCCTTCATCAACGAAACAAATAACTAAATTAACTAAATTTAAAACTGAAATCAAGGAATTGATCCAAAAATATAATGATGATGATATAATGATATTTTAAATAGGAAATAAACTTTTTTTACCTCTTCCTTTGCTTCGTTTTAGATAGGCGTTATCTTCGTATACATCTCGTGTTAAACCAAAATCGGAAACTTTACAAACTTTTTCTTCAGATAGAAGAACATTTCTAGCTGCTAAATCTCTATGAACCAACTGTAAATAAAAATTATAGAATTATGTATGTGTTAATTAACTAATATCTAATTTAGGATTAAACGGCTTACCTGTAAGGAAGTTCAACCATAATTATACCAGGTCCGGTCCACTAGAACACATATTGTAGATACATCTAGTTTTTATAGGTTAGAAAAACCTACCTTGCTGATAAGACCCGTTGATACTCTCATTATGCATTTTGGTTGTTAGGTCACTACCCAGACAGCACACTATATTCCTGGCATATGCCACCAATCTGCCTATTTGCCTAAATATATTGCAATATTTATGGAATATTCACAGAATATATTTCATATTCTATATTCTAGAAAGATATTCCAGGCATATGTATTTTTGATATGCTCTGCATATTCATTTTTCATGTTGTATAGATATCTCTGTAGAATATTATATTATATTATATTTAACTATTTTGTTTTATTATTTATAAGTACAAATGAAGATATCATCCTTTGTTTAGTTTATAAAGACTTAAATTAAACGAAAACGTGAACTTAGAACTCCGGAATGTAACTTTAAATCATGCAAACTTATTTTCAATTAATAAAAAAAATCAAACCTCCGAGATCAAATTATCTTTATCTTCATAGATAAAATACGTATGTATAGTTTTCCTATAATGTAGACAAGAAAAGGACAAAAGAATGATTCTAAAAGTCAAAAGTATGCGCCTAGTAAGTATTGGTAGTTGGTAGTAAAAATTACCTAATAGTATCTTATTGGATGCACTCATAATCTAGCCTATCGTCTTTGTTAGAACAGAAGTAAAAGTTGGAAATGCTTTTGCCAGTTCTCCCACTTTATACACATAAATTGACAGGTTGGCACCGGATCTCATCGAAGTGGACGCGATACATTGGCGTACAAAATTATTTTATAGATTTTAATAACAATTTCGAGTAAATAGTTTAATAAATTGTGAATAGCTGTTGAAATTTTGTAAAATTATAATTTGAATATTATAATACATGTTTAATAATTATTTATAATCCATAAATACATGCGATTGTCCGGTTCCGCCGATAACAATTTAAAATTACTTATTCTATGAAACGACACTGGCAGGTAAACATTACTGTGAAATTCTCGGAGCCGCCCGACGTGGTTTGACGTTTACCCCCTCTCTACCTACCAAAAGACTTTTCAACTTTTACTTTCTCTATACACGGGAAGTTAGATTGTGAGGAATATTTTTTTATTCATGACCTTGGTCAAATACTCTAAACGATGAAGACCACTAATAAAAAAAAAGAAGAAGAATAAGACACATAACCAAACATTGTCAGATTTGCTGACGTGATTATCCTTCCTCCATGGACGTGATGTAGTTTTAGTTTTTTCTCACTATATACCCACCTAAGGGGTAAGTCTGATTAATTATAATATATGGCCCTTCTGTAGTATCAGTGTAGTGCTTAAAATCATAAATATTTTATAAGAAGTGTAAATCAATTGGTAGACGAATCTTTTGTTCTCAAATAATGATAGGGCATTAGCTTCAGATGAATGTAAAATGTAAGCTTCTTACTGAATCTTCCGAGGAAATACCATTATTCTTTTTTCCAGGAAAAAAACTCGTGTAACATTCAAGAATCTGAGTTTATTTCAACAGCTCTCTTTGTATAGAATAATATTAATTCAAAGACATCTACGGCTAATGATTTACCTATTCTTAGTAATAAAGTAACTGATCATTATAAAAGTGTTAAGAGGAAATAAAAATATGGACAATTCGTAATAAAATTGCAGATAAGGCACTATGTAAACCTATTTTTGTTTTTTTAGAGATGTGTAGTAAAATCCACAGTACACAAAAGGCCTTTACTATAAATAAAGTGACCCAAAAATGCTATAGAAGTAAGTATTACTGTAATGTTTGTCTCAAGATTTTGAAATATTTCTATTTTACTGATATACATACCTTATATGTCATTTTTTTTTAGCAGAAAAGTACGTGAAGAACCTCAACAAATAAATTTAAATTTTTAGTTTTTTGTATGTATGTATTGTTTTATTTTTTAAAATTTGCTTTATTTTAAAATAAAATTTATTTTGTATTTAAGTATGGGTTTTATTTTCTAAACTGTGGTACGGCATTACAAAAAAAATTCAATATGCCATGAATATTCAAAATACCATGAATATAGGCATACATAGATATCCTCAGTAAATTCAGAGAATATGCCATACATATATTTTGGCAGATAAAAATATATCGTGGGCATATGTTTCATGGTGACCTTGAATATTCCTGCAATCTTCCCGTCATATGCCATGGCGGATATGGCATATTCATGGAATATAGGAGTATGCAGTTGAGATATGCATTGAATATTCATGCAATATTTTTGTGCTGTCTGGGTAAGAACACATACGGGTTAACTGAATAATAACTTTATAGGGAGGGTTGGGATGTGTTTTAGTGGACCAGACGTCGTATAATAATTATGATTGAACTTCCTTACAGGTAAGTCGTTTAATCCTAAATTATATTTTCGTCTGGTTCACTAGAACACATATTGTAGATGTTTAAAGTAGACTGTGACCTAGCAATTGTATAATTTAATGTTAATTACAATTTCAATTAAAAAGAGACATTAAGTTTATTGTTTTAATAATTATTTAATAGATACTTTTCTAATATAATTTAAAGAAATAATATAACAAAATACTCACCCTGTAATGAAAAATTAAAAATAATTTTAATTTATAAATATATAATTTTCTTTCTTTTTTATTATTATTATTATTATTATTACCTATGTATAAATGAAATATTACGGTAATAAGGATTTCACACTCTGATAAACTTCTATTTCCGAAAGCTATGATCCGTGGCCCCTTAGGATTAATTTGTATGAGTACTGCCCCCAATCCAACCGGACTAGCGTCTGCCATGATCTGTGTTTTTTCATTTGGTTTATAAATAACCCAATGTCCTAATATCAGTCAAAGATTTTTTGAGTTGATTAAATGCGGTTGGCTTAATTTAAATTTAACATCTTATTTTATATTACTTGCCGAATTATATGTTTAATTACATTTTAAAATATATTTTAAACAAGACTATTGCAAAATGAGCTAGCTTAAACAACGAAATTGTTCAAATGCATTTCCCATTGATTCTGTTTTTTTTAAAGCTCATATATAAATAAACTAACTTGAACCGCTGTTCGATTTTTCTTTTCAAAACCTAAGCCTATCATTGTAATAAGCTAACTTGGATATTATCACTTAACACCTCTTTATTCTATTGTTCATTTAACCACTACTATTTTGTTTCCTAACCACTTAGATAGTATTTTACCAAAGTACGCAGGTGTTTAAATATTTTTGTTATTTTCCGAACTAAATCGGCAAAAAACAATTACTTTCTTTAAAAGGTTTCTAAATCATTTTAAGTTTTGCTTTCTATGAGTCTTAACTCATACCGGTTTCTAAACTCTTTTGTCTCTTTTTTTCCGAACTAAATCGGTAAAAAAAAACAATTACTTTCTTTAAATGTACAAATATATTCTATTCTCTATTAAATGATCTAATTGAAGAACATGTCCCGAAAAATTCAAAATCTTATAAAAAGTTTCCATCATGGTATACTCTTGAAACAATTAAAGTCCTAAAGGAAAAGAAAAAATATCATTCTTTATGGAAAAGGTATGAAAATAAATTAGATTTTCTAACTTTCAAATTATTGCGAGGGCGATCCAAATACCTCATTTCTCAAGATTATGCAAAATACATTAAAACTTGTGAGAGTAGCATTTCAGAAAACCCTAAAATGTTATGACAGTTTATAAAATCAAAAAGGAAAAATCCTGATACTATTTCATTTCTTAAAAATAACAATAATTTAGTCACCGATATCAAAGATGTCTGCAATATTTTTGCAAACTACTTTTTATCATCTTTTAACTCTACTAATTCAAAAATTTCCTTACATGAATTTGACAAAACACATCACGGGCATCATATAAAGAACTATCACATTGACGAACATAGAATCATAGAAAAAATCAAAAACTTACCTAATAAAGCAGCAGGCCCTGATAATATTCATACTAATTTGATAAAAAATTGCGTTGTTGGTTTATCCCGGCCATTATTTTTAATTTTTAATAAATCTCTATGTGAGGGGCATTTTCCTGAGATATGGAAAACTGCTCATGTTATCCCTATACACAAATCTGGTGACAAACACTTAGTAGAAAATTTTAGGCCAATATCTAAATTATGTATTATTGCAAAATTATTTTAATCTTTAATTTTTGATTTTCTTTTCTTTGACGTTATTAATATACTCAACGATGAACAGCATGGTTTTATAAAACAACGGTCTGTAGACACGAATCTCTTCATATATTCTGAATACATTTTGAGTAATCTAAACAACAGACTTCAGGTGGATTCTATCTACACTGATTTCAGCAAAGCTTTCGATAAACTTGATCACGGTATCTTATTAAAAAAATTATCTGAAGTTGGTGTAGATAGAAACCTTCTGAAATGGTTTCTATCTTACCTCAGTGACCGTTGCCAAGCTGTATCCGTCGGTAACTGTTTATCGTCTTATTCAAAAGTCTGTTCCGGAGTCCCGCAGGGCTCCCATCTTGGACCCCTCTTGTTTAATATTTATGTGAATGATATATCAACCTGCTTTAAATCTGCACGTTTTCTTATGTATGCTGACGATTTAAAAATTTACCACACCATAAATAATATCGCTGATTGTGTCTTAATACAAAATGACCTTGACCGACTCTATAAATACTGTCAAGATAATAGTTTATTTTTAAACCTGAATAAATGCTTCCAAATAAGCTTTAGTCGCAATATTAATCTGATAAAATTTCAGTATAACTTAAATAACTTAAATATTAACTCTGTATCTGATATTAAGGATTTAGGTATAATTTTTGACTCAAAAATGTTATTCAACCAACACATAGAATATGTCACAAATAAGGCAAATAAAATGCTGGGATTTATCATGCGTTCTTCTTTTGATTTTACAAATATAAACACTCTTCGTTCACTTTATATGGCATACGTTAATAGCGTATTAAGCTATGGTTCGGTTATTTGGAATCCGCAATATAATGTCTACATTAACTGTTTGGAAAATATACAATATAAATTTATAAAATTTGTTCATAAAAAAACCCTTTCACAATATACAGAAGACTTAACATTTACGCAACATAAAATGAACCTAATTCCACTTTATAACAGAAGGAAAATTACAGACATTACTTTTACATATAAAGTTTGTAACAATTTAGTAAATTCAATTCCCATTAATAGCATGATTAATTATAACGTTTCTTTTTATAATACCCGAAGCAATAATTTGTTTTACTCAGATACAAGTAATACTAATTACTTTAAAAATTCTCCTTTACATAGGTGTATTAAAACTCTCGACACAATAATGAACGTACTAGAAGTTGATATTTTTTCTATTTCCGAAAGTGCATTCAAAAATTGCTTAAAAAAACACTTTTTGTCTAGTGTACCTTAAAATCTTAAATTACGACATATTTTTTAATGTAAAATTTTTGAATTTCTGTTATAATGCAATAACTTTAGTATTTTTTCTGTTCTCTTATTTCTTATTTCACATTTATTTCGTATCTAGTGTAATAATATTTTGTTATTAATTAGGTTAAAGTTGTTTAGTTTAAACCCATTATGTAAGAAGCATTGGGAACACTTTTTTGGGTATGTCCTGTTTGTGTTCCAAACAAAATAAATAAAATAAAATAAAATAAAATAAAAGGTTTCTAAACCATTTAAAGTTTTACTTTCTATGAGTCTTAACTCATAGCGGTTTCTAAACCTTATGTTTTCTGCTTTTTCCGAACTAAATCGGTAACAAAACAATATTTTCTTTAAAAGGTTTCTAAACCATTTAAAGTTTTGCTTTTCTATGAGTCAACTCATAGCGGTTTCTAAACCTTATGTTTTCTGCTTTTTCCGAACTAAATCGGTAACAAAACAATATTTTCTTTAAAAGGTTTCTAAACCATTTAAAGTTTTGCTTTTCTATGAGTCTTAACTCATAGCGGTTTCTAAACCTTATGTTTTCTGCTTTTTCCGAACTAAATCGGTAACAAAACAATATTTTCTTTAAAAGGTTTCTAAACCATTTAAAGTTTTGCTTTTCTATGAGTCTTAACTCTAGCGGTTTCTAAACCTTATGTTTTCTGCTTTTTCCGAACTAAATCGGTAACAAAACAATATTTTTTTTAAAAGGTTTCTAAACCATTTAAAGTTTTGCTTTTCTATGAGTCAACTCATAGCGGTTTCTAAACCTTATGTTTTCTGCTTTTTCCGAACTAAATCGGTAACAAAACAATATTTTCTTTAAAAGGTTTCTAAACCATTTAAAGTTTTGCTTTTCTATGAGTCTTAACTCATAGCGGTTTCTAAACCTTATGTTTTCTGCTTTTTCCGAACTAAATCGGTAACAAAACAATATTTTCTTTAAAAGGTTTCTAAACCATTTAAAGTTTTGCTTTTCTATGAGTCTTAACTCATACCGGTTTCTGGGTCCATAACACTTTAGTGTCACAAAAAGTAAGCCATTTAGAAAAAAAATAGAACCATTTTGAATGTGGTAGAGACTAATTCTTTACAAAAAAGTGCGGATTTTTTCAAAATATAACCATTTTTTTCTAACCTCAATTTTTTTTATTTTTTGGAACATGAGTGAATTGTTCGCCGAGTTCAGGTAAGAGTTTTGCAAAAATTTGTCAACACCCAAAAATAACTAGTTTCTATAGTATATTTTCGCAAAAAAAAAATAGAAAAACAGCATTTTTCGAGAAAAATATAATGAAAAATTGAAGTGATCTAAAACCAGATATTATGTTGTTTGGAAAAATGCAGTATGTTTACCTATAGAGAGACAACTTAAAAAATATATTTTTCGTCATGAAATGTACCACCCCAAACATTTTTCCCATATTTGCACAGAAAACCCCACTAAAAAAAAATTGTATATTTGTTATAATTAAATATCAAAATATTTAAAAAAATTACGTAACCGAACGCACGTAAAAAATGAATTGAATGTCGCCTGAAATGAAAGCATAATTTTTCAAAAAAATATCGCTTCCCGGCCAACTGACACAGATCAAAGAATATACATTCTTGCTTCTCAGCTTAATATCACTACTTCTGCCAAACAAACCTGTTGCCTTATCTATTGATTGTTGTAGTAAACACAACATAAAATTTAGGAATATTTATTGATTTAAAATACATAATTTTCTGCAATATGATAAATAGTCTTTAATAAATAATCAATAAAGCGCTTAAAACCTATGTAAAATATAAAAACACAAATAAAATTGCGATAAATGCAATCAAACTCTCGACAAACGCACAAAAGAGCATCTGCGAATCGAAGTTACTACGCTTCTATCAAGTAATAGGTAGTTTTCAACATCCGCAATTTTTTTTGAATTTTCACTATAATCCGCAATTTTTTTTCCAAAAATCAAGAAATATTTATCTGTAGTTTTATTTAAAACATATGTCAAATCTGTAATTTTGTGACACTAAAGTGATATGTCACCCGGTTTCTAAACCCTTTTGTATCCTTTTTTTTTTAACTAAATCGGTAAAAAAAATCAATTATTTTCTTTAAAAGGTTTCTAAACCATTTAAAGTTTTGCTTTTCTACGAGTCTTAACTCATACCGGTTTTTAACCCTATTGTTATCTCCTTTTTTCCGAACTAAATCGGTAAGAAAACAATTAGTTTCTTTAAAAGGTTTCTAAACCATTTAAATTTTTGAGTCTTAACCACTGATCTGTATTATTTTACTGGATAGGATATAGCCCCCTAAAAAATGTTCCGAAAAATTGGCCGATTTGGGCAAAAAATATGGCGGACCGGATGTTATTTAACATAACCTCTATTTCCATTTGTCATCACATTTGTCATTTAATTGTGTCAAAAAATTACGATGACACGTTTTTTTTATTTATTTAGGTAGTATCGGATAGCATTATTATGATATAAACAATAAACGTTCATTCGTGAAGACACAATATGCTTCACGTTTCCATTTTTATATTTTCTTTCATAAAAAAAATCAAATTATAGGTGAATTGTCCCGAAGGACATTGCCCGCAGAAGGAATAGAAGAAGAATAAGAAGAAAAACTAATCAAATTATAGGTTAGGTATGTCAAATTATCCCAAAATTCAGTTCTGTGATCCCACCATAATTTGCCCAAATCGGCCAGCAGTGTTGCACTTCCGGTCTCCTTGGTGGAACGGATTTTTAGTGTATTAAATATAGCCTATATCCTATCCAGTAAAATAATACAGATCAGTGGTCTTAACTCATACCGGTTTCTAAACCTTTTTGTATCCTTTTTTCCGAACTAAATCGGTAAAAAACAATTTTGGTACTTACTTTGTTTAATCCAAATAAAATCACTTTTCCGATATCACTATCACTTTTACTCGTCGCCAAAATGTATTGTCTGGCCTCTTTGTAATAATTCTAATTAGTATTTATTTATATTTAGAAATAAAACACTTTTGTTTTCTTTAGTACCGCACGCTTGTCCATGCCATGTATGACTGACTTTCTCTACCCCGTGAGTCAACTGTTACGTCAGAGGTAAGCGTACCTACATTTATTTATTTACTTAAGATGATTCACATACACTACAAGAACCTTCATTAAATTAAAGGAATTTCACTTAGATATCAATACAAAAAAGTATTTACAGATAATTTGGCTATTTCTTTTAACTGCTTTTACTTTCCTATCTGTATACAGATATAAGGAAAGTATAGGAATCATGATTTTTTTCGACCTCGAGTTTTCGACGGATTTTTACGTTTTGAGGTCCCCTGAATCCGTTTTGACTATTTTCGCGATGATGTCTGTGTGTGTGTGTGTCTGTATGTCGCATAACTCATGAACCGATACACAGAAAACCACCAAATTTTAAACTTAAGCTTTATTTTAGCGTCTAATAAACTTATTAGATTTTGGGCAGAGTCGGAACATCTGGGGGGTACTTTATAGGTGGTCATTTTTATATTTTATGGAATATATCTGTTATTTATGTTTGGAGAAGAAAATTCTTTAAATAAAAGTTACTTCTAATATAATTTTTGTTCTATACAAAATTTTCCTAAAATGGTCCGTATTCGAGAAATTTGACAAAATGTAAAAAAAAATATTTTTTATAAAAATTATTCAAATAAAAGTTGTTTGTAATATAATTCTCTATAATTTTTATTCTATACATAGTTTCTTTAAAATGGACCGTAGTCGAGATATTTGAGAAAATGTGTAAATTTCGAATTTTGAAGAAAACTCAAAAACGGATAAAGAAAAAAACATTAAATTTTAAACTTAAGGTTTATTTCAGCCTGACGTGAAATGATTAGATTTTGGACAAAGTCGAAACATCTAGGGGGGTACTTTATGGGAGGCCGTTTTTATATTTTATGGAATATATCTGTTATTTATGTTTGGAGAAGAAAATTGTTCAAATAAAAGTTACTTCTAATATTATTATCTATAATTTTTGTTTTATGTCAAAAACTCCTGAAATAGTCCGTATTGGAGAAATTTGACAAAATGTGCAAAATTCTGATTTTTATGAAAATTGTTGAACTAAAAGTTGTTTGCGATATCGATCTCTATAATTTTTGTTTATACATGGAACGTAATGGAAAAGTGCTAAATTTAAATTTTTCAGTATTTTCGTTTTCAATGAATATCTATAGAAAAATGTTTCGAGGTAGATGTATGATGCAATAGGTTGTACAAAATAACCGGAAAAAGCCTATAAAGATAGGAAAGTCATGTGTTGGACACATCAGATTTTTATGTAGATACTGATGAGTTAAAACCGCAAAAGCTGCAAATAAGAAACCTCTGTGATTTTAACAGTGAGTAAACCCATCGGAACGATCTTAAAATCTTTGCTGTAAACTAAAAATTTGTAAAGTACAGTTCATCAAATTTCTAGAGGTGTTCGACGCCCAGACAGAGAACGCGCTACATGTGACTAAGATAGCTATTGTACAGTCTGCTAAACAAGTTATTTTAAATAGTTTTTAATATTTTTAGGTAATTAAATTTTAAAAGTGTGGAATAGTTTAGGGATTAAATTGGTCTGATTGGACTTTCTTAGAACGTTTTTAAAAGCAGCTAAAGATAGTATGTAGAATTGAAAATAATTATTATGCCATAAAAGGTGTTTTGGAATTCCTTCAACCTTTTGAAATTGAGTCAGAAAATATAAATTTTATAGGATAGCGGAAAATACCTATAATTTTTTTGTAGGCCTTTGTAAATCGTGGAAATAGTTTATATTTTATTTCTACTCTATTAAGGAAAATGGTACCTATTATTAATAACGGTTGTTTCTGAAACATTACTAAAATTTTCGAAATTTTGTTTTTCTACAAAATAATAAACTATACTATTTAGATAAAAAATTATTTCTCTTATAATTTTATAAAAAATAACAGGGGAATATTTACATTTCTTGATCTATTAAACAAAACGATAAATTATCTCGACGAATGACACCATGTTCTAGTACGGAAGCTAGCTTTACATTTTTGTTGGTGGTTTCATGGGTTTCATATCAATTTTTTGTAATTGTAGTTTACACGTACATATACCTCTTAACACTTGTTTGCTTTATTAAAAAAGTGTGTTGTTGTGATTTACGTCGAAATAAGTCAAAAACAACTTGAAACCCCATATAAAATCAAAAAGGAGAAACGGAAAAAAATTGAGCCTGTAAATGAACACAACTCAGAAACAAAAATAGCTATCTAATAATAAAAAAATAAAATTTGATTCTTGTGTAGCTTCATCTATATCATTAACTGTTTTTGGTTTTTTAATGGTTTTTCTTGGTGATGAAAATTCCGATATCTCACGGTTATCGATTCTTTTTTTCTCTCCAGAAATGCGGACGACAGTGTTTTTAGATACTCCTGTGGCTGCAGCAACACGATCATTTACATTTTTAATGGTATTGAAGGTGAATTAAAGTTTCCTTTTCTTCTCAAACTCTATAACATTGGCTATTATTTCGCGAGATTGACTGTTAATCACGCGGCCTCTTAATTTGCTATTAAACTCCATACTTAGGTTCTATTAAACTGTAATGAGCAAAAAACACAATCGAAAATAAAAGAAATGTTTTAGCGAAATTTACATCTGACATTTACGTCTGAATGAAAGTGAAATACTTGTTGCGCAGAGTGTACTTTCATTGCGTAAATCCGTCGGGATGCCTGTCAGTAGTGCTTTCTCTGTCTTGCCGTCGAACGCCTCTAGAAATTTGATGAACTGTACACATCTGTCGTTGACAAAGGCCAATTTATTATCAGTATTTTTTTAATTTATACCAAACTTACTCACTTGATGATATATCTCCTAAAAAGTTTTTTCTTTGGCACTTTTTTTACTATTTTGCCGATTCTAATTTATTACAAATTCACTGATAACTTCGAAAACAACAAAATGTATAATGAGAGCATCAACGGGTCTTATCAGCAAGGCAGGTTTTTCCTCAACTATAAAAACTGGTGTTCTAGTGGACCGGACCAAAGTATATTAGAATTTTTGCTTAATTTAGTATATATTAGATATAATTATCAAGTTTCTGTTTTTTGTCAAACATATTCATATCCATGTCTATTAAAGTGGTACCTAGTTAAAAATTAAATTTTTGCCACGCCTTAAAAAACTTCCTTTTGATAAAAAAATACAAGTGAATTGTTTTTTTTTTAACAACAAGAACACATGCCACGAGCCGATTGAAATTTGTTTTTTTATTTTATGGAGTCAATGAGTTTATTATTGAGAATATCTCCATAAATATGAACTTTATGAAAAAATCAAATGGGGGCAATTTTATAGGAAATAAATTTCTCTACAAAAAAGGTTTCGTTTAATTTTTTCATAAAGTTCATATTTATGGAGATATTCTCAATAATAAATTCATTAACTCCAAAAAATTAAAGTTTTCAGATTTTTTTCAAATCCGTCCACTTTAGGAGATATTATGAAAAAATAAGCTTCGATCGAATGTTGTTAAAAAAAAATCCCCCGTATTTTTTCATCAAAAGGAAGGTTTTCTTAAGGCGTCGGAAAAAATTTAATTTTTAACGACCACTCTATGCTATGCTGACTCTTCTATATTTGAATTTGTTCACTCTTCTGTATTATACAGGGTGTCTGTAAAAGGTCTTTACAAAAACATACCACATATTCCTTAGATCAAAATAAGTCGATTTAAGTAAAATTACCTTAGTACAAAGTTGCTTCGTTTGGGCTCCAGAGGGCCTTGAAGTTACAATTTTTAAATCGTTTTGCCCATATAAATTTAAAACGGCATATGCGATTTTGCTGAAATTTGGTATATTGGTAGAGTTTTTTGTGGCAAAATAAATGGTATAAAAATTTTGTTCGATAATAATACATAGGCGTATAACTTGATTTTTTAAATAATTGCACCTTTAAAAATTCTACCCCAATGAAAGAAAAGGAGTTTGAGTATGAAATTTAGATTGCGCAACTCATTTAATTTAAAAAAGGTACTCTTGATAAGACTCGATTACTCTCATGGTTTTGACGAAATTTGCATTTTAATAATTTTAGAACATAAACAATAATTATTAACATACAAACTTTGTCAAAACCATGAGAGTAAATCGAGTGTTATCAAGGGTACTTTTTTGTAGTAAATAAGTACCCAATCCAAATTTCATACTCAAACCCCTTTTTTGCCATTGGCGTAGAATTTTTAAAGGTGCAATTATTTAAAAAATCAAGTTCTACGCCTATGTATTATTATCGGACAAAATTTTATACGATGAAAAACATAAAAATGTACTTTTTTCATATCTTCTTCAACACCTCTAATCGAGACTTTTAACAAAAATACTCGATTCTTGCCATGTACGATTTTTTGAGGAATATTAATTATTTGCCTGCAATACGCATACAAAAACATTTATTGTTGGTTTCCATAGTTTCATCTAAATAAAAATATTGTCAAGTTTTAACACCTAATCTCTTGTTAACGATTGAAAGTGTTCTATCTGACTCAATAATTAAAAAAACAAATGCGTGGTTTATTAATATGGCTGTACAATATACCAACGCAGAATATACCGATATGTTACTGACATTAGGATTTTGTGAAGGAAATGCTCGAGAGAGTGTCAGGGTGTACTCTGAAAGGTTTCCAAATCGTCGTGTACCTAGCCACCCAACTTTTGCTGCTGTTGAGAGACGTCTTCGGGAGACCGGTTCCTTTGCTCCCAACACTGTTGATAATGGAAGAGAACGTTTTGTAAGGATTCCTGAAGTTGAAGAAGACATTTTAGAACGTGTTGAAGAAGATCCAGAATTAAGTACCAGACGAATTGGAAAGGAACTAGGAGTAAGTAAAGATATCGTTCATAAAGTGCTTAGAGAACAATTGCTATATCCATACCATAAGAAGCCAGTACAAGAATTATTAGTCCATGATCCTCAAATTCGTTTGGGTTTTTGTCGATTTGTTAATATGCAAAGAGAAAGAGATCCAAACTTTGTCAAGAAGGTTCTCTTTACCGATGAAGCGGGTTTTACAAGAAGAGGTATAACTAATACCCATAATGAACATGTTTATGCCGTTGAAAATCCGCATGCAATAAAGGTAAACCATTTTCAGCACGAATTCAAAATTAATGTGTGGGCTGGAATAATTGGTAATTTCATTGTTGGTCCTGTCATACTTCCACGAAGATTAACTGGAGAAAATTATTTAGATTTTCTACAAAATACGTTGCCAGAATTGTTAGAAGATTTACCTCTCCAACTTCGGAGAGATATGTGGTTTATGCAAGATGGAGCTCCACCACATTTTTCTTTAAACGTTAGAAACCACTTGAATGAACAATATCCACACAAATGGATAGGCAGAGGTAATGACGCACCTGTAAACTGGCCATCACGTTCCCCAGACCTAACACCGATGTATTACTTTTTATGGAGACATCTGAAATCCACAGTTTACAGGTAACCTGTAGAAAATGAGGAACAACTCTGGCAACGTATTCAAGACGCAATAAACAATCTTAGAGGTGATGAAGAAGTTATGGAAAGGATGTATTTTAATTTTCTTCGACGTATAAATCTTTATATGCGTAAAAATGGTGAACATTTTGAACAATTTTTGTAAAATCTCTATTTTGATTATGTTGTAAATAAATATTTTTGTGAAACCTATACACTCTAAATTATTAAAACAGAAATTTAGCGAAAACCATGAGAGTAATCGGGTCTTATCAAGAGTACCTTTTTTAAAGTAAATGAGTTGCGCAATCTAAATTTCATACTCAAACTCCTTTTCTTCCATTGGCGTAGAATTTTCAAAGGTGCAATTATTTAAAAAATCAAGTTCTACGCCTATGTATTATTATCGGACAAAATTTTAATACCAATTTTTTTGCCACATAAAACTCTACCAATATACCAAATTTCAGCAAAATCGCATATGCCGTTTTAAATTTATATGGGAAAAACGATTTAAAAATTGTAACTTCAAGGCCCTCTGGAGCCCAAACGAAGCAACTTTGTACTAAGGTAATTTTACTTAAATCGACTTATTTTGGTCTAAGGAATATGTGGTATGTTTTTGTAAAGACCTTATAAGGAAAATATTGGTTGGATTCGGTTGAATTTATAATCAACCGAATTCAACCAATATTTCAAGCAAAATAATAAAAATACAAAAGAAGAATAGAACTATTTTTTTATGAATAGAAACCACTTGATAATAAAAGAATAACAGGAAGACAAATCACTGAATATTTACAGTAAAAATACACGTTGATGATGCAGTAAGGTTGTGAATAATATAGTTACAACCAATCAACAATGACAATGAAATGTTTATTAAAATAACTATTTAAATACCTTCATATCACTAAGGTAGCCCATTCCATTGCAAATCTGCCAAGCAAACGATAGAAGATCCTTCGGAGTGACATCACTAACTTTTGGTTCATCGTAATGACAAGCATATTCTTCCTTTTGCACCATGTTGAGGTTAGAATTCTGCTGGAGGTGTCTCGTTCTTCTGAGGTAGTTTCTACAAGATATATATTTCGTTAAATTATTAGTTGAGTGGTTTAAACTTTATAAACCATTGACATGGTAGTTTAATTTATGTCAATGTAAATTTTAATTATTAATTGAAGAAACATATGAATGTTAAAACTAGAGTCATTAAATGTACCTTAGGGAACCAAATTCAGCGTATTCAATGATAAGATATACAGGTCCTCCTGGAGCAGTACAAACTCCTAGCAACCGGATGACATTCGGATGCGATACTTCTTTGAGCAATTGATATTCCGACAGAAGATCATTCAGTTCAGATTCTCTAGCATCGTCTTTAAGTGTTTTTACTGCTACAGTTGTTAAACCTAGAAAATAAATATTGGCAGCATAATTTTAGAGTTTAATTAAGAGGAAAACGGACCTCTCGCGAAAGCAAAAATGTTTTAGGGATTTGCGAAAGTTTATTTAAGGTTTCTTCTTTTGTTATTATTGGTATTTTCTGAAAATTTCACAAAAATCGGACTGAACGAATTATAAATTTTTAAGATGTTCGGTTTGCTCTTATAATAATTATATCTCACCTGCTTTTCCTGCAATATTCTGTGCTTTAGCCCTCAGGACTTTTCCAAATTCTCCCTCACCGAGAGTCTGCTCGATGACAAGCTGTGATCTAGGAAATTCCCACTTAGGATCAGGCTGGAATGGAATTAAGTTTGTAATGTCTGTTGAAAGCTTAAGTTTCATACATAGTGTCCAAACCAAAAGTAGAATATTTTCTATAACTATTTTTTGTTATACCTACTTATTATATGTACTTTTAAAAAAGTAAAATGATATCAATTTGAAATTTTTATTAAAACCTAAGCTCTATAAGCAGATGAAGCCTCTTGATTTTGAAAAAAAAAATGCAAAATTGGAGGGTAAAGAGAGATTAAAATTTAAAAAAAAATCGTAATCAAAAACGAAAAGCGGTATTAACTTGGAATCCTCAGAAAAATTAAGCTTTTTTAATTAATTTATTCTTTCTAGTGCGGTATTTAGGTAGTAATTTATTTTTTTGGAGGAATTTTGAGAATTTGCTACTTTACTTATCACCTTGAAATAATAAACCTAATTCACTGATAATACAGCGAAGATAAAGCGGCTTCCGGGCAGCTTAGGGACCAAGGTTTCTTCTATCTTTCTTCTCTCATCTTTTCTTTCCACTGTCTTAGTACTTTTATATTAATTTAGGCATAGAAGTTTTTTCATTATTTTATTATTTGGGGGTTTTTTTTATATATAATCCACAGGGTTATATGGCGTAAATTCAAACCGTAGGTTGTTATTTTCCTGTACGGAAAATTGTAAAATCCTAATTAATAAAATATTGAACTTAAATCACTATAAATAAATGTGTCTTCCAAACCAGACAATTCTAGGTAAAGGCCTTGCATTGGCACTCAATGGGCTTTAATCTTTTATTAACAAGCAACGAAACTGCTGCAGGCAATAAAGCTTATTGAGTCTAAATTTTTTTATTAAAAAAGAGAACGTGTAAAGAGAATAGGTAATATAGAATGCAAAACTTTATATATCTTCATTTTGGTTTAAAATTTGTATCTGTGTGGAAAAAAATGGACTGAGGAAATTGGACATATTTAATTGAGAATATTGTGAAATATTCTTCAGCGTCATGTTACTAGTCTATAACTACAAACAGTAACGAATCCCCTCTGTAGGAGTATCCGAGTACTAGCTCTTCTGAAATAAGGAGTATTGGACTACGAATGCTTCACAACCTATAGTAAACACGAGGCACACACAAGAGACATCAATAAAAAAACCACGGTATAAAATAAAATTTTATTGATTGATTGATTGTAACATTTCAAGTCACAAGGTTGTATAAGCTTTTTGTTGTGTCACCCTATTTTATTTATATTCGTTACAACCTTACACCAAATTATTAGCAGTATCGTTAGAGTATTATGTTTCATATGCTTAACGTTAACGAGCAGAAATATAATACTTATGAAGGTGATAACTCTCAGAGATTCAATTATCTACGACATGATTATCCATTTTATACAAAGACATTAAAGTTTTAAAAGGATTCAGATTTATATCGTTCTTATTGCAGGATTTTAAAATAATTTGATGGTAGTGAAAGTCATAGTTAGTTTAATTAATGGGAAAAAAGAGGTTGTCAAACAGTGCGAGATTTGAAGAATAAAAATATTTTAAAAGGGTAGTTGCAAATGAAAGAGCAATTAAAAAGATATTTTGTTCAGGTAAGTTATTATATTAGTGATAAAACAGGCTGGATTATCCACTGATCTGTATTATTTTACTGGATAGGATATAGGCTATATTTAACATACTAACAAATCGTTCCACCAAGGAGACCGGAAGTGCAACAATGCTGGCCGATTGGGGCAAATTATGGTGGGTTCACAGAACTGAAATTTGGGATAATTTGACATACCTAACCTATAATTTGATTAGTTTTTCTTCTTCTTCTTCTTCTTCTTCTATTCCTTTTGCGGGCGATGTCCTTCGGGAAATTTCACCCATGATTTGATTTTTTATGAAAGGAAATATAAAAATGGAAACGTGAAGCATATAGTGTCTTCAGGAATGAACGTTTATTGTTTATTTCATACTCTTTTTACTTTGTTATCCACAATTTAATGACAAATGTGATGACAAATAGAAATAGAGGTTACGTTAAATAACATCCGGTCCGCAATATTATTTGCCCAAATCGGCCAATTTTTCGGAACGTTTTTTAGGGGCCTATATCCTATCCAGTAAAATAATACAGATCAGTGGGATTATCGCAAAGGATGAAGAGAGTTGAAATGCTAAATTAGAGTTTTGTTAAATGAAGAAAATAATATTTTGTGTGTAGAGAAAAAAGGGTAAAGATTGATGGTATTCCTGTGAAGTGTGAAGGTCTAAAAAATAAAATTTTAAAGATTTTAAAAATGGCGGATGATTGTGCAAAGAAGCCAACAAAGCACAAAAAGTAAAAAAGTCCAAAAAAGGCAAAAAATCCAAATAAAGCCAAAAAGCCAAAAAAATCAAACAAAAAGCCGCAAAAAACAAAAAAGCAGAAAAAAGCCAAAACGTCCAAAAAATGAAAAAAGTAAAAAAGTAAAAAAGTCCAAAAAGGCAAACATTCCAAATAAAGCCAAAAAAGCCAAAAAAAAATCCAAAAAGGCCAAAAAAGTCAAAAGAGCCGCAAAAAGCAGAAAAAGCCAAAAAGCCTAAAAAGACAAACATAGGCCAAAAATGAGCTAGTTTCTAGTAAGAAAGCCCCCTTTAATTTTCAATTTATTTTCATTTTTATTATTTTGCGACAGAAATACACATTCTGTGATTATTTCAACTGTCTATCTATTACGGATCGTGATATACAGCCGGCTGACAGACAGACGGACAGCCGAGGCTTACAAATAGGGACCCGTTGGTTACCCTCCGGGTAGGGAACTCTAAAAAGGGGTTGCACAGCATTGTACTAAATGTAGAAAAAAAATTATTCTGTCTGTTATTACGGAGGACATGCAGTGGAGAAGCTTCTGGGAAATTTGGTAGAAAATTTAAACAGTGGTTTGATCAGTGGAGAGAAAAACTGAAGGAAAATGATCTGAAAAATAGTTGAAAGAAAACTGAGTATCTAGAATGCAGTTTTCTTAGTAATCAGAACAGTTTTTCGTCCCCAGTCAGGATGAAAAAGATTCGGAACCAGTATCTAAAGATACATCACCAATATCACCAAAACAGAGAAAGACCAAAAGGAAGAGTATTGTACAGAAACACGAAGATAATGTCCTTGATAGCTCTAATCCTTCTAATAAGGAGATTATGCAATTTCTTAAAAGGAGGTTCTCTAAGTTTAAGCAATCTGTACAATTTAATTCAGAAGTGATGGATGACATACAGACAAAATTAGAAAACATGTCTAAAGATAATGCAGTGTTAAGAAAGGAACAAAAAGTCCTAAAAAAGGAGTTGAAGAACTTGAAAGGAAGATTGAGAAATTTAATCATTTTGCCGAAAAAGAGGAAGTAGATTAGAAGGGGTTTGGTTTGTGCGGTGGAAATTCAGTTAAAGATGATATTAAAAAGGTATTAAAAAAAAATAAAGTTTGAAATTGACGATAGTGAATATGGAATACAAACATTTCCAAGTACCCACATAACATCAATGTTCTATGAATATACCAAGAACGTTCTGTTTAAGTTCTTTTTAGTATATCCTTTCTAGAATGTTCTTAGAACATACCTAGAATATACTTTGAAAGTATATTCTAGAAAGTATATACTGAGTACGTGCCTTAAAAGTATATTCCAAAAAGTATATACTGAGCACGTGCAATAACAGGACATTTTTAGAAGATAGAATTTTTCCCAGATGCCGATCTGATAATTCGCTAGCAAAATGCACTAATTTTGAGTGTTCAGGCCAAAAAACATTCACAACCTTAATAGAAGAGAAGAAGGAAAAAGAATAATATAACCTACAACTTTTTAGATTTCTTTGCAGTTTGTACTAGGTAAATAAATTAATTGCATCGTGTGTTCTACAGGGTAGCTGTTAAAGATGGAACCAAACCTATAGTGCTTAAACGGTTCAACATACAAAACCCAAAATTTCAGAATTTCAACTAAATATATTTGCGCATATTTTAGCTCAAAAATTATCTATTTTATAATTACAAAATTTTAAGCATGGTCGCCATCTAGATTTTTTTTAAATAGCAACATAGAGCATGTGATATACCATTTGAAAGGGTTTAACATCCTGATTACAAAAATGTATCACACATGGGGTCTAACACAACAGAAAGGATATCATTAATAGGAAGCGTAGGAGGCTGTGCATTTATGTTTAGACCCCATGTGTGATACATTTTTGAAATCAGGTTGTTAAACCCTTTTAAATGGTATATCACATGACCTATGTTTCTATTTAAAAAAATCAAGATGGCGGCCATGCTTAAAATTTTGTAATTATAAAAAAAATAATTTTTGAGCTAAAATATGCGCAAATATATTTAGTTGAAATTCTGAAATTTTGGGTTTTGTATGTTGAACCTTTTAAGCACTATAGGTTTGGTTCCATCTTTAACAGCTACCCTGTATATAAAAATAAACAAATTTTACTATATTTGTAGTTTTTAGGACCTATAAGTGATGTTAGAATACAGGATATCCCAAATTATAATTGCCAGTGTGAATTTATTAATATGGTTGATATTTATGGCGGATTAAAACTAAAATACAGTGTAACCAGAATTACATACACACTTTCTATAAAAAAAATCCTGTAAGGCCAGAAGAACTAAAAAATTCGCTAAAGGAGGACGAAAACTACAACATGGTAGTAAAAATTTGTAATAAAAATAAGAATAAGTATGAATTTTTTAAAATAAAGATTTAAAAAATGGTCACGACTTTTACTATATACACTTATTCTTTAATGTTTAATAGTAATGAAATATTTAATAGTAATGAAACATCCTGTATTAGGGTGTCTAGTATATGCCTACCATATACTATATTTAAATACTTATTACGTACTCTCAAATTTAAGTAGATATTTTTTGCATACTGTAGAAATACTTGAAGTACATTCTCAGTATCTGCATAGCATGTATATGCTGCGTTTGAGAATTCACATCGGATGCATTTTTTACATCTCGAGCGTTTTTTTATCCACATCGGACACATCTGTCCCATTAAATTTACGTATACTGAATCACGTGATCAAAGATTTTTTACATCTCAGATGCATCCGATGTGGATTCTCAAACGCGGCAATAAACAACGTCACGTAATGCTTAGTATATTCTAGGTATATACTTAATGCAAACAAAGTATATTCTTAGCATATGCGTATTCTTAAAAAGTATATATTAAGAATATGCTAAGAATGTATAATTGTTATCTGGGTTAAGTGAATGAAAATGCCGTGTAAAGAGTAAGGTAATTAGAATATAGAAAAGTAATTAGAGTGGATTAGGCTTAAAGTTTTAAAGTTCTTATCGTATGGCTTGAAATGTTAGATATGTAAGAAAATATACACATGTTGAGTAAAAAAATAACAGAGTGAATGCAAAAATATGTTGCTATATTATTAGCAATGATATGAGGGTAAAGAGAAATGATTTTGATGTAAGAAGCAAAACAATCAAAAGGTACCGCTTGAGGGAAACATTGTAAAATTGTGGCATACACATTCGCAGTCAGCACTGGTAGAAATAAAATTAAAAATTTTCAAGTTATCCGCCTATAAGTCAATTTACATGAATGCACTCCAGGATGTCGTTAATAGAGATATAATGAAGCAAGGGTACAAGATCAGGTGCTTGCGGTACCACAGATGTTGCCAAAATATTTTACAGAATTAAATCATCAACATTATGTGTTGTCTGGGTACCGAAAATCCAAAAATTTGCAGCTATCCGTAAACTAGAACAAATTCAAGCAACAGCATGTTTCATTATAACAGAAATCATGAAAATCACACCACAGATAAAAGAGAAGCATCTCTTGATGACGTTGTCAACTACATTATATCTGTAGGCTAGCTTACGAGCTAGGAGGTGCCTATTTACCTAAGAGAATGCACAATGAGCCTAGTGAAGCCTGAGTACCGTGGTTTAACCCACCTTCCACATATTACAGATACAAATGACAGAGTATGACAAACCGTAACAGATAAGTTTGTTTAGTAATCAATCCTGTCAATTTTTAATATTTTTTACAATATAATGAGTTTAACTAACTAAATTTCTAACTGTAGATCAACATTTTATAAAACTATGTTGATGGAATGATATCATGACTCCAAATGTTTGTGCTAAAGTAGTATATAAAAAATTGAAGTACTTACTGCATATTTATTGATGATATTGATAAAAGTTGTATCAGCGCTCTGTTGAAAATTGAACGACAACGGTTCCCCTAATCCGTTTCTATTATTAGATAGAGACAAAGGTGCTGTTAATTCTTGATTATCCTTTTCCAGTAAATTCCTTACAGATTTTTTATTTTTTCTCAAGCCCCAGCAGACAATGATGAAAACAACGGAACCAATGAGAACCAAAGTACCTGCTCCAACGCCAACCATGCAGGCAAAGTCACATTTTGCTTTTACTAAAAAATGTACCAAAAATATTATTAAATAAACAGGGTTGGCCAAACCTCTGTCGTAGTTCTATAACTTCTATTATGCAAATCTTAACGATTTATTCGAAGTATACCTGTCAATGGTGGTCAAAACCAAATATCCCAAAATTATTTTCTTGTGTACAGGGTGGCCCAATAGTAAATTAGGCAAATCACTTATTTTTTTTTTAAATGGAATGACCCAACTTTTTTTCCAATTTTAGGTACTCTATGGTCACTAGTGCATACCCACAAAATATTGTTTCTAACATCCTACCCCTTTCGCAGAAAAAGAAGAAATACCAAAAAATATTACATTTTCAGACGCCTATTAAAATATACAGTGCTCTCTCGAATTTGACGTTAGAATTTAAAAAACTACAAATGTATAAAGCCAATAGACCAAAGATTTTTTTAGACCAAGTTTTAATTTTTTATTTTGTACAGGGTGGTCACAAATTAATTTCAATTTCCAAAAATTTCTAGGACATTTTTTTCAAATTTTTCAAATAGAACACCCTGTATTACTATTCATCGATGAAACGAGAATTTTATACCCTTCGACTTCCCCATGTACTTTGCTATACCTATCTGTCGTCGTTTAAAAGTAAATTCCAAAAAGACATTGATCTATCAAAAATCCAATTTCTACCAGTGGTTTTATTGAAAGTGAACATTCAATCAAGTAGGCTGGGTCTTAATGAAGTGTCAGATTATTTATTAATGAAGTGTCAAGTTATTTTTACTGATCGCGATAATTCTTCTATTAATAATGAATTTTACGAAAAACGAATTAATTGACATGGTCTATGTTTTGGGAGAATCCGACAGAAATTGTTTATTGGCAAAAAGAATTTATCATCAACGATATCCCGATAGACGCATCCCTGATCAAAAAAGTTTTGAAAAGTTACATGAAAGATTTACCGAAACAGGAAATGTTGCTTATAAAAAACCAATAATTGACAAACGTGCTACTGATAATGATAACCAATTATCTGTAATTTTGACAGCGATAGAAGATCCTCATGTAAGTCAAAAAAAGATTGCCGAAGTAGTAGGTATAAGCAGAACATCCGTTAGAAGGATTTTAAAACAGCATCAATATCATCCTTATAAAATACAATTGCATCAAGAGCTGAAAGACACCGATTTTGATAATAGAATGGTGTTTTGTAAATGGGCACAAACTAAACTGCAACAAAATCCATTTTTTTTTTTATAGAGTGCTGTTTTCTGATGAATCTACATTCCACAAGAACGGATTCGTTAATGGACATAATTTCCACTATTATTCCACGGAAAATCCTAACATCATCAGAACACATAGCCAAGAAAGATGGAGTGTAAATGTTTGGGGAGGTATAATTGGGATCATGTTATTGGGCCGTATTTTTTTGAAGGCAACTTAAATGGTCTGATGTATTTAGATTTTTTAGCAAATCATCTTCCTACTTTACTTGAAAACATTTCCCTTGCTGTAAGACTAACAATATGGTACCAACATGATGGGGCAGCACTCAATTTTTACGCGAAGTGGCAGATGAATTAGATGAAAAGTTTCCAAATAGATGGATTGGTAGAAATGGTCCAAAAAAATGGCCAGCTCGATCACCTGACTTAACAAAACCCGATTATTTTTTGTGGGGTTATATTAAAAATCTAGTCTATCTTACGCCACCTACAACACCTGAAAATATGAAAGAAAGGATAGTGCAAGCTTTCCATTCCATTACACCTGATATGCTTAGAAACGTTTCTCGATCATTCGCCCAACGAATAAATGTATGTATTAGAGAAAATGGCAGACATTTTGAGCATCTTTTATAAAATGTAAATTTATGTTTTAGGATAAATTTCAAATAAATTTTATTATCGTAATTTTCTTCCTTTTGAATTTATTTTATAACGGCGACAGATAGGTATAGGAAAGTACATAGGGAAGTGGAAGGGTATGAAATTCTCATTCAGTTGATGAATAGAAATACAGGGTAATACATTTGAAAAATTTTAAAAAATTTCCCTCGAAATTTTTGGAAAGTGAAATTAATTTGTGACCACCCTGTACAAAATAAAAAACTCAAACTTGGTCCAAAAAAATCTTTGGTCTATTGGCTTTATACACTCGTAGTTTTTTAAATTCTAACATCAAATTCGAGAGAGCACTGCATATTTTAATGGGCTTCTGAAAATGTAATATTTTTTGGTAATTTTTTTTTCTGCGAAAGGAGTGGGATGTTAGAAACAATATTTTGTGGGTATGTACTAGTGACCATAGAGTACCTAAAATTGTAAAAAAAAGGTGGGTTATTCCATTTAAAAAAGATTAAGTGATTTGCCTAATTTACTATTGGGCCACCCTGTACACAAGAAAATAATTTTGGGATATTTGGTATTGGCCACCATTGACAGGTATACATCAAATAAATCGTTAAGATTTGCATATTAGGAGTTATAGAACTACGACAGAGGTTTGGCCAACCCTGTATATTTTAAAGAACAAATTTTGTGGTTAGGTAGCAAATCCGGATATGTTGGAAAAGCTTAGTAAATAATATACGTGAGTTTGTCCACATCCAAATATTGAGAATATGTCATATTTGGTTTTGAAAATACACAGTCCAAAAGATACAAGAGGTGCTATGTACATATTAAAATAACTAAAAAGTGAACATCTTATTACATAATTATTAAAGGATTTAAAAAACCTCCTTACCAAATGCACCTATGGTGACGTTTTCATTTTGCACTAAACTCTCATTTACAACTCGATCAGCAAGTTTTAAATGTTTCTTTAATTTATCTTCTTTCTTCTTTTTTGCATCAGATCTTCTTGATTTGATTACCGTACATCCTAGTTTAGTACACACAACGGTCCCACTAGCTTCATCTACTCCAGACCCAGATTTTGCAAGCTTTAAGGGCCAATTTACTATAGCTAAAATGTATAAAGAGAAAGATTCAGATATAGAGAAAGATCAAAGGCAGATCAGAGACTGATCACATTCTCAGGGTTTATCGTACACCTAGAACTCCTAGAAGTTGACTGAGATATATTTAAATAAAATTAAGGCATTGTGAATAATAAATCTAACTTAAACTTGACATGTAATGAAGAGAATCTTACTAGTACAATCTTGTGGGCATAAAGCTGGATGCAACTCTTCCAAAGAATCACACTTGTTGTCTGGACAAGTTTTTCTGTCTGAAGTACAAGTTGAATATAAATGAGTAGTAGTTGTGGTTATTTCGTCCCCTCTCCACATGCATCTTTCTGGACCTTTCCTAAAATACAAATTAATTAACATGTGCAGGTAAAAAATTCTACTGAAATTGTTGTTAATAAAAAAGAAAACACTGCACTCCAGAGCAATAGCAAACTATACATGACTTTTAAAACCAAAGAATACTTGATGTTTTCCACTTACCTCATTTCGACACTAGTAGATCCTCCAGTTCCAATACCACATGAACTACTGCTTAAACAGTCGTCAATTGTTTCGTATTCTGAACAAATTGTCCAATCGTCTTCTCGTTCAAAATTCGTACATGTCTGATTCGGTTCTATGACAATTCTTACTTGAATCTCATCGAATTCAGGTTTGTTACCTTTCGTCCAAGAAATGTTTAGGCTAAAAATAAATATAATTCAACCACTTCTGACTGAATGTATAGCACTCCAGAATCCAAGGTTGTTATACTTAGGAGAATACCAAATAAAAGAGAGTGATCTATCTAGCTTGGAACCCCTCCAAACTGCAAATCCTACATTTTTTTTTTGATTCCTATGTTATACTTCTTTTTGAATTAAAAAGAGACAACTGTTTAACTTCGAGAAAAGAACTCCATTCTATAACGAATTAACAAAAGTACTGGAACGATCCCCATAAACTTGAAGATCGTTTGAAGGAGTTCATTAAGACGAATGTTTCCCAAGAAGAGACCGAGGAAATGCTTAAAGAATTATTTAATCAATAAAATGTAATAAATATAATTTTTTTCTACGACCGTGTATTTTTACCCACTTTCCCGCACGCATTTTAGTTTTGAAAGTGTCACTTTCCCGCACTAGTGCGGGAAAAAATCACTTTCCCGCACTAGTGCGGGAAAGTAAAATTATGAATATTTGGCCTTACCTATTGTATAGTTTTTTTACCTCGGATGTTATAACTATTGTTACAATAGGTAATTTAGTATTTTCCAACTATTCCATTTAATAAAATTTACCTTTTTTCTTGCTTTTTGTTATAATTTTAATTTTTTGGAAAACTTAAATAATAGAGATATTTTTATATACCTTCTGTATATTTTTAAAAGTCAGACTAGGCTGTGACATGTATGGCTTGATATGGTTGCTATATGGTAACCAAGGCGTGTTATTGTTACAAAAACGTCAAAGTTGTTTGTTGAAGCATCAACTGAATTAAAATAAATTAAAGAAATAATGGATTCGTCGGATGAATAGCTGCCCGAAGCCATTTTAAAAGCTGCAAATGAAGCACATTTGGAGGTGTTACCTGCCAAATCACGAGGAAGATATGAAAAACAATACGACCACTTTGTCACATGGTGTAAACCTACAAAGAAGAGGTGTTTCTGGCGTATTTTTCGCACCTAAGTAAGTTTTTGAAATCTAATACTTTATGGTCTCGCTATTCGATGGTGAAAAGTTTAGTAAAAATAAAACAAAATTTGGATATAAGCCAGTTCCATAAGTTACGTCATTTCTAAAACAAAAAAATGTTGGTTTTCGAGCACAGAAGGCGCAGGTTTTTACCAAAGAAGATATATCCAGGTTTATGTTAGCCCCTGATGAGGTATACCTTATGATTAAAGTGAGTACCATTTTTGCTTTAGCTGGTGCTCTCCGCAGAGCGGAGCTTGTAAATATCACTCTCGATAATATACAAGATAAAGGCAATCTGATAGTTGTGAAAATTTCCGATTCCAAAAATCATTCTTCAAGATCATTTGTTTTATGTGAAGAAATAAATAATGGAAACTTTCTGAAGCTGTACAGAAAGTACGCAGGTTTACGACCACCTACCACTCCGCATCGCCGCTTTTTTATTAATTATAAGAAGGGAAAATGCTCAATTCAGTGCGTTGGCGTAAACAGGACACAGTTTTAGACGTTCTTCAGCAACATTCCTAGCAGACTCAGGTGAAGCGATAACCAATATAAAACGTCTCGGTGGCTGGAAGTCCACTACTATCGCTGAAGGCTATTTGGAGGACTCCGAAACACAGAAGAAAAACATTTCGAATAAAATTCTTTCAAATAGAAATGACTTGCAACTTTTGCTGCCACCGTCATTTTCACCTTCATGCGACCTGCAACCGATGTCCTCCCGTCCACGTCATCTTTTCAATCTACGAGCGTTACGACTATTAACAGCCAATTAACACCTACTAATTCCTCTGTACTGGCAATTTTACATAATTTACAAAATGCTACAAATTGTGTATTTAACATTAATATCCATAATAATTAGTTGTTTTTATTTAAAGATTTGTATATGTTGAAATAAAATAATTTTCCAAAAATAATTTTTCCTACTTTTTTGTATATACGGTCGTAGAAAAAATAATGTTCCTAACTCATGCGTAAAGTGTCTTTCCCGCACTTGACCGCTTGCCCGAACTCCGCTTCGCGTCGTTCGGGCCAACTGCAGTCGCGTGCGGGAAAGTAACACTTTCCGCACTTGTTAGGAAAATAACTATTTCATACAGATCATTCTTCTAGAAATCTAGTCGAGAAACTTTTTAAATTATTGTTAAAAATACTTCAGTATTCAGTGTTACTTCAGTATTTATTGGAAATAATGTTAAAAATGTTAAAAAAGCTAGTAACAAAGCTGGTAGTGCAAAAGCATATTTTTCTTACCTCAAAAATTGAGTGGTGATATGTTTTAATTTCAGATAATCGTGAACGAAGATAATACCCTGAGTTTTCGTAATATTGAAAATTCCTTTGAATTTTGATGTTTCTATCAATTTAAAATTATTATAATTTTTGTCAATGAGATTCGGTTGGGTTACTCTTGCTAATGGACCTGCAGACCTAGAATATCAACAAAATCAACTTTAAGTATAAACCCTATTTATAGTAAAGTTACAAGAAAGAATTTTCCATCCCTTTTAAAAGCTTATAATGTCTAATGCCTCCTATTTATCAAATAATTAATTTTTATTAATCCCTTTAGTATGAATGAATGAAATTTTTAAGTTAAATTGATTACCTGAATATTTTAGGTGTACTTGGATACAATTTTAACAGCGTTAAGGATTCCGGCGTGTCCTTGAAGGACAAATGAATAGGGAGTTCGACCTACAAATTAAAATTGATATTTTAATACTTCTCTAACACTTTTAACCTATTGAATTTGATAAATTTCATGTTCAAGTTCACTGTAATTTTCTTTTTTTTTTTTTTTAATTATGTCGTGTAGAAATGTAGAATATATACAGTGTGTCTACTTAAGTTGGAACCATATGGAAAAAAAATCGAAAATTTTCATTAAGAAAAGTTGATTAGAATTAAAAATTACATTCAAATATGCAATTACACCGATCTATCTGAAAAATCAGATTTTTTTTAGATTCTGTCTCTTTTCTACTATAAACATGATACGCTTTCCTTTTCTTGATGTTTGTGAAGAATTTAGCAATTTTCTTAATGAAAATTTTCGATTTTGTTAAATATAAATGTACTTTACTCTTGAGCAAAATTCATTTTTTTTTGACAAACCCCGTATACGGCTTGAAAAATTTAATATCTGATAACTGTATTTTAAATTTTGGGTCATGCAGGACTTTTTATCAAGAATGACTTTTTTCCTGAAATCAATAATAATTTTTTTTTCAATATGGTTCCAGTAGAAGAGTTTTAATATACTCCCCTATGGAGCCTCAATTTTCTCTGCGTCAAAAAGAAACGAGGCAATTTATAGCTTTTTCCTGGAGTAAACAATTAATTTTGATAAACATACTACCCTTAATCCTTTCAATATACTCTGAGTGTTATTTTTTTATAAACACAAATACCTACTTTAATGTTTACAAACAAATAAACAAATTTGATATATTTATTGAGATCATAAAACGATTTTGTGGGAGTAATTGATAAACAATATAATAAAATAAGTAAAATTAGAGATATGAGTAACAAAACAAAAACGTTACTTTTCAGTAACGCGTTATTACCAGTAACGCCTTACTAAGGCGTTACTTAAAACTGAAGTTTTTATTTATTTCTGCTGTTGCTGCAGCTGGTGCTGCTGCTGCTGCTGCAGCTAGTGCTGCTGCTACTGCTGTTGCTGAATTAGAAATGGGAGTAACGAAACAAAAACGTTACTCTTTAGTAACGCGTTTATTACCAGTAACGCGCTACTACAAAAGTAAAGCGTTACTTAAAACTGAAGTTTTTATTTATGTCTGTTGCTGCTGCTGCTGCTGCTGCTGCTGCTGCCACTGCTGTTGCTGCTGCTGCTGCTAATGCTGTTGGTGTCTCTACTTCTGCTGGAAAGTTTTCTAGGAATTTTGTAGGTAAAATCTTAGGAAACAATGATGGACAACTGTGCATTACTTTTTTAAGAGAAAGCTCTAAAGTGGAAAATACCTGTATTTTTCCACAAGTCCCCTGATGAATCTGTTGTGGATATCTCTCAAATTCTTAAGAAACTTCCACAACCAGTGCAACCTCGGAGAGGGGGTGTCAAATTTCCATGTGAATATGAAAAATTGATAAAAATTTGAAAAACAGGGTAGACGATAAGTTTATATCGAAAAAATTGTTTTTACTATATTTAATCTAAATAAAAATTATTCTTGAGATGTGTTTTCATCATTGATTTTTGTCCCATCTTAACCAGAGTAGGTGAGACAGTGTTTTCATTGCAGAATAAATGCATTTCCTGAGTAACTCCACAGACGGGGTGAATCGGGACACATTTTGAATTTAATTTAATTTTTTTCTTCTATCGTGTAAACGTGTTGCGAAAATATGTAGGAAGATGATAGTACCTGTGATTTTGATATAGATTGATACTAACGTGAATTATTTATAATCAATTCCATCCTTAGTTTGACGGTAACAAATCACTTCTAAAATTTCTACATTGACACCCTGTAACTTTTTCACTATCCCTTCTTTAAATAAGCAAGTTACCCTAAATCAACTTTTTTTTACTGAAACTGATTAAATTTACTGTTCTCCTTTTTTGCTACACCCTGTATCGTTATAATTATTTTGTATTGAGCGCAAATTACATACATACTTCGTCTTCATACCTATTTATTTTATATTGCTAATCTAATTTTTATATCCTGTAATTATACTTTATAATATGCCTAATTCAATTTAAATAGTAATAAATCGCATTTAGTGACAATACTGTCGTGTTCGTATCTTCGCTCTTATAATCCTTATAGAAGAGGAATGTTTAAACACGCTAAAAATTGTTTGTACACTTGCATAAACAGGAATAGAAAAGATTATTTTGCTACTCTATAAATTGGAAGCACACAGAATCTGAGATGAATTTGGTTTTATGACTTTGAATAAGAACTACTAAAACAATTGTTATTTTAGTGTTAATTAAGTTATTAATGAATATTAAGTAGGACTTAGGGCTATTGGAAAAGAAGAAAAGATGCAAACTGCACAACATATCAAAAATCAAAATATACAAGTATATTAAGCTTGCTTTTCGTCTCAAATTTAGTATACCTAGTTAATTCAAAAGCTAATTCATTAGTAATTCTACCGGGTATTTAAAAAAGATGAAATTTTTCTTACTTTGTGAAATAAAAAGACAACAAAGTATAATTTGTTTATCTAGGAAAACTTTTTTATAAGCTGTCTCAAATTCAGATGCAAATTTTGCAAAACATTTAGAATAATAACATGAGGTAGCATTCTAAGACTACTTGAAATACAAAGAAGATGTAAATGTAAACAAACGGGACAAAAAAGTGATCAAATCAAATGACCCATTCCAAACGAGCAATTCAGCTCAATTGGACATAGCTCAATTATTTCAAAGATCCAAAATATAACACAAGAACAGTTTTACCAACGAATTATCAATTTTGTTGTTAATACAATGTCGGTTGTATCGTTTGTTGATCATCAAAGTTTTAGAGGATTGTTTCAAGGAATAAACGTAAATGTTATGAGTAGAAAAACTGTAATAATAAAAGTTTCAGAATTTTGGTTCAAAAAACAAGAGGATTTAAAGTAGAATTTCAAAATATAAGTTGTTTTGCATTACTGCAGATATTTGTTCTTCCAAAACGCGCAGCTATTACTTTTAGAAGGTTTTTAGGACGTTATACATATGACAGAATAGCAGTAATATTTGATAACATTCACATGTTTTTGGCTATACATAGATAATCGGAAACTGGTGGCAACAGTTACAGATAATGGATCAAACTTTGTAAAGGTATTTCAAACATTTGTTATAAACAGTGTTATATATTGATGGGTTATTTACTTCTAGGGAAATAGAAGAAGATGAAAATTTAGAAGAACAAGGTATAGAAAATATTTTATTTTTGCCAGCATCAATAGATCATGGCGAAAATATATAATCTTCTGTAACCATACCATACTATTTGCGCTGAGCATCACATACTTTACATTTAATTGCTTTTGCAGACATTATAAATAAAATAAACAAAAAATTAAATCTCGACATACAACTAGTATATCAAAGTGTAATGTAACGCCTTCCTTTTTTTTAGTAACGATCCCAGTACTCAATAGAATAAGCTCAATAGAATATAAAACTTACCGTTGATGGGACATTTTTTTTAATAAGTGAAGTATCATTCAATTTAAGTATAAATGAATATAATGACGTCTTAAATACCCAGTCTTCTTTAAACTCTAATTCTGAAACAAAAATTTATACATGTATCGGGGTCTATTCAGTAACACATCCGTTAAAATTTAGAGGCCTTTAAAAATTTAACTTTTGGCAGCCCGCTAATTTTTTTAATCAAAAATTGTATTCTGTATGCACAAATTTTAGAGGCTTGTTAAAAATTATTTATTTTCACAGATTTCCTTAAAAATGACAGGAGAGCACTTGACAACATCGCATTTAAGATTAATTTGAACTAATTTTAAGGGATTAGAAGAATACATTTGAAAACATAACCATACAAGTTACAAACCCTCAATTTTCAATTCAAAACCAAAACATACCTACATATATTTAAAATAAAAAATGTCTTGCGCACCAAGAACTACTAATAATCAAAAAGAGTTGGTGATAAACTTTTAAGAAGAGCAAAATTTGCTTCACGGTGGGAAAATAAACTCAATAGATACAACGAAATTGGCTCTATAATATTAACAGTTCTGGCTACATCTTTAAAACCGAAAAATATTTTTAAAATCTAGATTTGGTAATAAGCTTCGTTCGCGGTAACAATCCTGAACTGTTTCATAATTATTAATTCATACTTTGAGCGCATGTCCGAATCATTATCAATTCTGAATTTTTACGGCGCGCGCAATCCCTATTGTATCTCGGCAAAGAATACCTACCCAAGAAGCGAAACTAAATGGGCGATTCGTGGACAAAAAATTGCCAAGTTTTCTCAGTGTTTTAAAGGTAGTTTAACGTCAAATATGCTGTCAATGTATGTAGAGCAACGTTTGGTATATTATTATTAGCGTTTTGTGAAAATTGCAGTATAGTTAAGTAGTTGTATTTAACTAAGTAGTAATTAGAAATTAGATAGTTTTAAAATTTGTATTTCATGTTCATAAATTTTATTGAACGTTCTTGCATCTTACTATAATTTTTTTTTTAATTCTAAATCAGTAAAAAGTACCTATAATGATATTTACGCCTACGTTTAATTATTTAGTCTTTTGTTTAAATATGTTATTTTTTGTTTTTCAAACCAATCAATTTAAAAGAGTAAATAAACAGTAATACGAAACAATAATTAAAATATATGACAGTACTTCTGGATATACAACGTGTGGCGGGTGGATTACCCCCACGGCACTTAGGTCTAACAAGGCCCATTGTGTATCCTCCTAAGATGATAGGCACCTCCAGCTTGTGAGCCAGCCTACAGCTTTAATGTAGTTGACAACGTCGCCGAGAGGTGCTTCTCTTATATCGGCAGGTGTTAGCCAATACTCGCCGAAAACAAATCTTCTAATAAATGAGAGCGACGAGCAATCGTAGAGGATATGCTTAATGATCTCATTTTTTTGGTCGCACCTCCTGCAGGGTGAGGATTCTGGCAGCCCCACGAAAGGAAGATGCTTCCGTACTTGGCAATGACCAGTCAGAATAGCTGTGATGAGACGCAGATTCTGTATTTGTTTGTTGTAGTGTTGCCAGGATAACTTAAAAGCTCCCTGGTAACTCTGCAGTTTCTTGTTTCATTCCATATTTTCTTCAATTTCACAAGAGAATATTCTTTAATTAGGTCTGTCACTACCGATGTTGTCAGTCCAATAGAAGGGCAAGGCCTAAAAAGTATTTGGTTAGCCGCCTTCTTGGGAAGTGAATCAGCAAGAAGACTACCTTTGGATGTGGCGTCACTTTTGATCCATCTTAAGGTGACTACTTTGTTGGACGGATATTCTTTCAAAAGCTGCGTGACATTCTAGTACTAACCCTGAGTAAGTTCGTGGTCTGTTCAGGACAAATAGTGCTTATCTGCTATCTGTATAGATAAGCATGTTCCTACCAGTGATATTGTTTCTGGTGATTTATTTGCTGCTATGAGAACATCCGTGAGCTCGGTTTACTTCATTGGCACTATTGTCCACAGCCCATTTTATATTAAGGTCTAAGGAATTGGATTATATTCAACATCCTGAGCATTGTTTGGTTTTAGAACCATCGGTGTAGATATGAATCGTACCTGCCACTCCCGGCTCTTCAATTTGTTTGTTGTATCTTCATATGGCTTATCGAAGATATATGTCGGTGAGATGAGCTGAGTATATCGAGCGCTTTTTGCCAAAAGCGACGTCTCGCCTCACTAGATTGTACATCAGGTTCTATTTCAACCGTGAAGAGGTGTGTCATTGTCTTCAGAGTAACCTTCTTGATATAATTATCAAGGGGGTTCTTGATATATTTATCAAGGGGAGTGAGACTAAGAATAACTTCCATGGCTCTGGTTAATGTGGTAGGTATTCTTTGATCTCGGTGTTTTAGGTATAGACAAGCGATTCAAAACCAATAATAATTTTACCGCGAACGCAAGATAGAACCAATAGTTCAGTTCTTTTTGTTCCGCGAACGCTTTTTAGCTACTGCGCCTGCGAAATCGTTACTATTAGTAATAATTCGGTTCAGGATTCTTACCGCTAACAAAGCTAAATTGATCGCTAAGTCCCTAACTAACCTTTGATGTAATCAAAATTCGGTTCTTAATTATTAAATGTCAGATGTACCTACATTATAAATGTTGTGTATTTTGTTATATCTTTCTTCATTTTCCAGTAACTTTTTAATCAAAATTTCTCCAATTATGTCTTGAAACGTTATTATCGGTTCTGTTAAAAATTAAAGGCGAATTTTAACATCCCTTTATAAATGATTGTTATTAGAGGACTATTTTAAAGGAATTCGTTAAAATAATGACAGAAGTAAGTTATTGAATACCAAAATATTTTTAAAGGCTGCCAATATTTTAACGACCGTTAAAATATGAAGGAATTGTTACGGAATAGACCCCATCATCTGTTAAAATTTATATAAATAAAGTAGTAATAATTATTACTCACTGCAATGAACGGCTGTTTGGTTCTTATTATTTCTCGAAAACTCTTTTTTGGAACAATTAGCTTTGAGAAAACTTTTATCATTTCCATCATCTATAGTAGCTCTATAATGATTTGCTTTTTCAGAATCGTCATCTATGAATATTAAGTGGGGGTGATGTATTATATCGCCCTGAAACAAGAAAAGCAATTTTCATTCCTTAAACGAAAAGTGAAACATGTTGAATACTAATTTGGGTTAGGGGAATTAATTTTAATTTGACCTTTATAGGATTATATTTTGTTCGAACAAAGGTTTAAAATTAAAAGAGTAAATCAATTTTATGATGATCTTGTAATAAAGTAGTTTCATATAGTTAAAATTGCAAGACTATTTAGAATGTTAAGTATTTCTGAAATAATATTTTTTTTATTAGAATAATTAGTTAAATTTTTGCTTAAAACTAAATTTTCATGACAAAAACTTTTTTTTAAGGTGAAGGGGGAGAAAAAGTCCTTTATATCTCACAAGGAAAGTCAATGTTTAATTGTTTAACAAAACATTGAGTGCGACCGGTTTCGATGGAGAGTATGGCGAGCCTGAAGATGAAGTGATGACACTTCGAAACCGGTCGCACTCAATGTTTTGTTAAACAATTATACATTGACTTTCCTTGTGAGATATAAAGGACTTTTTCTCCCCCTTCACCTTAAAATTACCTCAACTCACACATGGCTACCCCCCTTGTCAACAAAAACTCTTATTTACTAAATTTGGCGGTTAGATGCACTTCTCGGAAAACTTTTGCTTCGTTGTCACATTTTAAATCTGCATTATTCCGTCGGCAAAGTATTATATCGACATCTAAATGCAGGTTCTATTAGGTTGGGCTATTGCTGGCTAGGGTCCGTATTTAAATAATTTTAGAACAAACTTTTTAAATTTCATAAGAAAGGCAACCCCCTGGAAGGAAAAAAAAACCCAGACAGGACTACAAAGTTCTCTCTGGGATAAGCTATAAGGATGCAGCTACGAGCCACCTGAAAGTAGCTATAATAGACAAGGATGAAAAATCCTTGTCAAGATACAAGAGCTGGACAAAACAATTTTATCTGCCTCCTGCAGCAAAACCAAGCCGTCACCCAAATTCAGGTCTTTAATGCACTTAGGTGAAATTATCAGAGTAACGTGCGACAATAACCTGACGTGGAATGGCTAAAAACCAAGGTACCAACTTTAAAAACATGGAAAGGAGCAACACTCTTTGTTGTAAGGATGGACGAGCCCCCCAAGCTCACCAAAGCCTCTCTTTGGATCTCAGGGGAAGTGCAAGGCGACCTTGATGAGAAGGAGGTTGTACTTAAGGAACAAAATCCTAACTTGCATGTAGCGAAATGGTGCATCTTCCGCCATGAAACCAAAAAAGATCCCAAGGGGCATCTCTTCGTCTTTGTCTGAGAGGAAGACATGGAAATCTTAAAGATCAAATCAAAGAGGGTAAGTCTTAGCTCACCTCATTTACCTATAGGGCTAAAGTTCGAAAAAGAGGTTAAAGCGGGGCCCAGTGAAGAATCCTTTGCAAAGAACCTTTTTCCTTCCAAGTAAAGCTAACAGGGGAGGACGTCGAGCCAGAAAAAAAGGCAACCTTCTCCAAGAGGCTCTGAGAGAAGTGGATGCCGTCAAACATTAACAATGCTTTGGAAAAGTACTGGAACACTATCCAAAGCACAATAAGCAATGCTTATAAGAAATCCTGTTCCTGAGGCTGGTCCAATACGATCATATAACTACCGCATAGTGGTGTCACGAGTTAAATCACCTCAGGAAGATGGCTAGGAAATCCTTTAATAAAGCAAGAACCACAAAACTGAAAGAGAACTGGGATACTTAAAAATCTCACCTCAAAGAATACAAAAAAATCGTTTGACAAATACAAAGAGATGCATGGAAATCCTACTACGAAAAAATCGAAGATTTCCAGCAGGCAGCGAGGCTTCAAAAAGCTCTCTCGAAAGATCCACACTGCAGCATTGCTGTGTTTTATTTATTTTACGTCTTGATCATATTTGATTTGGAATTAGTTTTGAAGCTTTGTCATACGCTTAATTATTGGCATTACGGTGTTGCCGGTTGAATTTGTTACCCAGATCCGGGAAAAAACTGGCCCAGTAGTGTATAGTGCTGCTATTACTACTACTATTCAAATATGCGCAAATATTTTACATTCTTCACTTAACGATTTATAAAGTCACTTTGTGGTATACACTTATGCATCAAAATCTTCAATTGGTGTGGATTATGCTTATTATTATTCCTTATTTTCTTTTATAGGGTCTTCCCTTATAGACGAACAATAAAATAATAGATGTTATTAAAATGAAATAACCATTTTAAAGATAAATAATATAAAACTTTTAAGTTATTAATAAAACAAACAAAAATAAGCAACAAAAAAGATCTTTTCTGGGATTTGAACGCTGTTCCTTAGAATGTGAACCTTTTACTCAACTCGCATTTTTTATGGTTCAATTTATAATAAGTTTTAGAGAGTTTTATTAAAAAGTATACAGTTTTTTTGAAAATATAAATAGATATCTACTGACATCTCATTATTTATCGATTTTTCATTACATTCACTCTTTTTTAATCTCAAAAACTAAAAAAGATACTGACACTTTTACAAAAATTTTACTTAGATTTCTAAAATATTAAAACAGTAGTAGACCGGTCATTAAATATGAACTATGAACTTCGATTGATAGATTTTATATCCATACAGTGTCCTTACTAGAATGAATACGAAATTATATCAGTTCAGTGCGTAGAATAGATCCGTGTGAGTATAGAAAAAATAAAGTTTATCAGGTGGAGAGGAAGAATAGAAAAAACATGAAAATTATTTTTATTTACTGACAAATTATGTTTCTATATTATAAAATATAAAAATAAAATATTTTAAAAAGTTTTCTAAACTTTTAGATATTTTTGTAGTTTCTCCAAAACTAGATTTATCATTTACCTATACATAATTTTCGTTATAAAATAATGAATTTCCTTTATTTCCCTACTTCATCAAATCATGACAATGTTGCTAATATAAGATTTAAAAAGTTTAGGTTGCGCCCTCTATATAAAAATACCTGTACTTAAAATAAGATTAATCACAGTTCTTACATGTAACGTCGATTACATTTTTAGCGTTATGCTTATACATTTTTACTTTCCTATCTGTATACAGATATAAGGAAAGTATAGGAATCATGATTTTTTTCGACCTCGAGTTTTCGACGGATTTTTACGTTTTGAGGTCCCCTGAATCCGTTTTGACTATTTTCGCGATGCTGTCTGTGTGTGTGTGTGTGTGTGTGTGTGTGTGTGTGTGTGTGTGTGTGTGTGTGTGTGTGTGTGTGTGTGTGTGTGTGTGTGTGTGTGTGTGTGTGTGTGTGTGTGTGTGTGTGTGTGTGTGTGTGTGTGTGTCTGTGTGTGTGTGTGTCTGTATAACGCATAACTCATGAACCGATACACAAAAAAACACCAAATTTTAAACTTAAGCTTTGTTTCAGCGTCTAATGAGCTGATTAGATTTTGGGCAGAGTCGGAACATCTGGGGGGGTACTTTATAGGTGGTCATTTTTATATTTTATGGAATATATCTGTTATTTACGTTTGGAGAAGAAAATTCTTCAAATAAAAGTTACTTCTAATATAATTATCTATAATTTTTGTTTTATGCAAAATTTTCCTAAAATGGTCCGTATTCGAGAAATTTGAGAAAATGTAAAAAAAATAATTTTTTATAAAAATTGTTCAAATAAAAGTTGTTTGTAATATAATTTTCTATAATTTTTGTCCTATACATAATTTCTCTAAAATGGACCGTATTCGAGATATTTGAGAAAATGTGTAAATTTCGAAATTTGAAGAAAACTCAAAAACGGATAAAGGAAAAAACATTAAATTTTAAACTTAAGGTTTATTTCGGCCTGACGTGAAATGATTAGATTTTGGACAAAGTCGGAACATCTGGGGGGGTACTTTATGGGAGGCCGTTTTTATATTTTATGGAATATATCTGTTATTTATGTTTCGAGAAGAAAATTGTTCAAATAAAAGTTACTTCTAATATTATTATCTATAATTTTTGTTCTATGTCAAAATATTCTGAAATGGTCCGTATTCGAGAAATTTGACAAAATGTGCAAAATTCTGATTTTTATGAAAATTGTTGAACTAAAAGTTGTTTGCGATATCGATTTCTATAATTTTTGTTTATATATGATTTTTCTAAAATGGACCGTAATGGAAAAGTGCTAAATTTAAATTTTTCTGTATTTTCGTTTTCAATGAATATCTATAGAAAAATGTTTCGAGGTAGATGTATGTGGAAAATGTATATATTTAGTTTATCCTCTAAACATTTATAGAGATGCTGCAATAGGTTGTACAAAATAACCGGAAAATGCCTATAATAACTAGATAGGAAAGTCATGTGTTGGACACATCAGATTTTTGAATATATAAGACAAAAATGAAAGCAAAATATTAAATATTTCTTATATAGAATGTCTAATGGGAATAAATATATTCTAGTTCGTGACATAGTTGACACAGCAATTTTTTATGCCTTTTTTAATATGTCATTTTAACAATTTCAATATATTTTTCTTTTTTTCATCTTTTTTCCACTAGTTAAATACCATTAGAATATTATAAACGTAAATCCGCGTATATTTATTGCTTACAAGTATCTTTCTAATTATTTTTTTAAACAACTCATAAATTTAATAGCATTTGACTATATGATATGGTAATAAAATTACCTATACACATTAATAAAAAATTCGACACCTTACTGGTACGTACTACAATGTACTGAAATTATGTTCTCATATCGAAAACAAACTCCTTAATCCCCGAAAGGGATTAGAAACATGGTTTTGTAATTTCCACTAATCCTCGAAAGCAGCTCACGTATTTTCAACAAGAGTTACGTCTATTATCAGAAATCTACGGTTGTTGATAAATACTTGTTAATGAATACAAAACTTGTCTCCACCTATGCATTATCCTTTCTTGTGGCGGTATATGAACTTTACGAGGAAATAGGGTAACATTGATGGTCTCTGAGTAATTCCACGTATTTCAAATGGGATTTGCTATGTGGGAAATTAGTATCATGGCATGTCTTTAACTGGCACGGGGAAAGACAGCAGTAATTATCAGTTTAGAATAGAACTTGACGAAACAATTCTAAGCAGGTGTTTTATAGAGAAGCTGAGATATTAAACATAATACATAAAATCCCAGTTTTTCTACTTAGTCTCTCAGATAAAAAAGCAGCATAGGAAACTTCCTATTCTAGAAAGATTCATTTAGTTATAATTTTTACGTATTTAGTCAAATTTTGGACCAAAACACTTTTTTAATCTGCTCATAAGATCGTTTGAAGTCAAAAAGAGAAATGGTATACTATCTCAAAATTACATATATAAAAAAATGCAAAAAATATTTCTATAGTGTCAGTTTTTGATTTTTTTCATAGCTACAGACATTTGTTAGACATGGCATGCGATGGAGACATTTTTTGCAAATAACTCTTTATGTATACCTCATTCAACGGTAGCCATCATAAATAACGAGCCAATTAATGCCGCCTAGTGAGAAAACATTGATTTTGTTCTAACCATAGCTAGTTTTCTCTCTAAGTTCTCAATCAGTAAAAATCTAAATAATTTTTGAACTAATAGTATAAATTATGAATGAAAAGCATTCGTAAACCAAAACTTACAAGTGAATATTGTAAAAATTGTAAATAAGAAATCTGTTAAAAATAAAAACTCAACTTAGAAACCACCCTGTGTGTTTTCTAAATGTGTAACCTACTTGGAATTCAACATTTTATGATTATTACTTCCACGTGAGAAAGTTTATGTTACTTACAAAGTTCTATATGACTAAACTGGTAAATATCGACGTATAAACTTTATAGAGATACCTACCTTAGTTTAAAGAGGTTTAAAAGAAAATAGAGAATGTCAATATCTTGAGTCATTAAATATGAACTATGAACTTCGATTGATAGATTTTATATCCATACAGTGTCCTTACTAGAATGAATACGAAATTATATCAGTTCAGTGCGTAGAATAGATCCGTGTGAGTATAGAAAAAATAAAGTTTATCAGGTGGAGAGGAAGAATAGAAAAAACATGAAAATTATTTTTATTTACTGACAAATTATGTTTCTATATTATAAAATATAAAAATAAAATATTTTAAAAAGTTTTCTAAACTTTTAGATATTTTTGTAGTTTCTCCAAAACTAGATTTATCATTTACCTATACATAATTTTCGTTATAAAATAATGAATTTCCTTTATTTCCCTACTTCATCAAATCATGACAATGTTGCTAATATAAGATTTAAAAAGTTTAGGTTGCGCCCTCTATATAAAAATACCTGTACTTAAAATAAGATTAATCACAGTTCTTACATGTAACGTCGATTACATTTTTAGCGTTATGCTTATACATTTTTGAATATATAAGACAAAAATGAAAGCAAAATATTAAATATTTCTTATATAGAATGTCTAATGGGAATAAATATATTCTAGTTCGTGACATAGTTGACACAGCAATTTTTTATGCCTTTTTTAATATGTCATTTTAACAATTTCAATATTTTTTTCTTTTTTTCATCTTTTTTCCACTAGTTAAATACCATTAGAATATTATAAACGTAAATCCGCGTATATTTATTGCTTACAAGTATCTTTCTAATTATTTTTTTAAACAACTCATAAATTTAATAGCATTTGACTATATGATATGGTAATAAAATTACCTATAAACATTAATAAAAAATTCGACACCTTACTGGTACGTACTACAATGTACTGAAATTATGTTCTCATATCGAAAACAAACTCCTTAATCCCCGAAAGGGATTAGAAACATGGTTTTGTAATTTCCACTAATCCTCGAAAGCAGCTCACGTATTTTCAACAAGAGTTACGTCTATTATCAAAAATCTACGGTTGTTGATAAATACTTGTTAATGAATGCAAAACTTGTCTCCACCTATGCATTATCCTTTCTTGTGGCGGTATATGAACTTTACGAGGAAATAGGGTAACATTGATGGTCTCTGAGTAATTCCACGTATTTCAAATGGGATTTGCTATGTGGGAAATTAGTATCATGGCATGTCTTTAACTGGCACGGGGAAAGACAGCAGTAATTATCAGTTTAGAATAGAACTTGACGAAACAATTCTAAGCAGGTGTTTTATAGAGAAGCTGAGATATTAAACATAATACATAAAATCCCAGTTTTTCTACTTAGTCTCTCAGATAAAAAAGCAGCATAGGAAACTTCCTATTCTAGAAAGATTCATTTAGTTATAATTTTTACGTATTTAGTCAAATTTTGGACCAAAACACTTTTTTAATCTGCTCATAAGATCGTTTGAAGTCAAAAAGAGAAATGGTATACTATCTCAAAATTACATATATAAAAAATGCAAAAAATATTTCTATAGTGTCAGTTTTTGATTTTTTTCATAGCTACAGACATTTGTTAGACATGGCATGCGATGGAGACATTTTTTGCAAATAACTCTTTATGTATACCTCATTCAACGGTAGCCATCATAAATAACGAGCCAATTAATGCCGCCTAGTGAGAAAACATTGATTTTGTTCTAACCATAGCTAGTTTTCTCTCTAAGTTCTCAATCAGTAAAAATCTAAATAATTTTTGAACTAATAGTATAAATTATGAATGAAAAGCATTCGTAAACCAAAACTTACAAGTGAATATTGTAAAAATTGTAAATAAGAAATCTGTTAAAAATAAAAACTCAACTTAGAAACCACCCTGTGTGTTTTCTAAATGTGTAACCTACTTGGAATTCAACATTTTATGATTATTACTTCCACGTGAGAAAGTTTATGTTACTTACAAAGTTCTATATGACTAAACTGGTACATATCGACTTATAAACTTTATAGAGATACCTACCTTAGTTTAAAGAGGTTTAAAAGAAAATAGAGAATGTCAAGATCTTGAGTACTAGGATGCGCATTGTGAAAGTAATAAATAAGTGGGAATATGATGCTCCTTGTCCCACAAATATCTACGTTGTATATTGATTAAAACTTTTATTTTGAAGATGTTTCTATCCATTCAAATTATATAAATTTACGGTTACAACATACTTCAACTAATAGCTATTCTATTTTTACAAACTCTATGTATTATTATTAAGTCTAACATGATGCGTATTACCCTTTCTTAATATGTAACAATGTTGATTAAGTTTTTTTTATTTCGTAATGTTAGAACTCTGCAAGAATTTTCAATTATTTAAGTTCATGTCTCATTTATTTATGTTTTGCCTTATATTAAAAAAAATAGATTCCAAATGAAGTGTCACACTTTATAATTCCACTGGAGGGCGCTAAATTTAAAAATATCGCATCGAAATATCCTACTGGTTAGAGTGACGACGAAAAGGGAAATGACGAATAACAGAATATGGTAGAAAGATGCCACCTTTCATAAAAAAATTACTTTTCCCTGATAATGATTTTATTTCGTTTTTGTTTGTCTACTTTGTATGATAAAAAGCTATAAACTTGAAACGTACTCACTAAATTGACTAAAATCATATATTTTAGAGTAGTCTTTACCTGAAGTCCTCATATAATATTTATATTTTGTTTTATTATTACCAGTTTTTATAGAATGATAAATTTAATTAATTATAATTAAATGTTGAAAGTTTTCAAGTTATTAAACAATTAATATTAATAATAGCTTGATTAAAAACACACAATAGGTACCTATATTGGTGTAAACTGATGAATCATGAATATAAAATGTAACATCAAATTCCATACATTTCGAAATTTTACAGCAATTCCACAAATTCAAATTAACTACTAAAATTGTGGAATAAAATCAATTTATGCAGAGAAATAATTATTTCAGTCACAGTTTTATTCTTCCGATAGGTAAACTTAAGTATTTTTCTTTGTAAATTTATTTATCTCGGAATAAAAAGTAAAATAACTTAAAAGGAATCTGATGATAATTCTTTTTCTTGTTATCTTATTTTTGTTTTCAAAAAGTTCTGATGCACAACGTAAAAATAATTACCTTTTAAACAGAAGGATTAACTCGAAATAAATTCGTCAGCGAAAAAATCATACAAAAACTAAAGGATTATTTAAATTTAAATTGTTAGCTTTAATTTTTGCTTGTCAAGGATAATCTACGGGCGAGAATGCAGGTTTGTTTTTTAAAGAGGAAATCAGGTCCGTGTTTAAAATATTTTGCAAGATCTATTGGTACTTAAAAAATTAAAGATATGATAATTATTAATTATTTTTACCTCACATGGCAGAGAATGTCGATAATTTGGAAGTATCTGTGTCATAAAATGAGGTTTTTAAATAATACTATGTGTGACAAAAATTTAATTTTAAATTATTTATTAATTTCCTAAAGATCTAACTTTTAAACAGAATTCCAAGTATAAAAACAACACCAACAGACAAAAACGTAAAACCCAATTAATAATTACTAAAAACTACAAAAAATATTAAAAACATCCTATAGTTAAACGTTCCTGTATGTTACATATCTTTTTGAAAAAAAAATAATGAGAATAAATTGTCATAATGCGTTACAAAATCATCAATCAACGTTGTCCCTTTTATATGTAAACAAAACCTTTTTTTCTGCTTGTACCGCCTACGTTCTAGCTAATCTCTTTACTATCTCCACTGTCATCAGTCAAACAAAATGTACAGTGTAGCCCATTAGTATGAGTCTAACATCATAGGAAATATAAGAAGATGTTTTAAATAAAAGTTTATTAATTTTATCGCATATTTCTAAGATTCTGTGAAATATACAGGGATTTTTTTTAATGAATCGCCCTCCATATTTTTTTCGCATTTTATGCAATAAGTTTGTTTGTGACGTTGTTAATTTATACCCAAAAAGTAAAAAATTACTGACGAATTTTATTAAAGATCTGGATCAATTAACATTTTGAATTTAAATCAAATTATATGAGTCGAGATACATAGATAGATAGATCCCTGAGCGATCACAGCTATATTACATTTGACATTGTAAAAGTAAGACATACACCTCCCGCACCAAAAGTCCACAGTTGGCAAACAAGGAAATTAAACAAAGACAAACTAAAGCAGTTAGTAAATGAAATTGAAATTCTGTGATTGGCAGATGCCACAAACAATTTTTCGAGTACACTTACGCTTTTATGCGATAAGACAATGCCAACCCAGACAACACACCAAATCCCAGAGTATCCACAGAATATCTTTTGTGGATATCCAATATATCCAATATATCCACAGGATATCAGAAATATTCCGTGGATCTAATATGGATATCCAAATGTCCGTCTATATCCAGAATATAGAAGATATTTTATGGATATCCACCAAAATATCTAATGGATATCTTTCAGACAATACAAGAAATCCAGAGATATCCACAGAATATATTTTGTGGATATCCAATATGGATATCCAACCAAATGTCCGTCTATATCCCAGGATATAGAAGATATTCGGATATTCAGCAAAATATTTTATGGGTATCTTTAGTAGAGGTTCATAAGTAACCAATGATTATTGAATAACGTCGAAAGAAAATAGCAGAGATAAAAAATATTTTCAACATTTGCTATATAATTACTATTATTTGTGGACATTTGCATGTCTATAAATTACATCTCATGGATATAAAATAGATATCCACCATGGACTGGACATTCAGTGGATATTGGGATGTCCAGTAGATATCTAAAGGATTTGGTATGCTGTCTAGGAAGAAGGAGAACACAAACCGACAGACAGCCAATGTACTCGTGGAACGAAGAAATAGCTAAACTTAGAACTACGTGTATACAAAAGAAAAGACAATACACTAGACAAAGACCAAGATAAACACCAGACCTGTTACACCAACTCTGGGAAGAGAACAAGACGAGCAGGAAAAAATTAGGAGATGCCATAAAGAAAGCAAAGAGATTAAACTGGAAAGTCTTGTGTGAAATTGTCGACAGAAATGTCTGGGGAGACGGATATAAAATCGTCATGAGGGGTCTAATAGGGTATCCACCAAGGATTAATAAGAGAATACCCGCGATGATGGACGTTGTGAAATGCCTATTCTCAACTCATCCGGCAGTAACTTTCGAATGTGACGAAACTGGTAAATTCACCGGATTTACTATGGATGAAATCCTAAAAGCGAATTCGAAATTAAAGACAAACAAAGCCCCAGGTCCAGGAAATATCCCATCAGAGATTGTAAAGTACTTAGTAGAAGCTCAACCAAACTATGCGTTGTCCGTATATAACCAACTTACAACCAACTGTACATTCCCGGAGAAATGGAAAACTGCTAAGCTCATACTAATCGGAAAAGGAGACAAACCCGTAGAAGGACCATCGTCGTTCAGACCAATCTGTTTGTTGGACGTTGAAGGTAAACTCTATGAGCACCTGATATTAATAAGGCTGAAGAAAGAGATGGAAAGAACTGAGGTCCTGTCAGAAAACCAGTTCGGATTTAGACAAGGACGACAAACTATTGATGCAATAGGCAAAATTCTAAAAGTTGTGGAAAAAGCAGAAACTTACTCGGCTGCCCATAGAGGAATATGCGCAGTCATCACGATTGACGTGAGAAATGCATTCAATAGTGCATCTTGGCAGATTATTTTAAATGTGCTAAGAAGATGAAATTAGATGAAAGCCTAATATGCCTGTTAGCTTCTTATCTTTCTAAAAGAAACATAGTTATAGAAAATTTTACTGAAAAAACCGATGCAGATGTCAACAGTGGAGTTCCACAGGGATCAGTCTTAGGACCCACACTCTGGAACGTCCTATACGACCCGCTACTGCAATTAAAGATGCCGGGAAAGCAGAACTAGTTGGGTTTGCAGATGATGTTGCAGTGGTGGTAGCAGCCAAAAGTAAAGAAGAACTCAGGAATGTAATAAATGCCACATTGGAAAGAGTGGCACGTTGGATGGAAAATAACAGTCAAACGCTTCCACCAGAAAAGACAAAATGTGTATTGCTAACCAAAAAGAGGAATATCAGACAAGCAGAATTTACTCTACGGAGTACAACAGTTACTCCCAGCAAAGCCATCAAATACCTGGGTGTGTGGCTAGATACAAAACTAAGCTTTTCAGAACATGTAGCTCGCACAATAGAGAAGGCAGGTAAAACAACTACTGCACTTGTCAGCCTCATGCCTAATATTGGAGGCCCGCGTGAATCCAAAAGACGTACATTCAGTAGCGTTATTCATTCTCAGGTACTGTATGGAGCACTCATATGAAATAGAGTAACCAACAACAAAAATCTCATATTAAAACTAACGAGAATGCAAGGAAATGTAAGCTTAAGGACCTGCAGTGCATATAGAACAGTGTCGTCTGAGGCAGCAGCTGCATTAGCAGAAGTCGCTCCAATCAATTTTTTGATCGAAGAAAGGACAAAAACCTATCAAGGTGTCTCAAAAAAAGTTGTCAAAGAAAACCTAATGGAGCAGTGGCAGGATTCGTGGAACTGGAGCAGTAAAGGAAGGTGGACTTGGAGGCTCATTCCTAGCATTGAAAACTGGATGAATAGAACATATGGCGAGGTGGACTACTGGCTCACCCAGGGCCTCACAGGCCATGGAGGTTTTAACAAATACCTCTTTGAACGGAACCGAATACCAACCGACAGTTTTAGGTACTGTTAAGAAATAGATGACGCGGAACATACCCTCTTCATATGCTAAGTGGGAACATCAACGAAGACTATTTGAAGATACAATGAGGTATACCTTTAACTCAGAAAATTTGACAGCCAGCCTATTGGTTTCCGAAGCAAGATGGAAAGCACTCTACAGTACAGTCCGATCGATTCTCGAGACAGAGGAAAAAGACAGTAGTAGAAACTAAGAAAACCAGATACCAAAGACAACCTCCTTTTTCGAAGTAATGCGAGAGCGGTTCCAGAAAAGGAAGGTAGAGATATGAGGTGAGGTTTAGTGGGTAAACAGAGCTCTCGAGTCCCACACTCCCTATCGCGAGATCAGATCCCAAGTGCAGGGACGGCATATAAAATGTTCCTCACGCGACAAAAAAAAAGATAGATAGATAATATTATTATTATGTATTAAGTCAATGCTAAAATCACCTGTTAGAATTATATTAAAATTACAATGACATAAAAAGTCAACTGCAAAATTTTTAAAAAAGTCTAAGAATTCCTTACAAGAACTACTAGGGGTATAAACTAACAACTAGGTAATTACTGTTTTCAAATAAAAAGTTCAATAGTATTACAACTCAAAATCTTTAATTGATTACTTATGTAGATTATAGCCCCACCCATATGCCGACTGACACTATCACTATTAACCCTATACCTATTATATAACCATTTATAGTAATTTCATAATTGAATATTTCATCAGTAAGATGTATTTCAGAAAGGCACATTAATAATGGCTTTTTCGAGGTAACTAAAGCGGACATTTCATCAATATTGATAATGTAGAATTAAAATTAATAATTTTTTTTAATATTATTTTTAAATATAAGTATTAATAATAAAAATTAAATAATAATATTATTAATGCTACAATACCTATTTTTTAATGTCTTTTTTTCCTGCCATCATAACTACACAATCGTTTGAGTTAAAGTTATTAGTAAGTATTCTATTAAATTCTGCTCCTGGTTTTAAAATTATCTCAAATAAAAGTTTTAATATCCAACGAAGATATCTTTGTGAAGTTAATATATTTGTGGATGTATGACGCTCATTGATCCACAAATATCTTGGTCAGATATTAAATCTTTTATTACTTAACAATTCGATTATTTACAAGCAAGATACTGTGTATTGTACCCTGTATACTCTAAAAGAAAGAAGCCTCTAAAAGCTTTCATTTATTAAAATTGCATTCTCGTATGTTGTTGTCGTTAAATTGATTTATTACTTGGAAATTACTATTTATGTGTATCCGCTTTTTGCAAAATTACTTTGTTTACTATTTAAAAAGCTGTTACGGCTTCATTAACTTTATTTCCCTTGTGGTGAAAATAAAGCAAAACTGATGTCTATTGTTTGCACAGGAATATTACCTACCTATATAGGTATTCATGATATGTATTATGGTACTTTAAATTTTCTTAATAAAATAACCCTTTCGTACTACTACCTAAAAAATATTCTAAATAACTTTTTTAATTGCTAACGAGAGATTAGTTGAAAGGTTGGAATTTAATGAATGTACACATGCAAATCTAGATTTATGCATGCAATTTGTGTCCCTAGTACAAAATCCTTCCATATATCCTTCATTTACGTAAAATATGGTGCCACGTAAACATGTTATACATAGTTAAACCATTTACAAATCCCTAATTCTTTGAAATTTAATTTGGCTATTAAATTTTAACCGATAATCAGAATATTGGTTGAACAATAGAGTAGATGTTCGTGGGATATTACATTAATGAAGGGAATTCAACCACCTGATTTAAAATTATGCAGTATAAATTAAAATATTAATGCAAAGGAATTTATATTTATATGTCATCATCATTTGTGTGTCATCGATACGTTGTAACTTTTTAGATGGTGACGAAATTATAAATTTTTGAGATTTTACCAAAATTAAGGAAGGACGGTGAATAATTTGTGGCTTCATGTTTGGCTGTATTTATGGATTCAACTACATCAGGTAAAAATATATCCCAAGAATGATGATTATCATGTATATAACAGTTTTTGAGAATTTTCGAAATAGAAGAGATTTTTGGACTAGTTTTTTTAACTTGCTTTTTCACCTATTTTACAATTGATTTCTCTTATCTTACACAAATTTAGCTTCATTACCTAAAACTTCTAATTCAAAACGATCTTTTTCCGTAATTTAACAAGTTTTCGAGATTTTTTGAAAAAGAAAAGATTTTTGGACTAATTTTTGTCTATCATGCTTTTTCAGCTATAAAATAAAAATCTTAATAACAAAGCAACGATCACTAAAAATACCAGATCAAAATACAAAAAGGTAATACGTTACACCAATAATTCCAAAACATAAATGCCACGTATGAGAAACACCATTTGTCCCTAATATAGATATATTCGTGAGTGATTCGAAATATCGTATTTAATGAAAATCATGCGCTGCAGCATTGGCAAAAATGGCTTTAGCATTTATCTGCAATATTATTGGTTCGATTCAATGAGACAAACGTCAATCAACATAAAATGTCATCCAGACGTAATACATAATAACAAAACATGCGCAGTTATATTGCCAAAAGCAGAGATTAGGGACATAAAGATTGGAAACGCAACGACCGCAGCAACGATGGCGTCATCTAGCGTCTCAAATGTTAACTACAGGTCTACGTCGATAGACCTTTTCATCATGTGATGAGCGCAAGCGCAGCCACCATGTTGAAATAGCGGTAATTCAAAAGTTTCGTACTGTTTTGATCGACAATGGCTGGGAAAGCAATGTTATCTCTACAGAAAAATTAATCATTAGAAAAAATCGTTGATAGTCAATGACTTTTTTATAACTCTGTGGAAGCGCATAGTTGTGAGCAGTTGAAAAGGAGGTTGAAGTGTCTTGGATGTTTGTTACAAAGGAACAAAGTGGACTAATTGAGAGGTTAGGTGTATCAATACTTTTTAAATTAAATTAATGAAAACAAATAATAATTATAACTTTATTCTTATTAATTATGCCAACCAACTATTACTACTTGCAAAAACACTTTAATTAGCATGAAAGTTAATCACGAGTATAATTAATAAAATAAATTATTTATTATTTTGAGGATCAACATGACATTTTTAATCATTTAATGTGTATACCGAAGTAGTATTTAATATTAAAAAAATATTGTTTAATACCACATGAGAATTTTCTTCTGTTGGACCACTTTCTCCATGAAAATGCAGTGAAATATAAGTATCTTTAGTAACATCATTAATCCATCGAAAACCGTTGTCACTTCGACCATATTTTTTCACACTTAATGCACATTTCGAATATCTTTTAATATGGATTTTGCCTGATAATTGTTTACGATATTGCAGTTAAGGCTTTGGAAAATTTATAAAATAATATCTATTGCCTTTGAATGATTTATACCGTGTGTCACTTTTACATAACAACACTGTTTCGTTGTTCCTTTCCGTACAGATAACATAATTATAATTGATTGTGAAAATGTATTTTTCAATTAAGACACTAAATTTATTATTAATTTACTTTTTTCTTCCTTTTTTTAAATGAATATAGACTTAAATTAATATTTATCAATTATAATTTTTTTCACGTAAGTATTTTAACATACTTGTTTACAAAAACAGTACGAAAAAGATGGCTGAAACTGACGCATGCGCACAAAAAAAAATGTGATGAAAAGGTCTATTGTAGAGAGACCAGTGTTGCCAAATATTTTTTTTGAGAGATCGTACAAATATAGTAGAAAAATGGTACTTCGACAAAAAAAAATGTTCAAAAGATACATGCATAGCATAATATAACTTAAATGGAATGACAAAAAAATACTTGATAATTTATTTATCTATTTATAAAAATATTTACAGCGAAAAAAAAACTAAAGAAAATACATGAAACTTTAAATTTCTCACATTTAAAGTAATCAATGACTGTCACTTGAAAGTGATTGAAATTTTGCATGCAAGCTTTTCTTATGCCGTGATAGTCGGTGTACAAAATCACCATGATCAAAATCACGATAAGTCAGAACGAAAATGACTGCCTGCAGAAATTACGAACTATGAATCTTTGCAAGTAGTTTTTGAGTTTTATTGTTTTATGTTCTAAAGTTGTTGCAGATATTTAAATATTTTTACGTACGATCAAGGTCTGTGGTACGATCTCACTGATGCAATCGTACATCGTACAGAGAGTTAAAAAATCGTATAAATACAATTTAAATCGTACGGTTGGCAACACTGAGACAGACAGTAGGTGGACAGCAGTCGACAGTTTTGTAAATATAAATGTCAGTTAGTTTTATGTATATCGAAGAATCCTGAATTTAAATTTTAAATTTTGATTTCATTATTGTGTTATCCTCTAGATGAACTAAGCGAAATAGCTGTGGCTGTTTCTGTGTGAAATTTGAGGACAATAATTATATTTTGTAATATTACAATAAGTCGGGGAACGTATTGCATTAGTAGCACATGAACAAATTTAACAACCCCAATGTGGCGTTCTTTAATTAACCAAAGTACGTAAGATCTATTCATGTAAGTAATAGTAATCAACTTTTGTCACAAAGTAGGTATTTATGTATTATTTATTGTTTTAGAACAAGAAAATGGCTTCAAAACGTTAGAAAGAAGATTTGATATAGGACAAAAAATATCTGAATTCCCATTATTGAATTTGCACTCAACATTTTTAAATCATTGGCCATTCGTTTGGAAAATTAAAACAAAAATGCAATGTTACAAATAACGATCAAAAATTAAAAAATATTTGTCATGAATATAGATTTACAATAATTAATCGATAATAGATAAGTGTAGTATTCTTTTTAATAAATAATTAAGCGTAATTACATTGTTTAAGTTTATGTAAAAGAACATGAGAGTGCAGTCGATATTTATATAACCTTTATTATGAGGTTTTTTAATTTCCCGCTGCGTTGTTTGATATCGATAAAAGTGCCACATAGTGGGTCAGATGTTAACTGCGATAAAGCTGGTCGTTGTTAAGCATTGGCTTCTTATGGGCGTTTCCTATCTTTATCTTCCTTATCTCTGGCCAAAAGGACGTAAAAGTATTATTACTGTCATTTTATTTAACTATAGATTATAATTTAATGTTTCTTCGTTTAAGGAGGTCCTTTCGCCACACCTCTCGCCTCAAATGTTAAAAAAAAAGTTATTAAATTATGACTAAAATTAATTTTTTTCTAATAGTTGAAGTCCTTATTTATCTAATACTGAACTTTTAACTATACCTTACTTTGCAAATTTTTGAGAATTTTTTTTTTAATGTGAGTATTTGTACAGTGCCTCACGAGAAAGTAAGTCCTCAACAACAATTCTCGAATTATACTATTATTTATTGATTAGATGGAGTAGAAAAAAACTAAAAATAAAGTTTTTGAAATATTTAGATTTTGTTTCATACAATAAAATATATAACCGTGGAACTTATTGAGAAATTAATATTAAAAAATCACAAAAAAATTTCAAGTAACCTAGTTGAAAATTTTTTGTGATTTTTTAATAATAATTTCTCAATAAATTCCACGGTAACCTATATATTTTATTGTAAAAAACAAAACCTAAATATTTCAAAAACCTTATTTTTAGTTTTATTCTACTCCATCTAATCAATAAATAATAGTAAAATTAATTATAATTCGAAAATTGTTGTTGAAGTCACTGTACAAACACACACATTTTTAAAAAAAAAAAATTCTCAAAAATTTGCACGGTAAGGTATAGTTAAAAGTTCACTATTAGATAAATAAGGACTTCTACTATTAGAAAAAAATTAATTTTAGTCATAATCTAATATTTTTTATTTAACATTGGTGGCGAAAGGACCTCCTTAACCCTACAGTAGCCTGCGGCTATTATAGGAAGAAGATTTGATGATTCTGTTTTTACAACAAGATATTAAACATTGGCCGTTCGAAGTTATAGACGAAAGAGGAAAACCAAAAAATAAAGTCACTTACAAATACAAACAGAAAACATTTTTTCCAGAAGAAATATCTTCAATAATTTTGGCAAATATGAAAGAAATTGCTAGGGGATAACATTTCGAAAGCGTTCATTACTACACCAGCATTGTTTTTGGATATGGAAGAGGAGAGAGTAAGGCGAGAAGAGGAAAAGGAAAGGCGTAGGAAGGAAGAAGAGGAGCAAAAGGAAAGGCGTAGGAAGGAAGAAGAGGAGGAAACGGAAAGGCGTAGGAAGGAAAAAAAGTGGCAGAGGGCGACGAAGCAGAAATCACCCTTGAAAGTCTGAGACAGGGATAGAAGAAAGACAATGACTTAAAGGTTGTCCGAGAATGATTCAAAAATAAAGTCACACCTACTTGGCAAGAGACAGACAAATATAGTAGAACTATAAAAGGCTACTGGACTCAGTGGGATTCCTTGTATCTTCACGATGGCCTATTACACCGGAAGTGGGAGAGCTCCGATAGAGTACATGTAGTCTGCCAAGTGATACTGCCAAGGTCACAGGTGAGAAATGTATTGGAGGAGCTTCATAGCAGCCGTTCAGGAGGACACTTTGATACTAAAAGGACACTGGCACGAGTTCAGAAAAGATTTGATTGGGTCAATTGCCAATGGGATGCAGCGGAATGCTGAATGGCGAAATGTGATGTATGCAATGGCAGGACAAAGGTCTATGGATTCGCTCGGGAATCACAAAAAGCCCACACCGATGAAGCAGAAGCTAGAATCGACAGGTGTGCCACAGATACACATTTTGAAAAGGGCAATCTCAAGCAACGAGAAGGATTTCTTTAGAAATCGCAACGGAACTCGGAAGGCCCCTAATCTATTCTTAAGTATCTACCACATTCAGTTGTCAGCGGGAAGTAAGCCCAAGATAGTTCACATTGAAAAGTTAGCGCCATATCGTGGTCCAGATCCTCCCCGTTGGCTCCAACCAAGTCCCAGTAATCAAGTTATTCAGGGCGAATAACTACAGAGAAGAGAGCAATGTTAGGCAGCAGCCTGCAGTAGCCTGCGGCTATTATAGGAAACGTACAGATAGAAAAAGGAGTGGAATGTTACTTATCGCCCTACAGTGTGCTGCCATCATGAGTAAAAGTACAAGTAAAAGAAGATAAAATAGTCCAGAAATGTCTGGAAATGTCATTACCCGTCAAGAATATTCTAGACGGCAGTTCAAGAAGGTTCGCAAGCTATATAAGGATGTTCCTGATGTCAGTTTGGAGTTTTTATGATAGACGTTATATGTTAATGTTATCAGTTGAATAGTTGTTGTAAAAGTTGAGTTGAAACAAATTAAGATACTAAAAACCTGTGTAACAATATATTTAGTGAAATTTGTTAAATTTTTCTTTGTATGCTAGAAAATATTTACTAAAAAGGATTTGCTAACAAAATTTAGAATATATGTTAGTATTCCGATTTTGTTTTATTGTCTTCTATGTTTATCAATGCCACATCGAGTGTTTTCTCCTAGTATTAATTAATAATTTACAAATTTTCACAATTATGTTAGGTCTTAAAATTAAAACTATTTTTATTATCTAACTCGCATTCATTAAACATCCAAATTTCCAGCTAAATACTATTCGTGTCGAAGTTCTGCAAATCCCCAGGAACTATATATCCATTTTGAGACGACGTCAGAGATGTAAGAAAGATAATACCAAGATTAACGCAATGTATAGAAACACGTTGGATGGAATCTGCCCTATTTATCTCCTTAACTCTGAGGCGTCTGCCCTTTAAAGATATTTATGGAACAATAAACATGGACTCAGACCCTGTTTAAATATATAGCAAGATCGCGTGTGGGTGCTTTTTTGTTGAATTTTCCCAATTTAGATGCTACTAAGCTAATTTTTCACAAGAAATAGATTAAGAGGATTTGGGGGAAAATGTTTAAAGATAAATTTAGGTTTAATTCAGAATCAGTAAAAAAAAATATGGATTTTTTTACATTTAACATTATTGCTTGTTTAGATTGAATAATTTAAACATCATAGAGATCAGATTCTCATGCTCTGTAAAAATGTATCAGGTAGATACATACATTTCTTTAGTTGTTAGAACTGCCCCTTTGTTTAGTTTTTAAATTCTACTACTTCTCCTATTTTGATTTACTAAATTTGTTTGAATTTAAAGAGAATATGATGACAGACTCTTTATAAGTTGATGTACCTTAATTATTATTCCATAATCATTATTTCAAAATAGAAATTTTTAGTTATAAATCACATCTCTTCAAATATCAGTCCTATTAATCTACATTACGTACTATCAGGATATTACGTGCTGTCAATTTGCTTATTAATTTCAAAGATATATTCAATGAGCTGTGTGATACGTTTCCCGTAAATCATTCTATGATGACATGGTTATAATGGTTAACAAACATATCATTTAGTTATTAAATATTAAAGAGCAAGTCTGTGTTTATAGACAGAACTAGTAACAGATAACTTATAAAAATTAAAATATACGAGTATTTTGAAGTGCTTTCGTTTGTATTATTTCAGTTCTTAGCCTAACTTGATCCTGAGACTTAAACTTAAGCCATATCTTATCTTTAAAATGCTTCTTTAATAATATTTATTTCACCATTGTCATTATATTTAATTGAGGGTAAAAATTTGATACTATTATTGTTTTCTATCTTATCTGTAAATTGAATTTTACCGTGAAAAATATAAAAAATTTTGTTGTGTAAGGTATAGTTAAGTTTAAATTTGTATACCTATCTACAGTAATATAAATACATATTTAGTTGCAGGCCAACGTATAACTTTGAAATCTTTAAGAGAAAAGTTGATTAAGAAACAAATGTTTAATGGCTGTATTATATAATTTTAAACTTTATTAAAAGAGTTGAGGAAATACATGGACTTATTTGAACCTCCTGATATTGCTGTAATAAGGTTTTTATAACTCGTAGGACCTTGGTTATGGCGAAATATTTTGACTCATCTGTTACATACTGATGCTTGTTTTCTCTAATGGTTGTCAGCGATGCAAAGGGGCGATGCTGGTGATTTTCTTCAAGGCGTAACGCAATAACGTAACAGTAAGTGTAAGTCCTAAGACTCCAGAGTTAACGAAATATAACTTATACAAAAGGTCACTAACGATAAACATAGTTAATTAGAAAAAGAACAATAAACCAATTTTTAATATTGATTGTATATTTTTCATCTTTCAAAATAAATGTGGATAATAAAATTCCATTCTTCAATGAAATATTTTTGATTTTGCAACGCATTATTAATTATGGTGCATGAAATATTGTATCGGATTTTGTGTAGAGCAATTTAAAAATTGCCCGTTCGCAAATGGGATTAAAAAGTTCAGGAACTGGACTATCAGCATCTATTTAATCCCCCATTAAACCAGGGTTTCAACGAAATTGTTCCGTTCAAAACATGCCATCTCTCTTCCATGAACAACAATGCATTTTACACTAAAATGAATTTGCTGAATACCGTGTTGAAAGGCTGAAAGTTATTCTGCGTTAATCGATTATATGAATTGAGATTTACTTGATCGTACGTATTCATAACCGCGCTCAGGCCTACATACAGGATTAACCATTAGTACGAGGAACTCTTATACTATTTATACAGAGTGTATCAAAAATTTCTTTAGTAAAGTTGAATATTACAATTGTTTAGATGTGATTGTTATACAAAATTCGCTGAATTAAAAAGACGTTTATTCTTTTCATAAGATTGACAACTCTTATTCCAAAAAAAATACAAAAGAAAAATTCAAAAAAAAACAACAATATAAACAATCTAAAATTAATGATATCTTGATTCTGATTGAATTCTATAATAATACTCGTGTTCCTTTGAGGGTGGAACGGCATTTACAAATTGAATGTCTTGGAGGTGACCAATAATGCTGAAGCGTTGCACATTTCGTTCCGATCACCTTTTTTAAAAACAGACTTTTCGAATACCTGTGTTTTCCCCCACCACCACTTTTTTAGGGGGGGGGGTTAAAAAAAACTTGTAAATCGCAAAAAAATTCTTACTATAGTACGTATGATGCCTTAGGAAAAATAAAATTTTTTGGTACCCCCCTCTCCCCTCCCCCTCTGTTTTCAGAATGTGGGTTTTGAATAGATGACTGTATAGAGGGTCTCAAGAGTAAACTAAAAAATTGGTGCCCCCCGTTCCCTCCCAATTTTTTGAGGGGGTTAAAAAAATAAAAAAATAAATTCAAAAATCGGGGCCCGTTGTATAAACCCTTGGGTCGTATTTAAAATTTTAGTACCCTCTCTTCCTTTTTTTCATTTTCCTAGGACAAGTGTAAAATCACAGAATTTGTTCTCGATTTTTTAAATTTTTTTGACGTGGTTGTATCGGAAAAAATCGGAATACGACCGAAATTAATTTCATTACATCCCCCTTCTTTTTTCGAAATTCGAATTTTTGATTTTTCTAAAGGCCAGTGACCAAAATTCTGTTGAATTGATAAAATGTTCATCGGAAGAGAGCATTGTAATTGGCCGGAGGTCAAGGTACTACCTTTATCCATAAAGTGTGGGGAGAGAATAAAACTCTTTCGTTAGAAATTTTATATTTTGAGATATACGTTGTATAGATAATTAAAAAATTAGAAAAAAAATTTCCCCTACCACTTTTAAATTTTTATGGGGTCTGTTTTTTATTTTTTTGTAAGTATTTTTGATATATTTTATAATGTAGTGTCAACAGAGGTCAAATGTAGTAAGGTGCTTGGTCCCCTCCTCTTTTTTTTGGAAGCTTCAGGAGTGACCTCAAAATTAAAATTTTACATTTATATTGGGCGTAGGACGTATGGGACTAAAGGTCTAGTTGAGTCAGACACATCTCGTCCCCCCCACTCTTCAAAAAATTGTCAAGAGTGGACCCAAAATATATTTTTTGGGATATTATTGTGCGCAAGGTTAATGGGACCACAAGAGAAGGTTTTTGAGATTCATTACATCCCCCCCCCCCGTACATTTTCTAAAACTCCCCAGGAGTGACAGGAATAAAGTTGAAGAAATATTATTGTGTGGGTACTATATGGGACCAAAAGTTCAAAGTTTTGGTACCAACATTTTCTTCTCCCCTCCACTTTTTTTGAAAACAAGAATAACCTAAAAATTAATTTCAGATAAGATACTTTTGGTAGAGTGTTTGGGACCAAAATGTAAGTGTTGAAGGGCTTCACTACATCCCGCCTTTTCCAAAAAATGCTCCAAGAGTAAACTTGATATTTTTGAAAGTAATAAAACTCACACAGTTTATTGGATATTGAATTTTGAAAATTTTAAGGTGTATTAAGTTGCCTTCTTGCCCCCCAAAAATTAATAAATATTAATTTTATTAAAAATTTGGAAAAATATAAAAAATATTAAGGAGGTCCTTTCGCCACACCTCTCGCCTCAAATGTTAAAAAAAAAGTTATTAGATTATGACTAAAATTAATTTTTTTCTAATAGTTGAAGTCCTTATTTATCTAATACTGAACTTTTAACTATACCTTACCTTGCAAATTTTTGAGAATTTTTTTTTTTAAATATGAGTATTTGTACAGTGCCTCACGAGAAAGTAAGTCCTCAACAACAATTCTCGAATTTTAGTCATATTCTAATATTTTTTATTTAACATTGGTGGCGAAAGGACCTCCTTAAGTAATTTTGATAGAGAATTTTATGATAAATACAAATATGTATATTTTATTTACCCCCTTACCCCCTTTTTTAAAATGTCTTATATTTTATTTTAAAAAAATTATAAAAATAAAATATAGTTATTAAAGGTAGATTATAGCACTTTCGATCCTTCAGGTTTTATCCCCTTGCCCCTTTTTTTAATTAAAAAAAAATTAAATTTTGGAATTTTGAAAAAAATAGTGGCATGTTATTAAGTGAATTATTTTAAGAAAAAAATGTTATATAGTGTATCCCCTAAAACCCCTCCAAATTTGAGAAAATTAGGATTTTTATATAAAAATTGGAAACTTTTAGAGTTGATAACTTTATTATAAAAAAAATTATTTTTGTGAAAAATTAGTCAGCGACCCCGTAGGGAGTGAACTCTCATTCACGACTGAACTAGTCTGTCCAATTACGTAGTGATATATGTATATTATGTAAAAATAAAAATCTGATACAATATACCCATCTGCTGTAGATAATAAATGATTTATTATTATTATTATTAATATTATATTCTGTCATACGTTATTCCTCTTCCTACCGTCACTCTAATCAATATAACTATTTATTGTATTACTTTTAATTTTAGCGCCCTCTACCTACCTTCTTGTGATCTATATAATATGTGGTATGTTTTTGTAGCAAATAACTTTTATACCCTGTATAGTGAAAAGTTTATTTTGATCAACACCGTTAGTTTAGAAACAGGATCATAGCAAATGAGGACACCCTGGTTGTTCATACTAATATAATTGTGACTGGTATATTAATGGGATACTCTAACGAGTGAATTTAATTGAGCGGGATATGCTTTCAAACTTACAACCATATTGGTCCTTTATGCAAATTTGAGTTTATCCGAGTATGTCTTTGGAATTAAGATGATATGGTAGCTGCCTGTTATTTCATCAGGTTCATTAATTATGTTAAAGTAAGTCAAGTCAAAGAATCATTAGGCTAATTTGAAGCCAAACTAGATACTGGATACTTATAAGGATTTGGAAGAAACCTTTCTGTTCCAAAGATAAGAATGTTTTAATAAGTTTGAATCTAGTCTATTTAAAAGACATCTATTCCTTATTAAAATTGTTATTTTCCAAAAAATAACCAATTAAAAGTTAAATCTAGAATTCTAGACCAGAAATTGGTCATCGCATGATTATTTACTAATATATTTGCTATTATTTGCCTAGATATGTTTTGAAATGTTTCTTCTGAAACTTTAGATTAGTATAATTGAAATTTATTAAATAAACTGATTACTTTTTACTTTACAAAGCCACCATCATAGCCTTCCTAAAAAGTTTGTTGACAAACTATTTTTTGTATCGTGGTAAAAATTTGTTATCCACAAATTCCAATCTAATTAAAATCAATAAACATAAAATTTATCTAAATAATTATCACTCAATTCAATAAATTCTCACCAAAACCTTGTAATTTCCTTTCTCATTGGGGGGAGAAAATTCAAGTAAAAGTTAAAAAAACTCCGTGTGGAGAAAGAATTCGCTTTCGTCGTACATTACACGGAAAGATAGATAGGATTTTCTTGTTTACACTTTTAAAAGCCCTCCTCGAGCTCTTGCTCGATTTAACCAACCATATTCTGAGAAAAAATCGAGAGCGAAAAGGTTTTTCTTGCGATTTTCAAGGAAATTAAATACACTGTCAAAAGCATCCAAAAACGGAATGATGATTAAAGAGGAACGTCTTCACTGGTGAGTAAATATTGTACGCTATCTAATTTTATTTATTTTCTACTAAGTTTTATTTTACAGAGATAAAATACTGGGATCCAAAAATTTATTTTTTTATCAGTTTAAGTTTGTTGGCAAAGTTTTAATAGTTTTAAAATAGCAAACTTTAGCGAAAAGAATTAAAGATTAGAGCAGAAAATCAAGTTTCAATCAAAGATTAGTATGTTCTTTTGTAAGATTGTTATTCACATACTGTTTTTTTTTTAATATTATTTTTACAGGTTCCTAGATCAGAAAATATTTCCTTGATAATGAGGATTGATGGTCTTCTAGAATCCATTTAAATTTTTACAGATTTACTTATCTACACCGAGGGTTCTAAAACAAAACAAGGTACTGGATATGAAATATACTCCAGATCTTTAGACTTAAGCATAAGCAATAGTGCCAGTGTAGTTCAAACCGATTTCCCAGTAATTCTCTTAGCAGTAAAAGAAATCACCAGAAATATTTTCACTAGTAATACCACTAGAGGTCAAAAAATTTCCTGATAATAATTTGACCTCGCGTGGTATTCGGTAAGAAAATTCCACGCCGAATTATGGTTGAAAATTAAATATTTTTAAAATTTATTTTTCGTTTCTCAACAATGCAAATTATTTTCTCCAAGTCACCAGTGAAACATAAAAGGTGTTGTCGCCTTGATTGTTGAGTTGTCATGGTAACTAAGTGAGACCCTAACCTCGAATATAATTTCAATTTTGAAGTTGTCAAGCGGCCCGACGTAAAAAAATGTTTCGCTGCAATTATTTAGGCCTTCAAATTGCTTATTTCTACTCATTGTAGTTGCATGGGAATACCATTTGAAAATATAAAATAGTATATTCTTTAATTTTACGTAAGTTTTAAATAACTACAAGTGGTAGAAAATTGTTTTTCTGCGTTTTTATTAACATGCGTTATGAGCGCTTTAAAATGGTATGAAATTCATAACCAGCGTCAGCAAGCATCAATCGTAGGAGGCGTGATCATTGTATTTTGACAGTTCAAAACATTAAATAACTCGCGTTTTGTTGCGATAAAGAATATTGCACAGCAAGTAAAACCAACAAAATTACCTATTTGTTTAAAAATGAATCGATTTGAAAATCATACGCTATGCAAAATATGCGTGAAATTGTCTGATGTAATGATCAATCATTGCACCATGACTTACTTACTCGGATTAATAGAGGATTGTGGCTCCAACTTGAAAAACGAAAATTTGTTCCGAATTGTCCACGAATATTTGCACCTAAACTACGCAAAATTCAAAGTGCTGAATGGGAAAAAGGTGAATAAATTAGTGTCTAAATATTATATATATTTTATTAGACATAGACACATAATTCAAAGCATCCAAAGTCCTGCATTTTCGCCATTAAGAAGAAAAGAAGTGGCCGAAGAATATAGGAAACACCTTAGCATTGTAACTAAAATGTATCAAAACTAAACCTATTATGTGAACAAATAAAAACCAGTCTGTCAAAAATGTTCTGTTATTGTAAACGTCAAAAAATTTCCAGTATAATTCGCTGTTGGGTACCCCACGAGAAAAAAATTTCCACTAAAATACCTCCGTTGCCATGGTGATCTGTCAAAAACACGTATTTTGATTGGTTCAAAATTACAGGTGTGGAATTTTCACTGAAAGAAACATGCTCATTTATACAGATAGCAGACAAGCACTACTGACCCTGTACCGATCACGAATTTACTCAGGATTAGTACTAGAATGTCACAAAGCTTTATCCATCAACAATGTGGTTACCTTAAGATGGATCAAAAATTAGCACGTAATACGAAGGAAAGAGAAGAATGAAAATTATAGCCAGAGAATAGAATGGAAGAGGATAAAGAAGTGGGCAATCACAACTATTTTATATTCTTCTTAATAGACTTGATAGAACTATTTTATATTTATTTTTATAGACTTGATAGTACTTTTAATAGTACCTCAGATACTTAGATTGGTAAAGTACTTTTAACACAGTACCTTAAATACTTAGATAATTTTATATTTGATTCATTTATAAATAGATTTAAGCATAAAATTTAAAACTTAACCAAAACTTAACTATCATTTGTAAATATAGACAAAAAAATTAATCAGATATTATAAAAACTTACCTTTTTGAAGTTTCTATCTTTCAACTCAATGGTAATTTCTTCAGATTGCGGCACAGGAAGATGCATATCCATATCAAACACTATAATCTTAACATTTCTGTCTATTTTTCTTACATGCCCTTTCTCATTTCCACTTACTGTCTCAACATTGCAAGTCAACCGAACAGATATGTTACTTCTACTTGAACTTTTTATTTTTGCACTAGTAGCAATCGACCAGAATTTGTGATGTTGATCGGGCGGAACCAGATGTATCAAGGAATCTTAAAACAATTGGCTATATCAGTTATAAAAATATTTTATAATTTGAGAATAGAAGGAATGTTTTAATAAAATTTAAATTTTATGTAAGTTCTTTTTGAATTAACAATAAAAGTAAAAAAAAACTAATAAAGCATAGAACAACCACATTGTATCTTTTATTTCTATTTATTTATGTTTATTTCTGTGTTTTTAAAATTTATTTTTATATATTTCCATTTATTTTAATTTATTTCTATTTATTTTTATTATTTTCGAATTATTCCGAATTATTTCAATTTATTTAGACTTGTTTTGACTTATTTCGACTTATTTCAACTTATTTCAACTTATTTCAACTTATTTCGACTTATTTCGACTTGTTTCGACATATTTCGACTTATTTCGACTTATTTCGACTTATTTCGACTTATTTCGACTTATTTCGACTTATTTCGACTTATTTCGACTTATTTCGACTTATTTTGACATATTTCGACATATTTCGACTTATTTTAACTTATTTCAACTTATTTCAACTTATTTCAACTTATTTCAACTTATTTCAACTTATTTCAACTTATTTCAACTTATTTCAACTTATTTCAACTTATTTCAACTTATTTCAACTTATTTCAACTTATTTCAACTTATTTCAACTTATTTCAACTTATTTCAACTTATTTCAACTTATTTCAACTTATTTCAACTTATTTCAACTTATTTCAACTTATTTCAACTTATTTCAACTTATTTCAACTTATTTCAACTTATTTCAACTTATTTCAACTTATTTCAACTTATTTCAACTTATTTCAACTTATTTCAACTTATTTCAACTTATTTCAACTTATTTCAACTTATTTCAACTTATTTCAACTTATTTCAACTTATTTCAACTTATTTCAACTTATTTCAACTTATTTCAACTTATTTCAACTTATTTCAACTTATTTCAACTTATTTCAACTTATTTCAACTTATTTCAACTTATTTCAACTTATTTCAACTTATTTCAACTTATTTCAACTTATTTCAACTTATTTCAACTTATTTCAACTTATTTCAACTTATTTCAACTTATTTCAACTTATTTCAACTTATTTCAACTTATTTCGACATATTTTGACTTATTTCGACTTATTTCGACTTATTTCGACTTATTTCGACTTATTTCGACTTATTTCGACTTATTTCGACTTATTTCGACTTATTTCGACTTATTTCGACTTATTTCGACTTATTTCGACTTATTTCGACTAATTTCGACTAATTTCGACTTATTTCGACTTATTTCGACTTATTTCAAATTATTTCGACTTATTTCGAATAATTTGGACTTATTTCGACTTATTTCAACTTATTTCAACTTATTTCAACTTATTTCAACTTATTTCAACTTATTTCAACTTATTTCAACTTATTTCAACTTATTTCAACTTATTTCAACTTATTTCAACTTATTTCAACTTATTTCAACTTATTTCAACTTATTTCAACTTATTTCAACTTATTTCAACTTATTTCAACTTATTTCAACTTATTTCAACTTATTTCAACTTATTTCAACTTATTTCAACTTATTTCAACTTATTTCAACTTATTTCAACTTATTTCAACTTATTTCAACTTATTTCAACTTATTTCAACTTATTTAGATTTTTTTCGACTTATTTCTACTTATTTTGACTTATTGCGATTTATTTCGACCTAATTCAATTTATTTCGACTTTAATGTTAAAATTTCGATGATTTTTTTTAAATACATCATTTACAGATCCGGAAAAACTAATGTCGTAGCAGATATTATGTTCAAGAGATACCAGAGGTAAAGAAAATATCCTCTTCGTGTATAGCCTGTGCCAAATTAAAAAGAAATACAATGTGGCCCTTATATCTTTCAATAGAAAACTAGATTCTAAATTCCAGAAACAATTGTTGACTCACCTGCCTCCATGCTATAATTAATTTTAAAGGGGCACATCTCCAACAAACGCGGAGATGACAAGGGTCCAACAGAGGTCGCGATGTTTGTCCTCTCCACCTTGTAAATTACGTCTGACCAAAAACAAATATCGTCCGCGAATTCATCACAATCTAAATTCTCCAAAGGAGACAAGCTAACTTGAACGATGGTCTTATCTCCAATCGACTTCGTCGTATCATCGACGTGTGCAGAAATCGGGATAGTTCCAATTTCTGAAAAAGACATTTCGATTAGTAGGAAATATAGATAAATATTACTGTGTGGGTATTTATATAAGGATATGACAATGTACGAGTCAATTTTCTTAAATATAATTGTAAAAAAATTAGAGCATATTGGTACATTATGGCCTCACATCAAGTCAAAGATGTATCTTTTTGTAAATATTAGAATTTTAAATTATAAAAAATGCCAAATATACTTACTTTCAATTTGTGAAAAAAACTTCGGAGTAAAGAATATTTCACCGGTTTTTGAATTGATCTGGAAGTATTCCCCCGATCCATTGATGCTGTACATTAGATTAGATTCCTGCTTCATTCCTGATTTGATTGCACTAAGATTAATAAAGGGGTGGTCGTAGGGTTGGAACATGAACTTCTTGATTGCTCTTGGGAAGTTAACTTTGATATTCGTCATTGAGAAGTATACGCCAAAAGCTGAAATATAAAATAAAAAATATGAATAAGTAAGATTGCATCGAAATATGTTTTATCTGTACCAATAAATTTTTTCCACAAATAACAGAAAGAATAATAATTAAGCCTTATCAATATACCATTGGGTATCTAAATATCCTTAACAAATTTTATATCCTTTTATTTTACGAAGCTTTTGATTCATTTTTCTGATTATTCTACCCAACCTTTACCTTGTGTATCATGATTTATAAATGCCCGATCTCAAATATTTATCAACTGTAATGCCCACAAATTTTAAACTATTCTTATATTAATAAACCGCCATTTGTATTTTCAGAATCTAATATAGACGTGGATATTCTGTTTAATTAGTATACATGCATCATAATTTCAATGAGTAAACATCTAAAACAAAAACTACAAACTCTTGTTAAACCAAACCAGTTTTACTTTTATTCAGTTCCAGGCTGGTTTAGAAAATAAAGCTGACACTTTTTATTGGATGATAAAATTAACTGCAATGGATGTGGAATGTCTTTTTTCAGGATAAATTTTTGTTACAAAGTTTCAGACCATAATAATTAAAGTCAACGCGGCTTGGGGTGATTAAATTGTCAGTAAAAAGGACCTATACAGTATAGTGTTTGCTACAAATGAATTTAGTCCAGTTTAATTATCAAAAAAAATATGTTTACACACATTTTTAGAATTTACGTGAAGAATTCTATGAGATGACATGAAAAATAGACATGTCAGATGTTTAATTGCATTTTAACAGGTACTTTCCGCAGAGACAGTCAAAAATTAAATGCATTTTTGAAATCTACGCCTCAAAATCTACAGGATGCCATAAAAAACATTCTAATTTTTCTTGAAGTTAGTCCCACAAACCCATTAACTTTTTCTGTTAAATATACAAGATAAAATAAAAACTGGGACCTTCTGTATATTAAAAGATTTTTTTAAACATGTATAATACAACTATTTAGTATTTTATTTGCTTTTGAACTCTTGCTTTTAAATAATTTGAAATCTAATTACATAGGTACTTTTCATAATTTAAAATCAACAGATACAGTTAGTCATTGATACATCCTGAACAACATCAATCACCTCCTAATGATCTTACATGTCCTGTAGTACACAACTTGTCCTTCCTCGCTATTATGTAACTAAATTCCCCCCTACACTGACGCACAAAAGATATGCCATGTAAATCTCTGTCGGGTAGGATATTCCACAAATTTATATATCTATCTAGCAATTCAATACCGTTTTTGTAGGGAGACTTCAGGAACTTTGCAAAGTGGTCACAACGAAAAACGTAGTTCTTTCAAAGCTTTAATCGTAAGCCTTAAATATTATTTGGTAGAATATATCTAGCAATTATTAATATTAGCTGCTGAAAAAATAGTAATCAGAATATTAAATTCTATCAAATTTTGACATACTTAAAAGGGAAATAATTCCAAACTGAAATGTGATAAAGACGTAAAATTAAGGAAAATAAAAATAAATCAATTCCCTAATTTTTTTTAACCAACATTAAGTGAACTTTTTCCGAGTCTTTCTGTCTCTTACCAACATTTTTATCCCATCTATTATCTTTCCTTTTTTCTTTCCTATTTCTATCCATTTTGTTTAGTCTTCCTAATTCTTTTTTAACTAGTTTTTCTCATTTTATTTGTCTGTTCATACCAGTTGAGTTATTTCTGTTTTAATTTTTCTGTTAGTAGTTCTTATTTTGTTATTGTTCTGATATCCTTGTTTTTATCTCATCCCATTTGGTCTTTCCTCTGATGTATCATAAGTGATTTATTTTCATAGCATTAATTTAATATGTCTAATGTATTATACAGTTTTTGATATCTTAATACCCTAATGTTTTGTTTAATGAATAGTATATTGATTTGTTCTCTCTGTTTGTTATTTCTGCTTTTATTTTTCCATCTTCTGTCAGTATACTTTCCAAATACTCATGGGTTTTTACTCTTTCTAGTATTTTCTTGTTGTCATTAATCTCCATGTCATTTTCTTTACCTATTTGCCTTTCATTTACCATCTCTGGTTCATTGGTTCATTAAGTTGTGCATTTTCTTTTAAATATATTTCTACAACCAATTACTGGGTTTATGTCCCTTCTTTTTTTATTTATTAAAATTCTATCCAGTAACGATAAATATTCATTGTCTTAAACTATCTCTCTGGTAACCCTTTTTTATTTTCAATTCCTCCAACATTTGTACTATTGTTTTTATTGTTTTGTAAGTGCTTCTTATAAAATACTCTCTCGATTCATTTATTATGCTTCTTATTGCGTTTATTAATTAATTGCACACTTCCATTTCCTTCTAGCATCTCCCTATGTTCTTTTCACTGTGTTAAATGCTGTGTTTACATCTATAAAACATTTTTTCCCCTTGCTCTATTTATCTTTTTATCAAGTTTCTTAAAATGTATATGTTATCGTTTGTCTGAATCTTTATTCTAAACGCAACCATTTATTTATCTAATTTCTGATATACGTATTCTCTAGGATTCTTCTGTATAGCATGAAGCAGCTATGAGCTAAACCTATTGATCTGTAGTTTTTATTTTGTCACAATAGTCAAGGTACTTAAGGGCCTAACATGACCAATTGCGTCACATAATTGTAGTCTTTCTTCAATAGGCTTGTATAAGGCTTTTATAGTAGTACTGCTGAGCTATAGAACACCTTCAATCGATTTAAAAAGAGAGGATTACATGAAAAACGTAAATGAAACGTTTGTACTTTCAAAGAGATTAAAAACAGAGGAACACTGATAAATATTTGCTATGGTTTAAAATAAATATTACACATGAGGCTATTTTTTTAACTATTGTATCCTGTTATAATAATCGCTTTTTTGTTTGATTATTCGATGTCTATAAAATCTTTTTCTTTTCTTTTCGATAAAATATTTTACAGCTTTTAGGATAAAAACTCATTAAATTTGGCGTTTCTCTTTTAAAACCAACCGATTATTATTATAAGAAAGAAAGGACAGAACAGCTACAAGAATTGCATCATAATAGCGCTTGATTTATGTTCTAACGTTGGGAAAACTTTTCCTTGTATATATTAAACTACCCATGGAAGTTTTAAAGTTTATTATGGAAAATTAACAGCGGGAAAATGCAATATTGTAGTTGTTTATAGGGGAAAATTATTTTAAACGCACAGTCATTTTGTAAAGCTTTGTTGTTGCCTTTGTATTAATAACAGAAGGGCTGAAAGTTTACTAGAACAGTTGTTGCGATGAATTTAACTTCATCTGAATTTCATTTAGTTAGTCAGTCTTCTACACGATTGAATGGTTTTGTCTTTAACTACTGTTTCAACTTCGATAAGGTGGATGAAAGTTTCCATGTCGAAAAGGAATATTACCTTAATATTGACTCTTGAAAACAAACTTAAAAATGTCAGTATATAAGAAAATATTAATCTACAATCAGTGGCTATATGACATTCAATTATAAGGGTATGCTAGAGATAGCAACATTATGTCTATTTAAACCTTCCAGAACAAAGTATTGTGCAACATAGTGAACCCTCCTTCAAATGTGCGTAATGCATTCATTAAGACTTTGGAATTCTAACGGTGGAAGAAAAAATAAAGGTTTGTTGGCTATGAGTCTAGACTTCACCTACATAGTAATACAGAAGATATGCAGTTGTTGGACAATTAAAACCATGTTCGATGAATGAAGATGATCAAGCCACTTGATCTCATGTAGTGTGTAGGAGCGATAGCAGAGCGAGTGACATGTTTATAAGGTGAAGTGGGGTAAATGTACTCATGGGGCAAATGTAATCAGGCCATCTGTATTTTTTTAAAGCTTTTTTGAACTTTTATTGTCCAAAATTCGAAAAAAGCACCTTTTTTATACCCATATTACTTTTTATTAACCTTTTTTAGTTCCAGTACTGAAATATTCACAAATTTATTATTTTGACTATATTGGTGTCATTTACTTTTTTAATTTCCAAGTTAATGCCGCAAATAATGCAATTTAGTTGTAACATTTTGCTGTTATAGAAAATTTTGGAGAAAGAATCTAATTCTGTTATCAGATTTGGATTTGGATAATACAAAAAAAAAATTATTCTACATTTACCCCACCAAAATCACTGATTACATTTAAGCCAGCCTCCTCGTCCACCATGACTCCTAAGTTTTTAACCTAACATATTCTTTATTGTTTTAGGCTAATAAGTACCGTGAAAACAAAATCAAAGACTTCGGTAAGTCAGTAAATTATAAAATCAGTGTTAAAAACTTTAACCAAAGAAACTACCTAAATACTTACCAAAAACAAAGTTTATACGGTTCCTAGTGAGTTTCTTATTCAAAATGGTGGGTGTAAAACAAAAAAAAAAGATCCTTTTTACAGTGCTAACCATTTAAAAGATGCGGTTAGCAATATCCAGCAGGGCAATCTTAGTATTAGTAGTGATATCTTATTTTCTACTCTTCAAAAACACCAACGAGGAACCCGAGGTTTAAAAAGTACATCTAAAGGAAGACCTACCGCAATACCTGCAGCCGATGAAAAAAAATTAGTGAAAGCCATAAAAACCATGATGAAGTGGGGTTGGGGGCTGTGAAGAAAGGAAGTTATAGAATTAGTGGGAAAGTATGTTATGAAAAATATGAAAAACTCCATTTACAGATGGAATATCTGGTGAAGATTGGTTTCTAGGCTTTAAAGTAAGACACCGGCTATCTTTAAATAAGCCACAAGAACTGGAGCATACCAGAAAAAAAGCCAATGATCCATTTGTGATTGACATCTTAAAAGAAACCCTGGATAGATACGACCTACAAGATAAGCCTAGTCATCTTTATAACATTTTTACCATCGATCCAAGTGAAACTAAAATTGTTTGTCAGAAAAATGTCCCTGATTCAAGAATAACTACCGGACCTAAAAGAAAAAGTACAACATTCTCATGGGTGGCAACGCAAATGGATGCAAACTGCCTCTTGTTCAACAAAAATCCAATTTTAGTTCATTAGCAGCTTTTAAAATTTTCTTTTATATAAATTTTATACCAAAGTCCATGCTATTGTAGTGGAAAAACAATGATTCCCGTAGAATAGGATCAATCAATATGATGATAAAATTGCAAAAAAGCGGATTACTATTGTTTTGGAATGTCATATACCAAAAAAAATATGTTCTGAATAAAATCCAAGTGTATAGAATTCCCGATTTTAAAATAGTTCAGGTCAACTGTAAATAAATTCGAATATACCAGTTTTTCATTTCGTTAATTTGTTGAATGCTATTGTTAAAATTTTTGATTAAAAATATAAAGAAATAATATTTAACTACATTATCTATTCTTTTAAAAGTAAATTTTACTAGGCTAAAAAATATATATTTGATATTTGATGTTGTTTTCGATAGTTCATTGAAAAATTTAAAATTATTCAATAAACGAAGCTTAATTAAATTACAGAAGAAACATTTATTGATTTTCTTAGATAAATGAACCTAATGTATTATTTCTTCAGGTCCAAACAATTGGACGTCTTTAAAAATTAGTTTAGAGCATCAATAATGTAGAATTACGAACGAGTTTGAAAAAGGATGGTTCCCAGTGGAACGTTGCTTTTAACGGTCAACCCAACGTAATGCTACTTCAATAAACACGCATTTCACCTTACCACCAGGGCAGGTTTATATTTTATTCTTTTTTAAGACCATTATCAAGTAAACTAAAATTGACTTAGGAAAATGGAACAACTGGGTAACAAATTCGATTCAAAATAGCAGCAAACAAGTCTCTTTTTATTTTACAGAATTACTTTTTAGGCATTTGATAATGTAGTTTGATTAAAAAATTGGTGATAGAACTTGATTTGTTGCATCCAATGTTCCATCTAACCCTATATTTATTGTGTTTTCACCATTGCAAGTCACATATACAAGGGCTGAACAATAATAAATTTATAGAAGATAGTAATAACGCCTACTGCAACTAATGAAGATGTGATATCAACATTAGGTGAGTCTACTGTATCATATGTAGTGGTTGGTGCCGTAAACTCCAATGTGAAAGACCTTCGTGTGAAAATCCTTATGACTACGGATAAAAAACATTAAAAAGATCAATAAATTTTATGCTTAAAGATTGAGTAACATTTATGAGTGTGTGTGAGAGTTAAAATAGGAAACATAGGCAATGTACATAGAAGAAACAGTTTTTAAGGAATTAACCATGAGATTTGTAGGCAATAGATTTTGAAATATTAATATTTAACATAGATATATTTTGAATCATTGCAGAACTACATTTCATCGTGAGATAAAATAGTAATATACCTTCCCTTAACATGCACTTTAACTTGCAAAATAATTTTTAAAACAAAAGACAGTTTAAAAGTTAAAACATTCTGGTCCTTCATATTTAACTTTCCCTGTATACTCTGACACTATACCGGCTTCATTCTGATTTATTTCCTATTGTAAAACCTGTTTTTATCAAGAATTATGATATTTGAAATAGGGTTATGGGTTTGTGTGTGTGTCATATCCGAAAGCAATCAAAAATTCCAGTTTTCAGCTGCCGACTTTATAAAATCATAATATATTCGATTTTGTATGTGAGACATATTCTGTATATGTCAGTATATGATATACGGTTGAAGCATCAGATTTTAAAGATTTAATGACACTTCATGGCTAACATACTCAAAATATATTGACATATAATATGGACAATGTGTGTTCGTTAAGCTTAATTAACTGATTTTTATAATTTATTTTAAAATATTTATTGTTCTAAAATATTTAATGTTCTAAAATATTTATTGTTCTAAAATATTTATTGTTCTAAAATATTTATTGTTCTAAAATATTTATTGTTCTAAAATATTTAATGTTTTAATATATTTAATTTTATAAATTATTTAAAGGTCCTACATATTTAATGTTCCTAAATATTTATTGTTCTAATATATTTATAGAAATCTTATTTATTTAGAAATCTAAAATATTTTTTATTTTTTAAATGTTTAATTTAAAAAAATTGTTGGTCTAAAATAGATACTTTTCTAAAATATCGAGTGTTCCTAAATATTTATTGTTCCTAAACATGTAACGTTCTAAAATACTTAATGCTCCTAAATATTGATTGTTCCTAAATATGTATTGTTCTAAAATATTTAATGTTCTAATATATTTAATTTTTTATAATATTTATTACTCTAAAATATTTAATAATCTCTCAAATATTTAATGATCTAAAAAAATAAATGTTCTCAACTATGTAAATTTCTAAAATATCAAGAGTACTTAAATATTGTTACGCTGGTTTTTGGTATCACAATTTATTTCAGTTCAACTGTACAATAACTCAATTCAACTTTAACAATAACGATACAACTGCTAACATTAACATGTAACGTCTATCATAAAACTGAACCCTCTGACGTCAAGTCGTCTATTTATATAGCTTACTTCGACCTTCTAGAACCTCCTCGAACAATCTGGACTTTTCTTTGACAAGGAACGACATTTCGAGACATTTCGGAAATATTCTATCTTCTTCATTTACTCGTACCTTTACTTATGACGACCGCAGCACGCTACAGGGTGCTGCGTAACAATATTTATTGTTCTAAAATATTTATTGTTCTGAAATATATATTTATTACTCTAAAATATTTATTTATTGCTCTAAAATATTTATTGAGCTCTCAAATATTTATTGTTCTTAAATATTTAATGTTATAAAATATTTAATGTTCTAAAATATTTATTGTTTCAAAATATTTATTTATTACTGTAAAATATTTATTGTTGTTTCAAATATTTAATGTTAAATAAAATAATGTTCTAAAGTATGTAATGTTCTAAAATATTTAATGTTTTAAGTCAATATTAGGTCCTTATTTAATAACAATGTGTAATAAACAATTAGTTATTAGTAAAAAGAAACCAGAAATAGCAACTAAGTGGTTAAAGAGGCACACATACTTGAGTCCAACCTTTTCTGATACCGTAAGACCATAATTATTAAAAAAATTGTAAAGATTCAGTTTTCAACAAGATTTTTCTCAATATCATAATAATTTTTAGTGCATCTAAAGATTTTTATTTCTAACTTACCTTATAAAATGTTACCAAAAAGTATATGGCAATTACCTCAATCATGTTTTATATAGCCTTATATTAGCACCGTTACCCAAGTTCTAGATATCTAAGAGGTCAATAGAGGGTGCTGCTTTAGTATCAATAAAGCCAGTTTTATTATTCAGAAAATCGCCAAACAAAGGAAATTGAAATTCCTTCTTACATTGTTTACCGTTTTTCATGGAAGTATTCCAGTTTATTTCGAATGAACATAAACTGGCCTGCTCAGAATATAAATTGTAGTTGAATAAATTGTAGAAGTTTGAATGTATGCTGTAAAGAAATATAGAATTATAAAATGTATAGCACCAAATCAGACAATTATAGTGCAATTAGTGCCTCAAAACATGTTATTATAAGCTAAACTAAAGGTCTTTGACAGTTTGTTTCTAATTATATACTCCCACCTTCTTTTATTTACTCCGTCTTTCCTTGTCACATTTTGTTGATTTATCATCTGGAATTCTTACTAACATGTCCCAATCAATGTAATATTTTCATTTCATTTGGCTACTCTCCACTTTCTGATACAGCAATTTGAGTTCCGCATTTGTCCTTCTTCTTCTTCTCTTTTTCCTTCTACTCTCATTCCTCTAAAGATATCGATTAGGATTCGTCATAGATATTCATGTTCAAACATTATCTTCCCTCGCATCTTAATTTCTTCTTTATTATCTTCTTTCCCATCTTAATTGGTAACTGTTACTCCCAAATATACAAACCTACACTCCTTAGTCTACTCTGTTTCAATCTTAAATTCTCCTAAATCCCTTCCTGCATCTTCTCCCATTTCTAAGTATTTTATAAACTGTGTATTTTTTGTAAAAACAATCAGAAACACTTTCCCAATTAATTTTAAATTTAAATCAGTTTAACAAACGAAATGTTTTATATTCAATTGAGATACGTCAGCTCCAATTTTAAATTCACCAAGAAAAAGTAAATTACTGGAAAATACGATCTAAAACTGATCCAAATACAAATAGCCGGTTTTCAATAAAACCACTTCTCAATTAGAAACGTGACAAGACTTTCCAACTAAAAGTCTTTCTATTATAGAGTAGTTAACTTGTAACTAAAATGAGAAAAGGGAGGCCTGCAATTAGCGGTGTCATTATCGGAGCTATTAGCATGGCAACGTTTAATGGAAATATAACTAGAAGGGTTTTATTAATAGACGACGTCATTTTTTCGGCATGTTTTTGGGCGAGAGGCTGCTTTATTTAGAGATAAATGTAAAATCGAATCGAATATTAAATGGAGAGGAAATCAGTTTACTTTTTTACAGTTTACAAATAGTTCTGCATGAGCTACTGCTAGGATTATCAATGAAATACGCAATTCATAATTATCTAATCATTCGGATAATTTTGTAATAATATAAAAACAAAACCGCAGAGATTTTTAAAAAAACAAAGCAATCGAAGAACTAGTAAGAGTAGATCACCAGCAATATGGAGATAAGTAGGTATTTCGCCTTTCCCTATATTTTGAATATAATACAAACATAATTACCATCCAAATAAAATTAAACTGGTTTAAGAATTGAACGAAGATACTATTGATCGCCCTATCAAATTTAGTGAATTATTGAGTAAGCGTTTTACCGACAATCAACATCTATAATAATATAATAATAATAAAAGTTTCTGGGTAACTATAGACCTATATTTATATTATCCAGTATTTCAAAAAAATTAGGAAAATGGTAGACTTCGCCGTAAAATATAATGTACTAGCTGCAAAACCCGGCGTTGCATGGGTTAAAATATACACCGCATGTTTAATGGTGTAAAAAATACATGAAGACACATTTTTAATGTAGATATTATAGATTCCTATCTTAGATATTAAAACTTATTCGACCATTAAACTTACGGTATATAGAGTATTCTGGATCGTTTCAGAATGATAATAACCAATAATATTAATTTCGGAACTTTCTAGATCATTCCAGAAATTTTTAGAATTTTCTGGAACGTTCCAGAATGATAATAACCAATATTATTAATTTCGGAACTTTCTAGATCATTCCAGAAATTTTTAGAATTTTCTGGAACGTTCCAGAATGATAATTAATAGAAATTTCTATTTAATAGAATATTTAAATGTACATTACTTACATTTAGCTCATACACATTTAGGACCTTTCTCGATCATTATAGAATTTTTATGAACTTTCTGGAACGTTCCAGAATGATAATAACCGATTTTACACATTTTTGAACTTTCTAGATCATTCCAGAAATTTTTAGAATTTTCTGGAACGTTCCAGAATGATAATAACGGATAATATTAATTTCAAAACTTTCTAGATCATTCTAGAAATTTTCAGAACTTTCCCGAAGTTCTAATGAGTTAGAAAAGGACAGATATATATCTTATCACATTTTTGCCTCCCACAACCACCCATTTCCACCCACCGCGCCCAAACTCCCTTACTTCCTTCTAGGACCCAAGGAGTGTTTACCATCCCAATGGTGATGTTGTTGGAGTTGGTGGTGATAAAGAAAACCGGTCACACACATATTCTACGCTAGCATTTTATATATATATATATATATATATATATATAATTCAAACTAATTTATTGGGGGCAGCAGCAATATATAATAAAGAAAACTCTTTAAAGATGATCCAAGCTTTCGGAAATTTTAATAACTTATTTCCATCTTCAGGGAATCTACAAAAGGTGTGGTGTGTCTTCATAGGAATATAATATTATTAAGAGAGTGAGTTACTTACATCTTTGTGAGGATGAATTATTAATGATGTTAAATGTTATGATTTTGATGCACATATAGAATTAAAATTACACAGTTTTACAATATAACTTAAAATTATTGTGGTTTAAATTCAGTTTGAAATTTAACTGTTATGTCAATTTTTGTGTCATTCGTTGTTTATGTATACAAGTGTGTTAGATTAAATATAGAAATTACTAATAAGGAACCTAGTTAGGAAGATTACTTTGTACCTAAATTATTATTTAATAAAGTTTTATCTGAGAATGCAGTTTGATTAATTATTTCATCATCAACAAAACTGTCACTAATTGTTGTGATGAATGAAAGGATATATATATATATATATATATATATATATATATATATATATATATATATATATATATATATATATATATATATATATATATATATATATATATATATATATATATATATATATATATATATATATATATATATATATTAAGATTACATGATAGCATAGGTTCAGGGAAGGTCGATCTACTCAAACTGCCGTTATCAGTTTCCTTAATTACTTCTATGATAATTTAAATAAAAACAGAAGAGGTGTAGGTATTTTTATGGACTAAAGCAAAAAATCAAAGCTCAAAAGCTTATATCAGCAATCTAGATAATGTTTTACCTTTTTTCGTTTATTTAGATAAGGTAAAATTTTGTAATTTGTGCTGCTGAAAATGCACAATACAAATATTTATCGGTTATATTTATTCATAGAACTCTATTTATTACAATTAGTTTTTCTGATCTTCCAAATTTAACTTGCTTTTGATAAAATGTACCTACTCGCTCTACTTATTTTCTATATAATCTGTTAGACATAGCTAAAATCTCTGCGAAAACTTTCTTTGCTCACTTAGTGACTGATAGCTTGCCTGTTCTAATTTCCAAAGTATTATATCATCAACCGAGTGACTCCAGTGTGTACAAGAATGTTTGTTATCGGTCTAGGAATTTCCTGAGGACTGATTCAGAGAGAAATAAAATGGACAGTGGCGTTCTAAATAAGAATTTTATTTGGTTGAAATACGCGTTATTGCCAAAAGCTTTTAAAAACAACTATTATTATTAAATGACAACTGGTCACAAAATATAAAATAATGAGATTAAAATTTTTTATAGAGGGTATCTTGTAAAAATACCATTATTTGATGTAAAAAATCATTTCTTTTAACATTAAAAGATATTTTGTTTCTTTTAACAATAAAAGATATTTTGAACACGATTTATACTGCCTAAGTCCAGTTATCTTATAATCAAATACACAGGTTTAAAAAGAAGGTCCTTTATTTCTTACAAAGTTAATTTACCTAATTCAATTTTCCAATAGCCCTTATTCGCATCTAATATTGAAAAAAGTTTTGACCTTGACATATCTCTGGTGATTTCTTCAAATGTAGGTAGCTCATAATATTCCCTAATTATTAATTCGTTTAAGTTCTGAGGATCAAGGCAAATCCTAATATTACCGTTTGGCTATCGGCTCAGATATGGGTTCTATAATATTATCTTTAATCATACGGTCTAACTCTTGTTATAATTTATCAAGCAAAGCAAAAGGTACTCTATGACATAGTACAATTTTTGTATTATAATCCTTTTTTAATTTAAATTCCACCGGATTCATTTTAATTTTTCCTACGCTACTAAACAATTCACCATATTCCTTATACATCAATTTCTTTTGACTTTACAATTTTATCAATATTTCTAGTAATTAAAATTAGTTTTTGAGCTGAGTTTATACCTAAAATTGGAACAGACTTATTTTCAGTTTTAACTATAACAAAATTTAGTGAATAAGTTTTTTCTCTCCAGAATATTTTCAGATCACAGGTCCTTAATACATTTAACTTCCCACCATAGCCAGTACTATTAATATTTACTTTTTCCAACTTTTTTAAATCTAATTTTTTTTAAATATACTTAGAGATTACATTAACATGGGCTCCTGTATCTAATTTAAATTTTACAAATTTGTTACATTCAACAATTTTTAACATTTGAAACCAATTATCTTGAATGTCATTAATTTCAACTGAACCCAAAATATATTCATTACAACTGGCATTTTCATCAAAATAAATAGGTAGATTCAATTCACTTACATTTTCAACTACCACCTGATCACTTTCAATAGTATTAACTCTGCATGTTTTACAACAGGAGATAGTGGTTGTTTTTCTTACATTTATTACATACTTGTTCATAAGCTGGGCATCTGTAAGATTGGCGTTGTGTCCCACACCTTCTCCATTCTCGAATATTTTTGCTCTCTTCTTTCTATTGGTTGATAATCATTTCCTCGATTCCATTTCACTTCTTTGTTTATTCCAATTGATCTTTTTATTAAACAAATTTCATTCGAAACTTCTTCACTGTTGGTTATTGTTTTTAAGTCTTGATGCAACAGTTCTACAGCTCTACATATTTCCACAGCTCTATTTAAATCTAGATTCTTTCAATTAAGAGTATGTCTCTTATTCTTTGCTCCTTTACTCCACTGAGTATCCTATCTCTTATCAATCTTTCCTTGTATGTCCCAAAGTCACAATTACTTGCTATTTTCTTTAATTCTTCATAGTATTTATTAAATGTTTCCCCTGGTAATTAGTTTCTGGTGTTAAATTTATGTGTTTCCACACTGGGATTTAATTTTGGCAAAATATACTCGTCCAGGATCAGTTTTTTCTGTTTCGGCTAGTTGCATGTTATTTATAATTTCCATTGCCCCTTCACCTATGCAATGAAGGAAAACTGCAGCTTTTATTGGCTTAGTTTTGTCTTCGCACCCTGTAGCCAAACTATATGTTTTGAATGACAATTTAAATTTCTTCCAGTTGATGCCAAGATCTCTCTCCATTTTCATGGGAACTGGCTGGGGCAAGAACTCAATCTTTTCCTTTTTTTTTTCTAACCTCCAAATGGGTTTTCAATTTGTTTTCTTTTTCTTTTCAGAAATCCACACGTTCCAGTTTTTATTTTCTGTTTTTCTGCAGGTTCTTAAAATTTTTTCTGCGATGTTATAATTATAACCGTGGTTAAATGTAATAAAACTAATAACAATTAATGGGAGCTTTATTACACAGTTTACTGTTTGGCTGCTACAACAAGTAGGCCGAACAGTAGATGTAACCAAGCATACATAACTACTAATTCTAACTACATGTTACTAGTTTTGCAACTCACAACAGAAACAATTTAATTAATACATCCCAATGAGACTTCTTAGATAAGTAATTAGATAATAAGATTGCTAGATTAAAATTTTAGGTTAGTCAATAATGACTAGAACAATATTCTAACAAAAAAAAAACTATTAAGATTTTTCGAGGATATTCTTCTTTCTCTACGACGCTGACTGGTCGTAACGAATTGCACAATACAAATAGTCCTTAATAGAGGGTTATCCTGCAAATGCCAGGACAGTGTGCATCCCCAGACAGACGTAGGGTGACTCACATAACACAATCATCAAGGCGGGTTTGAAAAAGTTCGCTAGTTTATGGCAGACAGTCAGTGGGAGAATTCCGATATATACGTGAAAACATAAAAAATATTTACGATCAGATGGTAATTATTATGATGCAATATTATTTTATATTTTTGACTGTAAAAGTGAAAACGTTTGAATGCAGTTTTTAGTTACTTTTTGGTAATAAAGTTATAAAAAAGGCGAATATATTTTTATGATAGTTAAAGTGACGCATACTCGTGGAGACATATTATTGCATTTTCATAAAAGTTATTGCAAAAAGTAGCATTTTAAAGGCAGATTTTGTTATTTATTACTATGTGAATTCATCGATATTTTGTCGCCTGTTTTGGTGTGCTTTTTAATGATTCCTATAGAGGAGTTAAATCTGGTGAACTACTTGAATATTCGATTGATCCTCTTCGCTCAATTCATCTATCTTTTTGCAAAAAAAACGCACTGTTATTTTTATCTAATTTAAAAACAAAATTACACGCCTCATATTGTCAAATATTTCAATATGAAAGTTATTTTAATAAATTTCTTGCATCGCATTTCACGGAAAACTGATTTCGACTCGGGAACTCCGAAAAGATGATAACCATTCAGCTGATAATAATTTCCGACCCGGTTATAAATCACTCCTACGTACACTCTGCCTCCAACCTCCAAAGGACATTTTAATGCCTTTGGTGAGATTTTGCAAAACTCCAATCTTTGCCCAAGTGGGCGAAATGCGTATTTGAGCTGGACGAAAGGTCAAAATCGTCAAAGTGTTTAATTTCAAATTAGGCTTTAAATTTAAATAAAAATTAAATCAGATAGGATTTATTGGATTGCCATCTTAAAAAAATGTGTCGGATGTGGAACCATGTAGACTGCGCGGAATCAGAGGAAAACGAATATGTCTGCGATTATTGCAGTTACTTAAAATAAGGCTTTAAAAATACATTTTTTATGGTAGCCCATATTTATGGCACTTTATTATTTGATCCCCCAGGAATATTTAACGAAAATAAATAAAATAAAAAAAAGACAAGTTAAATTTCCAAAAAAATGAGCCTAATATAGAAAAAGTAAAAGTTTTTTTGACAATTCTGGGCAAAAATAGTACAAATGTCGTTAAAAATAAAAATGGCAGCTCATATTTGTATTTTCTCCTCTGAACGTTTATGAAATCTTTATAACTAGAGATCTGGTGTCAAAAACGAATAATTGCCAGTAATTAGTAATTATAGGGAATCAAGTTTTGATGGTTATATAAGATAAAAAAATGAAGTATCGCTTAATTTTCGAGAAAAAATAGTCAAAGTTGTATAATATGGTATTTATGTATAATAACTACAGTAAATTCTCGTTTTCAATAACACCATTTATGCTTTGTATTTTTACTTGCGTATTCTATACTTTTGATTGTAGATACTTCATATCTTGGCTTCTGTTTCGCATTTGAATCTAAAATTACAAATATTTGCACACTGCTATCTTTTTAATTAAAAGTCACATTAAACCATTGCTATTCTTGGCAAACTAAAGTTGTTTTAAATCAAAATAATGCTGGTATTTTTTTAATTTATTCAAAGGGTATTTAAAGTATTTTTAATTAAATATTCAGTGCAATTCTACAAAGGTAAATGACTAAAGCATACTTGAATTTAATTTAATGCAGCAACTACAACTTCATTGTTGATACATAATAGGCATTACTGTGTTAAAATAAATAATAAACGAAGACATCATTAGAGGTAAATCCAAACTAACAATAACATTTTTAGGTAAATAAATAAATATTAATAGATAACTTTAATGTCAAGAAATTTACCGAGACTTTTTGTTAAAATAATGAATGCCACAAAGACAGATGACACTTTTTTGTAAAGAATATTAATCACTAGAATTCCTTCTTCTCCCACAAAAATTCGAAAAGAAAACTACCAAGAAAATGTTGATAAATTACATTATAGTGAAATATTACCTTGTATTAGACTAATGGAATACATCAAAGATAAGGTATATTGGATGGAAGAGCCGATTCATAACATCAATACGGTCTGATATATGCTTTTAAGTAAGCACTGTGAATGTTTGTTAAGAATTGTATATAAACAGAAAGCAAAACTCGTTCCTATGAAATTGTTATAAAAAAGTTTTCAGAATTATGTTTTAATTACGTATATTTATGTATTGATTTGCAGTTATAATAAACATTAATTAGCATGCAATTTAAAATGTAATATCCAGTTTAATTAATATTATATAATCTGATTTGAAAACCAGTAGTTACATTTTTTACATTTTTGACTCTAATTTAACTTTGTTCGTCTATGATCTATAAACAAATTATTAACTTTTAAATCATTTCCTAAACTGCGGCATCTTTAAATATAATTTGGAAAGAAATAATTATTCTACAGTATGGTTCAAATAAAAGGAGTAAAAATCATTGAAAATAGAACAGGAAACGGCAAAATCCCTAAGACCAATAAGTCTTACGTCCTTTGTACTCAATACTTTGGACTGCTAGACAGGCATATTATAGACGGGATATTGGTTCAGAGGCCAATATACCAATACCAATACGCCTATAGCGCAGGGAAATCAACTGAAACAGCTCTCCGTCAATTAATAAAAGGGGTGGAAAACAAGGAGATAATGCTGGGAGCATTCTTGGATATCGAAGGTGCATTTTACAATACCTCCGTTGAATCGATCATTAGATCTCTCAAATACAGAGGAATCGAGGACACGTGCATGTCCTGGATAGACTCTATGTTAAGGGAGATAACTATAAACACAACCCTTGTGGGAGAGACAATAGCGGCACGGGCAGCGAGAGGATGTCCGCAGGGTGTAGTGCTGTCTCCACTCCTGTGGAACCTTTTAGTGGACGGGCTGCTTAGGGCTCTCAAAGATAAGGGATATAAAACCCTGGGATATGCGGATGATCACTATTATGGCACAGGGAAAATACAACACTATAGTAAGAGATCGAATGCAAGAGACTCTAAATATAGTAACAACATGGACAGAGATAAAACAAATCTAACAAGATTGCATTCACCCACAGGAGAAAATTGGAGGGACTAGGGCCTTTAAACCTAAGAGGTGCAAGCATCCAGCTTAAGGAGGAGGTAAAATATCTCGGGGTTACTCAAGACTTACCTGGAACCAGCATCTAGAAAAAAACACAAGGAGAGCGGAAACCTCGTTAATGATGGCAAGGCGATCCTTTGGAAAAAAAAAGGGTGTTAAAACCGGACATGGTATATTGGGTTTATAACATGGTGGTGGGACCGATAATAATATACGCAGCTTTGATGTGGTGGCCAAAGACACAGCAAAGGAAAGCAATAACGAGGCTAAGCAAGGTACAAAGACTTATCTGCCTCGGAATAACGGGGGCAATGAAAACAACCACCACAGCTGCAATGGAAGCACTAATAGGACTCCCACCTCTTCACTATGTGATACAAGGAGAGGCAAGATTAGGTGTTTACAGATTAGAGAATACACTGGAAAATCTTGACATTAGGCCAGTCATATAAGTATCTTAAAGTTAGTGACATGAGACGTGTTAGACATGAGATCAGACCACATAACCAAGAGGTACTCTTTTAATACTTCATTTGAGGATTTTATACAGGAAAAACCGGAGATCACCATAAGAGAGCCCAATGCCCAACAACAGGAACAAACCTGGTATACAGACGGATCCAAAACTGCGGAAGGCACTGGGGCGGGGGTATTCTCCAAAAACCCTGATACTAACCATAGCTATGCTATAGGAATACATTTCAGGCCGAGGTATATGCAATTTTGCAATGTGCAAAATCGAACAATGAAAGATCTGTCGAAAATCAGCATATTCAAACAATGTCAGACAGCCAAGCTGCACTTAAGGCCATATCGAGTCAGAAAGTTACGTCGATGCTGGTATGGAAATGCATCGAAGAACTAAGAACACTGGAAGACTGAAATAGGCAAGGGATCTAAGGCAACAAAAAGGCTGACGAACTTGCAATAAGAGGGTCAAAAGAAACACCGGAACCAAACCCAGGAGTACCAAAGGTTTCATAAACGACTGGATTCGGGAACAACATATTAACTATTAGGGAAGCAGTAAAAAGACAAGAACAAAATTGGCATGTACAATGAGCAACTCATATGCCGACTGTCACAAGAAACCAGGAACGACCAAACACATACTGTGCGAATGTGAAGCTCTAGATTGCAAAAGACAGGCACTTTTCGGACAACCCCAGGTTGATCCAACAGCATATAGAACCCACTCACCCAAGGATCTGTACAAACTTGTACAAGGTACAAAGGTGACAGAGTGGCTGCTATGAACTTACATGGGGTAAAATACAATAAGCCAATAGGCTTCAGTGTTATTGGGAGACATAGTCAGACGAGCCCAGGAGAAAAAAAATCATTGTAATGGAAAAAAGTAGTTGGTTTTTTTGAAAAAATGCTCGGACAGATCAATTTTTCAGAAAGAATTTTCTCCCACTTCCCATTTTTAAGCAGTGACGTCATTGACAATTTTTCGTTCTTGATTTTGATAAATCTTGCAATTTACTACTCAGAAACATAATATTTTTGAGCTTGCCTATAATAGTAGACATAGAATTAGTACCGTCATATGCTTGTCCACGACATAATGCTATAGGGATGTTAAAAATTATTTAGCTCGTTGAGAATAGCATTATAACACGATTACTATGCAGAGTAGCGCTGTAATGAAGAGACTACCTCTAAATTATTAAGAGTAAAATTTATTAGGTTATCTCCTGAGAATTTTGAGTTGAATATTACAATATTATTTATTCGCTGTTGCCTCTTCAATTGTTTATTCTTGGATTTCGGGTTACTTATTTCACTTTCTAGCTCTTCAATTTTTTTGCTGTCCTCTAGTAACAACTTCTTTATATCTGCTATTTCTTTAGTCAATTGATTAGTAATGTTTTCTGCTAGTTTGTTATTTTGTTCTTCAATAAAAATTTTTAATTTTTCTAAAATATCGCTGTCAGTATTCATTTTTTGATTTTATTTTATGATAATTGGAATTTAATTTTTGTTTTTTCGTATTTTGCACCTCTACTATAAACTTGAGAAACGTATTCTTTGTTGTTTTTATTCGTCTTATGCAATATCGGTGTTACAAAATGTGCATACTTTTATTATTTTGATAGATATAGTCATATAGTACTCACTGTGTAAAATTTACAATTTTTAAACACTTTTTTCCACTGTTTTACATTATTTGTTTCGCACATATATCAGTAAAGATCGTACCGTTACCAATATATCTTCATTCCAGATTGTATCTGTGTAATATTATGTATTATTATGGGACTGAATTTATAAAATTAACATTATTTGCCTATGAAAGTATTTAAAAAATATATTATTTTAGTTGACAAGTGTGACAAATTGTGAAAATGAATAAATTTGCAATAAAAACTGAAAAATGGTAGGTAAAGCTTTATATAATATTTTTTACACAAAAAGCTTTCTATATGACCTGATATATATTTAAAAATAATCTAAAAATATGAAGAAAAGTCATTTGAATAATTAATAATGTTTATACATGGTTTTCAACATATTTAAAACAAAGCAAATATTATGAATATTAAATATTCATTTTTTGGTTTATTAATAGTTGTACAATGCTTGAAAACAGTAAAATTTTGATAATGATAACTACTCTCAATACAAACTCTGATAATAAAAAAACCAGCGATATTGGCTCTTGTGCAAAGTTTTGAAGACCCATTTTAAATTACCACAAACCGCTATTGATTTATTTAAAAGGTAAATGTGTTTTATTACAATCAATAGGAGGTAGAATGGTCCTTAAATTTTCCTAGAAAAAATGATTAAACATTTTTAATTTAATCCGCTAAAAACTTTTTTATTATCTGAAAATAAAAAAAAACTTTTGTGTTTTGTATAAAATTCATCCACTGTTTTATCCACTAATCCACATTTCCTGCATTTATTTCTCTTTAACACCTTAATCCTTATTTTCATGTAGTCAAAACGTTTGTTGCTTTGTGAATATATAACTAAAGCTTGAATTAATTACCTTTAATTACTAAGTAATTAAAGATTCGCTGCTATTGAAATTTAATTATTAGAATTATACACCAATTCTGCTCCATTTACTCCAAACTGCTTCTTTTCAGCATTTCAGCGAAACGATTAAATCAGCGTCTATTTTCCTTCCTTTTTGTTACGAAGCGTCGAGAAAAGAAAATCATATTTTCCGATCTGACATTACCCACCCACTTACTGTAAAATTATTTGTATTCGACAGTAACGCGCTACGTTCGTGTTTGATATGAATAAGATAAGACAGTGTTTGAACTGTTTGGAACTAAAATAAACCTGTAGGGCATACACATGGAGTATAAGGTCAAGGTTAGAACAGGTATTTTTAATGATATAATATTTACATATATTTGAGAACAGGGTGAGTGATTGTAACAAATAAAGCAGACATATTAATGAAATGTGGTCTCACGCTCTTATATTCATTTATAGGAATTCTGCAGCAGCCCATGTCAATTTGCATGGTTCGTTATAGGATTTGATGTATGCCGTATTAACAAAAATTTTATTTCTGTTGATATGATATCCATATTGTAAATCGCTATGTGTAAAATTTAAGATTGTATAATAAAACTAATATAAATATCAATCAAAGGTTGTAGGTTATCGAAAGATAACATTAAAATAATTTATTGCCCATTGCACGTTTAATAATATAAAATTAATAAAATATATTAAATAAATAATTAACAAATTGTAATAAAAATAAAATAATAGAAAATATGAATTTAAAAATAAGCTTTTAATTTGTTTTTTAGTTCATACACACTTCAACAAATTGGTGTAAGGTCGTTTACTTAAGAATGTAGGTAATATATATTATATCTAGATGTTAACCTAGGTACAAAAAAATTAATTTTTCAAAGCAACAGCGCAGTTAATTTTACCTTTAACAAATTAGGCAAGACCAAAAAGGGGGGGTTATATCAACGAATGCTCCATGTGGCCTTCTCAAGAAAGTTCGATTACCAAAACGACAATTATGAAATTATGGTATTCTCCAATGCTATACGATGATGCTATTCACCACTTTTAGCTAAACTGAAAGCAACATAATTATATGAAAATGGACGAATAGTTTGTCGAAATTAAAAAATAATAATTCATCCGAATCCAAGATTCCAGTCTCCTATTTTTTCATCATGGAATCCGCTTTTTAGAATAACCCTGACTAAAAACGAAATAATGTGCAAATCCGGACTTCATCGGCTTGAAAGAAAAAGAGATATATTCTTGGAAAAACGAAAACAGAGAAAAAAGATTTTTTGCAAGCAGCATTACAATGGGCTTTTCATTTTGTAAAGTGAACTGTTATTCTCTCAATTTCATACGATTTTCACTTCATTGTATTACTTTTTTAGGAATTTAATTTAACAAAAAACCTGAAACATACAAATAGTATTTGAATTACAACAGTTCATATGACAAATGACAAATTTTCAAAATAGAAACACTAAACTATAAAAAAATGGAAACAAACAAATACATATAATATTGAGGTACTATCCAAAGAGGATTTCTTTTATTAAGTTTAAATTTTCAAAATCATTGACATACAGTTGTGTTCCATAAAGTTGGATCCATATGGGAATTTTTTTAACATTACTATTGGGAAAAAAAGTCGTAGGACATTCAATTCTGCTCTTTTAAAAGCATAAAATAGCCCATATTAAAGTTGGCTGGGTAGTGCATTAGTTTTCAGTCAAATTCAGTATTTTTTTAAACCGGTCAATTTTTTTTAAATGCCAATTTGACAGAAATCCACATACTTTGATTACTATACGGTGCAAGAGAGAGGTCCGACACGCACAACATAGGGCGCGGCCATTTTGATTCCTATGCCACAGTTTATAGCTAAAGAATCAGATCGCTCACTCTGCGTCGGCACTTTTGATCTCAATGTTCCAGTTTATACACTGAGCAACTCGGATAATACAATATATGACAACCGCCTATAATAAAACAGCAGTCTTCTGCGTATCCTGAATTTGTATCCCTGGAGTGGATGTTATTTTGGAACTTTCAACTGGTCCGAGTGAGTTAACTGATTCTTTAGCAATAAACTGTGACTCCAAAAATAATATTCACTGACACTGACAGCAGCAAGCAAAATATCAGGTGCGTTTTAATCTTCCGCTTCTGCTTCCGGAATTGTCGGTTTAGTCGTTTTAACCTGTCAGATTAAAACAAGAAGCGGATGATTAAAACGCACCTATGAAAAATATTGCGCCAAGATGTAGGCAACACGTAATAAGGGATCAAAATGGCGGCGTTTTCTATCTCCTTTTAAAAGGCACTCAGAAAGCTGCGCAGTGCGACCATTCTCCGTATAGTAAAAGAAAATCAAAGTATGTGCAGAAATCTAATGTTAGTAGCCAACTTTGATATGAATTTTTTCAAATTTTTAATAATAATATTAAAAAATTCTATATGAATCTAACTGTATGGAACACAGTGTATATGTGAATTTAAAGTGTATGAATTTTATATTACATAATTTTATCAATTAGTGGTGTGTTGAAATAAATATTTTAATACAAGATAAATCTAAATTTTATTCATTTTTATCAACTTGGATCAATGCTGGCCAAATTTCTAAATTTGAAATTTAATAATTTATGAGTAAACTCAATTATATTATGTTTGCCTGAATTAATTCAATTTAAACTGAGTTCAAACCAGAAAGAAACTTTTGAATAAAATATACGCAGGCATAACTTTCAATGGCATGAATAACAGCTAAGGAAACTCTGGAAATTATCCGTTCTAAGGTTTATTAGCTTGCTCGTGGAAGTGCCATCGTTGCAAAATCGACCCACTTTATGAATTATTTCAGTGAGATAAAAGTGGCAAAATCGTTGAAGTGCTAGATGATTATTTTTTTATTGTAGAACTATAGAGGGTTGTAATAATGCACATAATTTTCGATCCAATAAATATTACCTAAATCCTCGAATCATTATGTGTATTAATATAACAAATATACACGAAAAAAAACTCACTAACCGTTAGCGAACTTTTACTTTCCGCAAATAAAAAGTTGTATACTCTATAGGAAAGGTAAAATGTTTGCCTATAGTAAGTAAAACAAGATTTTTAAAATTAGTCACCTGTGGTTAGTGAACAGTTTTATTAGTTTTTAGATGATCTACAGTTAGTGAACTATTTACTTGTGGTTATTGTACATTAGTTTCTTACTATAGGTACATTTTACGCTACTAATTGGCTTTGGTTTATGTGCCGCTAGTTAACTGTTCACAAAAACCCTGTACGCTACATAGTACTCCATGAAAAAGGTGTATTACCTCAACCTAAGTTGCCCTGTGAGCTGTGACCGTCCGGTACTAAAGACAATGCAAATAAGAATACAGATTATTCGATTTTTAATTCGTTGATGTTTCGGTGATGATCGGGATTTACTGTAATGAAGCAGTCGCTAGCCGTAAGTGATTGTTTTTAATCATAAGTAAAAGTTATCCAATGATAAATATATGTGATTTTATAGTTAAAGCAGTTTTAGAAACATTATTCTGCAAACTGTTTACTAGAGGTTATTAAAAAACCTCATTTTAGGCAACTTTTTTACTTGTGACAGAAATACGTGTTTAGAAATATACTTTTACTTATGGTAATTTAGTTATTTTTTGAAATAGTTAAATAATAAATATGGCAATCTTATTTTTTTGCATAGGGCTAACACTTGAAGCATTTCCAACGTTTTTTCTCCTACAATCAGAAATTCTGTATGTTGACAGTATAACATATGAACTCCAAATGACACACAAATCGAGTATGCTGATCAAAGTGATTTGGTTACATATTTTGTGGCTTGAATCATAGTCACAATCTTCAGAAAAAGTTGCTTTTACTGTTATTTAAATTAAGATTCAAATCTTAATTTGACTCCTAGTTTTTACCTGTAGTAATTTGTACTGACAATTTTAAATGATACCGCGTTTTATATTATTTAAGGTGACCGCAAGATGACGCCACTTCTTTCCAAATGGTTTAAAGAATACCCACTTCAGCGCTGCAAAACTATCTCGAATTTTAACATTCTAAATGTTTAAAACCAATAATTAGGATCTCATTTTTGCATTTTTAAATAGGATTTAAAATAATTTTCTTCTCTACCGCAATAGAATTAAAAATATTTTGAATATTTTAACACGAACAAATAATGTTTAAATTTAATTTTGATTTTATTTCATATATTGGCGATTTAGGATATTTAGGATAGAGCAAACCTTCCCACAAGCAGTATCGACTTTTCTCCTACATAAAGTAAAACCATTAAGTACGTGATAAGATTGCAGTCGGAGTCCGATCACTTACCAAAATAAGCAGAATCAAGGTTCAATCGGAATTCAATTAGAATGAATGGCGTAGGCGATATTTTTTCGTTTTAGTATGAGTAAATAACTTCCAATCTTTGTGAATTATTTATTTTTATTGTTTCCTTGGACTACAAAAAAAAACAGTAAAGAAGTTATCAATAACCACAGTCTTAACCACAAAAAATATATTGATTAAAGTTGTATTTGGTCTCTGGTCCTGTTAAATTATTTTTGGATCTACTGCAACACTTTACAGAGTTGTTCTTCGAATTTCTTACAAACTGTATTAATTTTGTAAATATAAGCAAAAATACCGTCATATCTTCACTTACATATCGTAAATGGTTCTAATATTAACATGCATCCCCTAATGGGCCTTACCCTTAAATTATTCAAACCGTATAGGAGAGGTTCCTTTGACAGTTGACGTTTTGGCCTCTTAATTCTACATAAAGGAAAGTAACTGCAAAATAACATGTCTGTTTGGCAAAAATATTATACTATATAATAAAAATCTCTTTAATTATGCTCTACAAATAATCAAATATTCAAAACAATCAACTACCAATAAATCATTTTTATTCTCGTTCTTAGTTATGGTGCGTTAAAATGTTTAAGATTGTGAAAACGATTAAAAGGGGCAAGATTCAGTTTCCAGCATGAGATGTCCATTTTGTTAACTCAAACATCAACAACCCAATAACGTGCTACAATAGAAATGATAAAATGTTTCAAATTTGATCTATTAAACCAGCGGCAGGAATAGTTTTGTGTCCTTTGAGAGCATTTTACCTCATTGATGTTACTGATATAACAGTAATAAAGACATTCAGAGAATACTTTGTAATTGCTGTTTGCTTTCTTAAACATAGTTCTTTGTAGCTGCAAGTATTTTATTTTATATTTGTTGAAACAATTTTGCTATATACATGTTGCCCAAATTGCCTTGACGAAAATGAGGCGACTTCCTTTATAAGTTTTGAATATATAACCAATGTATCTTATTGTTATATCAAACAGCATGCTTTATAAATTTGCTCGTTTTTATCTTTAAAATGTTACTAAAGACAAATATAAAACCCATTATAAATCAAAAAGCCTTAAAAAAGAAATTGTTGTTATAGATTCGACATAGCTGTTCTTAAGAAATACTGAGTATCTCTTATAAGAAAAATTTATAACATATAGTAAATATGCTGTAAGAATATTTATATAATAATATTGTAGTGCTATTTTGTTTTCAACAGCTAAATTGCATCATTTGCTATATTTATGAGTCAATATTGAATGTCTAAAACAACTATAAAACCTTTATAAGAATTGAATGTTCTATAATTAAAAGGTTATAAGAGAAGTGTACTGGTTGGGAAGGCTTTGTACTCCTCATTTGCTGATTTCAACTATCTATATGATCAATAATAGTAAAAGGTTAAGTGTAAGGGTTAAAGAAAAGGTCCTTTATTTCTCACAAGTCAATTTAATTGGAGACCAGTTTCGAAGCTGTCACTTCATCATCAGGCACACCTAAATGGAATATCAAGGAGTATATATAGTATATAGTATATAGTACCCCAACGTTCTCTGCGCTTATTTAAATTAATTTCAGACTTATACCCCCACTCATTTGATCTTCAATCAGTTACTTACCACAAATTAATTAACTCTCCCAATTTAGATTCTCTTCTCTGTTTCCATTAATTTTTTGCCCACTCTCATCTTATTAAATGTTTTATTAGTTTATTCAAATTCTCCCACGTGGTTGTCATACGCCAAAATTTGACTTTTCTTTTTTTGAAATTCGTACTTGTCAACTTAGTTTCCGTTTCCTGTAACAGTAATTTTTCTTTTGATTATCTGCTTCAAATTTCCCTTTTACATATGAATTTTCATATTTTCTTGTTCAGTGTTCTAATTGTCTTGTTAGTATTTTTTGCTTTCTCATTTCCCAGTTCAATATTTTTACTTTCAATAAATTCTGTCATCGCCCCCTATACTCACTTTCAGTAAATAACACCTTTGTTAGTACACTATTTATCCACTAAATTTAAATTTATAGTTTACTACATTGATTCGTTAAAAAATCTAGATAGATGTCTTGAGTCTGATAATTTTTACTTTTTACTTTTATTAATTGACGTTATATCCTTAAAATTTTTAAACTGTTTGTGCTTGTAAAAACTATTTTGTGTTGTTTAGTTAATAATAGTCTTACATGTGTTTTAATTAATTTATTCAAACAGACATCTCGCGGTTTAACCTAACCTACAATATTTTTAAAAAATACTATTGTATTACATATGACTTTTTTAACTCGTTTTGTTAAACTTTATGTAGCGCTTCCTTTATGGAAATAGTCAAGGTGAGTCAAGGTTATTGTTTAACTTCTTTTGTGTTTTTTCTGTTTTTTCTGTTATTTTGTATATGTTAAAGTCCGTTCATGCTTTTATAATTGTTTTTTTTATTACAACTGACTCCTTGACATTCCATTTAGGTGTGCCTGATGATGAAGTGACAGCTTCGAAACCGGTCGCCAATTAAATTGACTTGTGAGAAATAAAGGACCTTTTCTTTAACCCTTACACTTAATCCCTACTACTCACATATGGCTACCCTCTTTCCAAATAGTAAAAGGGCTATAGGAGTTCGAGCACAATTCTTACGTAAATTAACATGGGAAATCGCTAAGGTTTATTCTGGCAATTTTTGTCGCTTTCAAGGTCACTCATCTTGACGTCACGTGTCATGACGTCACCAGCCAACTGTTGCTAACCTGATCTAACCTAACCAGAACTGATCCGGAACAGTTACCGAACTGATCCGGATCGGTTCTGGTTAGGTAAGATCAGGTTAGCAACAGTTCCGGATCAGTTACCGAACTGATCCGGATCAGTTCTGGTTAGGTTAGATCAGGTTGGCAACAGTTCCGAATCAATTCCGGATCAGTTCTGGTTAGGTAAGATCAGGTTGGCAACAGTTGGCTGGTGTCATGACACGTGACGTCAAGACGAGTGACCTTGAAAGCGACAAAAATTGCAAGAATGAACCTTAGCGATTTCCCATGTTAATTTACATAAGGATTGTGCTCGAACTCCTATAGTCCCTTTACTAATAATACATTTTGATTAGTCAAATTTTCTCCATAAATATAGTTTTTCTATCGTTGACATCTTCTCTCCTAAAATCTGCAGGCCTTCCTCCACTTCTTGCCATTTTACTCTCGGTCTACCTCTTCGGCTAGTTTGGAGCTGTACTTTTATCATCTTGCATTCACAGTATATGCCTCATCCAACGTATTATTTGGGCATTGACGACTTTTACCTTATTGTCATACAGTCTCAATGATAAATCGTATAAAATTTTTTACATGCATTTATTCTGCTTAACATCTTTCTTTCCCATATTCCCAGTTTATAAGTCTTATTACAGACTTTTTTGATCTAAGGACTCTCATGATTTATCCAACGTACATTGTTGTCTTTTCCGCCGATTTTGTTTCTAATTTTATAAGTTTTTTTCTTTATCTTTAATAACTAATATATTTTTATTTTCTTTTTTGTACGGTTCCCATACACTTTGTTTTATTTTGTTAATTTTTAGACAAACCATAATATTTTTCTCAATGTATAATAGTGCATCAGTTGAGAGGTGTCCCTTCTTTAAAACCGAACTGACCTTCTGAAATTAGATTTCATTTATTACAAAAAGAGACAGTTCTCTTCTTTAATATGTTTTTAACTATTTTAGTTAATTTGAATGGATAGTGCACAATACAAAAAAAAACTTATTTGGACAGGTTCGTTTTATCATTAATCAATCGTTGTATTCAGATAACGACATTAATTGTACATATTGCTGTATATTATTTATAATTTATCTGTAATTGGCAAGCCACATATATACGATTATGATTATATATTTAAAAAGATTTACCAATTACCGTAAATTATTTAATAAATGTTAGGGTAATCTATGATAATATCGATATTATGCGGAATTAATTATAACACGCGTACGTATATGTAATCTACCTAACCTTGAAAATGTCAGGTTATAGAAATTTTATTTCATTATCTAGGTCCTTTCGATATTTTCGTCTATACCAAATTTGATTACAATCTCTTAAAACAATGACAAAATATATTTGATAGAACAATTAACAAAAATATTAGATAACCCTCAGATATATTATATTTAGAAATTAAAGTGATAAACTTGAGATAGCTATTTATTCACAATATTCTTTTTTATACGTTCAAAAATAGAACAAGCATTTAATTTAAATAATAGTACACAATAAACATAAAACAAATAATACAAATCTAAATAAAATAAAAAATCTGATGTGTCCAACACATGACTTTCCTATCTAGTTATATAAATGTTTAGAGGATAAACTAAATGTAAACATTGTCCACATACATCTACCTCGAAACATTTTTCTATAGATATTCATGGAAAACGAAAATACTGAAAAATTTTAATTTCCTACAATTTTTTCATTACGGTCCATTTTAGAAAAATCATGTATAAACAAAAATTATAGAGATCGATATCGCAAACAACTTTTATTTCAAAAACTTTCATAATAAAAATCAGAATTTTGTACATTTTGTCAAATTTCTCGAATACGGACCATTTCAGGAAATTTTTACATAAAACAAAAATTACAGAATAATATTAGAAGTAACTTTTATTTGAACAATTTTCTTCTCCAAACATAAATAACAGATATATTCCATAAAATATAAAAACGGCCTCACATAAAGTACCCCCCCAGATATTTCGACTTTGTCCAAAATCTAATCATTTCACGTCAGGCCGAAATAAAAAAAGTTTAAAATTTAATGTTTTTTTCTTTATCCGTTTTTGAGTTTTCTTCAAAATTCGAAATTTACACATTTTCTCAAATATCTCGAATACGGTCCATTTTAGAGAAATTATGTAGAGAATAAAAATTATAGAGAATTATATTACAAACAACTTTTATTTGAACAATTTTTATAAAAAAATATTTTTTTTACATTTTGTCAAATTTCTCGAATACGGACCATTTTAGGAAAATTTTGTATAGAACAAAAATTATAGATAATAATATTAGAAGTAACTTTTATTTAAAGAATTTTCTTCTCCAAACGTAAATAACAGATATATTCCATAAAATATAAAAATGACCACCTATAAAGTACCCCCCCAAATGTTCCGACTCTGCCCAAAATCTAATCAGCTCATTAGACGCTGAAACAAAGCTTAAGTTTAAAATTTGGTGTTTTTCTGTGTATCGGTTCATGAGTTATGCGTTATACAGACACACACACAGACATCATCGCGAAAATAGTCAAAACGGATTCAGGGGACCTCAAAACGTAAAAATCCGTCGAAAACTCGAGGTCGAAAAAAATCATGATTCCTATACTTTCCTTATATCTGTATACAGATAGGAAAGTAAAAAATGGTTACTAGAAACAAACAGAAAAACCTTAAATAATATTATAATAAAAATAAATTTATGCAATAATTAAGAGTAAAATGGTTTACAGTTGAGTACCATTTATAATTTGAAGGTTATATTTTTATATAAATAGGTCGAATTTGTTATTTAATCTATTATTTCACATAATGATCTTGTATTATCAAGAGTTAGGTATTAAACATGCAATCAATTTATTAGTTCAATTGCCAACCTCCTAGGATGCTCCATTTAAAACATTTTTAATTTTTTTTGTATATTTTTTTATTTCCCATGAAATACTATTATAAATTTTGGGTGCTAAGTAAAAGTAACAACGTTGATAGTATTATTAGTACATGAAGTAAACAAGATGTAAAATATCTCTTCCAAATGGATTGTCAGTGATTCATAGTTAAAAAAATGTATGATCTTTTATAAATCTCTTTTAGCAATAGCCTTTAGTGATTCCCAAGTTTTGTTTTGATAACATATCGCAGTATCATACCCAAAGGTGATGATTTCCCCATTCGTTTCTTGTTCGAAGAGATAATTTAAATACAAATTAAATAATAAGGGTTGAACTGTTCCTTCCATTAATACTAACAGTTTGTTTTCTATTTTTGAGGTAATTTTTTATTATATTTTATTTTGTAAGGCATTCATTAATTTCATATGACCAACCGTATCAAATGCCTTTGCAAGATCAACAAAGTTACATAAAGAAGGCTTTTTCTGATCTATGGAATTGTTTATTGATTTTGTCAATCTTGCAATGGCATTTGAAGTTGAGTTGTATTCCTTAAAACCTTTAATGATGTATTTACTCCCATTTATTGAAAAGTTTCCAATAATTTGGTAATAATTTCTTTGTAATTTTCACTTTTTTTATTTCCCAAATATTTTTCCACAACCATTTTGAATTACTTCCAAACAGATTTTTTATTAACAGATAAAAGGCTTTCAAACTGGAATCTTTCATAATTTTATGGATCTGTGCGCCAACAAATCTACCCTTTTTCAGCTTTGCCTCTATAACGCTTGGAAAGATTTTTTGTAAATACCAAAAGCATCACTGTTTTTGTCAAGCGCCTTCACAAAATTTTTCATGAGTCTCAATTTGACGTGTAAAGTGGAGAGAGTGATGTTTTTTGGATCTACCAAGAGCTCGTGTTTAACGTTCATTTTGCCTGGCATATCCTCGTTCCGAATAGGCCATTTTTTTCTTATGTAAAGAAAACAAGAGTATTTTGTGTACCACCCTGCCAGAGATTTGGGACATAAAGATAGAAAACGCAACGATCGCAGTAGCGATGGCGTCATCTATGCATCTCAAATGTTAACTAAAGGTATATGTTTGTAAACAGACCACAATATGTACATGTATAGCATAATATAACTTAAATGGAATGAAAAAATAAAAAACTTTGACATGATAATTTATTTATCTATTTATAAAAATGTTTACAACGAAAACAAATTAAGAAAATACATGAAACTTTAAATTAACACATTTAAAGTAATCAATGACTGTCACTTAAAAGTGATTGAAATTTTGCATGCAAACTTTTGTGTAACCTACGATGAGGCTACCCTTCAGAGAGCATTGGTAGAAATACATAGGGAAATAATTACCCAATACGGTGCTCATAAGAAATACGGTATCCCCCAGATGACACTTAGTTACCGCAGGCGAGGAATTAAAGGCAAGAAAAGTTTATCTATGGAAAGATCCACGTCAATTCTCATTAATGAAGAAGCTAAACTCGCCGAATGTTTAATCACAATGGAAAAATGGAGGTGAAGATTAACACGACGTGACATCTTTAATACTGTTGAACAATATGTCACTAGAATAACCTTAAAACACCATTTCAGAATGGATGACCGGGAGAAGATTGGTGGAATACACAAGAAAAAAGTATTTAGATCCTTTTATTATAAATAACTATTTTGACCTATTGACGAAACAGACGAATTTAGCTTACACGATAAACCTCGTCAAATTTGGAATCTAGATAAAACCAGCTTTTCTCTGGATCCATCAAAGAACAAAGTAATGGGAAAACGAGGAGCACCTTCATTCGCGAACAACTGCTGGATCTGGAAGGGAAAATACCACTGTACTGATGGCTGTTAGCGCTGATGAATTTAAAGCTCCCCCATTGATCATGTTTAAAGCAAAAAACATGTGGGATGACTGGATTGCTCTTTCTACAGACGAATACCCAGGAACTTCATATCCCGCGACTGCAAATGGATGGATGGAATCCCAACTGTTCTTAAATTACTTCGAAAAAACTTTATTAGAAGTATTTGGACTTGATCGGCCCGTTTTACTTATACATGACGGTTACGTGTCTCGCGTCGATGACAGACTAATAAAAATTGCCCGCGATAATAGAGTAATAATCCTTAAGCTTCTGCCCCATTCATCTCACATCTCAAATTTGAGCGTTCTCAAGCCGTAAAAAGCAAAGTGGGAATAAACACTTGTCCAATGGCAGAGACATAATGAGGGAAGAAAGTTACCCAAAAAGAAGTTTAGTTCATTAATAGGACAAATTTGAAAAGAAACAGAACCTGCGATAATTTGCAACGGTTTTAGAAAAGGTGGCAGTTACCCTTTTAGCACTAACGTAGTTATCAAAGAAAAATATGATCCTGCAACGTATAAGAGATGGCAAGACCAACAACGTAATCTAATCAGGTATTGAATAGCAATCAAAGTCACTTGCTACAGCCAGGTCTCTCTGAAAGAAACAGAAAAACCTGTAGACTTCCAAGAATTACTGTTGGCTACGATTAAACAATCAAATCCTACTGAAAAGGTAAAAAAAAACGAAGAGTGGCTAAAGGTGCGAAGGTCATAACAAATGATAAAATTGAAAGTCTCATGGAAGGAAGCAAAAGTCAAAACTTTGAAGAAGAGAAAAATGGAGAAAACTCAAATGAAAATATTATATTTAATGACAGTGATGACGATATAGAAGATATTAGAGAGATGGATGAACTTGATGCAAGCATGACGGAAATAAATAAACCTTTGACAGATATAGATAAAGGTGACTGGGTGTTAGTGGCTTTATTAAGAAAAAAATTAAAAAAATACTATGTTGGTCAAGTTATTAAGGCAAAGAAAGATGAAGAAGAATTGGAAATGAAATTTACCAAAAAGTACCTTCCTTAGATCCCTTATCCTCTTCAACTTTTGCGTGAAAATATCCACATGAATGTGCTATTATTGCTAGAGAGGATATAACATTAACCCTTTCTAAACCGACCTTTACCAAACGTGGTCTAATACGGTTTGAACTAAATTTTTTAGCTTATAACATACAATAAAACTATAATATCCAAAATTAATGGATAAAAATGTATTTTTTTCTATTTTTGCATACTTAAATTTGATTTTTAGTTTAATTTAGCGATTGTAACTTTTACGTTTTACTATTATTTTTAAATAAAAAGTTTGTAACTCATAGATCGATTTTCCTTTTTTATAAATGTTTATAGCATATTAAACATCGTTCTTTTGAGACTTACACACACGCCCCTGACCTCTATAAATGCATACATAAGCAAAATATACACTAAGTACACATTTTCCCCCACTTCAAGGGATAATTGTGAAGTACATACCTTGTTTTAAAAAATAATAGCACAAAATGAGAAGTTTTAACCGTTTAATGATTTTGCTACTACCGCATATTAGGAAGACAACAAGTAATGCACTGATGTCAAGAAATGTAATTATTTTTTTTTCATTGAATTTTTACGTGTACATATAAATAAACTTGCATAATTTGACTAAACTCTTACCCCACCTTACCTTAAACATATTTATATACATTTCTTTCGGGGTATAAAAAAAAAGTTAAAATTTGCGTTGTTTTAAAGTTTGACTCAATTTTATCCTCTAGCTCCTTTACCATTATTGAAATCATTAGCAATATCTAATATTTTAGTTATAGTTTATAACGTATTTAATCGCAAAACCTAGCCAATCACACTTCTTCTATAAGACAAGACCCTAACTAACGAAAAAAAGAAGTATTAAAAAAATAATACAAGGATCTTGACAATAACACTTATTTTTCATCCAGGTGCCCGTTAGTATAAAAATAAATAAAGAACTAAATATATAAATTTTTAAAATTTTAAATTCATGAGCCAAAAATATATCTATTTATTCCTATTGTTGATTTTAAAATTATTCAGGTCCAGTTAAAACCATTTTAAATAAGTTTGCTCATATTTAAATATTAATTCACTCACCAAAATGAACTTGCAGAAAAAAAACCACTACAACTTTTAATCCCTTCATATTGTCCTCCGAATACCGATGCTAAACCCTTTATTCACGTCATTCCATAAATAACTAAACAAAAACCGGGTACAAATTTCAGAAAGTCACGCGAATATTGCCGCCAAAACAGAGGTTTGCGTGCTGAAATCGTTGGGGATGGAGTTTGAAAGCACGAGACAGTGAAATGAGCGTCCCAACGCCCGACGTCCTGATACAAGGGATGCCGATTGCGCCGGTCGGTCCTCGAAATCCTCGCAGGCAGGACTTTTTCAAAGAAACAAAGTTCGAATGCGGTTGGTGCAACAGGATTCTGTGATTTTCTGCGGGTGTTGGTCTGGGTATCGCTAAAAGGTTTACAGAAAGTTAAGCGCTAATTTACTGCTGGATAGAAAAGACAGTAGATGTCGAAGACTAATGGTTGGTTCTCATCGCCTTTAGTTTTAATTTATATACATTTAAATCTATTAGATAGATTAGACATAAATAAAGAAGTAAAACTGCTGATTTTTAATTACTGTTACAATAATACAATTATTTATTTAGAAATTGCAATCGAAAGAGAATCCCGAAATTAATTTAAAAATTAAAAAAAATTGAAAGACACTGTTTATCAATTAATCAATTATTATTTTTCTCTTCTTTTCTTTTAACTTGAAGTATTCAAACCGAGGGTTACATACTTATACATTGAAGGGTCTCACCGAGATATATCTTCCATAAGTCATATAAAGTTATAATAGAACAAAAGTCTACGATTCGTTAAATCGTATGAATTAAAATTAATAAAATAATAACGTTTAAATTTGGCACCATTCGAGATCAATCAGTATACCGTTTTAAAAAGAAAACATTTTTAAAAACTGGAAAAAAGAAGAATTTTAAGCATCGGGAAGTAGTAGGACATATCAATAAAAAGAAGAAGATTAGTTGGTGGTTATATAATCAAACGTAAAAGTGTACTATTTTGACATTAAAAGTTGTACAATTCAAAAATCCCTAGGAACAACATTGGTAGGAACAAGAACGTGAGACCATCAAACATATCCTATAAGAGAAGCACTTCTTGTCGACGTTGTCAACTACATTATGTCTGTAGGCTGGTTCACGAGCTAGGAGGTAACTATCTACTCAGGAGGATGCACAATGGGCCTAGTGAGGTCTAAGTGCTGTGGGCTAACCCACTCTGCACACGCTACAGATACAGATACGACTTGTGGCTAGTTAGAATGCAATAGTTTAATGTTTGCAGATGACTTAAAATTATATACCAGTATTTCTAGTAGAGCTGATTGTTTAAAATTTCAAAATCAAATTATTACAAATATGGTGTTTTTTATACATTTTATACTGAAAAATTGTAGCCCTAGACCTAACTTTCAACATTTTCCCTATTCTATTGATATTATTTTGAAAAGAACTGACGCTATTAAAGACTTGTTTGTTTATTTTGATTGAGTATCACGTTAATTTTAACTACCAATAACTTTTATAAATTCGACGTATCGTGCATTGTTTTCTACTATTTTCTACTATTTTCTACTATTTTCTACTATTTTTTACTATTTTCTACTATTTTCTACTATTTTCTACTATTTTCTACTATTTTCTACTATTTTCTACTATTTTTCTACTATTTTCTACTATTTTCTACTATTTTCTACTATTTTCTACTATTTTCTACTATTTTCTACTATTTTCTACTATTTTCTACTATTTTCTACTATTTTCTACTATTTTCTACTATTTTCTACTATTTTCTACTATTTTCTACTATTTTCTACTATTTTCTACTATTTTCTACTATTTTCTACTATTTTCTACTATTTTCTACTATTTTCTACTATTTTCTACTATTTTCTACTATTTTCTACTATTTTCTACTATTTTCTACTATTTTCTACTATTTTCTACTATTTTCTACTATTTTCTACTATTTTCTACTATTTTCTACTATTTTCTACTATTTTCTACTATTTTCTACTATTTTCTACTATTTTCTACTATTTTCTACTATTTTCTACTATTTTCTACTATTTTCTACTATTTTCTACTATTTTCTACTATTTTCTACTATTTTCTACTATTTTCTACTATTTTCTACTATTTTCTACTATTTTCTACTATTTTCTACTATTTTCTACTATTTTCTACTATTTTCTACTATTTTCTACTATTTTCTACTATTTTCTACTATTTTCTACTATTTTCTACTATTTTCTACTATTTTCTACTATTTTCTACTATTTTCTACTATTTTCTACTATTTTCTACTATTTTCTACTATTTTCTACTATTTTCTACTATTTTCTACTATTTTCTACTATTTTCTACTATTTTCTACTATTTTCTACTATTTTCTACTATTTTCTACTATTTTCTACTATTTTCTACTATTTTCTACTATTTTCTACTATTTTCTACTATTTTCTACTATTTTCTACTATTTTCTATTTTCTACTATTTTCTACTATTTTCTACTATTTTCTACTATTTTCTACTATTTTCTACTATTTTCTACTATTTTCTACTATTTTCTACTATTTTCTACTATTTTCTACTATTTTCTACTATTTTCTACTATTTTCTACTATTTTCTACTATTTTCTACTATTTTCTACTATTTTCTACTATTTTCTACTATTTTCTACTATTTTCTACTATTTTCTACTATTTTCTACTATTTTCTACTATTTTCTACTATTTTCTACTATTTTCTACTATTTTCTACTATTTTCTACTATTTTCTACTATTTTCTACTATTTTCTACTATTTTCTACTATTTTCTACTATTTTCTACTATTTTCTACTATTTTCTACTATTTTCTACTATTTTCTACTATTTTCTACTATTTTCTACTATTTTCTACTATTTTCTACTATTTTCTACTATTTTCTACTATTTTCTACTATTTTCTACTATTTTCTACTATTTTCTACTATTTTCTACTATTTTCTACTATTTTCTACTATTTTCTACTATTTTCTACTATTTTCTACTATTTTCTACTATTTTCTACTATTTTCTACTATTTTCTACTATTTTCTACTATTTTCTACTATTTTCTACTATTTTCTACTATTTTCTACTATTTTCTACTATTTTCTACTATTTTCTACTATTTTCTACTATTTTCTACTATTTTCTACTATTTTCTACTATTTTCTACTATTTTCTACTATTTTCTACTATTTTCTACTATTTTCTACTATTTTCTACTATTTTCTACTATTTTCTACTATTTTCTACTATTTTCTACTATTTTCTACTATTTTCTACTATTTTCTACTATTTTCTACTATTTTCTACTATTTTCTACTATTTTCTACTATTTTCTACTATTTTCTACTATTTTCTACTATTTTCTACTATTTTCTACTATTTTCTACTATTTTCTACTATTTTCTACTATTTTCTACTATTTTCTACTATTTTCTACTATTTTCTACTATTTTCTACTATTTTCTACTATTTTCTACTATTTTCTACTATTTTCTACTATTTTCTACTATTTTCTACTATTTTCTACTATTTTCTACTATTTTCTACTATTTTCTACTATTTTCTACTATTTTCTACTATTTTCTACTATTTTCTACTATTTTCTACTATTTTCTACTATTTTCTACTATTTTCTACTATTTTCTACTATTTTCTACTATTTTCTACTATTTTCTACTATTTTCTACTATTTTCTACTATTTTCTACTATTTTCTACTATTTTCTACTATTTTCTACTATTTTCTACTATTTTCTACTATTTTCTACTATTTTCTACTATTTTCTACTATTTTCTACTATTTTCTACTATTTTCTACTATTTTCTACTATTTTCTACTATTTTCTACTATTTTCTACTATTTTCTACTATTTTCTACTATTTTCTACTATTTTCTACTATTTTCTACTATTTTCTACTATTTTCTACTATTTTCTACTATTTTCTACTATTTTCTACTATTTTCTACTATTTTCTACTATTTTCTACTATTTTCTACTATTTTCTACTATTTTCTACTATTTTCTACTATTTTCTACTATTTTCTACTATTTTCTACTATTTTCTACTATTTTCTACTATTTTCTACTATTTTCTACTATTTTCTACTATTTTCTACTATTTTCTACTATTTTCTACTATTTTTTACTATTTTCTACTATTTTCTACTATTTTCTACTATTTTCTACTATTTTCTACTAGTTTCTACTATTTTCTACTATTTTCTACTATTTTCTACTATTTTCTACTATTTTCTACTATTTTCTACTATTTTCTACTATTTTCTACTATTTTCTACTATTTTCTACTATTTTCTACTATTTTCTACTATTTTCTACTATTTTCTACTATTTTCTACTATTTTCTACTATTTTCTACTATTTTCTACTATTTTCTACTATTTTCTACTATTTTCTACTATTTTCTACTATTTTCTACTATTTTCTACTATTTTCTACTATTTTCTACTATTTTCTACTATTTTCTACTATTTTCTACTATTTTCTACTATTTTCTACTATTTTCTACTATTTTATACTATTTTCTACTATTTTCTACTATTTTCTACTATTTTCTACTATTTTCTACTATTTTCTACTATTTTCTACTATTTTTTACTTTCTACTAGTTTTTACTACTTTTTACTAGTTTCTACTTTCTACTTTTATTATAATTTACTTGTTTTATATATTTTCTTAATTAAGTTTATAATAAATTTGTCTTTAACATGGAAAACATAATAAATGCTATTATTATTTAATATTACTCTTTAATTCCAATACGGTAGATTTGCTACTAAACGTACCACGCCCTTCTCCACCCAGAGCGAAACCGGCTGCCAACAGCTGTTCATCAGACAAGTCGAAACTTGTGCGTTATCATTTAAAGTCGTAAATTGTTGTTATTGTAATTGCCTTTGTAGTATAATTTAGTGGTAACAATTGGACCTGAACGTAGATTGCTTTCTACTGGTAAATTAAAAGGTAACATCTTGAACTTTCTACTACTTTGCTATGTCAGCGTTCCTGTAAAGTCTTTCAATGTACCTTTTTTATTGGCCTGTTTGTTGATCTCATATTCACTTCTGCATATTATCCAGCTGCTCATTTTTTTTATTTATTTTGATTTTTCAAAAATTCAAAGTTACCTTTTTTATTTATAATTATATTTCTTCAAATTAAAATCCATCATATTTAAGAAAATGATTATCCTGTCTATAATTCTTAATTCAAAGATAAACCAAATTTCATCCTTGACTTCTACGAAACTCAATTCTCAACTGACATAAATGTAAGGTCAGTTTGGTAACATATCATCTACTTCTCATGTTTAACTTAGTTGGGCGACGTTAAAGAAGCCTCTAGAAACTCGGAGATCAAGAAAAGGGCCTGAAGGCTTGATGTAGGATCATCTTCGGTTTGAGGGGTTAAAGAAGACAAGAAGTAACTTGATATTCCTATGTCGCTTCATAAGATCTATGAAGCGACATAGGAATATCAAGTTACTTCAAGGCGAACTATCGATGAAAAGGAGACATAGATGCTGTATTTAACAAAGAAAATAAGCAGTAGCATCGACCAAAAGGGCATTATCGAATTGAACAAATGGTATTCAATGTAATAATGTCATTTACAATAATAAAAAAAAGAAAACATTGACAGCAGCCATTATTTAAAGGACTTACCCTTATATATCCTGTTTTGTTCTTTCTATTCAAACAGGACGAATGGTATTCAATAAAAAATATCATTTAGATGTTACTAACACCGATAAAACATATCACAAATTATTTATGCCAAAAAAATCTCTATTATTCATTAGATTTAAAAAATGCAAACAACATTTTATATAAAATGTCATCTAGAAATAATTTACAACGAAAAAACATAAGTATTAATAAGACCAAACAAACCTAAGCTTATATTTTTGTTATTATTCTTTCAATTTGAATGGAACTAACAGCATTCAATGTAAAATGTCATTTTGATGTTATTTACAATAAAAATAAACCTACACAACATCAAATCGATTCTCTATGACATCGCTTTTTCATTGCTTTACTAAATGCATTTCAAAATTTCAATTTTGATAGTAACAAACTTTGCTATATATAAGTTTAGCACAAAATATTAGCATAGTTTATACTATTTCCGATTTTTGTGCATATATATATTTTTTTGAGTTATGCTAACTTAAACCCAAGATAGTTTTTCATCACACGAGTTTAATAAAATTTTATAGGTAAATTATATGTGACAGAAAAATCAAAAAGCTGTTTATGTTTTAATCCTAATTTTATTTTAAATATGTAGGTACTGTCCATCATAACTTATCAAGGTTCATAGTACGGTACTTACTGCATTCAAATGATGAAGTATTATTTCCGTTGATATTTAATGAGATATTTTTTTTAATTAGTAAAATTTATATAAATAAAATTCAGTTCAATTGATTTAATTCTCAACTGATTTGTCAAAAAAACTTACTGACCTTTCTTTTACTTGATCAACAGCAAATATCTTCCAAAGTTGGTAGGCCACTAGTATAGAATAAGTATAAAACGGGGCCAAGAACAATTCCTTGAGGAACTCTAGCTCTTGTTTCTTTTAAATTAGAATATTCGTCTTCATACATGATTCTGAAAAGACTGCCAAGATATTTGATGATGTAATCTCAATATACTACTTCGAGAGCATTTTCATGCCACAAAAATACTGCAGAGCAGATTTGTTTTCTCCAAAGGCATCAGTGATTCAATGCACTTATTAGAAATCTTTTATCAAATATCAGATATCTCTTTAGTAGTAATTTTTCCAATCATTTTGACACAATTGGCTATGGATAATTAAGGATTTTTCGTGGTTTCAACAACAAAATTGTTAACTTTGAAACTTTCCAGCATGCAGAAATGTCTTCTAATCTGTTATGTTGACAGGTTAGTAATTGTGAAGAAGGAGATCCCTCCATGTAAATCATTGTTAAGGGGTGGTAACAAAACTTATACAAAATTTGCTTGTCATAGAGGAACTATACAGGCAATTTTCTAATTGTGGAATACAATATTTTTTAATAAGGGTATTAGTATTTTCAAATTACAAAGTTTTTGACACTTCATTTGACCTCATGTTTACTTGTGATTATCAAAGTTTTACCCCCATATTAGGATTACGGCGTGAATTTTAAACATTGTAACAATTGATGTGTAAAGAACCACATTGTCTTGGCGACACAGGTAATTTTATATCCAAATGGGAGCGTTTGGTTTTTATTTCGTCCTTAAAACGAAGTAAATTGGCTTTATACTTCGCCTTTCATTGTTTTTCATTGTTCCAGATAATCGATATATATTTCCCCACCGGTATCTTAAATAATAGCAGGTAGAACGTGCCATCAAATCAATGACTTTCGCTTTCTTTAACGGTTTCATTGTTTTGACTATTAATTTTATTGTTCTCAGCTTCATTGTGAAAATCCAAATTTCGCAAATGGGACTGAATTAGAACAAAAAATCAGAAGACAAAAATTAATTACAAAAAATTAATTTTAAAACGCCGGAAAAAATGGTCTTTTCCTATCTCCTCTATTCATATCTGTGTTTTAGAATAATACTTTGCAATAATGTCACAATCAAATTAATTTTGCAGTTTTGTCCGTCCTACATTTAAAAGTAGATTATATAGCTATTAACAAACAGAAATCATCACCAAGAACAATAAGTCAAAGGGCTATACTAAGAGAACGTAAATTATTTAAAAAAGGGTTTTTTACAGGAATGAGTTACCTGCATGTAATATTAAAGAAGAAGACAAGGGACTATTATATTTTACCATGTACATGCGACAAAACTAACATTTTCCTGTTCCGCATTCGTGAAGGTGGGTCAACACTTCCCTAAAATTACCATAATCTCTACAAATATGATTATCTAAACTATTTTTTACTGCATGGCTTTTATGATAATTAAAAGTAACACACTCATTTCTAAATAGAATCTAATTTCATTAACAACCGGGTAATTTAACCCTTCTGTCATGTACATATTTAGCTTCATACAAACCCTTTCCTTTTCAAATAGAACTGAAGTAATACAGGAAATAAGGCGGTTCTCAGAGATCAAATGCATCAATTTAATTAATACCTAGTTTATATTCTGGTCACAATCCTGGGGATATTTGTGTATAAATAGGGTCAAAATAATATTTGCTTTTGTGTTTGAAATACAACTCATTTATGAGGGAAAATATTTTAATTTTTTACTCAACCCCTTCCATGAGTAGCCCCTACGTGACCCTTGACATTTAACGACCCTTTCGAAAAGGTCCGACTCGCGTCTCTATTTGAAACAAAATCCTTCACACGCCTGGTCAAAATGTAGACAAACATTAAAATCTTTAATCAACTTCAAATACAACGTGAAACAATAAATAATTCACAAATTATTTTAAAATAATTTTTATCTCTAAGAAACTTAAAAACAGATTAAATATTATTATGCAATTATATTTATGTTAGTCCCTAGGTTGTAGAAAGTAGCTGAAGTCATTATGCTCCCCAAACCAGGAAACCTTCCGAACGAAGTTTCGTCATATAGGCCAATATTTCTATTGTCTATAATATCGAAACCATTTGAAAAAATACTAATAAAAAGACTGAAACCCATCATTGAGGAAAGGAAACTAATTCCAGATTATCAGTTCGGCTTTAGAGAAAACCATTCAACTATAGATCAGGTTCTTAGAATCTCAAGTGCGATTGAAAAAGCATTCAAAATCAAAGAAGTCTGTTCAGCCATCTTCCTCGATGTTGCGCAGGCTTTTGATAATGTATGGCATGATAGATTAAAACATAAACTGAATGTGCTACTTCCACAGCCATACTCAGAGCTATTGGATTCATACATTTCAGATAGATTCTTTAGAGTAAAACAAGATAAAGCATACTCTAAATTGAAAGGAATTAATGCAGAAGTACCACAGAGAAGCGTCCTGAGACCCAATTTGTATCTGTTATACATTTGTAACATACCCCAACTAAAACAAGACACAATAGCTACATTTGCAGATGATATTGCCATCCTAGCGATAGGCAAAGATCATAAAGAGGCTTCAAATAAACTACAATCATCGGTTAATCAAATAAATAATTGGACTAAAAGATGGCGTATGCAAGACTTCGCTAGAAGGTCCATGTTAAAAAGAAAAGACAAGAGTTAGATATAAAATTCAAGAAAATGTACTGGTTATTTTATATTATATAAACAAGTTCTCAAACAAATTTGGACCTATGGCAATCAGCTCTGGGGTTGTGTCAGATAAAGTAATATTCTAATAATACAGATATTCCAGAACAAAGTATTGAGGAACATTGTCGATGCTCCTTGGTACATTAGAAACAGCGACCTTCATTGAAACCTTCAGATAGACACTGTTGATCATACTATCACCAGATTTGCTAGGAGTCACGAACAACAGCTCCACCAACATGTAAACGTTGAGGCGATCCAGATTCTTGACAACATGAACCTGACAAGAAGACTCAAGACATTGAAACCTTTTGAGTTAGACAAGTGTTAATAACAAAGCAAAGCATTGTCCAAACATTTGTAAATGTGTTAATGAACTTCGTAATCACTTTTAAAAAACTCTCCATTTAGCCCATCACAAAACATTGGTCGAACTCATGTACGTTGCTCTTGAGTATGAGGCAGCTACGCAGGCTTCTTGTGAATACAGTAAAGTGAGGTTTGTAAAAGAGAAAGAAAAGAAAGATAATCTCGACGAAGAGCCTTACTGACAAGCTCATATAAACGGCCTAGGATCACCACAAATCAAGAAAATGATCAGTCGGAAAACTATGAGGCAGATTCGACCCGGAACCGTTCCAAATACCCTCTAATTAATAGCCTCTTTGAAATGTCACGATGACAGTGTATACGTAAGCTAAGTTCGGGATGTTGATCCTTTTACTCTTTTTACTCCATATCTAACTTCACATCACTGAATTACAATGATTTAGTATGAAATGAAGTTATCTATGGAATGAAAAGAGTAAAAGGAGTCCACATTCCGAAGTCAGCAGTAGATGGCGAAGTAAATGGGAGAAATTATGCACTGTTGGACATAAAACTGTTCTGGTTGCTCCAGTATCCATCAACAGTGTGTACTTTCTACCAATATGCCTGCAACAATTGCGGCTTCTTGATTTATAATGACGCAACTTCCATCAACTTCGTACAATTATCCATTCTCGATTATGAGGAATGGTCTAGTAATATCTTAAGCAAAAGTTCCAAACAGTAAACCGAAAGTAGTGAAACAAAATCTGCTGGTTCCAAAATGAAGACTGCCATGAAACAGTACAACGTCAGTAGCCTATTATAGAGGATTGCCTTAGATATTACTACCATATGTCTGATAATGGTAATAAAATACATAAAAGTGGTTATATATGGCAGACTAACCGATACTAGACAACAACGTTTCTGGGAATTTGTACTGTTTCTAGAGCTTTCTCGTAGCAGACCGAACGACTACATGAACCAGAAGAGCTGGCGACTACGGAACAAAGATAGCAGAACTGGACTGGTCCTAAATGGCTTACACGAAATTATATCAGATTTTCTCTAATACGTATAATACCACACCCTCCACACTGAATTCAGAATACCTTACATAAATGGGAAAACCAGAAATTGTTATCCCTCGTACAATTCCCAAGATTAAATGTACTGTAAGAGATCCCCCTCATTCTTTATATAAATTAACATGGGAAATCGCTAAGGTCCATTCTGGCAATTTTTAATAACGTCATCTGTCATATGTCTATCATCTGTCAGCAATGTTGCTGATCTAATCTAACCTGTCAATAGATAATAAGCAAATAGAAGATCAAAGATAATCTGGCCAGAGACCTAGTTTAGGTAAAATAAATTGGGCAACTGTCATTGGATAGTGTCTAATTCAAGTTTAGAGACTATTTTTAAATAATTTGCTAAATACATTTTATGATTCTAAATAAGTGATAAAAAATGGTATTGCCAGTTTGTTAGTTTTGTTAATTCATTTCAGACTTGATGATGATCATCTATGACAAAACTATTAAATAAATATTTCTATTTTTAAATAAATTACTGCCACCCAAGACTTTAATATTGTATTTAAAACATTTTTCTTTCCATGTATCGCATTTGTTTTGGTGCATAATTCGTGTTCATTTTTTCATAATTTTTTAAACCACGCCAGTTACAAACTCGACACTACATTGCAATTTTATCTCGCGTCCAATCCACATCCATTTAAAATAACTGCATTAATGGAATAATCGATACAAAAAATGATCGCGTGTCTACAACACCGGCACCGTAACTCTTGACACTATATATGCAAATAGACAGATCCCTCCAAATTTAGACGGACATATTCGCGGTATTTAGGTAGGACAATGAAGAACTAATTGATGACCTTGTTGGGTTGTTATAGAAATGTGCGTCGTTATTTTTAATTTTCCTAGAATCAAAAGTGATTGTATATTTTTTTTATAGAATTTGATTTTTCTGTAAAAGTACAACATAAAATACTTATCACTATCAAATATGCAATAAACTACAGAATAAAACGTTTGAAAATACAGTATATACTACATACAATATAAAAGCCAATGCACGTCATATGAGACGTATTTTCTCTACTGCAGTAATACCAACAAATGAAATATTACGATTTGAAAGTCTGATTGCGTATTTTTTTAGAGTGCCATTTGAACAAATGTCGCTTACGTTAGTCTGGCAAAAAGGTATCGATATGATAAAAAAATCTCTTAAAAAAACATTTAAAAGAGGTAAAGCCGTAAAGACGTAAATAATCTTACGTAAAAAAAGCCAAAACAATGGAAGATAAGCGTTGATAGTATCACAAATTAATAGATTGTTTACTCTGATAACTCAGATGAGATAAAACATATCAAATGTTTTAAATAGCCAGGTATTAAATCTGATATCGAAGGAGATCCAAGTTTAATATTCAAAGCAAATACATATGGCTCTATAGTTATAGCTACTTATTAAAAATGAGTTTTTCTACAAATGCATCAAAATATAACAAAAAAAAATTATTGGTGCCGAAATAAAATTAAGCTTACCTCAAATTGTAAACCAACATGACTAAAAATTAAAAAAAAAACACTCTGCCTTTGTTAGTCAAATATATTTTTCTAAACAAAATTAAAAACAATAATCTTAAGGCTGTATGTGACGATACTAAATTAAGTACTAAATTTAACACTAAATTAAGTTATTAATTTAATACTAAATTTAGAACTAAAAATTTTTTTTCCGTGTGCAACGATACCAATTTTTAGTACTAAATTAATTATAGGCGCACGCGCATTGACGTATTAACACGTAAAATTAGCAAAAAAATTAAATATTCTGTGTAAAATCATTGTATTTAGATAAACTAGTAGACCAATGCAAACTATCTTGGAGGACAATGGACAGTTTCAATAGATGGTAGCAAGCTCCGTGCTCTCCAAGTCATGTCTTTGATAATTTTGTCCTCTTCTACAGTTGTCGAAACTGAATAATTTATCTGGCAATATAATAGCTGACATTGTAGTTCATTCAACCCCATAAAAAGAAGTTCTAAAGAAGAAAATACAAACTCCAGTTAGTATTATCACTTTTGTGGTATTATCAATATCACAGCTAGCAAAACTTCAAATTTAAAAGAGCTCTGTTTTGGCCTGACGAAAAAAAATGTTAAAAAGGAGAAAGAGAAAAAATGCTTTCAGTTATAACTTCAGAACTATGGCAGGATTACAACAGAAAAAAGATACTAGAAAAGGAACTAAAGGGAAAAAAATTCAAAGAGGAAAAAAGAAAGTAAAAATAAAAATCTGATTGGACGAATGCAATGAAGATGGTAAAGATGTGATATATGCAGATTCAACCTGGAATATTCAAGATAATAAAGGTGATCAAAAGATAGAAAAAGTGAAGTCTCTAAAGCATATTAAAGGACTAAAAAATGGTGATTCTGAATTGGTAATTTTGTAGGAGGCAAATGAAATGCTCCGAAGTTTACATATCGAGGACGTCATATCAGAAAGGCGTATTAATCAACAGCTAATTTTTTCAGGGCGTATGAGCACACGTCTTTCTGATATTGTTATTTTGAAAAATTGGTTCATACGCCAAAGTAAAACTATTTGACACAAGCAAGAAAACATTCATTGCAAAGGATGTTTCAACAGTTTCTTTTGGTCAGATTTTTGGAATACTAGAAAACTTTAATGTGATATGTAATTAAAGGTTCTGTAATTAGTGTTCACGAAAAATAAAAATTTTATTACCATTTCATAAATGTTTATACTGTCTATATAGAATGTTTGTTAAACAATGTTTACTAATAAATTTAATTTTTATTAGTATTTTTCCTTCTTTGTTCAATTATTGTCAACGATTGTTACCATTTCCTACAATGTCAGCTTTTGAAACATTTGACATGTCAGGCAGTGGTTCTTTTATGCATATACAGGTACATAGGTGTATTATAAAAAATTATCATTTAAAAAAAAATATTTACATTAACTTAATTTTTTTAATGTTTTTTTAAGCAAATTATTTTAATTTTAGTAAAATTACATCTTTATAATGTCATTTACGGGTACATTTCTTACTCAAACATTATTTTTTTATATTTTTTTGTTTAAATAATTCAAAATTTAAATTCATAAAAAAATGGTACACTTTGCAATTTATAATACAAAAAACAGAATTCCACTTCAACCTTATAAATTTATTCAATGCAGCAAAATATACAAGTTAAAAAATAGTGCCTATTTTAAAAACTAGATCTGAATTCTGATGGCTATTTTGGATTCCAAAAATTACCCAGGAACAATTAAAAAATCGCAGGCACCAAAATGTCTGGTGACTTGTGAATTACTTCTTTATTTTTTTCTTTTATTTTTCACTTTTCTATAAATTTTTAATTATAATAAACTAAGGTGAACGAACTGAAATCATACAAAATAGGTACCTTGGATATCAATTATCTATCCAATAAAGATAGCAGTTAGTTTTCATAGTGTTAACTCTAATGGATATAAAGAACAACTAATGTCGTTAAAATTTTCCAATAAATCCTATAGGGTTGTTCTGGAAGTGCATATTGGAGATGAAAATTATTAACAGAATAAAAATAAGTGGTTTTCCTGATTTTTCATGTATAAAGATACTTTTAAATTGATATTCTTGGTTTAAACAGTCAAAAAGATATACTGATTGAGATTACGTCGATCACAGGCATTAAAATCTATATAAAACTTTAACCAAGGAGACTGGTTAAATTTTAAAACTCTATGAATTTTTGTTAGCTTTAATCCATATTTAATCGCCTGTTTTAAATTTCTATAGTGGATCACATATTTTTCTGTGTTTTATAATGTTTCCATTAATTTAGATTTCTTTGTAAATTTCAGGAATAAGGTGTTCGCGTAAAAATTGTTAATCCTAATGAACGTTGTAAAGTTCTTTAGGATAATCCAAGTCAACTTCTAAATTATACCCTTCAGGGGAATGGTCATGTATTGATATAATATCAGTATTAGTATCTACCCATTTTAACCCTCCATAAGGTAGATATTGCGACATCGCCCATCCATACTGCCTATTAACATCATAGTACATCAAGTTATTTAGACGGCTTTGACACATCATAGTGGGGTAAGTGTTGTTTGCATGGGCTCTTCTTTTTGATCAGACCTGACTAAAACCTCCACGTATTTCCTTTTCAATAAAGAGTTAGCAGTTCCAGTTTTTGATATTCCAAGTGTATCCAGGTAGAGTATAATAATATGCGGGATCTAAACCATAACTTTTATGAGAACTTGATCTAAATTGCTCAAAGACGTCAACTAAAAGCAAAATATCCGTTTTTATGTATAACTCTACGTAATCACCAAGGTCACGACACCAAAACTTGCTCCAAATATCCTGGGTACGAAGGTACATTCTTCGTAAACATGGCTTGTTTTCTAATGTATTATAGAATGCATCGATTGGTGGTAAAAATGTTTCATTAAATCGCTCAAATAAATCGAAGTAGTCATATGGCAAGATAGTTTAGGAAACTAAGACCTTAAATTGGCAAAATTTTCTAGATATGTTACTAATTTACTGAAACGAGAGTTCATGAACCTAAAACTATCAATAAATCGAAACTGAATGGGAGAATCTTCGATATGTTTGGTGAACGAAATATACTTCTCTTTGGTGATAGGAAGTAAATTAACTCGACCAGGCAGTCTAGTAGCTAGGTCAATTATTACAAAGTGGGCATCATAACTGGACAAATTGTGAAAGACTACAGGAACCACATGATTATCCTGATAATTTAGGTTACATCCCTCATGGGATAGACCTCTATAGTTGTTGTAAGGGAGAAGATGAAAATGATCTCTAACTTTTTTATCTTCAGGTTGTTCACATATATGACAATGTGTAGATTTTTGAAAATCATATACCTGCTCTGCATAGATATCTATGTCGAAAGAGCACCAAAAGAAAAGGTCTACCATCAAGTAATTAATAGCCTTTTAGGCCCCTCGGAATTCAATGGCCACTACACAGAGGCCCGAGGTAAATGGCTTTCATAATTTGAAAATCTGAATAATTAGTATTAGCTAAGCCCCCAGAGTCGATGGGTTTCTGTCGAAACATATTGACGTCGAATGTCTCCATGGACCGAGCGCCACATTTGGGTAACCACCGAAAGTGACCTGTCACTCATCGTAGATAAAAGTATCCCTTCCATAACGTATAAGTAATACCAATCAATTGATTAAAAATTTATCAAATTAATTTTTATTTTCTTAAAATTAGAAAAATGGTACAAAAAGTTTAAAAAGTTACAACTAAATACTTGCATATGACAGGTTCTATACGAAGTTGACACAAACTGAAACAAATTTATTATTAGGTATACTGCCGTATTCGTCTTTTAAATTTTCAAGATTTATAATGCTACCTACTGACCGGAAATGTGGGTTTTTCGTTTTTGGTTCTTTTATTTCAGAAATTTTACATGTCCAAATTCTTGCACAAGTGTTTTTCTGTTTTTCATAATAATTTTTAGTAGCAACATTTTTACCGACCGAAAATGTTTAAAAGTCTAAAAATACCAAAAAAACTTTTTTGATTCATCATTAAGTAGTTATACAATTATTAGAAATTGTATCCAATATTTTAATACTTCAGAATATTCACTAAACAACGTTTATGGAATTCCTCAAGTTAATAAAAAAGTACTAGGCATGATGAAAGATGAGAACAATGGTATACCAATGACTGATTTTATTGGTCTTCGTTCGAAATTATATACTGTAAAAATTGTTAAAACTGAAGATGCTACTCTAAGAGAGACAGTACGACTTAATACAGAAGTAGAATATGACTCTGATGAAATTGAAGATATTTTGTTAAATATTGGATTAACCAAGAAAGCAAAGGGCGTGAAAAATTATATAGTTAATACTATAATAACTTTTAAAGAATATGTAAACTGTTTAAAGAAATTTACAACTAATGTTGATGATAAACTTTGTATCTTGAAATCTGTAATTTAAATTACTATACATTTTCACCAATAACCATTATAAAACAAAATAAAGCGACCTACACTCCGACAAAATATTAATTGATTTCGCAAATCATCTTGTATAGACCGAACCCCATCATCGACAAATATTTGACTAAGGAAATTGTGTGCTGTCTTTTCATTAGCTTCATCTCGCCTTTTACCACAACAGTCTGAAACTAATAAAACAAGTTAGGGTGGTATTAAACAAACGAACAAGATTCTCATGATATCGAGTGTCGCACGAGTTTTCAATGTCAGGTAGTTCGTTGTTAAAAGTATTTACCAGAGTTAAATATATACAGAAATAATCTGAATAATTTTAAAAAATAATTACTATAAAGAAAAAATAAATAATTATAAAGACACTTAAAATTAGTAGAATACTATTGATAAAGTATTTAAAACAAAAAAAAACAAAGACAACACACACTGCGAAATAGTGGAAGATACAACTGAGATTGTATACATGTTTAACGAATATTATGCAATAGTTGGAAAAAAATTGGCAGAAAAAATAGCAGTTCCAAACAATACCAGCTACAGTCATTATCTTCATCTATTTCTATCTAACTGTTACAGATAATAAATGAAGTTATTGAAACCATAAAAACGCCCATAGTTTATAAACTAGGGACGTTTGTTACTTGTCTATACTTCCAATAATTATTTACTTTTAATTATTGATAATTTACTTAATTAATAGGTTTATCGAGGGTTTGGGAACCTTAACCAACCCTTTTGTGGTGTATTTATACGAATTTTAAGCTGAAAATGTTTTTATTCAAAACTTAGCTTATAAGTACTTATTCCGCTTTTCACATAAGTGAACAAAAAATTCCCCAGTATCCAGTATCCAGATTTGAAATCCCGCCTTTTATATTGATTGGTTGAAAATGTATAAATACAAAACTTGTTCACCTGCGAAAAAATGATAATAGCGTGCCACATTCGAAATTGCGCTATGAATTTTAGTAAACTCATGAATTTCGAGAATTCTAACGAAGTGTATAAAAAAATTATGTGCAGAGGGAAGGTTACTTACTCTCAAGGGAAGCGAGATAAAAGTTTTGTAATTTCAGTCTCAGACTTTAATATAATTCAGAGAATCGTTATGGAAGATAGGTACATGTTGTGTCAACTGGGATTCTGACAAATATATCGTATGATGGAATTTAAATATTAATCAACTTCAACTTTGTTGATTTTTTAGTTAAATGTATGGTGTGGTGTGTCTAAAACCATTTTTCTTCCAAGAAGAAGCAGTAAATGAAGGGCGATCCCTGTTCAGTTTCAATCGGGTGCTAAGTTTATTTCTAATTTTTCTGAAATTTAAAATTAAATTGAATTGCATAGCCTGATGGTAATTCCCCACTCGAACATTCATTTTTGGCTTCTAATTAACAGTACTGTCCCCATAGTGGAGCAGGGAGACAGTAGCAAAGCCTATACACAATATGAGGGTAATAACCATAGCAATGCCAATGACACCTAAGAAAAAAGCAAGTACAATAATAATTATATGCTACTGGTGTACTACAATATAATTAACAAACCAAAACAAAACTAACTCAAATATTTTCGAAAAGATCTATGAAAAACATCCCATTCCCTTCACTATTTTCAATGTATACCTAGTCGTTGTACACATTTTCAATGATGGGAATAGGATCTTGTTGGATATTAGGTTGTCTTATTTCATTGCCTTAAGAATAAAAAAAACAAGACTTATTATGTTGCTACTATAAACATTGCTTTACTCTACCTTGTCGTCTAAACGTAACATAGCATTGGGTGCAAATCAATCAAAACCATACCCTCCTTTTTTAATTCCTTTTATATTTTCTATACTCTTAAAGAAAAAAGTAAAATAGTTAACAGCCATAATAAATTAAACGACAAAACAAAAAATCCTGCAAACCAACCCTTTCTTTCCTAGAAAAAAAATTCAACAATTTCAACAGTTTGACCTTAACTTTTTTGATATTCACGCTCATCAAACAGATGGGTTTACATTTGCCCATTCGATTCCATATTCCAGGTAATTATAATTGGGTAGGACAATCAAGGACGAGTTAATGTTTGCGTGGTCATTTAGTTTCTACAGAATTGGATGAGCTAATTAATGCGATGACTTTTCAAACTGTCGCAGGTCGGTAATAGCAAAATATGGGCGGACAGATATAAAAACAATGTTAAAGAGATTTTTCGTGTCAAAACATTTGAATTATTATGTTAGAACGCCGGTTGCGTGATTGGAAGTTGTAAATAATAACTGGACGTCCTAAGAATAATGTTTAATGCAATATTTTATTCAATAATAGAAAATTACACTTTCTTGCCTATCCTATAGAATTTGTGATTTGTAATATAAAAAAGCTAGACGTGTACTATCTAGAATTAAGAGTTCACATAATAAGGAAAGGGAAACTTGATCCATTATCAATGAATTGGAAGAAAAATTACCCTAATAATGTGCTTCTATTTTTATTTAAATTTTTTAATTTATTTTGCTTAGCAAAGTGTTTAGAAACAAAACTAAAAAATGTAATGAAAACATCGTCCAAATCTAAGTTTTTGTAAAAAAGTATCTCATGCATATTAGGCGACTGCTATCTACGTAGATCTAGTACACTAGACCAATTAGTTATTTGAAGGGTGTAGATGACAGAGAATATAATTTTCCTCGGTAACTATATCACGTACGAGTTTATTACTCTATACTTAGAGAATCTCCTGGCCTATATTTTAAAGCAGGAGTGTATTATGGAGAATTTGAACAATTTCAATCATTATAAAAATTTTTCGTCTGAATACTGACAAAAATCAAAATTAACCTATTAAGAAAAGATTTGTCTACCTCCAATTCCATATCTTCTTTCGTTCTTAAATTAATTAAATATTAAACTAAATTTTATCTACTTCTTACAAATAATTGCTGTAGAAACAGTAAGTTTAATTTATCGTTGCCTCAGAGCAACAGTAGGTTATCCAAAAAAATAGTATTTTGAGATATTAGCGTCAAATTATTCGTAATAAACCCTCTTTTTAAGTGAAACACTAATAAATTGTGAACTATGAAATCTTTGAATAGTACAAAAATTCTTCTGTCAAAGGTTCAAATTTGGTATAATTTTCTCATATTACATCCACATAAAAGTTTAGGCTGGCTAGTTAAGAGTTACTTTAAAAGGTTTCACAATAAGGCTTAAATGTTGTGGATTTTTGCCTTTCCTCTTTCTGGCCATAGTACTGTCTTAATTTTAAAAATAATCACATTGGTCCAAATAATGTAGAAAGAGACAATTTACCAAAGTGTACGTAGATAAAATAAGCAATTTTGACCTGGTTTAATTCCTGATTAAGAAAAAATAAAATATGATAAGGTAGAAATCTAAAAATAAAATCTGAAGTCTTTTATCTTGTTTTCAAAATTTTTAAAAACAAAATTACGAGATAGCTAAGTGGTGTTCTAATTTATTCATTTATTTCCTTTACTGTGTCTGCCTTAACCTAGAGATTTTTCGATTTTAAATCCCTGATAAGTTTTTTACTTTAATCTGATTAGTATCCTCAATTTCCTTTTCTCTTCTAGTAGGTCTTCTACAATTCCATAAAACACGTGGGACTTTGCTTTTTCTCTTTCTGACCATAGTATTATGTTATTTTTAAAAGTAATCTCATTAAAACGAATTATGGAATGAGTCAAATTTCCATAGATAAAATGGGCAATTTTGACCTTTGATTTAATCAGGAATAAGGAAAAACAATACAATATGATAACAAGATAAAAAATCTAAAATCTTTTATCTTGTTTTCAAAATTTAAAAGTTTTAAAAACAAAATTAGGAGATGGGTTAGTGGTGTTCTAATATATTCATTATTTCTTTTACTGTTTCTGCTTTAACATGGAGGTATTTTAATCTTAAATCCCTAATAAATTTGTTTTCTTCATTTTCATTAATATCTCTTGGACCTAATTTCCCTTCCTCTTCTAGCAAACGGAGCCATCATCTATATAGCACTGAATATCAGATAATCAATTGGACCAGAGAACTTTACAAAGTTATTCAATTTTATTATGCACCTGATCTACATAGAGTTATTGCCAACAGTTATCCTTTAAGAATAAGAATCTTTATTTGATATAGGAAGTCCTAATATATAGTAGTTTTTAAATATTACATATTATCGTCAATCTGCACAAATTCAGTTGAATAAATAAAATAAAATAAAATAAAATAAAATCTTGATAGAATTAGTAATAAAATCAGTAATAAAAGTAAGACGTTTAGTACTAAAGTTAAAATAAAATAAATACATATTAAAGTAATCATAAAGTAAACATACAAAGTTACAAAGTTTTAATTTCACTAGGCAAAGCATTAAATTCACTTAATCCACATACAAAAATAGATTTTGTTGCTATAGCTAGTCTTGTTTGTGGAATATAAAAATTATTAACAGATCTTGTATTGTAGTTATGTATTTCATTATTGTAGACGATAAAATCATTGAAGTACTTAGGAAGTTTTTTATTTTTTGCTTTATAAACCAAAGTCATTGCTAAATATTAAAATCTTTGTCTGACTGAAATCCAACTTAAAGTGGTCAGCATACCATTTATTGGTATGTATCTGTTACATCGAAGGATTATTCTCATTCCTCTATTCTGCAATTTTTGTAGTCTTTGTAAACAGCTATTATCCAATTTATAAAGTAACGATCCGCAGTAGTCAAAATAAGGTTGTATAATAGTTTTATACACTGTTAATCTAGAAATAAAGGAGAGATTTGAAGCAATCCTTGAGAAGAAAAATAGCTTTTTTCTACTATGTGATACCAAATGGTTTGCTTGATATCGACTACAAATTTTCCTACATATGTTTGTAGTTGTTTTATTATTTGCAAGGAAACATTAAGTTTTAATCTATCACTTAATTTGCTCTGGAAATGCTAGTTTGTTAACTAACATTGTTTTTCGGTTACAGGATCACTTAATGTCATTATTACTGAAGAGTGATCAGTTGTAAGATCAAATGATTCCTCCATTTCATATAACTAGTCATTTTTAGAACAGTTAGGTCATTTATACCTTTACAAAAAACTAAAAAACTGTCACAGGAAAAGATGAATATATACCTTATAGAAATTCGCGGGATACCCAATGATTAATAGAAAATTCGTTTTAAAATTGTACCAAGACAGTCCTGATAATCCGCCGTCAACACGATGCATCAAAGATATTCTAATGCATCTCCATTATGTAGATGGGGCAGTAATATGGGCTCCGCCATATTATTACTTCGAAATATTCAGGAATTGCGTTTCGTTTAATTAATTCTGCGTATTTCGTATTCCACCGTCGCATCGTCCATTTAGAATTCGCGAAAAATGTTTTGCGGCAGCTATCTTTACGATCGTGTCCGCTTTAAGTCATTCTTTATGAGTTTTATATAGGAATTGCATAGATAAATTAAATCTCTTGCGGAAATTCATTTAGAGTCCATTTCCAGGAGGTATTGGTTGAAGTTTAGATCAGTACGTGATTACAGCCAGTCGAACTCGTTGAGATTGAACGTTTCAGTGATTAAGTAATTTAATTTTTTCTACGATCACTATCCAAAATAGGCTTTTGAGCTTCGAAATTCAATCTCAAAATTGACGATTTCCGCGAACTGACATTAAATGACAGCTTTCCCAAGTAGCAATTTTACGTTGCGGCGACGTGTTTCAAAAAGTTGCGTAACCAAACATTAGTTGCATGGCCGACCTTACCACAACTTTGTCACAACTCTGTTTTGCACCAATATGGTTAATCATTTTTGGATTTTTACAACGTTTTAGTATTATCTGTAGGTAACAGTCGGTCGTTTTTCAAACGTTGCTCAATTTACCTAAAAACAACTATACCTGCGCCCTCTTGCGCAAAGATGACAGTTTACTTTCCATGGTGTACAGAAAATAGTAAATCATTTGACCAAATAATTACTGATGGGTAAAATGGACACTTAGAGAAAACTTTCTGGCAACTACCTACTAAACCGCATATGTCTCAATATTATACTTACTAAAGATACCCTATTTATATTGTCAAAAATAACGATTTTGAAACATAAATTACCAAAACATTTCATTTTATTTTCAAATATACTATTTTTTTTTATTTGGTGTCATCGGCATCGACTGCTAAGGTCATTAGCCTCGTGTTCTGTGTAGGCTTTGTTACTATTTCCCAGCGCCACTTTAGGAACAGCACTGTTAATTAGAACCCAACAGTGAATGGTCGAATGGGGAATCCTACCAAGGCACATACTTTGATTTTCTTTTACTATACGGAGAATGGTCGCACTGAGCAGCTTTCTGAGTGCCTTTTAAAAGGAGATAGAAAACTCCGCCATTTTGAACCCTGTGTTGCCGACGTGTTGCCTACATCTTGGCGCAATATTTTTAATAGGTGCGTTTAACGCCCGCATGCACCGTACACATTTAATCCAGATCAAGTGTTTAATCGCGTTTAGTACCATAGCTAAATATGGTACTAAACGCGATTAAACCCTTGATCTGGATTAAACGTGTACGGTGCATACGGGCGTTAATCATCCGCTTCTGTTTAGGAATTGTCGGTTTTCCTGTATTAATCTGACAGGTTAAAACGACTAAACCGACAATTCCGGAAGCAGAAGCGGATGATTAAAACGCACCTGATATTTCGCTTGCTGCTGTCAGTGTCCGTGAATATTATTTTTGGAGTCACAGTTTATTGCTAAAGAATCAGTTAGCTCACTCGGGCCAGTTGAAAGTTCCAAAATAACATCCACTCCAGGGATACAAATTCAGGATACGCAGAAGACTGCTGTTTTATTATAAGCGGTTGTCATATATTGTATTATCCGAGTTGCGCAGTGTATAAACTGGAACATTGAGATCAAAAGTGCCGACGCAGAGTGAGCGATCTGATTCTATAGCTATAAACTGTGTCATAGGAATCAAAATGGCCGCGCCCTATGTTGGGCGTATCGGACCTCTCTCTTGCCCCGTATAGTAATCAAAGTATGTGTACCAAGGCATCAGAATTAATTTTAAATAATTAAATTAAATAAAAAAATTTCGGCAACGGTGGGGGATTCGAAACTGGGACCCTTGGATCCACAGGCAGAGACTCTACCACTGAGCCACCCACCCCTTAAATATACTATTACTTTATACCAAAAAACACTCGCGCCTTTAATCCGTTGCGAATTTCCCAAAACTAAGAATAAGAAAAGAACATGTGTAGATAAACAAATATTTAAACTTAATATTGATTCAAACGCAAACTAAACGGGATATATATGAATTCTTACAAATAAAACTAAAATAAGGCTTTATAATCCTTTGTTTATGTCTCAAATTTTAATGGCCCACCATGTTCTAAAGATAATTACACTTTAAACATGGCGTAGGAGTATAATAAACGCTATCGCGACTTTAGATATTAGATAACTAAAAAATATACCAATTTTTAACTTTAGTCTAATAGACAACTAACTTTATACCCAAAGCGCGACTGAAGTTGCTTATCAGACCAAAAACTGAATACTCTAATTAACGAACACACCGTCTCACAGTTTGGAACGCGCTTCCATGTCGTTCAGCTGTCAATAGTATCAGGTGTCATTTGTTATAAATGTAATTTGTTTTCAATTTTGCAAAGAAAATTTAAATTGGAAAGTATAGGCGATTATTTTGAAGTTGTGTATATAAAAAGCACGCAAGACGTAAAACCCATACCCCACCAATGGGAAGAAAACGGTACAGTATACTGGTCACCCACAAAGGGGCAAGTCCGACAACAGCAGTCTAATGCTGGTAGTATACTCCATAAGAAAACGTGGAAAAAATACGAATGTTTGGTAAAAGCCAGCAATACCCTCCTTTATATGGACGCTTCTGCCCAAGCAAATCAAATATGTGCAGTTGAAGATAGTTCATCTGACTTCAGCACCACAGATGACGAAAATGGAAAAGTAGTTGCAAATCTATTAGCAAAAGAACAAGTCTTCTCAAAAAAAAAAATTCAGGTATGTCTTATTATGATTTCAATTTTACTTAGCAGAAGACAAAAAAACCAATAGAACATCGATGTGCACCCCAAGGTCCTGAAACGCTGAGCTCCACAATAGATCAGCAAGCTCTAACGCTAGAAAAACTGGCCACACTTCAATCTAAAGTGGATGACATATCTAAAGACTTAAAGGAATGTAAGTATCGCAATAAACAATCATATTTCTGACATGGTACATTCCTTATTTTTAAATTATAGGCATAGCCATTTTTTTGTTGACACTTTTTTTTTAACTAATCTAAAATACTAATTTTGTGTATTGTTTAAATTTTAATTTTTTGTACTTAATTTGTTTTAGGTTTAAACAAAATGAACTTCTAAGATAAGCATGGAATATCCCAAAAGAGCTAAGGAAGGTTTTTAAATTCTTAAGAAAACTATTCAGAGCCAGAAACATAAAATAGTCTTCCTGTCCAAAATATAAATAGGTATAAATATTTAGATAGTATGAGTGATTTTTTATTCTATAAATAGAACATAATTTGCTTCTAAATCACTACCTAATGAACTATATTATATAGTACAAAACTAAACAAGAATATCACATTATTCATGTTTTTTTTTAATTTCCTTAAAAAACGTCCCAAAAAAATGTGAATATTTATTATTGGAGTTTACATCGATATGCTAAAACAATACTAGAACAACTTAAATAATGTGGATTTTGACTATTTTGAGTTATGCAGATCATTATGATCTAACAAAATGTTGGTCTGGTGCTATAGTCAGCTATAAAAACATTCATTTATTTAAACACAGTTGTAATATACATTTTATTTAGTTTTTAAGTTAAAACCTATTAGGACATCCTAAAATAACTTTTTTCGTTTGATGTGAGATTAATTATTCTACATTTTTGTTGGTGAAATAGGATATATTAAATGTCTTACTGTTTTCTCTGATTATCTAAAAAGTTAGAACAATATACAAAGACTGTTATAACAAAAAAGAGATATACCTTTACTTAAACATACAATTAGTCAGTTCAATTTTACGATAATTTAAAGCAGAAATCCAGAAAACTTTAAAAATGTGTTTAAATGTATTTTTACTGTAACAGGGACATAATTATTAAAAAAACTTGGCACATTAACATTGACGATAGGTTTTTATAATATTATACAAATCACAACGAACTACACAAAATGACATTATTAATAATTTAGCAATAAAAAAGTTAAGTACAATGATGACATTAAAAGTTGAGTTTCTCGAAATACTTTTTTTAAATTGTCTCAGTACCTACCTAGTATTTTTCTAGCACAATGATATTATATGAATGTACATTGTGTGATATCTTATATTTTAGGAATTAAATGATATATTTTTTTTGCAGGTTTCTGTTAACAACGATTCCAAGAACTTTTGAAAATATTATTAAAACGTCCTTTGCAAATATAATTCTCAATTAAGAGCTTTTGATCTAACATTAAATTTTTATTCTTCATAAGGTTACGCTTCCTAAGAAGAAAGTTTAACAAGACTTACCAGACCCAAAATATCAAAATTTTACCAACCACTTGATGGTTCTACTGGTTTCCATAGGAAAATTCTCCTCGAAACTACTAAAAGAAAAGTGACAGAAGCAACCGAAGAAGGCAAAAAAGTCTTTTGCAAAACAAAAACTAGAAATTTGTTTAAGAATCTAATTATTGTTTATTATTATTACCATTAATAATTTTTGATAACGATTTAAGATTATGAAGTTCTATTATGTATTTTACTCTTTGATAACCTATGTTTAAATTGTTATTAGGACCAAAATAAATTATAATTTTCATTTCAACTACAAAAAGCCTCATAATATTAAAAATAGGAAAACGTTAGATTAGTTATGTTCAGGAATAAACTCTTTAAACGTTTATCTACTTAAAATGTGTTACTTTTAGAAGGTATGTTATTAACTTTCTATTTGTACTTGTATTAATTTATTTCATTTTATTATCTGTTGTATTTTCAAATTGATTTTGATATTAATTTTATCTATTTATATATTTTTTATATTCACATATGTTTTTTTCATTAAAACAAACGTTTATTAGCTTATTAAATATAATGAATTCATGTTGTTTTATTATATATGCTTGTATGAATGATTTCTTTTATTTCCTTTTAAAAATGAATTTCGAAGATAAAGCCGAAACGGTGAATGAAAATAAAAAATTAGACGAAAGTGATGATATTTACTGGAGCTTTCATCTACACGCTCCTTTTTCTAGCCATCTACACCTGAGCCAGCAAGATTCGTCTTCCCTCCATCCTTACATTCTCCAGATTTACAGAGAAAACGCCGTCCTCTTTAACATATCCAGACCTTCTTTGATGGGGACTATACCACTACATTATCAGCTTTATTTGTTATCCCGAGTAATTTAAATGCATTCGTAATTGCTCATTCTCACCTCTTCTCTTGTAGATTCCGTACTCAGTTTTTTTATTTTTAGTAACGTTTGCACTGCTCTTTTATTTTCACAGCTTTAATTCTATAATGCTGTAACGCTACAATATGGATCCATTTTTGGGGTTTATACTATTTAATGTTACTCGTAAGTGACCAACCTATTATAATATTTAAAGATTATTACAGGCCTGAAGATGTTCCTGTAAGGCCGAAACTAGTCGCTCCTGTATTTATTTATAATAAAATTGATTTAAAGGTTTTATTCTTCAATTGAAAAAATTATACCTTTAAAGTGATTTTGTTTCATTTACTGCATTAGACACATATAAGACGGTATTCATTTTAAAAATAGCAAAATTAGCAAATTTTTTAGTTTTTTTTTTACAAATAAAACGTTTGGACAATGTGTGTTTTTATAGATAAATGATACGCCACTGAACAAGAAGGATGTTTACCTTCCCCTTTGTGCCCGCTTCCTCACTTCCTCTACAGATGTTGCTAACACAACAATCGCCTACAAACTCGTTTTCACGCTCCCTCTATTAGTAATTGCTCGGAGGTAAAGATATTATGTTCAATTTGGAATAAAAAACAACATGTTTTACCATTTTTAAAATTCACATATTTTTGGATTAAAAAAAAATATTTTATATTTGACGATGACGGTCTCTTTTTGCAGATTGTTTGTACTAAAAAATTTCAAGTGGATCAACATTTGGGAACAAGTCACTTATCCAGAAAAGAACTTCCAAACCGATTGATTCAATATATTCCAATTCACAAATTGGATAATCCTCCGTTTAGAAATTTTTTAAAACTTATTTTAAGGAAGAAAATTTACCCAGTTCTTCCGTTTTGCGCAAAAAATATATTCAAGTTAATTTTGATAACGCATTGAATTCTATAATAAATGAAATGAACGATAAACCTGTGTGGTTTTCGCTTGATGAATCAACTGATACGCAGGGGCGCTATATTGCAAATGTTATAATAGATGCACTAGATGAAAATATCCCTGGTAAAGGATATTTAATTCCAATTAAAATTTTAGACAAAACAAATAATTTAATGATAACTAGATTTAATAACCATTCGTTAAAAATTTTTATTTACCTAGACAAGTGCCTACAAACAATAATTTATTAATGGTCACTGATGCTGCTGCATACATGCACTATGAAAGCATAACACATAGATAGCTATGAAAATCATGTTTCCAAGTAAAACAGTTGTTTGTTTATTAAAAGTTGTCAATTGATTGCTTGTAATGTGTTTTACTGTGGTCGAAAAAGTTGAGGTAAAACAACAAAGCTTTTACTTGAAACTTTTTTTGAGTTCATAAGAATTATGTAAATACGTAGTGGTCAAAATATAATGAAAAACCCTGTACATTATCGCTATAGAAACTGTCATTATGTAGGATAACGTGAAATATTTTTTATTGTTCACATCTATAACTTTTTTAATCAATCTTCACTTATTCAGTCTGCTTAAAACTTTGAATTGTACATTTTTAAGCAACTTGACATCCTGGCTTCTTATATAATATATTAGTAAAGTTTTCAATCATTATTCCTAAGCGTCATTACCTCATTTGGTTAATTAAATATACTTTTATAATCGTATGTTTAATCAGAAGCCCTAAAACATAATTTACCAACCTTTGAACCACTTATTTTTTTAAAATAATCTTTCGGATCTCTTTAACAAAAGAATATTGTCAAGTGATTTGCTGATAAAGAATGTTTGCAACTATATAAATTGATTTTTTTACTTTTAATTTCAGTTTAGTGAAATACCATCTAAACAATCATGTTTGGTGTAAAAGTTATTGCCCTATTGGCTTTGGCATTTGTTGCCTCCGGTAAGACACTTTACAATACAATACCAGAATGGAATTTTAATTATTTTTTTAATAAAAATTTCAAGCAATGAATATTTAAGAAAATTTTATGTACTATAAGATCGCATGTATACATAAAGTTAGATAATTTTAAATTAAACTAACCAATAAGTTTTGGCTGCTAACTCTAATCGCAAAAACAGCAATTTTCAAACATTACATATATCTTACATTTTATTTTTAAATATACTGCTTATTTTATTTTTAAATTTACTGCTCTCTTATAAAAAGTCTACCGCTTCTAGCAATACTGAGTGTATTCTCAGTTGATTTAAATTTGCTTCCATGAAAAGAGACGGATGCTAGGCAGTTTTGCTATGTCTAGTAAAGTATCTTACAACTTCAAAAAGGCAAATCTTCCTCAACTATACCAGACTATCTGTAGAATTAATTGGAGTAGTTTGAATGCATGCGCAACTTCTGAGGAGACTTGTGATTTATTTTATTCTATCTTAAATTCCGCAATTGCCGCTAATGTTCCAAAAACTGTACCAAGGTGCAATTCAAAATACCCTCCTTGGTTTAATAGAAGTATAATTTCGGATTTGAGGAAAAAATCATCTCTTTATCGTTTGTATAGAAGGACACTAGAGGCTGAAATTTATACTGAGTTTAGTATTCTTAGGTCCAAAATTAAACGCGACATTTCAATAAATTACAGGAATTATTTGACAAATATTGAGAATAGAATATCTTCTAACCCCAATTATTTTTGGCAGTATATAAATTCAAGGAAAAACTGCAGTAGTATTCCAAATGATATGACTTTTGATAATAATCCTTTAAATAATTCACAAGACATTGTCAATGCATTTGCTACATATTTTCAGTCATCGTACACTAATTCGTCTAAAATTGATATTTCTAAACTAGATAATGTTGTTAATATTAACAGTTGTAACATTCCGCTACTTACAGAAGAAGATGTCATGAAAGGTCTTAAAAGATTGAAACCTAAAAATACTAGAGGCCCAGATGATATTCCGGCATTTTTAATAAGAGATTGTGCAAATATTTTAACCAAACCTTTAACCATGGTCTTTAATATGTCCTTACGAGAAGGCAATTTTCCAAGTAATTGGAAGATATCTAAAATATGTCCAATCTTTAAGAAAGGATCCAAATCTATCATAGAAAACTACAGACCTATATCCATCCTTAGCAATTTTGGAAAAGTTTTCAAAAATGTCATTTATGAAATACTTTTCGCTCATGTAAAATCGATTATATCTACGGCACAGCACGGCTTTTTTCCAGGCAGATCCACAGAGACCAATCTGATATGCTTTACACAATATGTTGCGCAAAACCTTGATAGGGGTGGCCAGGTTGAAGCTATATATACTGACTTCTCCAAGGCCTTTGATCGCCTCGATCATCGTATACTTTTGAACAAGCTTTCCATTGTTGGACTCACTACGTCTTTTCTGCGTTTCTTTGAATCATATTTAAGTAATCGTAAATTGAAAGTTGAATACCATGGTTATCAGTCAATTTGTATAAAAGCTTCTTCCGGTGTCCCTCAAGGTTCAGTTCTAGGACCACTTTTATTTTCCATTTTTGTAAATGACATTACTAAAAACCTATCATGTAATACTCTACTGTATGCCGATGATTTAAAATTGTTTAAATCGATCTCTAGTATTGATGACTGTTTGATTATGCAGGAGAATCTAAATAAATTGAACCTTTGGTGTAATTCTAACAACTTACCACTAAACATATCTAAGTGCAATTCTATCAGCTTCACTCGCAAACTAAATCCGATTAAGTATAATTTCACTGTCAACAATATTACCATCAATAAATGTCTTTCTTTTAGAGATCTTGGTGTTCTTTCCGACGCTAAGTTAAACTTTATTCAAAAAGAAGCATACAGAAATTTGGGTTTTGTTATTCGAAATGGACGCCAGTTCTCTGAGCCTAACACTTTAAAAACTATTTTTAACGCTTTTGTACGTAGTAAGCTAGAATATGCGTCCATTGTTTGGAGTCCTGGATATGAAGTATATAGCCAAGCATTAGAAAAACTTCAGCGAAAATTTGTCAAATATTTGTGGTGCAAGCTAGATGGCATCTACCCTACTCGCAATATTCCGCAAACCATCTTGCTGAATAGATTTGATATCCTTGAATTACGTACTCGCACGAAATGTTATTCTATATGCATTCTTTACAAATTATTAAATTTTAAAATTGACTGTCCCGAACTACTTCGTCAACTAATGTTTAATGTTCCTAGTATCAGAACTCGCTCCCCTTTTTATTTCTATTTTCAGACACCCAGGACAAATATTTTAAAATTTTCTCCAATGTATTTTATGTATCAAAATTTTTGTGAACTTCAAAATGATGTTGATTTATTTTCTATTTCAATGAAAGAAATAAATCGCTTAATTGTGGACTGAGTTAATTATTATAAGACAACGTAATTTTTTCTCCTAACGGAGTTTTTTTTGCGTTTTCTTATGATGGTTAAAAACGTTTATTAAACTATTTTTTGTTTACATATATTTATGCTATTATCAGTATTTAATATTTTGTAATTATTTTTATGATGTAAATTATACTGTAATTGTAATTATTTTTGTGCCCATCCTGTAATTGGTTTTATACTGTTGGATGGTGTAACCCAAATAAATAAATAAATAAATAAATGACGTGACCAGCAAAACCTGCATTTGAATTGATCAGGTGGTGTCGGGGGCCTCTTAATATTCCTCGAAGATTAATCACAACAATAATTACACTTAGATTTGAACAAGCATTCTTTCTAGTATAAATGTTATACCTAGTGACAACTACAATGGCTGCGATCAGAAAACGCAACAGTTTTTCTCAACGTTGCGCGAAACAGTTGTCGGATTATTCGCCATTTTTTTGGAGCGTATTTAATTTACGCTACCTTTCTAGTAAACATGTTGCATATTCTGTTTTTGAAGTTAAGATCAACTTAAAAATAGATTAAAGACGAGGGTGCCGATTTAAATCATGGAAATTCTAGAGTTATTTGATCCATATTGATCCATATTGGGTTCTTGATAATTTAATTAAAACAATAATTATAAAACAAAACACTCAAGAAAGACGTAAATGTGATGCACTCTACAATTTTTTAAATACTACTGACGAATATGCATGCGTATCTATGATTTAGCTTTAGAGAAGCGACAGATCGAAGCGCGTCTGCTTGCAAATTAATTCTTATTTTTTTTATGCTTCTCGATAATAACTATGCACTAGAATTAGAGTTTTTAATAATTTAATGTGATTAAATTAAATTGTCATTTTAGGTCAGATTTCTAAAAATTGCCGTGGCAATCAACGTGTTAAGGATAAAAAATTTACCCAAAAATTATTTGTTGCTTTGTTCAATTCTTTATAAGCTTAACATGTGACAATACCAAAAACTTTTGCGTAACAGCTTTTTTGTATAATTGACAGTAACAGTGTAATTGTTTGTTTCAGCTACTGACCTCGATAGAGGTATGGCCATCATGGCTTGTGCCAAAAGAGCCATCAGCGGTGGGGTTCCTGAATTGGGAGTTCCATCCCATGATCCTTATGTTGAGCTTAAAACTGTCTTTAATTGGGCGGGACAAATTGGTGTCTTTGAGTAAGTTCTTTAATAGAATGAATTTTTGAATTAATATTCTTTCGATGAAAGTTTCATTTGTAATAATTGCTCTTGCGGCCACTACTTTTTTTTTTCTAATAGTATAATATAGAATAATTAATTAATTTAATATTTAAGTGTCAAAATTGGAATCCACAACATGACCTGGGCTGGTCTTGCCACCTGGAAATTGTCGGCAAGTCAAAAAAGCAAAGACACTGACACCAATGCTGTCTTCGATTTCGAACTCTACTGGAAACATATGGAACTCGCCGGAAAATACGAAGCCGAAGAAAGTAAATTTATCATACACACAGAACAACACGGAACATTCTCGTATGTTTTCAAATTTTATTTTGAATGAGTTTATTTTTTACATCTTCAACTCAATGCATATAATAATAATTAAACTGTAATGTTTCGATACTTTTTTACTTATGTACAACTTTTTTCTAGTGCTGAGTTAGAAGAATCAGCGTGGAAGGGTGAAATCAACGTAACCAAACCAAATGAACACAGCAACGGTACTGTCAACAGCGTTCATATCGACTGGGACGTTGAAGATGTAGATGTGAGTACTTTTTTTTATCCATTAAATTGAAATTTCCAATGAATTTCTCATAACGCTGAAAACTACTACACAGAAAAAAAAGTGTACTATATTCAAGATGAATGGTCTTATTTCAATGCTTTGTTGTGTTTATATATTTGCAAGTAACCCTCGTCTCGATTTAAAATTCTAGTAATATTTGCTCAACAATAGCTATTAAGCCTTGCTTCAAGATTAAAATCACTTTAAGCCCGGTAACCATGGAGAATTGAATATTTGTTCAAAAGACATCTTTTACATGAAATAAACTCAGGAATATGCTTAATTGAACAGGTCGTTTTATAAATAAATAGCACTGTGGGCCTAGAAGGCCCATGGCTTCATAGCCTATTTTCGTCCATTATTTTTTGTTGCCTGTTATTCTACGCCAATCCCTTATCCCCATCTCGTTTAGGTCTCTTTCTACCATCTCTAACCGTTTAGTCTGTGGTCGTCCCCTTCTTCTCCTCACGGTTATTCCTCCTGTTAATACTTGCTTTGTTGGTCTTTCATCTACTGGTCTTGCTACATGTCATAACCACCTTATTCGCTATGCCCTGGCTACATTTTTATAGAGGGTTCTCCATATTATTATAATTAATTTATTTCAACGTTTGCCATACATTATTTACTTTCTTTTCGCCATATATCTTTCTAAGTACTTTTAGCTCGAGTATTTCCAATAAGTTTTTTCTTTTTTGTTTAATTTCCATACCTCGCTTCCGTAAGTGACTACTGGCCTGATTATCGTTTTATAGATTCTTTTCTTTAGCTTTTTTTATCAAATTCTTGGATCTAAGGAGATGAAGCATTCCTCCTGTACATTTTATTTCTTTGGCTATTCGTTCTTCTATTTCTTCTGTCTCTTCACCATTATCGCTCATTGTAACTCCTAAATAGCTAAATTTGGTTACTTTTTCAAACTTGTACTTTGATCCTTCAGTGTCTATTCTTAATTCTCTATTCTGTATGTTTCCTGGCATTTTTCCTACTAACATGAATTTTGTTTTTACTTCATTGATTATTAACCCCATTTCTTTTGCAGCTTTTTCTAACTTCTTTGTTGTTATTTATAAAATTTCTCTTGTTCTTGCTAGGATTACCAAATCATCTGCGTATGCCATCAATTGACTTTTCTGGTTATATATCGTACCTTTTGTTTGAATTCCACTTTTTCTTACTGCACAGTCTAAAATTATATTAAATAATGCCGTGGATAGTGGATCTCCCTGTCTCAGTCCTTTATCAACTTTAAATTTGTCTGATGTTCGACCATAAACAAGCACTTTATAATTTGTTCCAGTTAGTGTCATTTTTACTAATTTTATGAGGCTTTCCTGTATTCCCAAATTTTTAGTTTTATCTTATCATAAGCATGTTTAAGATCGATGAAAATCATATATAATGGTAAGTTTTGATCTAGACTATTATCTTTTATTTGTTTGAATATAAATACCTGATCTATGACTGATCTATTTTCTCTTAAACCACATTGATATTGTCCTATTTTCTGTTCTACGATATTATTTATTCTATTCTTAATTGTTATGGTCATTATTTTATACACAGTGTCCATCAAAGTTATTCCTCTATATTTTGCACAATTAGATATATCTTCTTTTTTATGTACAGGACAAATTAATGATTCTTTCAATCTCATGGGCATTTTTTCTTTTCCCATACTGTCTTTACTAGGTTGTATACGTTGTTTTCTAGTTCATATTGTCCAATTTTCAACATTTCCGGTGTTATTCCTTTTTCTCCTGGTGCCTTGTTATTTTTAAACATCCTTATTATTTCTTTTATCTCATCTATTGTTGGTGGTTCATCTTGATTACTTATTGCTAAATTATTTTCAAAATACATTTCAGGTACATCATTTTCTTAATCGCTGTTCTTCCATCTCTATTTTGTATTTGAACGCCTGTGTCGTTGCTTGTCGTCTGCTTAAAATCGCGTGAAAGGTTTTTCTGCCTTATTTAACTAGTTAGTATGGGCTGAGTATAAAGCTGAAGAAGAACTATTGTAGTCTTATATCACACCACTCATCAGCAGTTAGATATAAGCCTAATATCAGGTTAAATAAGTTATGTTACAGCCTATTTTGTTACTATTGTTCAGTTGTTTAAAATTAGCTATCAATCGACCTGATAAAGTATTGAAAGAGTTCGCTTATACTTATATTGCTTCTTCAGAATTTGAAATAAGCTGAAGGAAGGATAATTCGGCTTTGTTATACCTATAACACTTTTCAACCGGTTTTTTTTTAATATGAACTGGCTGAAGAATGCTGCTGAACTATTGCTCTAATAATACATTTTAGCCATGTATTTCTGGTAGTTTCTATGTCTTTGTCTATGTTACGGTGTGATAAACTGTCAATTATCCAGAAGCATTCTTCTTCTCCAGTCCATTTTTTTAAAACAATCTTGAAAGTAGGATAGAAATACAAAACTAACGTGTATAGCAGGAAAAAACTTTGTAGAAACGTACGTAATAATGGCTCCAACAAAGCAGAAACTATTTTAATTTAGTAGAGTAGCTTGAGACAATGAAATGACCTCGTGCAAATAATCTATTGGTTAGACTTTAAAAACAATTGGGAAAATTCGACCAGCAGCTTCCAACTTTTCGTATTACATCGTTGTTTTAATCGAACTTTGTGTCTTAGCTATCTACTTAGACTATGATATACCAGTGACATTACTTAGGTACTATTATTTTAATTTCAGGTAACAATTACTGGATTGGGCATTCCTGGCAAAGCAGCAGCAAAGGCCATTGGTGTCGCCGTTAAAAATGCTTTAAACAAAAAATTGATTCAAAACAAAGTTGGAGAATTCATTAAAATGCGTCTCGAGACCATATGGTGGAACACCGGAAAAGTGTGGGACCTCGTTCAATGGTGCAAAGACCACCCAGCTAAATCAACCTTTTATTGAAGTTTGATATAATTAGAATAATAGAATTCCACTGTAGTTTTTTATAAATATACTAATATTTTTATTTTTATGGTTTTTATTATTCTCAATAATGTTATCAATTAATAAATCCTAAAATTGCATTTAGTCCTTGAGCTGGTGGTAAAAGAATCTGCATCATAAGATTCAAAATGTTGCTATAAGTAGTTTGTAGGTAATACTGCTTGCCATGAAATATGAACTGGTAGAAATGGTTGCCCAACAAGTAAATTTTTTGAAAAAAAATTAAAAACCCTTTACCTAATTACTATATTACCTTCTTTTAGATTTCTACGATGTAAATTATACTTTAGAGGTGATTTAGCTCAAATTGCTGATACTGCGTGGATTCATAAATTGGCCAGAACAAATGAAGCTAGAGTAGCTTGACCAGTTCGTGGGCCAAAGTCTACTTTACGATAAAATGAAAGATATTACAATACGATAACGACAAAAGATGTTGAGCGCCACCAAGTTTTTGAGTAACTTGGAAAACTTATCTGATTTGATATGTCCTGTTTAATTATCTGTATGAGTTTTGGCAAATAAAAGAAAGTGGGAAAATTTAATACATTTAATAGAAAAAGTAAAAAGAATGAAATTTTACATATAATAAATTAATAGTTAGGGGAAATGTGCCTAATATCGTACATCTTCCTAATATCGCACACCATAATATTTTCTACGTCATTGCTATAAACTACCTGCAGGCGGATAAACAAGTTCTGCAGGCTGATTTGTTAGTGTAGAGTAAGAATTAAGAGTGATAACAACGAGTATGTTAGCTCTGTGAATTATTGGAATATTTTACGCGCGAAAAGTTTTTTTGGGGTTATCTTCAACATTATATGTTACTAGCAACGGTAAGTTTTTTTATAATTGAACTGTTCCAGAGACATTATTGAATGTTGTAGTTTTAATAGTTATAATTTGATTTTTAATTATGTTCGTTGTTTCGACAATATTAAAAAAATATTTTTGGTCCTAAGTTTTCCTAATATCGCACTATTCCTAATGTCATAATATCGCACTGTGCGATATTAGGAATACTATAGTTTGTAGATTTGTAAGGGGGATATCTACGCCTGTCGTTACTTCGACCTAACATATATTTTGTGAAAAATACTATAGTAGATTAAAGCATAACAGAAATTTTTAATTACAGATGCCGCCTAAAAAAAGAAGACAGTGGTCGACAGAAAGCATGAAACGATCAATATTAACTGTTAGAGCCAAAGAAATGGGCCTGTTACGTTCATCGAAACATTTTAGTGTACCTAAGTCAACATTAAAAGACAAAGTGAACAGTGCTGAAGAGGATGTCAATAAGTTAGTATCTATAAGGCTTGGTAGAAAACCTACACTCGATATAGAGTTAGAAGAAGCATTAGTAACGTACTGTCTGGAAATGGAATCTCGGTTTTACGGACTAACAGCAAAAGACGTAAAAAGAATGGCGTTCCAATTAGCTGAAAAAAATGGACTTCAGCACCCATTTCGCAAGCAAGATGAAGCAGCAGGATGGAAGTGGTTACGTTCATTTATGAGAAGGCATCCACGACTTAGTTTAAGAAAACCACAGGCCACATCTTTAAAAAGAATTACGGGATTTAGCAAAAAGAACGTAAAAGCTTTTTTTGACCTGTATGAGCCTCTTTATAGTCTTGTTAAGAATTCCCCAAACAAATTGTACAATTGTGACGAAACTGGTTTAACCATTGTACAACACAAAACTAGTAAAGTGATAGCTCTACGTGGCAAACGTCAAGTTGGAGCCATTTCCTCTGCAAAGAGGGGTTCCTTAGTAACGATGGTTACATGTATGAGTGCAACAGGCCATTATATCCCGCCCCTTTTGGTATTTCCAAGAAAAAATATGAAACCAGAGCTATTAGACGGCGCTCCAAATGGAAGTTCAGCAGCGTGCCATAAATTTGGATGGATTGAAGCGGAAAGTTTCCAAAAATGGTTTAAGGAACAATTTTTGGCAAATGTAAAGCCTACCAAGAACGATCCAGTGGTTTTGATATTAGATGGCCATTATTCTCACACACGAAATCTGCCATTGCTAGAGTTGGCCCGAGATAATGGGGTGCATATTGTAAGTTTGCCACCCCATTGTTCCCATAAAATGCAACCTCTTGATAGGTCATTCATGGCACCTTTTAAGACTTATTATGCACAAGCTATAGAATCATGGTTAAAGCACAATTCATATAGAGCTATAACCCACTACCAAATGGGAAAACTTTTAGGTGAAGCTTATAACAAGGCAGCAACAGTTGCTACTGCAGAAAACGGTTTCAGGAAGACCGGATTATTTCCACTAAACCGCAATATTTTCCAAGCTCATGAGTTCTTTGCCCTCGAAACTGAGTCAGAAGTAGACGTTCAACAGTCAGTATCCAGCAGCGCTCCTCCATCAGTTATTCTTGATGATATTCAGCAGCCTGGACCTAGTAATATTCAGCGAGGTGTCGCTGCTATTTATAAACCAGGACCTAACCACATTTGCCAAAAAAATGTCTCGGAACAGTCAGGACCAAGCAGCCCTTATCCTTCTAGAATAATGCCAGTTCATATCAGCCCGCTTCCTTTTATAAAACCAAAAACTCACAGTGTTAAATGTAGAGGACGACCAAGCCGTCCAGCTGCAGTAATTACAAGTTCGCCATACAAGGATCAGTTGTCTCAAGACATTGCAGAAAAGGAAAGAAAAGTCAATTTACATTTTTTATACTATTCTTTCAATAAATACCTTAAATAAATAATTTAGTTTTATTTATACTAAATATAAATTAAGCAAAAGCTTAACATCGCACTATGCGATATTAGGAACATAACCTGTGCGATATTAGGAACACTATTTTAAAAAATAAACAAATGGCGGATTTCCATTTTTTTTTATTTTCTTTTTATGTAAATATCGTATAGTTATGTAAGTTCCTGTGACTTTTAGGAAATTGATGAAGTTTATAGAATATTGGATACTATTATTTTTTACTAGATATTAACCTCATAAATAAACATTAATAAAATGGGTGCGATATTAGGCACAATTCCCCTAGTGATTAAATCTGAATAGAGAATGAATTAAAATTGACTGATAGTATATTTGAATGAATAAAATTTACTGTTAGATAAATAGATAATTTATTAATTGTCCCGACCATGTGGCATTCTAGTACAGTAAGTACGGTACTTCCCTTTTGTATGTCGTGTCGTGGACAATCCGTCTTTAGGTACTTCGATTCTTGGGACTTGGAGCTCGCAATTTGGAGAAACTACGTAACTCGGACTTCTTGTTTCTTAGAGCTTAAATCTAAGAGCTTCCTGAAGCAACTACGTAACTCGGTACTTCCTGTTTCTCAGAGCTTCTAGTGTGTAAAAGTACATATACATGCCAGTGTGGAAATCTAACGGATTTATGCACAAACGGGACAAATATTAAAGTTACATCGTCTGAACAGAATATAAAATATCACGACAAATATTAAAGTTAAACCACTTAATCAAAATATAAAATATTTATAAGGCCAAAGTAAGTTATAACAATAAGTTTTACATCATTTGAACAAAACATAAGCTATTTATAAGGCCAAAATAAGTTAAGAGCCATAAATTTCCGTTTAAACTGTATTTCCAGACTGACTTGTAATTTAATTATTTAGTTGCCTCCCCGCGTATATATCAAAGTATTAAAGAAAGCTTAAAAATAATATTAGTTAGGGTAGCTATAATCTATACAAAATAAAATAAAGCAGTAATAATACCGGCATTCGTCAGCATGGTGGTAATAAAAAAAAGCAAATGGCCGATCTTTTCGGTTTTTCAACGAAATCCAACAAAATGTGAATAATATAAGGCGAAAGAAACATTACCTGACAATTATCCCAACGTAAATACACAATAAACACACTTATACTCGTATTTTATCCATATTGTTTTTGTAGTTGTTACCCAATTGGTTTGTTTCAATGTGTTAGATTCTCCTAAAAATAGACAGTCTTGTTGCGAATTTATTTATATGTTATATATTATAACCTTACCTTTAGGTAATTAATTATTTACGATGCCAATTTCTTTGAATTTGTTTAGTTTTTGTTCAGATTAATTATTTTAATATAAAGTTATTGTTTTAATTTTGACAATACCAATTTTAGGACGAGTTGTCAGCTGCGGAGGAAAGCAGCAGTCGCGGTCTTAGCTCGACCGCGTAGCTCTTAGCGAAGCAATAAAATATATACTAATAAATAAACAGTTGTGGTGGTTTAATGACTTTTATTGGGGTTAATTATCTCTTACCTTAACATCAGAAGTAAGACAGTACCGTTTCCAGTGCCGCACAGACAATACGAACTAATAAAAAAGACCGTGTCAAACAGTAATCCCTGAAAATGGAGGATGAAAATTGTGCAAATAGTGTCTCGCCAAACGCTATACCAGATTCGGACGGAGGTGTTGCATCACCAAGTGTCGATCCTTATCCTGAACTTTTAAAAGGTACAGTACAGTGGCAAGAAACTTTAATTAATTTGATCGTTGCAACAACAAATCGTTGAATTAGCAAAATACACAAAGAGTGCGACATTGCGATGATGTCATCGTCATCCTCACAGGCAACGCCTAAGCTTCTCGTAGCAGATGGATCAAATACGCAAGCGTCGACATCAAACTACACATTCAAATTAAGCAGCTACGATCCGTACCAGCGCATACGCCATTCATGAATATTTAGAAGATGCTATGAAATTAAAAGATGAATTAACCGTCAGCGATAATCTAATGATCGCAAAGGCAGGCGAGGCCTTGAAAAACAGAGGTAACCGATACTGTTGTGAGTGGCGGCCAATCCGCCAAACTTGGGAAAATTTGTGATTCTTTATATATCCACAGATTCTATGAGGTTATGACAATGCTAAGCGAATTTGATGGAAGAAGGATTGCAAACGACCCTTAGAAGTTGAAGGACCGTCCACATTGAAATACCAAATTGAGAGCAAGATGAGATATAGGCCATAAAGGACCCAAAAAGAAATTTAAGAAATCATGTTTCAGATGTGGTCGTCAAAGACACCGACATGATGCGTGCCGTAATAAACCAGAAAACCCGAAAGAAATTCCACAAATTATTCCAGATTCCTTAAAAATTCTACCTTGTAACCACTGCAAGAAAATTGGTCACAACGAAAGTAACTGTTTCATGGTATCAAGAAAACAATATATCTCTAAAAAAGACGTCATTTAAAGACAACACCAATGACGACATTATTATGAAAAAAATAGTGTTCCTTCTTTATTCTTACCGTCAATAGTGGCGCTGACGAATTAATTATAAAACATTCTGTAACAAAAACATTAAACGCGACTATCAAAACAGACAATAAGGTCAGTATTTTTTCGGGATTCGGAACACAAATTGTTTACACTATCGGTGTTTGTGATCTGATAACATGCATGCCGATGTTGACTTTAGACATTTGTTATGCGGTGGTACCAGATAACATTATTTCAGGCAATGCAAACGAGAAGAAAATAAAAAAAAAACAAATTAATTAATATAATTCGAACACTCTCCTAAATTGGTAATTGCAAACTAGATAGTTTCAAATACTTATCCAAAATTATACCAACAGATAAAGAGAAAATTATGTTAACTAGGAAATTAGGTAAAAAAAATTTTTAATAAAAAAATACTATTAGTAACTGAATACATATTACTAAAAATTAAGGTAGCTATTACAGACAGTATTGCTTTAAAAAAAATAAGCAGTAGCAGACAGTTAAAAGTTAGAAGGTAATGTCTGGTCTGACTCATAAATGGTGTAAAAGGGAAAAATTGACTACAGGCGGTATTACTTGGTCGTGTAGGCAATAAAATATAATTTTCTAATGACAATGATGTATGTACATCTTTTTGTAATTATTTTTCATCTGTTTTTGAACCGAATAATTCTGATTTCACAGACTAATAATAGCTTACATCACTTTAATAATGAACTTGATATTAACAAAGGAGCAGGTCCAGATGGAATTCCTCTCACTTTTATAAAATTTTGCAAAGAGACTATCATTAAACCTCTGTTTTTAATTTATAACTTATCACTATCAACCGGATGCTTTCCTCTAAAATGGAAAACAGCCTATATATAAAAGTGGAAAAATATGTCACATATCTAATTACCGCCCTATTTTACTTATGTCGGTGATGGAGAAAATATTTGAGGCGATTATAACAAAAGATCTGTTCTTTAAATGCAAACAATACCGCTACAATACCATTTGTCTAGAATAATCTGGAAGCTATGGATAAACGTAAGCAGGTGGATGCTGTGTACACAGACTTCTCCAAAGCTTTTGATAAGGAGCCATCATGAAACCTTGTTAGTAAAATTGGAGAATTTTGGGGTATACGGCAACCTTCTACGATGGATTAAATCCTATTTAACAAACAGAAGTATGTGCGTAACATTCAACAATAAAAACTCACCTTTTATACCCATAACCTCAGGGGTACCTCAATGGTCACATCTAGGTCCTTTACTTTTTAGCATATTTACATATGATATAACGACATGCTTTAAAAATTCTCAATGTCTGTTATATGCCGACGATCTAAATCTATTTAACATCATTGTAAGTAGAAGAGATTGTGAGTTGTTACAGGAGGACATAGCTCGCTTTTATGAATATTGTAGGACAACAAATCGTCTGGTTTTAAATATTGATAAATGTAATAAAATAACCTTTTCGCGATTGTCGTCCAATATCCAATGGAATTGCTTCATCCAGATTAATATTATCAGAGAAGTTTCTAGTATCAAAGATCTTGGAATTACCCTCGATTTAAACTTTGACATTCATGTAGAAAATATTGTCCAAAAATCTTTAAGAACCTTAAATACGCTAAAAAGAAACAATGTCTCTATGAAAAAATTGTTTTTATTTTAAAAAGGAACACATTTACAGATTTTGTAATATAGTTATTTTAGAATTTGGTTTATTAAGCTTTTTGTCCTTAATATTTCTATTTATGAATTTAATTGAATAGTAAATACGCATTCTGGTATACAGTGAGAGAAAATATTCAATGGGAAAATTAGAACAAGGATGCATAAATGGAATTTGCTTAAAAGATTCTTTTAATTTACGTCCAATACTATTGTGGTTTGCAATATTATTAAAATTTTCGACGTAAATTATTTCTGCTAAATTTTTAGGTGGAATAGTTAAACCGCTAAATTGTACGTTTTTTGAAGAGTTGTAGGCTTTCGAAATGCAAAAAACAGCCATTTGCTCTTCCAAGTCATTGGAATTGTTATAGCGTATGCATATGTCACAGCTATGTTGCATCAAACATTTTTTCAAAAGATAACCGGTAACATATACTAACACATTTCCTTCTGTACTTTTTAGATTTCTGTAGTCATTTGTAAAAGAGACGTTTGTGTAACAGGTGAAAAAATTTCTTTGCAAGTTTTTAATAGTTCAGTGGAGAGGTTTAGTAAAAGCTCATTATGGTCTTCTTGACAATTTGCTCCATTAACTTCGTCTAAAAACCCAAGTAGAAAAAGCTTTTTAAATGCTCTGCAAAATTGAATTGGAGTAGGATTTCTTGCGTTCCCACAGCAATTTCTCACCTGCCCAAAAAAATTTTCCAGGCAATCTTGGTTAAGATTGCGTGTTAAAAAAAACTATATTCATTATTTTTAAGGTCTTGCCATAATTCTAAAACACCTCTTATGGTCATTTTCCAGCCAAAAAGAAATCGCATTTTTTTTTTGTTACATCTTTTCCTTCGTTGTCCATAACTTTAACATATTCAAATAAATATAATAACATTGTTTTCAAAAACCCAATCTGCTTTTCAATACCCATAAATGCGTTACAATTATTTAAATGACAGGAGTTAAGTAAATCAAATAAGTCGTTCATTTTTTGAACAAAAATTGCTGTTGATTTTGCTTCAGTAAAATTCCAAAATCAATGTAGGTGTTTAGGGCAACAGCTACAGAATGGCTAAGAACCTGAGAAGCGTACTTAACTTTCATTTTTTGAAAGTTGTTTGGAAAAATGTGATTATCAGTCAACCTAGGACATAGTCCTTTAGTTTATCTAGACTGTATATTTTTTCCAGATATTTTTTATTTGTCTCTCCATTTTCCATCAAGAATTTGTATTTAAAAAAATTATTTAGTGTTGATTTGAGTAGGTGAGGAACATCAAATATGTAAATAAATTTTTTACCATTTACAAAAAAGGAAAACAATTCTTCGGTCAGTTTTAAACAATTTTTAACAAATTTTTGAAAATTCGGTCCTTGGTCCGAAACTGCACCTAAGACATTTAAACCAGCATCGCTCAACCTTATGACAACATTAAACAAGATATCTTTGATCTCATTAAGTACTGCTGCAGACTTGTAAAAGAAATATGCGATCGGCTGTTTCCAATTAAAGGCTAAACCGCGCACCATCACCACTAGTGCACTAGTGGCAAGTTCTGTACTTCGTCTGTTTGGAGTTTCTTCAAAACCCACGATATTATCTTTTGAAATTTCATAAAAAAGATTCGATTTTATTAACATTTCATCTAGACAAATGAAACAATCTTTTTCTTTTTTCCCAAGAAGTCTGGCTCTTATTTTTAAAACTTGAAATATAAAATCGTTGAAACCGGGGCTTATGACGTATCTTTTAGTGAATCGCTGAAGAGTCGCTTTTGAAGGTAGTCTGCACACGCTAGAAATTTTTTTATAGGCCTTAGGGCCTAAAAAATATATACTCAAAGCAAATTGCTTAAACTCCTCCGTGTACCGGGAGCCTCTTGGTGCTTTCTTTAGAATTTATTTTACGATCCAGCCTTCTTCTGCACCTGAGGTTGTTTGCAGTCCTCTTCAATGCATGAATTTTTTTTCAACTGCGTTTTTGTCGGAGTTCTATTCGAAAGACAATTCGAGATTTGACTGGATGCACCTAAAATATAAAAATTACTTTGGGATTTTTTTTACATAACATAGTACAATAAATTAAAAAGTTATTTTGCAAATCAGTGCTTACTTTTTGCATCACTATAATTTGTTTGAATGCTTGCATCTACGTATACTTTGATGGTATCTTCACCTCCTTCGCCAGTCGCTTTATCTAAAATAGAAAAATAATAGAAGGTTTAATGGCTACCTAAAAAGTCATCATAATCATTAACTGAGACATACTTTTTTATTAAAGTCGACTTACCTTTCTTTGTTTTTTGGACACCGAAAAAAAGACAGACCTCCACCTTCTTGGCTATCACAGCCATCCACACACCAGTAATTTGCACCACTTCCTTCTGTTTGACATTTTAATAGTAAAAACAAATAGCCAACTAAACACCACCCTATACAATTTTACAATATTCGGAAACTTGTCAAAGCTACACACCGTGCATCAAGCAGCGAGCGCAGGCTGATTGCATGCTCTTTCGACTGGCGGCAACGGACTGGTCGGTATTATCAGAGACAACAGAGACGTGTAACTTAATAGGAAAATATGTTCGGTGGTCCATTTAAATTACATATATGACCCTCTTTTTCTTTTACATTGATCTTTACATATGTCTATCTCTCTCCAATAAAACTAACACCATTTTCAGAGGGCGCTCGTGTTACTGGTTTTTTGACGTCCAAATATCGATTAAAAGTATTAAAACTTAAAACTGACAACTGACAATGTTATGAATGTTGTTATGAACATGTGCATTTTATTAAAATTAATTTAATTTGGGCCCCGTATATTTCTTTTAGTCTGATTTTGTTGTTTAATTAATTTTCTTTGCGGGGAATGTTTATTTTTGCATATTATTTTTTGCATGAAGCAATTTCTGGAACCAAACTCGCGTTTTTGTACACATTTCTTTCTAGAGGTAAGTAATTTCCAATTTATTAAGAAAACCACTGTATAATGTGTGTGTTTAATAATATATTACACAATGACTATAATTATTTTAGGTAAATTGGAACAGAGATCCATTGTTACAGCTACTTGTGTTCATTAAGTAGGTAGATGAATGTGTCTGGACAGCTTTAATGGCAGCACAAAGTTCCTATCTACTAGAAAAGTAAAATGTATGCTGAGTAAAAAATCTGCACGTGTAGTATTGGCAAAGGACTTTTGAAATGATTAGAGATTAGCTATTTCTTACATACACCTACCTCTAACAGCCACTCTAAAGGAAGAAAAAAAAATTGAATCACAAAAGGGCAGAATTTTAAATCAGGATGCATTGGAAAATAAATTTGGGGACATCAGGTCGGTTTTGGATTTTATAGAGAGATCAATCTCAAGAAAAGTTAATTTATCCTGCAGAACAACCAGTAGTTTAAGTAGGATTTGCTATAATTTTATTAGAAATTTTCTTTGATAATAAATTGTAATACAGGTACCAATTATTGTTTCAAATGAAATTGAAAAAGAGTTAAATATGAAATTAGATTTTTCATGATTAAAATGTTATATTCATTCGAACATTGTAAGGGAATATGGAAAATAGGCATACCCTGGTGGTGTAAGAGAAAGGTAAGGGGCAATTACAAAAATGTATTTATCTTTAAATAGTGTTTATTATTAATAATATTATTTGCTATGTTTGAAAAGTACCTCCTGCTTCCGAACAGATCGAATAGATTAGACTACTAGTTGGAGAAGGTCCACCTAGTAACCAAATTACGAGACTAGGAAAACTTTTACATGACTGGGGACACAACAGGAATGCACACACACACAAGATACACAAACAAACGAAATAACAGGGGTAAGCCTTCAGCAGCGTCCTGTTTAAATGATGATAGTATGTCATCCTTCATTCCCTTTTAGAAGGCATGGCATATAAATCTATTGATCTTAATTACTATAAGAGGAGTTAGCAGGGGTCTAGCAGGTTTCGATCCAGTTTACAGGATGGTAACTTACTTGACTCGGGCCTTATACATTTGTGTTGAGTGTATGTGTGTTTCGTTTCCATGGTTTCTATTAAAATAAACAGTCATAACATATCCATACCTTTTTGCCAGACTAACATAAGTGACATTTGTTCAAATGGCACTTATGATAGTCTGGCAAAAAGGTATTGATACTATACTTTATAAAATATTTGTTACATTAGTTTTTAAATATATTATGAATATATAACAACTGTTACTTTCTTTGTAATTTGTCACAAAATGATACGAGGTACTTTCTAAACGAAGCAATTGTAGTTTGTTTTTCTGTACCTTACAAAAATATAATTTATAGAAAAAGAGTTTGGTGTATTATTTTTCCAAGTTTAAATATTTAATAATCAATAGAATTTTCAAGTTTTTTTTTATCGAAATTTACAAGAGTAATAAAAACTTTGTTCACTGTTTATATTAAACTGATTAAAACTTCCTTTATTAAAATGATTATTTATGTGATAAAAATTTTGATGTTATTGGAAGCTTTTATATTTTTTTAATATACAGTGAAACAATAGTTTTTGTTTCTCCTGTAAATTTGTATAGAAAAACTTTATTTCTGAATCCATGTTTGAATTTCCCGCCCTAAAGCATTTTTAATTTTCCCGCTATTTACTAGTGGCGCCATCATAGACTGGTTGTGGTTACAATCGCCCAAATAACTTTTACCGAACAAAAAAAATACATTGAGTTACACGTCTCGCTGGATTGTCTCTGGTATTATAGAGAGTGGATTTACTATTCTTTGTTTATGTACGGTGCCTAAACTATTAAGTTATTAACTAAACCTGCGTTTTAAATTATTGTCACTTTTTTTTAATTATTGTTAATTTCAGTATTAAGTTAGTATGATGTAGTGATCATGAAAATGTGTAATTTATTTTTCGTGCAACCTTATAATTGGGCATTTATTTGCTTGTTAGGTTGCCAAATTTATAAATAAATAAAGAAAATGTGTATAGAGTTACTAGTGGCGTGCAATGGTGATTAAAAGGACAAACCGTCATTATGTAGGATAACGTGAAATATTTTTCATTGTTCACATCTATAACTTTTTTAATCAATCTTCACTCATTTAGTCTGCTTAAAACTTTGGATTGTACATTTTTAAGCAGCTTGACCTTCTGGTTTCTTATATAATATATTAGTATTCAATCATTATTCTTAATCTTAATTACCTTATTCGGTTAATTAAATATACTTTCATAATCGTATGATTTTTAATCAGAAGTGGAAAAATAAAAGCCCTGATTTACCAACCTTTGAACCACTTATGTTTTTAAAATAATCTTTCGGATCTCTTTAACAAAACAATATTGTCCGCTGATAAGAATTTTTACATCTATAAAAATTGATTTTTTTTACTTTTAATTTCAGTGTAGTGAAATACTATCTAAATAATCATGTTTGCTGTAAAAGTTATTGCTTTATTGGCTTTGGCATTTGTTGCCTCCGGTAAGACACTTTACAATAAAATACCAGGAGTTTTAATATTTTTTAAAAATAATTTCAAGCAATGAATAATTAAGAAAATGTTATGTATATACATAAAGTTAGATCATTTTAAATTAAACTAATCAATAAGTTTTTCTAGACCCACTACAGAATTATTTTCGTTTTAAGGCAAGTTTAAGAGCCACGGATACAACAAATATTTAGTTTTTACTGATCGATTTAAGTGGACAATAAACGGTCTCTTTAAAAAATATTTTCTATACCTGTTGTTTTTTATATTCAAGCGGATTTATAATATTCAAACTTAGAGTAGCCATGCGTCAGTTAGTTAAATGAAAAGGTACTTTGGTTTTATAATATGTAGCGATTAGATGTAATTTCAGCAAATTATTGCTTAAGGTAGTTCACTCGTAAAACGGCTTTTCTTAGGTATTCAATAAAATTTAAATATAAGGTTTATGAAAGTGTCGTTTACGTAACCAAAAAAAATTAGATATTTTGACCGTCTGTGAAACGAGATATTAACAATCAAAATGTGCATAATTAACACTCTTAAAGCCTATCGGGACGGTGGTGTAGCGGTCTATCGCGCTTATATTCAATTATAGACAAGTTTATGAGTCTGAGACTGCTGGGTTTCGAATCCCAGACCAGACCATGTGGATTTTTAATTAAATTGCATGGTTCGGTTTAGGATTTGATGTGTGGCGTATTAATAGAAATTCAATTTCTGTTGATATGACATGCAGATTAAAAAAATTCGCCATACATTACCGTCTCGATGATGGTGGGTGAGGTTTTCCGGGTATTCCTCACCTGTAAGTCAAATGGCACCATCAATCATCTTTAAGTCGCCCCGGAGCGCCACGGCAAATAATAATAATAGCCGTCCCTTCCCCTACACAAGTCGTTCAGACGACTTCAGGGGTTGAAATTCACTCGTAAAGGGGTGAATTAGGCAGAGTATTATTATTATTATTAATATTATTATTATTATCATGTACACAAGCAATGCATTTATTTCAAGATATCTCGAAAACGGTTCTTACCATATTTTTTTAAAAACTAATGTTAAATAAATCAAGAAATTATAAAATTTTAGAAATAATCGCTGAATTTTTTGACCGTCTTAGTAAAAAGATATAGATTTTTAAAATAAAAATATTTTTAAAGCAGTTAACGAGTAGTTTCCTAAAATTATTACAACTTGGCAACATTGTAGTCACTTCACGTAACAAAGTAACACTCGATCAGCTAAGAGGTTGTTATAAACTCGCGACGTGTTCTTGAAAAATTAATTCGTCCACTGTGTTTGAGAACTGGAATCAGCGGTTCTGTTTGAACCAAAACAAACCCTTAAAATTAGTATGAGGAAGTCACAAATTTCTATACCATGTCGTTTAAATATTTGCGAGATTGCCGGATGAATTTGATTAAAAGTATAACATGTCCAAATGTGTTTATATACATGTGTTTTGTACAGTCTCTGATAAAAATAAAATTGATTAGCATTGAGAATCTCAAACTTTTAGTATTTACCATTACGCGATATTTTTATGTACGACTGTCGCGAGTGAACTACTTTAAGTATATTTTATCAAAAATTATTTTTGTTTTTTGAATAGTCTGTTATAATGAACATTTTTTTTTCCTGGGCTCGTCTGACTATGTGTCTCCGAATAACACTGAAGCCTATTGGCTTATTGTGTTTTACCCCATGTTAGTTCATAGCACCCACTCTATCACCTTTGTACCTTGTACAAGTTTGTACAGATCCTTGGGTGAGTGGGTTCTATACGTTGTTGGGTCAACCTGGGGTTGTCCAAAAAGAGCCTGTCTTTTGCGATCTAGAGCTTCGCATTCGCACAGTATGTGTTTGGCCGTTTCTGGTTTCTTGTGACATAGTCGGCACATAAGTTCCCTATTGTACATGCCAATTTTGTCCAAGTGTCCCTTTACTGGGGCGTGCCCAGTCATGAACTCTGTTATCACTTTCAACTGGTTCCTATTCATTAAGAGTAGTTCTCCAGTTCTTTTGGAACATCGTCTGCCTATGAAGGCTTTTCCATGTGCCTGTTTTGGGGTGCTTCCCCAATAGTTGATATGTTGTTCCCGAATCCAGTCATTTATAAAACCCCGGACTGTACTTTTTGGTACTCCTGGGTTTGTGTCTGGTTCCGGTGTTTCTTCTGACCCTCTTTTTGTAAGTTCGTCAGCCTTTTCGTTGCCTTCGATCCCTTTGTGACCTGGCACCCAAAATAGTTTTACTCTATTTCGGTCTGCCAGTGTTCTTAGTTCTTCGATGCATTCCCATACCAGCCTCGACGTAACTTTCTGACTCGATATGGCCTTAAGTGCCGCTTGGCTGTCTGACATTATTTGAATATGCTGACTTTCGACAGCTCTTTCATTGTTCGTTTTTGCACATTGAAAAATTGCGTATACCTCTGCCTGATATACCGAGGAATGTATTCCTATAGCATAGCTATGGTTAGTATCAGGGTTTTTGGAGAATACTCCTGCCTCAGTGCCTTCCGCAGTCTTAGACCCGTCTGTATACCAGGTTTGTTCCTGTCGTTGGGCATTGGGCTCCCTTATGGTGATATCCGCTCTTTCCTGTATTAAAACCTCAAAGGGAGTATTAAAAGAGTACCTCTTGGTTAAGTGGTCTGATCTCATGTCTAGCACGTCTCCTGTCACTAACCTTGAGATACTCATGTGACCTGGCCTAATGTCAAGATTTCCCAGTGTATTCCCTAATCTGTAAGCACCTAATCTTGCCTCCCCTTGTATCACATAGTGAAGAGGTGGGAGTCCTATTAGTGCTTCCATTGCAGCAGTGGGGGTTGTTTTCATTGCCCCCGTTATTCCGGGGCAGGCAAGTCTTTGTACCTTGCTAAGCCTCGTTATTGCTTTCCTTTGCTGTGTCTTTGGCCACCACACCAAATCTGAGTATGTTATTATGGGTCTCACCACCATGTTATAAATCCAGTATACCATGTCTGGTTTTAACCCCCATTTTTTTCCAAAGGATCGCCTTGCCATCATTAATGACGTTTCCGCTCTCCGCCTCTGTCCATTTTGTTACTAGATTTAGAGCCTCTTGCATTCGATCTCTTACTATAGTGTTGTATTTTCCCTGTGCCATGATCACTAGATCATCGGCATATCACAGGGTTTCATGTCCCTTATCTTTGAGAGCCCTTAAACATTTACAAATAATACATAGATTTTAAAAATTATTTATAATAGAAACTATTCTTACCCAACGGAACGTTTATTTTTAGAAGCAGAAGTTTGAGACAACTGTTTTACCTACAAGTTGCAATATTTCAGAAGAAGCATAGTTTCTTTAGCAATCCAGTACAACATTTATACCCAACACGTTATAAAAATCATGTGATAATCGTACCTAGAATGGAAAAGACTCTAGGGCAAAGAAGTTTTGTATATCTCAATCCTAAAATATTTAACGCACTTCTGGCGCAACTTAAAAATTTAAATTCTATAGATCTTTATAGGTAAATTGAAACAGTGGATATTAACTAAGCAACGACAAAAATTTCACGATTTTATTCTATTTGTTACTTCTAACATTTTATAAAATTCTTTATAATCTTTCTTAACATGTGACAACACCACAAACTTTTGCGCAGCAGAAATAAATAGCAATAAGAAGTTTATGACGATGTGCAACAAACGGATGCATTCAAGTTTCAACAGCTTTTTTGTATAATTGACTAAAAGTGTAATTTTTTGTTTCAGCTTCTGACCTCGACAAAGGTTTGGCCATCATGGCTTGTGCCAAAAGAGCCATCAGCGGTGGGGTTCCTGAATTGGGAGTTCCATCCCATGATCCTTATGTTGAGCTTAAAACTGTCTTTAATTGGGCGGGACAAATTGGTGTCGTTGAGTAAGTTCTTTAATAGAATAAATTTTTGTGTAAATATTTTTTCGAAAGTTACATTTTTCTAATAGTATAACATACAATAATTATTCAATTTAATATTTAAGTGCCAAAATTGGAATCCACAACATGACCTGGGCTGGTCTTGCCACCTGGAAATTGTCGGCAAGTCAAAAAAGCTACGACACTGACACCGATGCTGTCTTTGATTTCGAACTCTACTGGAAACTTATGGAACTCGCAGGAAAATACGAAGCCGAAGAACATGAACTTTTCTTCCACCAAGAACAACACGGAACATTCTCGTATGTTTTCAATTTTTATTTTGGATGATTATCTTTTTTACATCTTCAACTTTACCAGCCGGTTGCAAGAACGATCGTTAAATATTTTTAGACTCATTAGCACTAATGATCCACTAAAAATGAATTCCGATCCTCGATAGCTATTGAACGTCGTAAATCTGGCAACACGGTGCGTTTTTCGCGATATGACCAATGATATATATCGTTATAAAGATTGCTTACCCATATTTAAATAGGACTACAAAAAGCGCATTTTCAAGTGTTCACTGAATAAATTCGTTCTGGCGCAAACGGGTTTTAAAATAAAATTTTAGCATTTGAATATTTAGAAGAAAAAAAAAAGAATAACCTATTTTACTTCAAGACTCGATATTATGTAAGGTGTTTTAAACACAAATTTTTTCGTGTTGTAATGTCAAGTATCCACATCGTCAAATAATATTAAGAGATTTAAACAATTTTATAACAGTAACAAAGCCTACATAAAACACATAAAATCATAAATTGAGACATATTGTAAATATCTGAGCCATTAAACATAAAAAACACTGATTAAAATAACAAAAATGTATTATCAATTATACAGAACATACAGAACTAAATAAAATTAATTTTATAAATTGCTGCCATCTTATAAATAGGACATGATATTTTTTGTCAAAATGGACATTCTAATTTCATAGCAACATCCTACATTAGTTTCAATTAACAATATAAACTATCTGTATCTATAAGGTGGGGAAGGTGGATACTTCCACATCCTCCAGGGGTATATAAAACCTGCCTCTGAGAGATGTCTAGAGACAGCTGCATTTTCATAGCTCATAAAAGTCCTGCAGGTTATCAACCCGCCAAAACCTGCTGGTTGACGCTGAGGGGTGTCTACAAACAGCCATCTCAACTAATCAAAGTCCTGCAGAAATAAAACCTGCTGGTTGACGCAGACTACAGACATCCATCTTCTCAGATCATCAATGTCCTGTAAATTATTAACATCGCCGAGAGGTGTCTCTAGTTACCCCATTTTTTTGAAGTGGCCATTTGGTGGGCTTCTACTAGCCCAATGGTAAATGCCCAGGTTAATTATAACTATAAAATGTACATTTAAATGTGTAAAAATCTGAATGACAAGAAAACACTATACATAGTACTCAAAGTACTCTCTAAAATTTGCGAAAGCACTTATTTGTATTAAGTATTATTCATATGAGTATTCATACTCAGATACTTATTATGAGTATTTTACGAAGCTATTCATTGTGAATTACTCATGAGTGCTTTAATACAATACTCTGCCTCTGACACTATGTTTACAATTTATAACTGAGTACTCAAAATTGAGTGAAAACATTGCATGTATTAGTGTCGGGTTTGAATATCCACATCGGATGCATCTGAGATGTTGTAAATATTTGATCACGTAATACAGTAATACGTAAATGTAGTAGGATAGATGTGTCCGATGTGAATAAACGAACGCTCGAGATGTAAAAAAATGCAATTCAAACGCGGCATGGATATAGAGAAAACTTCGCCCAGTGAAATCCGCGTCTTGTCTAGTCAGTTTTCATGAAAATATCTTCATTTAAATGATATAAAATCATTTTCATTCTGTCAGTCTTCATAAATAAAATTATCGACTTCAAATATATCAAAATACCACTCAAATCGCCATTTTCATTACACTTTTCCGTCATTTGAAGTGCAGAATATTGTTTATGTCGTCTTTACTTTATTCTGTCTCGATGCCCGATTTACATATAAATGAGCAATCTATGTAAGTATATATCATTGGTCGTAAGTTAACCTCCAAATCTGGTGCGTTTACGGCAGAGCACATACTTTGATTTTCTTTTACTGTACGGAGAATGGTCGCACTGCGCAGCTTTCTGAGTGCCTTTTAAAAGGAGATAGAAAACTCCGCCATTTTGAACCCTTATTACGTGTTGCCTACATCTTGGAGCAATATTTTTAATAGGTGCGTTTTAATCATCCGCTTCTGCTTCGGAATTGTCGGTTTTCTTGTTTTAATCTGACAGGTTAGAACGACTGAACTGACAATTCCGGAAGCAGAAGCGGATGATTAAAACGCACCTGATATTTTGCTTGCTGCTGTCAGTGTCAGTGAATATTATTTTTGGAGTCACAGTTTATTGCTAAAGAATCAGTTAGCTCACTCGGACCAGTTGAAAGTTCCAAAATAACATCCACTCCAGGGATACAAATTCAGGATACGCAGAAGACTGCTGTTTTATTATAGGCGGTTGTCATATATTGTATTATCTGAGTTGCGCAGTGTATAAACTGGAACATTGAGACAAAAAGTGCCGACGCAGAGTGAGCGATCTGATTCTTTAGCTATAAACTGTGTCATAGGGTTCAAAATGGCCGCGCCCTATGTTGGGCGTGTCGGACCTCTCTCTTGTCCCGTATAGTAATCAAAGTATGTGCGGCAGAGTGAATTTGGAAATTGGAATATTATCCTTCCCACGGTACCTACCAGGGGGTCGATTCTCGACTTGTAGGAACCTTTTCCTATAGGAATTTGTGACACTTTCCTATATGTAGGGAAATGTCATAAATTTTCTATGTATAGAAAAATGTCAAAAATTCCTATAGGAAAAAATTCCTACAAGTCGAGAATCGACCCCCAGACGGTAGACTTTAAGAATGTTTATTAAATTTTTTGTTAAAATAATCTAGTTGCATAAAACATAAGGCCCATAAGGGTAACAATAATTTGCTTTAGAAAATCAATGGATTTAGTTCTCAAAATTATAACGCTTGCTACAAAATCAACTTTGTTACCTACCTACCTATCATAAATAGGTATAATAATATGCATATTATTTTATCTATTCTACCTACCTTGATATTAAATCCAAAATATATAAAATATTGTATAAAAATGCGTATATGTATAAATATTAATGTATATTAATATAAAGAACTTCGATAAAAAATTTTAAAAGATGGCAGATGTCCACAATATTTATTCAACTGTTTTTTTAATGGGACATTAACGAGCCTTTAGTTAATGATCCAATAAATATTTTATGTATTTCCATAACTAACGAATTCCTTTAACGCCTCATTACTTAAAGGTCCAATAAATAAATGTATATACAATAATTTTTAGACCATAACTAATTATTTTTGCATATCCTATATTTTTTAAATTTAGCTAGGTTTTTGTTAAAAGGTCCAACTTAGAAAAGAAATAAATGCTGAAAAAAAAATTATACGCTTCAGAATTTTGAAAATGGTCTACATATTGTAACAAACGCATAAAAAAGGATATACAGGGAGCTGTTTTGAGGTAAATGTGGAACAGCATTTTGTTTTTTAGAATAGTAACAAACAAGCCTAAAACAATATCCATATCCCACGTAATCTAGTAGAACAAGAAATGTAATACGGAAAATAGCCGATGTTTAGTAACTTTTATGACATCTTAAGATCCTTATGTACCTATTAGTTCTATTAAATATCTTAGTGACAGTATTTTAGGGTTACTACTGAAGTTATTAATGTTACTTTTAGCCAACTGGTATTAATTTAGTCTCTTGGGATACAACAACTCAACAGGTTTACGGAGGGTGATTTTTGTTTCTCGCGTCTTTCGCAAGTACCACATTCTCAGTTATTACCTCATCGCTTTCTTCCTATTCAGAAGACACTTAGGTACTTGTTCCATCCCTTTCTTGATAAAGTTAAATATAACCGGCCTAAATACACCTCTAATAACCGGTAATATACCTATCAAACTCGACTTATAAAAGAAAACTTTTCCCCTCCTCTAGCAATCCGCCCTTTGCCTCATCTTGAAGACATCACACTTATAGATGCCTTGTCCTCTTTTTAATAAAATTTCAATAGTAATAGTTGCATTCAGTCCTGAAGACCGAATCATTTTAAACAGTGAAAAACATTTTTTTGTACTTACCGTAAAATGGGGTGAAATGAAACATTGTGGTGACTTAAAACAAATTGCAGCGCCATCTTTTATTCGGTAGCAAAAATATTAATAGTGATGAGAATCGATAATATATTGTTCTAATGCTTTCTGTAGACTACGTACTTCACATAATTCATGTTTTAAAGCACAGAAGTTTGTTTCTTCACTGTTGAGAATTATTGAAATAAAAGGTAAGAAAATGCATATATATTTGTGATAATGCTCATAACCTTACTTTTGAAATAAAATAAAAATTAAAGCAGTGGCGTGCGACTTTATTTTTTATTGTCATTTTAGGGGTGAATTGAAACATGCCCAGAAAATATAAGAGAACACCTGGAACCCGAAGATATGCCGATTTTAGCGAAGAGACATTAAAAAAGGCTATGAATTGCTATAAAAAAAAAAACAAGGAACCCTAAGAAGTATTGGTGAGCAATATGGAATACCATATGCTACGCTATATAGACAATGTAAACATTTACATTCAAAAAAATATGGCGGACAGACTGCATTGTCGGAAAATCAAGAAATGGTTATTCTTCGTGCAATTATTTGTGCTTCTGACTGGGGATTCCCGTATGAAGAACCCGATGTTAGGGATCTGGTGCAAATTTTTTTAAATCGGTCTGGAATCAATATTAAACAATTTATAGACAACAGACCAGGTCACGAGTGGTATATGAGTTTCATTGAGCGACATGGAAATGAGATATCCACTAGGTTCTCACAGTCAATTAAACAAAGCAGAGCTAAAATCAACTATGCCATAATAAATCAATATTTTGACCATTTATCAGTATCCTTAGTAGACGTTGATCCAGCAGCAATGGTTAACTATGACGAAACTAATTTTACCGATGACCCAGGAAGGGTCAAAGTTATTGTTCGCAGAAAGTCCAAAAGGGCCGAAAAAATTCAAGACACCTCAAAATCTGACACATCTGTTATGTTTTCATGTTCTGCCTCAGGAGTAATGTTGCCTGTCTACGTTGTTTATAAAGCAGACCATCTATGGACCACATGGACTGAGAGGGGTCCAGAAAAAGCTCGATACAACAGGAGTTCATCAGGCTGGTTCGATATGCACTTATTTGAAGACTGGTTCGTAACTACCGCTCTTCCATATTTCAAGACATTGCCACCAGGACCCAAAGTAATTATTGGAGACAATTTAGCTTCACACCTATCACTAAACGTCATACAACTATGCGAATCGAATAACATCAGATTTATTTTACTGCCACGTAACTCAACCGTTAGATGTGTGCGTGTTTAGACCCATAAAACAACAGTGGCGAAAAGCTCTTCAAGCATGGAAGAGGCATAACAAGGGTGTTGTAAGAAAAGACGTATTTCCTAAGCTGTTGAATCAAGCTCTACAGAATACGGAAGCCAATGAGAAAAATATAAAAGGTGGCTTCATGGCTACTGGCTTAGTTCCTTTGAATAGAGAGAAGATTCTTAAAAGGCTTCCGAAAGAAAATGAAAATATAGAACAACAAGCTGTTGAAGACAACGTTGTAATATCGATGTCCGAGATATTTCAAAATGCACGTTACGGAAATCCTCAGGAACCATCTACGTCGGGAAAAAAGAAAAAATTGACAGTTGCACCAGGTGAAAGTATTTTCTACGACCAACTAAAGGAAAAAGAAAAGGAGAATGTTCCGAAACCAAAGGTTAAGAAAAGAAAGACAGTTGGAAAGGAAAGGGCTAAGCAAGATATACAAAAGAAAAACGATTATACGCTCCCGGAAGAAGAACAAGATACAGAAGAAATTTCTGGTGGCGAACAAAGTGTTCTCTCAGAAGTTATTAACAATAATGAAAACGAAAATGTCGAGGAAAATTTTGGAACAAGAACAATTCCTCTAGTTGGAGAATATGTGGCTGTAACATTAAAGACAACCAAGGGCACCGGTAAAAATTATGTGGCCAAAATTTTATCAGAAGAATCTGGTTCCTATGTTTGCAAATTTCTTAGACGTTCTCAAAAAAGTCACGATATATTCATTTTTCCGGCAATTGAAGACATTAGAATTGTCTTACAAGAGGAAATTAAAGAAGTGTTAAAATCTGTAGAGACACTCAGAAGATGAAGTTTACGCATCAGGGGTCTATTTTTAAGCCATAAAACTTTTATTATTATAAGAAAATAAGTTTAGTTTTTTGTTCTGTATTTTGTTTCTGTATTAAGTCATAAAACTTTTATTATTAGAAGAAAATAAGTTAAGTTTTTTTTTGTTATGTTCTGTTAATTGAATAAAGATTTTTAAGTTGTGCAACTTTCTTTAAAAAATATTGTGGATGTTGGTAGCAATTTGAAAGTGTTTAAACTATTTATTTTATTGTTTCAAGTCATCCCAAGTCTAGCAGAATTGAAACTATAATCGAAACATATGAATGTTTCAAGTCACCCCAACTTTGGGATGACTTGAAACAACGCCTATTTATTTTTTTTATAATTTGTGGTGGGGGTAACCCTTCTAGCAATGTCTCGAATTTGTTCTTTATGATCCAAAGTTTAGCTGACAATTTTTTTAATTGCCTAATTTCTTAAAATCCTTAAATTACAGCTCTAAATAAGTCAAAATTGTTTCAAGTCACCCCATTTTATATATTTTTTATTTTTGTTCATGAAATTGACCACATTCAAACCCTTATAATTTAATATCTAAATAGTTCATGAAACTAAATGTTGCTCAGGAAATTTAGCTTTTATAAATGTATATTATTTTTACTAATAATAAAAAAAGTAGAACACCATTAACTTTTTAATTTTTATTTGATTTTTAATGTACGTTTTTGTTATTAATTTAGATTATAGAACAGGATACCTAATTAATATTATTTTATATTCTGTCATGTTGTTTCTTTTCGTTTCCCAAAATTTGTTATTTTCATTTGCATTATTAATAAATTCCAATCACTGCATAGTAGGTTTGACTACAAGAAAATATTATTTGTAAATAAAGAAATATTATTTCTTATAATTAAAGTACTTACTATTTGTGAATAATCCTTTGTTTTTCATCGTAAAATCCACATTCACATTGTTAAATCTTCTTAAAATTCCTTTTTTTACGTACTTTTAAATAAGTATAAGTATATTTTGTTAACAATTCTCATGTTAAAAGTTCGTCTAGTCTCGACGCTCTCGACTCTCGCCGTTTGGCTTTCTTTGCAGGCATTGTAATACGGAACGACATTCCTTATGACAAATTTTGAGCTCATTATAAAAACATCTTTCGTTTTCACCTGCCGAATGTTCTCTTAAATGGGATGACAAAGACAGAGAAAATTCTCGCATCTCGAATATCGACACACTTTACTTCATACTGTCATTTGGAAAAACGCCGTTGCCAAATTTACCATTTAGAAGAAGGAGCGAATAAAGTTATGAGTTCATTAGCTATCGAGATATTTTAACAATCGTTCTTGTAACCGGCTGTAAGCGTATAAAAATCAAACTGTAATGTTTCGATAGTTCTATACTTATGTACAACTTTTTTTTCTAGTGCTAAGTTAGAAGAATCAGCGTGGAAGGGTCAAATCAACTTAACCAAACCAAACGAACACAGCAACGGTACTGTCAACAACGTTAAAATCGACTGGGAGGTTGAAGATGTAGATGTGAGTACTTATTTTATCTATTAAATTGAAATTTTCCACGAATTTCTCATAAAACTGGAAACTACTACTTAAGTAGTTAAAACAAAAGTATAAAGTATGGGTTATTGTACTTGTGGATTTATATTGTTGTTTTACTCGAACTTTGTGTCATAGCTATCTACTTACACGATATATCAATGAAATTACTTAGGTACTATTATTTTAATTTTAGGTAAAAATTACTGGATTGGGCATTGCTGGCAAAGCAGTAACAAAGTCCATTGAAGTCGCCGTTAAAAACGCTTTAAACCTTAAATTGATTAAAAACAAAGTTGGAGAATTCATTAAAATGCGACTTGAGACCATATGGTGGAACACTGGAAAAGTGTGGGATCTCGTTCAATGGTGCGAAGACAACCCAGCTAAATCTACCTTTAATTGAAGTTTGATATGATTAGAATAGAAAACTAAATTCCACTGTAGTGTTTTATAAATATACCAATATTTTTATTTTTATGGTTTTTATTATTCTCATTAATGTTATCAATTGATTTTTTTGTGTGGTTGTTGGCATTGGATGGATTCCATTTGCCACAGATGCGTAGTAGAAAAAAAAAAGGTAATAAAATTTGGAGTTATAGGTCTAATTTAATTGAACGTAAAAAAATAACCAATAAGCCAAAGATGTCTTTATTGCCATTGCTTAATAAGGATGTTAAATTAATGGGGGGTACACTCAAAAATTTTTATTAGTAAATGCAACGAAAAGTGTATGTTGGGTTAACAGTAATAAGATCCGTATTTGGTCAATCTAATATTCTGTTAAATTTACAGAAACTATTTTGTTACTTATCCACTTTCAACAAAACCTGATAGATATAATAACTTTTCTGTTACCATAATAATAAAATGATTCTTTTGCTGCAAGTCTAATTATTAAATATTACAGAAAGTAACGATCCTCATAACAGTACTTTTTTGTAACATGGATAGTGTGACCATTAAATATAAATATTTATATTTTATTGTGCTAACAGTGTTTATTTTACATTCATAAAAATATGTTATTATATTTAAAGAAATGAATTATGTTCATAACAGTACTTTTTTGTAAAAGGAATAGTGTAACCATTAAATATATAGATTTATACTATATTATGACAATAGTATTTCTTTTGCAGTGATAAAAATATGTTATTATATTTAAAGAAAATAATTATTTTCACAACAGTAATTTTGTGTAACATAAATAGTATAACTATTAAATATATAGATTTATATTCTATTATGACAATGTTGTTTCTTTTGCATTAATAAAAATATATTATTATATTTAAAGAAATGAATTATCCTCATAACAGTACTTTTGTGTAACATGAATAGTGTTTCATTAATATTTGTAAATAATATAAATGGAAAATTTTTGTTTCAAAATATGAAGATTTAAGTCAAATTACTTAGACAAAATATTGCTCCTTACTGACTATTTAATTATTTTTGCCCACTGTTGTGATACCTTCAAATCTTTTTTGTTCATACTTGGCAAAAAGTTTGGTTGCTTGTTAGGACAATTTAAATTATTGTAGAAAGTTTCTTATCCTCACTATTACTAGAGTCGTAATAATAGAAGTAGGGACTTAGTTTGTCCGTGGCGTAGAATGTAGCAGAGTGAAATTCGGTCACTACGTGCATAAACTTTGGGTCAAGTATAAACAAAAATATTGAAAGATATCCTAATGGGCAAAATAATTTTTAATTTTTTTAATAAAATACCCTGTAGCTTAGTAAGGAGCTAAATTTTGTTAAAGTAATTTGGGTTGAATTTTCACATTTTTCAGTCAGAATATTTAAATTTTACAATAAAAGAATATTTTATTCTTCGGCGTTCATAATTTCTTAAATTGCCCTTATTTTTTTATTTCAAGAGTGAAATTGTAAACAAAGTTTTTCATTGGATGCAAAGTTTCTAGCACACTTATATTACTAAAAAGAAAACTGTATGACTTCTTTTCAGCGTGTTTAAAAATATACGTGTAAATATAGGTAAAAGGTAATGTAAATTAAAATACTTTAAAAATAAAAATATTTATTTTCAGAACAAAAAAAAATAACTTATAAAAATATTACATAGTTTTTATCTTCATACTAGACTTTTTTAACAAAACAGAAATATCGCAAGAATCTTTATCAGCCATATATCCACAGAGTCTCCTTAAAGCTTTAAGGTGGATCTTTAGTGACAGTTTTACATAAAACGACTGTTACTTTGAAAAATTTCAGGAGAATCTGTGCACAAGACCAAGTTATAAAATATACCGGATTTCGCATATCTTTTCCCCTATTCGAATGGCTTTTAACTGTTCAAAGGATTGAAATAGAAGTATGGTCTTTTCATTAGTACTATGAGATTTATGTCATATATCTTTTTAAATAGGTTAACATTACGTTGTTATAAAGCCTAAGTACCTTTCAGTAAATTGAAAAATATAAGAGTGATACATACGGTTGAAAAATTCTACTTGCAATGTTTGGAAAAAAACCATTTGAAATTGATATTTCCAGTAAACGTAAAAACACATTTTAATACGACGAAGCTTTTTTCATTTGCAGAATCCGTTAGAAGTCATTCAAATATATAGCAAAAATTTAAGTGGAGATAAATTCAATCTAAATATAGATTTTAAAATAAAAAATATTCTTTCAATTATTTAATTGATTTGAATTGATTCTATTACTTATGTAAAAGAATCTGTTCTTTACATTAACATCAAATTTTGACTACGGAATAACGAAAAAATAATTTGTTCCGTAATGATGTTCCAATATTTTAACAGGGTGGTCTACCAAGCATTTAAGGAAGGGTTTTCTTACAAAATTTTACAATTTTGGTCTCTTCTGTCAAGACAATGACATTAAAGTTTCAAATTGGCAAAAAAAAAATTTTTTTTTAAAAGTTAGTCTTAGGAATTGACATAAATGTGATTTTTTGACAAAGCAAAAAATAACAGCCGCCTAATACGTTTTGTAGTAATCAATGACGCCAATTTTATTAAAAAGTCAAGTGAAATTATTTTAATTTTTTGTATGTTAACTGTTGAATGTACGAAAAAAGTGCGTGTAGTGTTGAAAATTTTGTTGGAATTGGCTTTTAACGAAAACAGTTCTGAAAGAAATGAAAAAAGAGCTTGCTAATCTATACCCTTCACAAACATGAACTGAAAGAAGAATTACCATCACAAAATAGGATTCGACTAGCGGATAATGTGTATTACCAAAATTCTTAGTCAAATGTTAAAAAAACTAATTATATTTGCCATTTTCAAAATGAAATATCTCGATAGAAAGGATCCAAATTGCAAAATTTTATATGAAAACTCCCCCTTAATTGATTGTTAAAATATTGGAATATCATTACGGAAAACCCTGTATATCGGGCATGTCCAATAAAATATTCTGATTATTTTATTATTGAAAAAACTATATATTTTTTTAAACCTGAACCTTTTTGCTTAGCTCATTTAAAAATATATTGATAGTTGGAAGTACCATATCATGTTGGGTTTTAATATCGAAAAAATAAATTTGTAAAAATTGCCAGACTGCTACACATTCTAAGGGATAACTTAAATTAAAAACGTGATATAGTTGAAGGCAGCAATTTAGAGCCGAAATTGGGGAAAAAAAGCTATATTTAATTTGATCACAACATACCAAGTATTGTTTGGGGTGAAATAAATTATCATCATAGATTACTACTAGGTGGGGTTGAATGGGTAACTTTTTACTTTTTAGTAACAAAAGTTTAGTTTCGATTTCGGCTAAACTGGCACCTGTTACCATAAAAGCATCCTGGGAATCACTTATTGTGTACTTGATTAATACTTTCTTAGTACCTACTTTTTCTGTCTTCTTGGATGTTGGCACAATAGCTGCGTGAAGGAGGAAGATAATGGCAACATTTCGTCCATCTACAATAAAAATATAGATAATGTAATACTAAGGAGAAAAAAAAACAAAGTCGTCTGCATACACGGAAAAAAATGTGACTAGAAAATTTTACTACAATGTTGTAGTAGTAGACTTGTAGAAAAATACTTAACAATTTGTAGAAAAATTTACTACAATTTATAGTTAAAAACTATTAATTATTGTAGCAATTGAATTGTCGAATAAAATGCTACAACAATAGGAAAGAAGTCCACAATGTTTAGTAAATTTTACTATTGTTTGTAGAAGTAGAAATTTATTACAATTATCGTAATTACTACTACTAACTTCTGTAAAAATTTGTACAAATATTAATAATTATCTCCACAAAAAATAGAAATTTTCTCTAAAAAAAATAGTAATACTTTACATCCCTTCTTATAATAAACATTCAATTTTGTTGAAAAATATTCTACAATATTGTAGAAATTCTTAGTCATGTGAACAAAACAAAGTTCTGCTATTGGCCAACGTTTTCTGACGTCGATCATAAACGGCCAGACAGCAGTAGCCGTTCGCCATGTTCACATAACAAAGCATGGTACATATACGAGTACCTATAACACATTATTATATTATAAGCACCGATGCGTTTGAGAAAATTTTAATAATAAATTCTATTGGTGGTAAGTACATTTAATATTGTTTCTGAATAATTTACCTTTAGATAACTAATTTAAATAACCTTAGTAGATTATTTAAAAAAAATAGTTGTGGCCAACGATCGAATGTTGTGCCCAACAATCGAATTTTGTGCCAAGTTCAATGATATTTTTTTGTCTTAATTGTGACGTACCTACTTTCTCATTTTTGTTAGTTATCTGACTTAGTCATTTAATATCCAAATCAGTGTAAAGGTGATAAATATCCCCGTTTTAAGGGTATGAACCGTTCAATTGGTATTAATTTTTATTTCATATTTTTCAGGTTCAGAAAAGCCAACTGAGACTGAGGGCGCTATTATTACTGTTATTTATTACATAATGTAATTAAGAATTTGTATCTTTTATATTAAAACAATAAATTGAATATTTTATTAAGGAACATTTTTTTCTAGGTTATAATTATAATAATTATGGAATACTACTACAAATTTTATTAAAAATTACTACAATTTGTATGAATTTTTACTATTTATTGTGTAAAATTTTCGTATTTATTTTCATAGAACGCAATACATTTTTAATATAAATTCATACAATGAATAGCAAAAATTATAACAATTTGTAGAACAATTCTTATGATGCATTTGGATATTTTTCCTAAATATTGTAGATAATAACTCTACAATACATTCTCCACAAATATTTGGAAATTTTTACTACAAATTGTCCCTGTCCCTATATGTACTATTTATTGTAGAGAAAAAATCTACAATTGTAGAAATTTTTTCTACAATTTTTTTTCCGTGTATAAAAAGTATGGTAAAATAATTTTGTCCTTGTAAAGTTGTAACTTTTCTTGCCATAATTTTCCTTGGGTAAAACAACAAAGTAAACTATTATTATTTGTATCCTGTAAAAAATCTAACCATTTATCTAAGTTGTATATATTTTCAAACGCTACCCTAAATTGAAATCTTAATGGTAGTATTAAACCGGTCTTTGTTTCAGTACCATAAAAAAATTCACCTTTTCTGCTCATAGGAACAACACCAGTTTTAATGATACATTTTGAGCTATTTTCTATTAGTCCCTTTTCTGTTAATAAAGAATTTAACTTGAACTCAGTTTTACACAATTTAAATGGATCTTTTAGTAAATTTAAAATTTCATTTAGGTCCAAATGATTTTTTTCAAAATTTTGGATACGATTTATGAGTAATTTTTGAATAAATCCAATTATAGAATCTGTAATAAATTCTGTTACATTGTTTTGAATTACAAAGACATCTTTCTTACTAAAATTATTCATGTTGTGAAGACTTAAAGTAAAATTTAAAACTGTATTTCTAATACTTTCCAAGTGCTCATTTACATTAAAATTGTCACTGCTGCCACTAGAAGGGTTAGCTAGAATATTGTCATAAACAGTTTCAGTTGGACATATTTCAATGGCGTAATTTTTTTTTGATTCTTGAGTAATTTGTGAAGATATTGAACTTATCTGAGTAATTACAGTACATTTTTCTTCAATCTCATGTTTTTTCTGTACATGTTTCTTAAAACTACTTAGATTGGGAAACGACTGAGAACATGTTCCTTCTAAACACGTGATTTTGTCATTAGTTTTTAAATTATGAAATAATTTAAAATGCCTTATTAATGTGTATAGATCTTGGAAAATTTTTTTACAAATAAAACAAATCATATTTAATCCAGATACCTTGTATGTAAATGCTGAACAACCCTGACCAACTCTTCAAAAATAATGATATCTCTGATATTTAATTTTGGCTCTTCAGAGCAGAAGTCCTTGATATGGCGTGGCTTCAAAAATAAAAATGTGTCTACGTATATTTTATTGTCTAAAAAAAAATAATTATATGGTATAAATTAAGTTAAACAATGACTCAAAAAATAGTAGCTAATTATATATCGTAGTATAGGATGTATTACCATATTACCCTTTATATTATAAAAAAATAGGAAGGTAGAAGCTATCTACAATACATGGTTGGGATTTGGCTCTTGGGGCTAGGGCAATTATTCTTGTCGGGATATTAAGACCAAATTTGGTATATAGATGTATTACCCCATAAATATGAAAATCGCTTATAAAATATTTATTTTCACCTGTTTCATTTAAAAAGTTCTAACTGCCTTTTTGTCATTTCCATTTCCCTTTAGGGGATGTTGGGGGTAAGATTTTTATATAAAAACGTTGTAAATCAGGTCTATTGTAAATGTGTCCAAAAAATTATATCTTCTGTAACTATTTTTAAATGCCAACCCCACATCGGAAGTATGTCCAAAATACTTTTTGGAAAAATTTTACAAAAAATATTGAAATTTTGGGTATATACAGGGTGTCCCGACGAGAAAATGTCGAATACAAAAGTTTTACGGTCTACGGAGGCACCTATATTACAAAAATATTCACCAATATACAGGGTGCTCCCAAAAAGCAAGGCGACATAAAAAATATTTTTTCAAATTTTTGAGTTCTTTTTAAAAAAACAAGTATTTTTGTCCAAAACACCATATTTTAAAATTCGATTGTTTTTAAGCTTTTGATTTTCGAAATTTGACTTTTTCACAATTTGACAAGCTGAAGCACCCAAACGCTTGAAGTTAGGGAAAAATAGAGTACATGTCCCTATATTGTTTTTTCATATTCTATCCACATTTGCAAACTTTTGGATTAACTGAATCTAAAAAAATCCTACTTCCGGTTAAGCCGCATATTTGTATAAAGCATAAAAAATTAAGATAGGGACATGTAAGCCCTTTTACTCTAATTTTAACCGTTTTAGAGCTATAGCTTGTCAAAGTGTGAAAAAGTCAATTTTCGAATGTCCAAAGCTTGAAAACAATTGAATTTAGACATATGGTGTTTTTGACACAAATACTTAAATTTTTTAGCAGAATTAAAACACAAAATAAAATATAGGGTGTTTCATTTGAAATAAATAATTTTAATGTTACTTTGCTTGTTGGGGGCACCCTGTATATTATAAAATATTTTCACAATAGGTGCCTCTGCAAACCATAAAACTGTTGTATCTGACTTTTAATCGTTTCAAAAACAAGAGATATTGGACTTCTACACACTAATGGGACATCCTGTATATATGAGATAATACCCTCTCCATTTTCACTTAGGGGATGTTGGGGTTAAGATTTGAAAATTAGGAATATTGTAAATGAGCTAAAAACTGTATATCCCATAAATATGAAAATCGCATAAAAAATTCGCCTGCCCCCCTACCCCCTATCTGATGTGGAGGGATTGTCACCCTCAAAAAATAAAGTAACAATATTGTTAATAGAACAGTTTCAATCTGCGATTTTTTCTACATACTACAACCCAAAATATCATTTTTTTTTTAAATTGGACCTGAACGATCATATTTCAGATGTGGGGGTTGGTATTTAAAAATAGTTACAGGGGATAAAAATCTTATTTTTGTCATATTTACAAAAGAACTGATTTACAAAGTTTTTGTATAAAAATATTACCAATACCATCCCCTAGAGGGAGATGGAGGTGGTGGCATCCCTAAAAAATCAAGTTAGAACTTTTTAAGAGTATAACAGTTAAAATCTATACGTACATACTCAAAAGTTTTATTTTTTTGACAATATTTTTGTTTCCTTTTTACTTGATTTTTTTGTGGATGCAACCCCTCTAGGGGATGATAATGATATAATTTTTATACAAAAACGTTGCAAATTAGGTCTATTGTAAATATGCAAAAAATAAGATTTTTAGCTACTTTGTAACTATTATTAAATGCCATCCGCAACATCCAAACATAAAGAAAAAATCGTAGTTTTCAACTGTTATATTTAAAAATTTCTAATTTGGTTTTTTGGGGACGTCACCCCCTCCATCTCCCTCTAGGGGATGTTAGTGGTAAGATTTTTACACAAAAACGTTGCAAATCAGGTTTATTGTAAATATACCAAATATAAGATTTTTTAGCTCCTCTGTAACTGTTCTTAAATGCCAGCCCCTACGTCCGAACTATGATTGTTCAAATTTTGGCAAAAATGTTATCAAAAAAAATTGAAATTTCTGGTTTGTATGTAAAAAAAAATCGTAGATTGAAACGGTTTTATTAACAAAATTTTAACTTTATGTTTTGAGGGTGACACCCCTTCCATATGAGATAGGGGGTAGGGAGGGCGAATTTTTTTTATTCTGTTTTCATATTTATAGAACAATACATCCATATACCAAGGTTGGTCTTAATATCTCGACCGTAACTGCCCTAGCCCCAAGAGCCGAACCCCAACCCCTCCATATCAGCTAGTGAGTGGGTAGGTAAAATGTTTTTAATGTGATTTTCATATGTATGGGATAATATATCAATCTACCAAATTTGGTTTCAATATCTCAACCCGAACTGCCATAGCCTCAAGAGCCGAGCCACAAAACATTTTGTTTAACAGTACTTGTGTTAAATGTACAGTGGTATTGTTAATTTGATATTATTTATATTGGCACATTATTATTTGATAGATCTCTACGCCTTCGTGACAAAGTAAATTTAGGCTTCAACCCCTTGAATTGTACATATTAATATGCTATTTAGATGAACACCACTATAATTACGAATTATAATTAACATCTATTATAATTTTTTCCTACTACTGTAAGTTCATTAAAATAGGTACTTACCAACACATTTTTGGCTAAGTTTCTCCACTTCCAGAATACCAATTTTTTTAAAAATTGTTTTTAAATATTGTTTATTTGTAAAGGTACCTTTTTTAATTGTTTTTATAACCATTAGAGCAATGAACAATAACCTATCTCAACGTATACACATCGCACAACAAAACACTAAACCGAGTTATCGAACTAAAACATAAAGATGCGTTTTATACGTTCGTTACCTCATAATATTAGATACCTTATGTTAAAAGGGCATAAGCGAAAGAATATTTTAACGTAGAAAACAAATCGTTCCCATCTTTAAATCAAGTCCGGGAACTCTGACGAAATTTTGTTTTTCTGAGTTTAACAGAACTTCTGTTAAGTTTACAGTGGCGTTGTTAATTTTATATTATTTAGATTCCTGTAACACTTCCGATTTTATATCTTTACAGTTCAACTAATGCTACTATCTTATTTCTATTATTTTAACAGAATATTATTGTATATTTTTTAGTACGGGTTAATTATTATTGTTACATTAGATCTGTAAAATAAACAATAGTTTATGTAATATTAACAAAGTATAATTTAGTTGAACATAAAATAATATAAATATAATAATACTCTTTTTGTTACAGTAATAACATTTTGGTCAATAGCTGACAGAAATTTGCTATTATGTCAATGAAAGATTACTATACGTTTGATAAAATTCTATCCCCTGGACAAAATATTTATCATTAGTTTGATAATGTAGACTTTATTATATAAATCTAACACGTTAGTAACAATGAAAACGAACTATTATATCAACAGTTTTTTTTTGTAATGATTATAAATTTATGTTAAATTAATAAAAAGCATTCTTTAAAACCTTAACAATAGTTATTTTGTTAATAGAGCATATATAATTTTTTGAGTGTAGGGCAATTTTTATTTCTTATAGCTTTTAGTAATTCTGTACTTTTTTGGTGGTGATGTTTGCATGAAAAAAAGATGTGATTTAAATCAGCAGTAAAATTGTTATCGCAAAAACAAACGTCAGTATTTAAGATACCTATTTTATAAAGGTGAGCTGGAAATTTGCCGTGATTTACATTAAATTCGCTAATATGAGAGATTTTTTTAGGTAAGGTAGGATGTATATAAGTATAATGATAATTGGACCTATCTACGAATTTTTCCAAGTCTGATTCCCACATTTTATGGGCCTGATTTTTTCCAACATTTATCGAATCCATATAATCTATGAAATGATTAGGAGTGGTTGAGAGAGCTGTAGCTTCCTTTGCTAAGAGATCAACAGTGTTGTTACCGGAAATCCCTGCGTGGCCTTTCAGCCATACGAAATGAACAATACATCTTATATTATGCAAGTCCTGAAGTAATTTTTTGACGTTACAAATAGTGTTTGAAGTAGCAAAGCTGGAAAATGATGAACTATTTTTTATAGCCTCTAAAGCAGATCTAGAATCTGACATTATTAATGCATTGGAGGGATTAATCATCAACCACTCCAACGCATTTTCTATAGCCATAATCTCAGCGGAGTACAAAAGTGGATTTTATTTTTTTTACATATTTATCGGGAATGAAAACAGCATAACCTGTACCCTCACTAGTTTTTGAATCATCGGTGTAGATCTTTAAGAAATTATTATACCTAGCAAAAATTGAATTAAGTACGGCTCGGTTAGAATGTTCAATATCAGTGTATTTTGGCAAAATAACAATTGGCTTAAACCAGTGGTCGCCAACCTCTCAATGTGTTGAGCTACTCTGTTAATTTTGGAATAAACAGTGAGCTACCCACACGGAAGCCACGTAACGCAACGTAAATGAAATAATCCACAGTTAATTTATCATTATATGTATTTATTTTACTATTTAACTGGTAATACATAATACATAGGTACTAATAATAAACTAATAACAAAATAACTAATATTACTAGTACGTACTTGTTCATAGCTACATTCCTACCTACCAAACGAAGGTGTTTGAAAAATAAACACAAACTTTTATCCAGCCACAACGGCATGTCACGTAAGATTTAAAAATAGTTAATAATAACAACAAAAAAGTAACGCACTATCATGAACATAAACATTAAAAAATAAAAAAGCACGTTCAATGAGAAGGCTGACACTCAGACTCATCGATAATTTTTTTAATGTTTGCAGTATAATTTGATACAGCCATTCGAATACAATTATCCAAATGTTCATCTGTAAGTCGATTGCGATATTTGTTCTTAATAAACTTTATATTGGAAAAAGAAGATTTACACAAATAGGTTAAACTGAATAATGCTTTCACTTTCAAGGCAACACGGCATAGAACTGAATATTTGTCTTTACTTACAATAGGCCAGATACATTTGGTACTTGAGACTAACGATTTTAAGGCTAAATCATTTTGAAACTCAGTTACTTCCATTTCTGTTGCAGCGATGTCTTCGCCAAACTGCGCTACAAAAGCCATTTCGTTGAAATCCTTAAACGATTTTTGAAGTTATTCTTCAGGGTAGAAACTATTTCTACATGATATTTGCTTCTTGTTCCTTAGCTTTCCCCCATTCAGTAGCTGCTGAAAAAATTGGTTTAGGATCTTCGTGACTAATTCTTTGCAACTTGTGGATTTTCGTCTATTGCACACTTCCCCAAAATTCGAAGCAGTTAGTCTTTTTCTCCTTTCGATATACCATATATCGTTGTCGCTTTGGCCAATTGTTTCTTGCTGAAGAAATTCGATTTCTTCATCACTTTTTATTTATTAAATCTTCTTCGGGAAGATCTGGCTTTTGGCAAAATTGCCCATAGCTTTCGTCGTTATCAGTCTTATTTATTTTTTTGTATTCGCTTCTTCTTTCTGATTATTTTCCTTCGTTTTTTTAAATTCGAAGGTCTTGCTGAACTTGACAACTTTTCTTTCGAGGCAAGTTCTCAGTGTATAAAGAGGCTTTCTTGTATTTTTGTTTACCACGGAAGCAAAACATCTTGCTCGATAAGACCTTGGTGGATCGTTTTGCTCCCAATAAATTTTGTAATAATTGCATTAAAGGATTTTACTAAATTATTGTCCAAATCATATATTAGACTAGTTGCATGTTTAACTAAGTAATTTTTATAAGAATTTAGGTTTCATATAAATCAGACAAACACCAAATTATCCCCTCCACCTATCTCAGCTCATGCACGTGTAGTGATGGAGCACTGCTCGACTGTAACAAGTCACCTACCGGAATTGTAACTAAAAATAGTATTCTTCTATGGTACCTGTTGAGCACCTATAATTTTACCATCTCGATGGATCCCAATGTTTTTAGTTCTCTGCAAATTATTTATTTTAGTAACCCCATCAAGAGTAATTAAATTGTAATAAAGTAGGTACTGTTAGTCAAATTTAAAAATAAATAAGTTTGTTACAATTCTTTTGAGAATTGAAGAATATTTTAAAATTTTAACTCTGTCATAAATATAGATAATATTTAAATAGTTTTATTCTGTTTCACTAAAATAATCATGCAACTAGATAATCATACAAAAACAAAGAAAATATACCTACTCATTGTACCTATCTATTTAAAAATATAATCGGTTTTCATTTCATTTTTGTCCTAATAATCCTGAATACATTCAACTTATTCTCCGCCCATAAATAGTTGAAGAACCTCCGTTTTGAATGGTGTCGCCACGTCCCGATATCATATGTTGCGTGAAAATGCCACTTGCAGAGGGTCAGGATCTAAAAGATCACGTTTTCAAATTTAAATATAAAATTATTTTTTTTACCTTTGGATTAAGAAAGCATTAATCTATGCTCCTATAGAATTAGAATTTGGAAAATATTTTGTTTTTAATTCGTAGCAAGTGCGCAAATCGCAACAAATTGTGGACTAAGTTTGAGATTTAATGACTTTTTCAGAAAATTAATTAAAAAAAATCTAATTCTATAGGAGCACATATTAAGGTTTTCTTAACAATTGATAAAAAAAAGAATTTTTAATTTTGTTAAATAAAAAGGTGAGAATTTATATCCCGAAGCCTTGCAAACGCGTACAAAACTGTAATATTTCTTGAAGATCTCGTAACGTTAACTTTGACATGGTACAGAAATCTGAAAGGGTTAATAAAAAAGCACTAACTCTGAAATGGCCCAAAACATAACAAAGAGAATGAAAAAAATACCGACATCTAAAATTAATTATTAATTGAATTGAATCAAACAAAATTAACCAATTTTAAAACTTTAGTAATCTACTTTGGACCCACTCTATTTTAATAAACAATCTTCAATTTTTTTTAATACAACTATGATGGCAAGTGTCTCGTTGATAAAGCAATCATATAAATATAGATAGATGTTTTAAAACTAGTACTTTCAGTGTTAGTTAGAGAACTAAAATCGAAACAATAATGTTCGGTGGAAAAGTTGTTGCCTTATTGGCTTTGGCATTTGTTGTCTCTGGTAAGAAGCTTTCTATTATAATATTATTGAATTTAAATTACTTTAAAAACATTTTGGAAAATTTTAAACAATATTTTATATAAAATATTCCATGTACCTATAGATTATTTATGTCCAATTAGATTAAGTAAATATTAATTATTTTTCAGATCCACCGAAAAATGTTCTTTCTTGTTTTAGTCTTTTTAGATTCTTGTTCAATTTTAAACTTTTTAAAATTATTTTTAAATTTAATATATTTCTTCAGATAAAGTAAGCAACCATTTTATTTATTTTTCAATATTTTTAACATAAAATAATATCACTTTTTTTTAGTTTCTCTTTTAAAAAATATTTATTTTTATAACTGGATTCAGATTTACCCTCCAATTTTCAGGTTCTAACTTAGGTCCTATTTACATTTAGTATGAATCTATTCAGTAACTATAACTTTTTGGGTAAGGCAGTTTACTGGAATTCAGGTATTCTATTTATAAAATTGGGTCTAAGTAGAACCAAACTCTAAAGTAAACATAACTGCTTTCCAAACTGGCACAAGGCTTATCAGCCCATAGCATTCCACCATTTCATACAAAAAAGAGTATGGTTTACTGGGTCCCGGTTATAAGTTTTTGTACAATTATATAGATCTATAAAAAAGAAACATTTTTCTAAAATTTTAACTTTAGGGGTGGGGGTAGCCATAAGTGAGTGATTGGAATTAGGTACCTGCGTACTCAAACTTTCTATCTTCATCTTTATTGTTATTTGTTTTCGATTGAGTTCTACAATATTTTTCCACAGTTTTTTCTAATTTTTCCCATATTTCTTCTTTTATTTGACTTATTTGTTCTTCTACTTTTGCACTTTGTTTTTCTATTTTCTTAGTTTGTTCTTCCATTACCATTTTTGTTTCCTTGCCTATTTATTATATTCTTTACTTTATTCTTTCATTTCCTTTTCAGTTTTCTTATTTTGTTCTTCAATTTTCTTACTTTTGCTCTTGAATGCTTTCCATAAATTTGTTTACCATCATCATCTTATTTTCTTCTAGTTATTTTTTTAATCATCTCCTTTCCTGCCATCTCATGTAAAAAACATGTAAAAAAGCAATATATCATGGCTAACGAGCTGACTATCAAAGGCGTGCATAAAAGTTAAAAAGTTCTAACCTTTTGGAAACTTAAAACGAAAGCAAAATGGTATATTAAGCTCATGCAATTCATTGGTATAGTTGGTGACTCAGGTATTGTGACCATAGTCTAATTTATTTATAGTTTATTTATTTAAACACACTATTTAAAATTTATTTATGTGCTACTAATTAATTTATATAATACTTAGGCACTAACTCACAATTCTAATTTATTTATTACAATTTTCAGCCCAATACTCTATACTAAACTAAACTGTCCGCCGATAAGCCGGGCTATTTATACCAAGTTCAACTCTGCTATGAGAAGTCTCTAGCCGCTCCCGAAAATTCCATCTCTGATTCTCGCCGTTTCTCGAGCGTCAGCGGCATTCCTAGAAGATTTCGTCGTTTCGAGCATGAGTCGGGTGGCAAGTTGAAGATCGCTTAAACAGAGACGGCTTAGGAATTTTCATGAAATTGTCCCCTCCTTAAGAAATAGTTCCTCCTGGAACTAAAACTAAATGGTTGTATTTGCAACTTAATCTTCTTTTACAATTTCATGTTGCATGAAAGTAACAAGGGACAGTCTTCGTTATAACCTGAACGCTGGAGAAACGGCTACAGACCAGTATTTTAACCTAGGTATCTTAAAAGATTAGATCCACCATGTTTCTAATGATCCTCCAGTTCAGCTGGTTGTTCTCTATCTTTGACATAGCTAGTTTCTGTACATTGGACTCCAGTACATGCTCCCTCAGACTGAGTAATGCTTCCCATACATCATGATAGGTGGATCGTTCTTGGAAGGTGTTCTTTGTTACCAAATAGAAAAGTTAACGCGATCCATCTTGAAGTTTTAATGTTTTTCCAGGGGCTGGTAACTGATCTTGAAATTCTGGCAATCGACCAAACTTCTTCCAGAATACAGATGCCAGACCTCGAGCGTCGTAGATGTTGGCACAAGTGCTATGGACCAGCGAGTGGTCTTTTGAAACCATGAGCAGGTCTTATTGTTGCTCGGTTGTAACACCATGTCTTGCTTTTCCGGTACCTTCATATGCACCCATAAATTCTTCAAAGACAAGATCAGGTGTTTCTTGGAGCTGGTTTACTTCTTCTTCGTCTTCATGGTCACCCTCAAATGGCACCAGCCGGTTTGCTGCACTACCTTTGGTTTACCATTCGGATCTTACTTATACGGTAAATGACATCATTGAATTTTTTCTGGATGAGATACGGACCTTCCCAAGACCTTTGAAGCTTCGGAGAATAACCCTTTTGTCTTCTTCGGTTATGGAGCCAGACTTTGTCGCCTTCCTTGAAACATCCTTCTGTGGCTTGTCTATCGCGTCTTCATTCTGTCGCTGTCACCAGCTACATCTCCTCCAGGTCGGCATCCAAACTCATGGTCGCACGATAGTCTCATCTCCAGTCCAAACAGGACCTTTACTGGTGTTTGGCCTGTTGATTCATGGACATCGGATCTATAAGCCATTGCAAAGAGCGAAATATACTGATCCTAATCTCGCTGATGGTTTGTAACTACTTTTGACAGATATTCGCCAATTCATTCGTTCTACTATTCCATCGGATTGTGGGTGCAATGCTGTAGTTTTGGTTTTCTTCATGCCTAGTCTGTCACAGACTCCACGGAAGAGTTGGCTTTCAAAATGTTTGCCTTGGTCACTGTGGATCTCCAAGGGCACTCTAAATCGACAAATAAACTCATTTATCAACACATCTGTAACAGTTGCGGCCTCTTGATTTGAAATGGCGTAGACTTCCACCCACTTCGTGAAATAATCCATAACCACCATCATGTATTTATTACCAGTCTTGGTCAAGGGAATGGACCAACAATATTCAAGGCGATCCTTTCAAATGGGCTACCAACGTTGTATTGCTTCATGGGAGCCTTCCTTTTTCGTTGAGGTCCATTACTTAGCTGGTACATTTCTTACACCAGTCCTTTACATCATCGGAACTATTCATCCAATAAAACCTTTCCCGAACTCTCTGAAGGGTTTTACTAACACCGAGATGTCCTCCTGATAAACTGTCGTGTAACTGACGAAGTACCTCGGATACTCTACTCCTTGGAATGACCAACTGTCTTCTATTCTCGGAACCATCATCATTTTCAAGTATTCACTTTAATAAGCCGTCTTCCAGGATAAAGGAGTCCCACTGAGCCCAATATGATTTACCTACTGCAGAGAGTTTCGATACTTCTTGCCAAGTAGGTCAACGATTTTCCTCTTTCTATTATCTTATCTTCTTTAAAACGGGATGGTTTTTTTGTTCTTCCCTGCTCCTGAAAATTCCATGTCTGATTCAACGGAACGCATCGTCCGTTCTGGCCGTTTCTCAGGCATCAGCGGCATTCCTAGATTCCGTCGTTTCGAGCATGAGTCAGGTGTCAATATAGTAAACATGTTTGCTGAGTATTTTGCATTGGTATATTCTGATAGCGCTTTTGAAATTCCCAATTCTTTTCCCTATAATACTGGTAATATCAACCTCTCTAGACGCAGAATTTTATTATCAGAAATTTATTTGAAATTAAGCAACCTCAGTATAAATAAGGGACCTAGTGCCGACTTTTTTCCACCCATTTTTTTTAAATTTGTTTTGATCTTGCTTGGTACATTATTTCATATACTCAACGAGTTCCTGAGTACTGGCATTTTTCCTAGTACATGGAAAACGAGCTAAAAAACTCCTATTTTTAAAAATGGAGTCTAATGTCTCTAACTATCGTCCAATCAGTATCCTTAGTACTGTACCCAAACTTTTTGAGAGTTGTATTTGTGACATTCTTACCCTTTCATTTAAAACTGTTTTAGTTAACCAACAATATGGTTTTCAGTCATTCAAATCCACTGATCATAATATCCTCACCACGATTATCATTCTAATTAAAAAAATAAAGGTTCAAAAACTATTATAAAATAAGGCATAATTTTTGTTTCAGCCACTGATCTCGAAGATGGTTTGGCCATCATGGCTTGTGCCAGAAGAGCCATTAACGGTGGTGTACCTGAACTAAACATCCCAACCCATGATCCCTTTGTTGTCATTAAACACAACTTTAGCTGGAGTGGAAATCTTTACGTCGGTACTCAGTAAGTTTCTTAATAAAATATTCGCTTAGATACAAGAAAGATCCATGCTTATCTTCGGGATGGCTGAAGATAAGGAATCAGTTTTTCTATAGTAATATTATTAATGTTACAGTGTCGATATCAAATTACACGACCTAACGTGGTCAGGACTTGGCACATGGCAACTGAGAGCAAGCCAAACTAGTAGAGACACTGATAAAAATGCTGTCTTTATCTTTGAACTCTTCTGGAAAAATATGAATGTGAAAGGTTTATTCGATGCCGATGAACATGAATTTATCTTTCACCAAGAACAACACGGAAATTTCACGTACGTTTTCAATTAATATATTGAATGGTTTTCTATCTCACAGCTTGACTGGTCTTAATAGTCCAATTTAAGAATAACCTCTCGATGAAACTTCTGCATACTTATACACAACTATTTGTTTTAGTGTGGATCTAATTGAATCCACATGGAAAGGTTCCATCGATCTAACCAAACCAACTGAACTTAGCAATGGTACCGTCAATCACGTTAAAATTGACTGGGGGATTAAAGATGTATATGTGAGTACCTATTTCATCAATGATATCAATATTTTCCACAAATTTGACATTAAGTTGGAAAATTTTAGTAAAAACAAAGTACTTCTGGGTCTAAGATGGTTAAACATTTTTTAAAGTAATTATTTTACTTTTAAAAACGTCTCAAAGCTTGGGAAATTTATTTTAAATAATACCAAGGTTATAGAAACTTTCCTGTAAATAATCACACTTTTCTGCATTACTTTCGTCGAATTTCCTAGATGTCTTATGTATTAATTTCTTTTTTTTAATTATAGGCATCAATTGATGGACTGGGTGTCCTTGACCGACCACTCGCTGCAACCATTGGAGCCAGCTTCAAAACCGCTTTGAATACTCACTTGATTGGCAATGCAATTGGAGATTTCATTAAAATGAGACTAGAGACCATATGGTGGAACACTGGAAAAGTGTGGGACCTAGTGCAATGGTGTAAAGAGCATCCAGCTAATTCTACCGTTTATTAATTGTAGTTTTTATTAAATAAATTGATTACATATATTTTTATGTATTTTATACTACTACATAAGGAAACTATTTTAAGTCTGTAGAATATTTTGAACCGTTTGAGGTTTCACAAGTGTCTGCAAATCGAAATATAAAGGAATAATCAACATACACCTACAAAATGTTAATATCAGAATGAAGCTTTAAACGCAAAATTATAAACAAAAGAAATAAATTAAAATGTAGCTCTAATTAAAACATATAGACCATTACTATAAAAATAAAATAATAGGCAATTCTAAGAATTCGAGTGCTTTATGGAAAACAGTAAAAGAGATAAGTGGCAATAAAAATTGTTGTCAAGTATCACAAATAAAAGATGAAAACGAAAATCGACTAACATCAAATGCTTATGAATTTGCAAACATATTTAATAATCATTATTCATCTGTCGGTAGAACATATGCCAATAAAATCTCAAAACCACAAATTAACCCTTTACCAACCATTAAAAATAGTAACACAATCTTCATGAAACCTGCAACAGAAAAAGAAATATTAGATTACATAAATAATTTAAAATCTAAAAAATCTCCAGGTGATGATAAAATCACAAGTGAAACTTTAAAAGAAACTAAAGAATACATTGTTAAACCACTAACACATTTAATAAATAATGTTTTATGTAAAGGACATTTTCCGGCTATATTTAAAACAGGCATAGTTAAACCCATCTACAAATCTGGAGATAAACAATTGGTAATTAATTATCGACCTATTAGTCTTATATCAAATTTCGCTAAGGTAATTGAAAAAACTATTAAAAACAGAATAATAGAGTTTCTATCGAAACATAAATTATTATCGGAAAATCAGTTCGGTTTCCGAGAAGGCAAATGTACCACAGATGCTATAAAAGTTCTAACGTCGAAAATCCACTTAGGCCTAGAAAAAGGAAAGGCAAGTATGGGAGTATTTTTAGATCTTGCGAAAGCCTTTGATACTGTGGATCACAAGCAGTTGCTAGAAACTTTGTTTGATTACGGCTTTAGGGGTGTATCCTATAATTTGTTAAAAACCTATTTAAGCAGTAGGGAACAACATGTTGAAATTAATAATACTCTCAGTAATAAAACAATAATTGAGTACGGAGTACCACAGGGAACTGTATTGGGTCCAGTACTCTTTACAATTTATCTAAATGATATCTTACACTTACCATCATAAGGAACAATAATTAGTTTCGCAGATGATACTGTGATCTACTATGAATCGTCTAGTTGGAAAGATCTAAAACATTCGGTAGAACTTGATATAAATAAATTAATTGACTGCTTCAATCAGAAATTACTTACCATCAACTTTTCGAAAACACACTTTTTGCCATTTGCATGTTACGAAAATACTCTACCTACATACAATCTCTTGAGCATCAATAATCATGGTACTGAAATCCGAATACAATTTTCCAAATCTGTAAAATATCTTGGCATTTATTTAGACTGTCATATGAGATGGGATGTTCACATTGGAAAAGTTACAAATACTTTAAGAAGTTTTATGTACAAATTCAGATTGCTAAAGAGTATTTTAGAATTGCCACAATTGAAAATAATGTACCATGCACTGATAGAATCTAGACTTTCGTACGGAATAATTGGATGGGGTGCAGCTGCGACTTGCTACATAAAAAAATAGATATAATACAAAAAAATTTATTAAAATTATTTTAGGTAAGCCTCGAGTGTACTCCTCGGATAATCTATTTAAGGAATCTGGTTTTCTAGATATACGGCAACTTTATTTTCTAAAAATGTGTATCGAAACCTATAAAAATAAAAATGAACTCAAATATATAGACCATCAATATAAAACTAGGGCAAATACTAATAATCTCGTTCATGTAGACTACTTTTCAAAAACAATAAGCCAAAAGGGATTTGTACATAACTCTTCTAGACTATTTAATTATCTGCCGGTACATATAAGAGAAACAAAATCCGTAAATATTTTTAAAAATAAAATAAAAAGACACATGTTGCAAATGAATAGGCATGAAGTTCACGCCGTAGTCGATCCTATGCAATTCTTAGTATAAAAAATTGTGATATTCATTTAAATAAATGTATTTAGTTTTTAATATTTAATTTTTATATATTTATCCTGTAATTTCAATGTTTTTAATCGATTATAATTATTTTTATTATTATTATTTTATAATTATTCTTTTTTAATATGATTCAATATATCTGTTTTAATAACTATTATTTTCATCATTTTATTGAAATTTTATAAATATAAATGTAACTGAATAGGTATATAAGAAAAAAAAAAGTGTCAATGGCAAATCCACGTGCTGGCTTAGCCTTAGTGGATTTACTAGGTTACTTACACTTATATGTATTTAGAATAAATAATTAATGTAATTCTTGTGTAATATACCTTATATTATTATTATTATTATTATTATTATTATGAAATTCTGTAGCTATAAAAATGTTAAACCTTAAACTAAGTCTTCATTACATTCATAAATTATTTACTTTCTAATATCTTCATGAATGACATCTTGGAGTGTGTTGATGTAAATGCTTTTTATAAGCGGATGATTTAAAAATAATTCGGCTGTTATAAAACTGGGCCCATACAAAAAAACTTGTCGTAGAAACAAAGGAATAACTTATGAAAATACTAACACTGTCGTTTTTTCAGTTATATACACTGATGTCTTCGAGTCAAACCCCTATCACTGGCTGCACCTACTACATCCTGTTGCTTAAGGACAGAGTCTCCAAAGGATTTGCGGACGAATTTTGTACTGCGGGACTGCCTAACCAGTAGTGGCTGTAGTAAAATATTTGGTAAAATAATCTACTCGCCAAAATGAATTATCGATCCGTTGAATTTGTTATTTGCTACTCACAAAGTTCTTAGCGTAGCATCATTTCTATCTGGATACAGAAACGAGGGAAGATCAATATTTAAGTACCAAAAAAAATAATATAGCTTTATTATTTATTTTATTTAAATAGTAATTACAAAGCAATAAGTAATTATATAATTATTTATTTATAAAAAATTTTAAGAACGAGTTTTTTATTTGTATTTATTAATTCTATATACCTACATACTGATTGCTAGATCCATGTTTTCAAAAAAAGAAATTTAATTTTTTTAAATAAGGAGAAAATATATAATCACCTATAATTAAATGACCGATTTTTGCTTTAGTTGAAAACGAAATATTTAGATTTATAAAAATGATGTATATAAAGTAATACCATTAATAAAGGAATGGGCAGAGCTTGGGACTTTGGATTCGGCGATTCGGGTTTAAATCCCATAGTATTTGATGGCGTATATCGTTGACACCTGCGGAAATAAATGTTTACCTCTTACATTAATTTTAAAAGAATTTTTAACTCCATAAGATAGAAAAACAAATTGCTCTCATTTTCATTGTTTTACAATATAAGAAATATAAGATACAAATTTAAAAAATACTGCGATTAAATTAAAATGATTTCACTTTCCGTAAGTAGGTATTAAGTACCTAAGTCTAGACAATTTATTATTATAATACTTATTATAAGACTTAGAGGATCAAAGAAGTAATTATTTGATTTTAAAATTCATAATGTTCATAGATTAAGGTTGTAAATCTTATTAAAGTATTAGGAAATAAAAATAATTTAATTTTAATTTAATTCTTAGAATGAAGGTAGTCATTCTAAGAAAAGTGAGTTTCATTTTCATTAGAAAAAGATTAAATTTTTAATATTTTGATTCAAAAGGAAAAACTTGTATTTCGTGCAAAACTTTTTTATTAATCAATGCAAAGCGCTTTCGGCTTATTTGCCATCATCAGTGCTCATCTACAAAAATTGTGGATGTAAATTTACAATTTAAAAAGATTTTAAAAAAATATTATAAAAGCTGAATTAGACTTTTAAGTCAAAAGTTAAAATAGTATATATACAATTGTTTGAACAAATTAAAAATTACAAGAAACAAACAAAGTGACAAAAACCTGGTATTGGGAATAGTGAGTGTGGGATAAGCCCTTACAAATCAAATCTGATCTCCAGAAGCAAGTTAGCTTGTGTGGAATTAAGGAATCATGCCACCCTCACTATTCACAAAATTGAAAAAAGGTTAACAAATTAGTTAAAATTTAAAGAAATTTACAATTAGAGGGTGACTGTGGAAGATATATTGAAATTTGAATCTAGAATACAATATTTGATATGAAGAAAGTAAAACGCAGAAGGCCAAAGTAAAAAAACTGAAGGTTTTTTTTATATATGTTTTATATACATTATAATTATGAAAAAGTCTACCTACTGTCCACAACGTATCCAACAAGTTCCTGGTCATCCTCACTCCCAAAATTATATATTTCGGGATATTTACAACTTGCTAAATCATAATTTTATTAATATTAATATTTTCAAATTTAAATTTCTCTCTTCATTTTGGTTCAAGTTGTTTAACCGTTTCCACATGACAGTGGTGACAAGCGACACTTGAAGACTTTGACTTGTCAAATGTCAACAGAAGGAAGTGCGTTCACGTGTCTTGTGGATCTTTGGAAGACAGACATACCCATTAGGCCAGTTGTAAGTTTCATCAACACTCCAGTTGCAAAAATCACCACTTTTATCTGCAACTTAATTCATGATCTCACACAATTCAAACCAGCCAACTCGGTAAGTAATAGCTTAGAATTTTGTAATAAAATCAAAAACTTCAACATCCCTGACAACTACACCATGGTTTCTTTCGATGTCAGCAACCTGTATACCTCAGTCCCAAGGTTTGAGACCATGCCTTTGGTTCGGGAGGTTCGGAGAAGTTCAAACGTCTCTGTCAATAACACAACCATCATTCTTCAATTTTTAAACTTGTGCTTTAAAATTTGTAAATTTCTTTACTTTTAATAATATCACCTACGAACAACCGGATGGCCTTGCTATGGGATGTGGCCTATCTCCTTTAATCGCTGATATCTTTATGAATCATTTAGAAACTAGTTACATTATTCCACAACATAAAAATATTTTAATCTACCACAGATACGTCGATGACATTTTTTGCTTAATAAATGGTAACGCCAACACGGCTTCTAATATTCTAAACTCAATTAATACTATTCATCCCAATATAAAATTCACTCTGGAAGCCGAAAAAGAATGTTGTTTGAACTTTTTGGACCTTTCTGTCTATAGACAGGGTAACAAATTCGAATTTAGCATATATAGAAAACCCACCCAAACAGACCACGTGATACACTATTCTTCAAATCACCCCCACCAACATAAAATGTCTGCTTTCTATTGCTATATTCATAGACTTTTTTCAATTCCTCTAAATAAAATTAATTATCTTCAAGAATTAAATATACCTAAACAAGTTGCATTTAACAACGGGTATGACCCGGACATAATTCAATCTCTAATCTCCAAAATTAAGTTCAAGAAAATTCAAAAATTAGCCTACCCCAATTTAAGTCACATGAATAATTTTTACATATCAATCCCCTTCTGGGAAAATAACTTAGCTAAGAGCATTTCAAAAATTTTTGCTAACAACGTAGATAACATCAAAGTATCTTTTAAATCAATTAATAAACTAGACTCCCATCTAGTCAACACAAAAGACAAAACGAATTTGTTAGATAAGAGTGGAGTATACAGGTTGCAATGCAGCGATTGCGATGCCAGTTACATCGGCAGAACTTGTAGATCTCTGGGAGTCCGGATAGGCGAGCACATCAAGAAGCCGGACACATCTGCATTCGGACATCACTTAAGGTTCAATCAACATAATTTCAGCCCAACAAAAAACTCCAAATTATTAGTTAACTTAAACACAAAAAATTTCAATTTATTAGATTTTCATGAAGATGTTGAAATTACTTTCGAAAGAGACAACAATATACTCTGTCTCAACACTCAAGTGAACCTTAACAGAAATTTCATACCACTCCATAGACAACTCAATTAACCCTCTATGATGATGTAGGTCCGAGTCACCCAACACAAGCCTTCGAGAGCCATCCCCTCCTAAACTCGATTTCACCCATCAGAGCCTACCTTTGGGACCATGGTACTCCTTTGTTTAAAACTTTTTTGTTCTCTATTTTGTCTCTTTTAACCATGAGTACGCTTGTTGAGTGATTTAGTAATTTTTAGGACTAAACATCAGATTCACCTTTAGGGACCGCGGATTCAGTTGTGCCATCTTGGGTTCTCTGAAAGAATGTTCTGCAGAGCCCGGGTTGGCACATCAGAATCACGCGAGTGACATTTTTGTTTTGTCTTGACATCAAAATAATAATATCATTTATATTAAACATTTATTTAAATTTAACTAACAATAAATTAAATCTTTAAATTCAATAACAAATTTTGATCTCCGTTAACCTCCAATCACTCGAATCACACTCGGAGAAACATGTTCCACACTGAGGTGAACGCACCTCCTTCTGTTGACATTTGACAAGTCAAAGTCTTCAAGTGTCGCTTGTCACCACTGTCATGTGGAAACGGTTAAACAACTTGGACCAAAATGAAGAGAGAAATTTAAATTTGAAAATATTAATATTAATAAAATTATGATTTAGCAAGTTGTAAATATCCCGAAATATATAATTTTGGGAGTGAGGATGACCAGGAACTTGTTGGATACGTTGTGGACAGTAGGTAGACTTTTTCATAATTATAATGTATATAAAACATATATAAAAAAAACCTTCAGTTTTTTTACTTTGGCCTTCTGCGTTTTACTTTCTTCATATCAAATATTGTATTCTAGATTCAAATTTCAATATATCTTCCACAGTCACCCTCTAATTGTAAATTTCTTTAAATTTTAACTAATTTGTTAACCTTTTTTCAATTTTGTGAATAGTGAGGGTGGCATGATTCCTTAATTCCACACAAGCTAACTTGCTTCTGGAGATCAGATTTGATTTGTAAGGGCTTATCCCACACTCACTATTCCCAATACCAGTTTTTTGTCACTTTGTTTGTTTCTTGTAATTTTTAATTTGTTCAAACAATTGTATATATACTATTTTAACTTTTGACTTAAAAGTCTAATTCAGATTTTATAATATTTTTTTAAAATCTTTTTAAATTGTAAATTTACATCCACAATTTTTGTAGATGAGCACTGATGATGGCAAATAAGCCGAAAGCGCTCTGCATTGATTAATAAAAAAGTTTTGCACGAAATACAAGTGTTTCCTTTTGAATCTAAACTACGTGCACACAGCTGTCAACCTTTTTTGGTTTTTTTTTAATATTTTGATTTATTTCCATTACGTTGAAAGGTAGTAGGGGAAGTTGTATAAAAAAACGATTTGGTTCTTGAATATTTCTATTTCATATTGAGTGGTGGATAATAAACAATTTTTACGTGTAGAGGTAGGTACACATTTTAATATCTGTTAAACTAGTTTACGTTATTGTATTTTTGATTTCAGGTGACAAAATCGGAATGCACAAATCATTGCATTCAACCAGGCGATCATTGCTCGACTGTAAATTGATATCACACATTCTATATTCTTTTTGTCTTTTTATTAACTCGTTTTAGTGTAATTATTTTTTTTTTAAATACTACAATATATTTAAAAAAGAAAACATTTGATGTTATCAAATTTTAATTCGTTTTCATGCTGTAAAAGCATCTATGGAAGTAGGGATGAACTAATTATTGATTATTTTCGGAAAGTGAGGACGCCATTTTTTAGTCCAAAATTTTTTCAATAGTGGATTACACATAAAATGTAACCCAATTTTCATTTATAACTATTTCGGAGGTCTGAGCCTTTTCGTATTTTCCGATTGAACGATTTGATAGGAAAATGTTTAACTTAGGTGGTTCAAGGTTTCATTTTCAGAAAATTTATTGAATTTGTTGTTTATTCTTACAATGAAAAAGGTCTAAAATTAGGCCATTTTCTACCACACGTTTTTAATTAAAAACAATTAATTTAAAAAAAATCAATGCATGGACCACCTAAGTGTTGGACCTTTATCTACAATTAAAAATAAAAAAATGGTACGATATACGGTATAATTACGGAAATAGTTACAATTAACTTTTGGTCTGCAGACGCCATTCTAATGCACAAGGATACTCTGTCCTTAATATCAAAAATATGTTCGAACTACTTGCTAACTTTCCTAGTTGCACTGAAGAAGTGATTTCAATACTTGAAGCCTTTTACATTGCAAACGATTGCTTTAACATTAATAGATTATTCAAAAGCTTTCGATACAATTAATCACTAGATCTTGTCGGCCATCTTAAAATACATAGGATTTTCAGATAATGCTGTAGAAACTTCATCAGGTAGATTAAACATTAAAAGCATTCGTTGTGTTACAGGGCTCTATTTTAGGACCAATATTGTTTTCAATATATACATGCAATATTTATATTATTTAAAATTTTTATAAATGAGATTTATGCAGATGACACACAGCAGAAGTATTCATTTTACAGCTGTGACGTACTACGTGCAAATTAACTAATTAATCAAGATTCTATGCAATGGTATGTACACGACCTAATAATTATGCTGCAATTCATATTTTAAGCAGATATTAGAGTAAAAATAACAAAGAACTATGAGTTTGTTTAATGCATTTACTGAAATATATCAGTCTATTTAAAATTTAATTATAAAAAGGGCGAATATAAAAATATACTTATTGGGGAAGTGATGAAACAGATAGAAAAAGTATAACAGGTTATTTAATTAAACTTTTTGAAAATTGTACTATTACTTGGAATACAAGAAAACAAAATTCTGTAGCTCCTTCCTCAACAGAAGCCGAATATATAATTTAAAGCTGCTAGGGAAGCTATTTAGCTAAAAAGTTTATCAAATAGCATACATTTAACCCTAGTACCACAAGGTGACGTCGGATACGACATCGACGTAGCCATGTTGTCCGTACGAGAAAGAGGAGGTGGGCTAGCGTTCGATCCGCTTAAGAGGATACCGTTTTTGTTGTGCGGCTCTCGCCCACTATCGACTGTGATCGGAGTTATCCCGACTCAGGCGGGCGCCAAATGGACGAGATTCAAATATTATGATAGATAACATAACCTAACTCTTTTTAGTTTTTCTATTTTGATTACTGTGTTGGATAATTTAAACCACTGAGTAGATTAAGGCCTATAAAAGTTGTCCAGATACAAATATATCGAAGCAGTCGAATATGGATTTGTACATAATGTAAAAACTAGAAAATTCGTATGTCGCATTGTTATCCTTGGCAAGGTATCACTTTGAAACATTGTATTTTACATGTAGAAACGTGGCGAAAATAGAATTCTATACGACACGAAGTAAGGCCACTGTTCTTCTCTCAACATCATTATTTGCTGCACCAATAGTTGTCACCATAAGCAAATTGCAATGAAAAAGGCCTGCGTAAAAGGGAGTTTGTCACCTGCTTTGGTGATTGTGAAGATAACATAGGACAAATGCAGGGGATTATGTATTCTAGAATGAAAAAAGTGATATAAAGTATAAGTATGTTTTAGTTTAAATGACACTACAGTCGAGTTTGGCTTTCTCACTCCAAGCACTCTGACTCACTTCTGTACACATTCGGAATACACAGTGAGTAAGCTGAACTCGATTATTATAGACATTGTTTGTTATTTTAAGGGTACGATGTTAAAAAGGTTTTAAATAATATAATCAATATATGACATTTTAAATATCTAATTGTATTGTTTGTCTCATAACATAGAGAAAAAAAATTAACCTATTTTTAAGAAATAGGCACTTGAGAAATACTAAATAAATTATTTATTTCAAATTGAATTTTATTTATTATAGGTATTTTATTATAACATAATTTGGGTTAGATTTTAAATCAAAAAATTAAAACAAAAATAATGCAAATGACATTTATTGTACCAGGTACACTATTCCATTTATATAACACATAAACACACTTTAGAAAGTAACAGTTTTTTAATACAAAATTGAAGTAACAAAATGCAAGATCCCTATTTTGTCTTGTAAGTAAAAGCACAAAAAGAAAGTACTCAATTTACCAAAATCATTCCAATATTTACATACATTTATACTAATTTATTAATAAACATGAATAAAAACAAAGTTACAAATATGAATATATTAAAAAAAAAGAATTAGGCCTTAAGTCTAATATGCATTTTATAGTTGTGAAGCGTCTTCTCGATGTATCTAACTATTTCTTTTTTTCTGTGGGTAGTATCTCTGATTTTCAAATTTCCTCTTGCTGTCTGTGATCTTCAAATCTTTGTTGTTCTTAGTCATAAATCTATGGAAGTTTTTCTCAAATACTGTAAATATTTCAAGCTATAATGATTGTACATATTAACATCTTCAAAAGATATACCTGCAAATGAATTATTATCTAAACCAGACATTTGATTTAAATAATTTAAAGCTTGCTCCATAACTAATGATTTCTTCTGTTCGATACTTATTTCTCTATTGCAGTTGACAGCAGTGCTTTTTTGGCCTAAAAAGTCGCTGATTTCTTTCTGATCATTTATTGTTTGTAGGATTTCATTTTCAATACTAGGGACTTCCTCGGTTGTTGATGCTGTAAGAAATTGTTGCCGCTCTTGTTTATACATAGCCACCACATGAACATGCTTACATGTAGTACTTTTCACAGAATATTCAACACATTCACACTTATACTTATGAAAGCACACCTTACATGCTTCACAAAACATTTCACGGCAATTAGTATACATGCACTGCTCCTTATATAAAACTTATCTTTTTGAGAAGACCTAATGATAAAATGTCCAAATCCTTTCTCTTGAATGCAGTTCTTCATTGTTTCTGCTTTTTTATGAGCTAACACAACAACTCTTCCCTGATAAGTGTTTCTGTTCGGTCGTCTTAAAGTTATAATTCTTTTCCACATCTTGTCATCTACAACTTCCTCCAATATATTCAATAATTTTTCCAGTCGAATGTATCCATTGTTTCTCAGCTTTTCTCGTTTAATATATCGGTTTAAACTTTCCAATGCCATATTCGTGTTTATTCCAACTCCTTTTCTAAATAATTTATTACACTATTATTTTTAGAAATTAAATAAATGAAAATTATACCTGTAACAATATGCCCAAGACTGGATTCGTGCATCTTCGCAAAAGTAATACCTGAAATTAATTATTTTTAAATAGATCATACAAAACAAAAACAGTACTTTTTGACTTACTGCTGTATTTCAAAAAATCAAATTCGCCTTTTTCCTGTAATTTCATAAAATATTCTTGCATATACTTTTGGAAATCTTCAACTCTGGTTGCTGTTAAGATTTTTCGCATTTCTGTTTTCATAGACTTTCTCATTTCTAAATCCTTCAATTTTCTCTTCCCTATATAAAAATGTTAGAATAAGTTACAATAACCAGTACTATGTAATTTTTATGGGTATATAAAATTAAGGTTCACCTTGAATATTCCAATTTTTCAAAATATGCCAGGAGCATAACAGTTTTCTTGGGTTACTTTCCATAGTTTTAATCCAAGCATTGTAATATTTTATATCATCATCAGTCATTAAAATGTTTGTTGATATGTTTATCGGTCCAAGTTTTTCTTTCAATGCTCCTAAAAACATTTCTTGAATAATCTGATCTTGCCTATTAGAAACCATAAATGCCACAGGGAAACCAGCTTTGGTTTCATCTTTCACCAATACAGTAGTGAGTTCCCATCCTTTATATTTAGTTATCCTATGCGTCCCATCTATGCAAACTAGATCACCAAACTCTCTAAATTTCCTCTCCATGGTATTATTCATAAAAGCCAAAGCAAAATCTTCAACTTTCAAAACAGGATGTGCTTCCCCTACAATACTTATTTTTACCACCAACCAAACCATCACCAAACATGCACCATCAAAAACAAAATGAACAAAACCAAAGAAATAAAAAAAAGGTGTAACATATATACTTATTATATCCCAATAGTGCTGAACAACTTTCATATTTAAATAGTTTTCAAGATATCAAATAAAAACACACTATATTGAATAAAAAAAAATACCTGATTGTTTGAACAAAAAACAGAAGTTTTTATCATATGCATTCCATTCATTAACTTTCATTGCTACCGCAACCATGTCATTACTGTGCCTTCTACCTTCAATATTATTTCTTCTCATTAAGTTTGTCAAATCATTTTTAGTCACTAAATTTAATCTGGAGGGTATACTACTCTGTTGTTGCCTGGCATTTTTTATTATCCGATCCGTATTTACTCCTGCTTGCAACTGTTCTACCAAATATTTCTGATCAACCTTCGATAACCGCTGTGTTCTAACTTCTGTTTCGTGTCCTACATGTGTATAATTATGTATAACCATAACTTCTCCTACATAAACATAAAAATAATATGATAACTATTAATAAGGTCTAAAAAAATATCAATATATTTGTGCACATACCCTCAGGTAAAAATGTTGCAATTATTCTTGATGGACACGTTCCGTTAATTTTAATACTTCCACCTGTTTTTAAAATTTTCTTGCTGCAGTTGCTAATATACCCTAGAATATTCCCTCAAATTTAACTAGCTAAATCTACATTACATGTATATTAAAGTTAAAAAAGTATAACAAAAATATTAAATGATTTTGGTGTGGCAGAATTTGCTCACAGAAGGATGGATCAAGTAAGTTGTATATTATAGGTCTTTTCCTTTGCATCGAAAGTGTAGCACTGAGCTACGTCACTTCTGAAAATATCGTTCCATCCATACAATTTGTATATATGGAACGATATTTTCAGAATTGGTGTAGCCCAGTGCTACACTTTCGATGCAAAGGAAAAGACCTTATATATAGTATATTTAAATTTTGATTGTTTTCGCCACTTCAAATTTAGATAAATTTAAAAATAGGGCCTTATTTTAGATTTACCTTGGGTATCACTTCTATTACAATTGTAATATATTTTTGTTGAAGTTTTATTCATACTGTTGTTCTGAATTACATAATCTACATCTCGGTTTTCTCTACAGCGCCAATTTTCAAAACCGTCCTTATTATTGAAATGATAGGTCTTTTGTTCTACATTAATCTTATGAGTTTCTTGTAAATGTTTAATATATTCCATGTATGTTCGATAAGCACCAATAACCTAAAAAGTTATTATTTTAAAGCAAAACATTCTAGGTATTTTTATAACAAAAATAACAATACCTTTGTAACTGAGCAAACGATACATATTATGTGACTTTTTTACCACTTGACTGAAAGAATAGTACTTCATTTTCCTTATTATGGATATTTTTCAAGTGCCGATTAAGATTAAATTTCTTTGAAAATCCTTGCTTGTAATATTCGCAAGTTAATTGTTTACAACTAAAAATGTTACTTTTGCAGGAACCTAAGTCGAAGAACGGTTGAACTTACGTGTTATTATCCATTTTAAATCAAAATGATATAAAGCTGAAAAAATACACTCAAAACCTGAAACGCAAAAGTAATCGCGAAAATTATAGTGAAAACTTGCTCCTGCGCGTGCCAAAAGTAAACACACTTCTTTAGTCTGTAAAATAAAAACTAGAAAACACAATTTGTCTAAAATTGAGTGTGAAATTCTCCAAATTTCCAAATTCGAGAAAAGATCTCAAAAGAGAGGTTAGTTTAGCGCGCCAACGCCAAACGTAAACATTTAAAAATTTAATGCGATGGGCCTGCTCAGAGCCGAGAGCCGGCGGGAGCTACCGAAAGCCAACGAGAGCCGCACAACAAAAACGGTATCCTCCGCCTTAAGTACCCTCCTAGACATTCAATCTCTACATGCACGCTGAATAAAGCCTTGGTTTCTTTGAACACTTCGTCGCGGTGAGCGGACAGTCCGTCGACCGTCGCGTTTTGACGATTTTATCCAACCAGAGTATTTAAATGGGAATGGTTTTCTTGAATCCGCTTAGCTGAGCAGGACAGAAATGTGACGACTGATAATTGGTTTTCATCTTGTCATTTGGCTGAAGAACTTAGAAATAATAAACTAACTTTAGTCGGCATGCTCAGAAAAAATAAGAAGGAGATACCAAAATCATTTATTAATGTAAAAGGACTTCCTCCTGAAACATCAAGATTTTTGTACGATGATGAAAAAATGATAGTGTCGTACGTCCCAAAAAAATAAAAACGTAATTCTAATCTCATTCATGCATTCCCTTGGAGATATAGATCCACTTACAAACAAACCCAAGATAATAGAGTTTTACAACATGACAAAAGGTGGAGTGAATATTTTTGACCAGTTGTGCCATTCTAAAACCACAAAAAGGAAATCAAACCGTTGGCCTATGCGGTACTTTTTTGGTGTTCTTGATGCTGCTGCAGTAAATGCCTTCCTAATTTATAAACTAAATGTGGATAACCCTGTGTCTGAAAGACTTGTCATTCGCTTTAACAGCTAGTCATATGGAGCAGAGAATGGAAAATTTAAGAATAACAATTAGTTTACGAACGCAAATTAGTGCCTTGCTGAATAAAGAACTTCCCGTTGCGAGCATGGCTGATGATACCCATGAAGTTCGTTCTAAAAGACCAGGTATCTGTGCCTTCTGTGATAGGCAAAAGAAAATAAGAGGAAACCATACTTGTGGCCACAAACGAATTGTTTGCCCCCAACATTACAATATCAATAAATAACTTTTTTATTTTTGAAATGTTTATAGACGTTTAAATATTTGTTGGTCTTCGAATAAATCTTTTTAAATTCTAAATAAGATATCTTTTATTTATTAATACCTTTATTATACAAAATAATGATTAAATAAGGGTAGTGTCGTATCCGACTTCACCTGGTGAGATATGTCCCAAGGTTCACCTGGTGGTACTAGAGTTAAAAATATTGGAACCAATAAAAATTTACGAAGAAAACAATGGCTGTATAAGCATTGCAAATAATCCTAGCAAACATAAAAAATGTAAACACATTGGTAAAAAGGTAATAATGCTAAAATACATTTCCATAGGTAATAAACTTACCGATGAATTTACGAAAATTTTACTATCAATAAAATTTTCGGAGATAATATTTATAAAGAAGCTAATCATTAAAATCTTTTAAAATGGCATAATTTAGAAGTAGCCACTTTAAAAAAATCAAGATTTTATATTTTTATGATTTTATTATATTTATATTATACCTATCGGAAATAATTAAGAGGAACACCTGTTTTAAACAATAGATTTAACATCGTATGATAGATCCAAAGGTCTGTTTAATCTCTTAAGTGGCTTAGTCGTGTATGTTCGGATTTAAAAAAAAAATAAATATATATATATATAAAATGTTTACTTTTATTTTGAGTTTAGTGAACTAAAATTGAAATAATCATGTGGGGTGTAAAATTTATTGGTATATTGGCTTTAGCATTTGTTGTCTGTGGTAAGAAACTTCACAATACTATACTATAATTGAATTAATTTTTTTTTAATCATTTCAAGCTATAAATATTTAAGAAAATTTTATATACAGGGTTGGCCAAACCTCTGTCGTAGTTCTATAACTCCTACTATGCAAATCTTAACGATTTATTTGATGTATACCTGTCAATGGTGGCCAATACCAAATATCCCAAAATTATTTTCTTGTGTACAGGGTGGCCCAATAGTAAATTAGGCAAATCACTTAATTTTTTTTAAATGGAATGACCCATCTTTTTTTACAATTTTAGGTACTCTATGGTCACTAGTACATACCCACAAAATATTGTTTCTAACATCCCACCCCTTTCGCAGAAAAAAAATATTACATTTTCAGACGCCTATTAAAATATGCAGTGCTCTCTCGAATTTGATGTTAGAATTTAAAAAACTACGATTGTATAAAGACAATAGACCAAAGATTTTTTTTGACCAAGTTTGAATTTTTTATTTTGTACAGGGTGGTTTCAAATTAATTTCACTTTCCAAAGATTTCGAGGGAAATTTTTTAAAATTTTTCAAATGTATTACCCTGTATTTCTATTTATCAACTGAAGGAGAATTTCATACCCTTCGACTTCCCTATGTACTTTCCTATACCTATCTGTCGCCGTTATAAAATAAATTCAAAAGGAAGAAAATTACGATAATAAAATTTATTTGAAATTTATCCTAAAACATAAATTTACATTTTATAAAAGATGCTCAAAATGTCTGCCATTTTCTCTAATGCATACATTTATTCGTTGGGCGAATGATCGAGAAACGTTTCTAAGCATATCAGGTGTAATGGAATGGAAAGCTTGCACTATCCTTTCTTTCATATTTTCAGGTGTTGTAGGTGGCGTAAGATAGACTAGATTTTTAATATAACCCCACAAAAAAGAATCGGGTTTTGTTAAGTCAGGTGATCGAGCTGGCCATTTTTTTGGACCATTTCTACCAATCCATCTATTTGAAAACTTTTCATCTAAGTCATCTGCCACTTCGCGTAAAAAATGCGCTGCTGCCCCATCATGTTGGTACCACATTGTTAGTCTTACAGCAAGGGAAATGTTTTCAAGTAAAGTAGGAAGATGATTTGCTAAAAAATCTAAATACATCAGACCATTTAAGTTGCCTTCAAAAAAATACGGTCCAATAACATGATCCCCAATTATACCTCCCCAAACATTTACACTCCATCTTTCTTGGCTATGTGTTCTGATGATGTTAGGATTTTCCGTGGAATAATAGTGGAAATTATGTCTATTAACGAATCCGTTCTTGTGGAATGTAGATTCATCAGAAAACAGCACTCTATAAAAAAAAAAAAAAGGATTTTGGATTTTGTTTGTGTCCAGTTACAAAACACCATTCTATTATCAAAATCGGTGTCTTTCAGCTCTTGATGCAATTGTAATTTATAAGGATGATATTGATGCTGTTAAATCCTTCTAACGGATGTTCTACTTATACCTACTACTTCGGCAATCTTTTTTTGACTTACATGAGGATTTTCTATCGCTGTCAAAATTACAGATAATTGTTTATCATTATCAGTAGCACGTTTGTCAATTATTGGTTTTTTATAAGCAACATTTCCTGTTTCGGTAAATCTTTTATGTAACTTTTCAAAACTTTTTTGATCAGGGATGCGTCTATCGGGATATCGTTGATGATAAATTCTTTTTGCCAATAAACAATTTCTGTCGGATTCTCCCAAAACATAGACCATGTCAATTAATTCGTTTTTCGTAAAATTCATTATTAATAGAAGAATTATCGCGATCAATAAAAATAACTTGACACTTCATTAATAAATAATCTGACACTTCATTAAAACCCAGCCTACTTGATTGAATGTTCACTTTCAATAAAACCACTGGTAGAAATTGGATTTTTAATAGATCAATGTCTTTTTGGAATTTACTTTTAAACGACGACAGATAGGTATAGGAAAGTACATTTGAAAAAAATGTCCTAGAAATTTTTGGAAATTGAAATTAATTTGTGACCACCCTGTACAAAATAAAAAATTAAAACTTGGTCTAAAAAAATCTTTGGTCTATTGGCTTTATACATTTGTAGTTTTTTAAATTCTAACGTCAAATTCGAGAGAGCACTGCATATTTTAATAGGCGTCTGAAAATGTAATATTTTTTGGTATTTCTTCTTTTTCTGCGAAAGGGGTAGGATGTTAGAAACAATATTTTGTGGGTATGCACTAGTGACCATAGAGTACCTAAAATTGGAAAAAAAGTTGGGTCATTCCATTTAAAAAAAAATAAGTGATTTGCCTAATTTATCATTGTACACAAGAAAATAATTTTGGGATATTTGGTTTTGACCACCATTGACAGGTATACATCGAATAAATCGTTAAGATTTGCATAATAGGAGTTATAGAACTACGACAGAGGTTTGGCCAACCCTGTATATTTAAGCTCGCATATAGTTTGTTCTTATAGTTTAATATCCGAAGTAAAGTGGACCTTCACCCATCTATTTAATAGATAAAAGTTTTGTTTTATATGGAAATTTTCATATGACGTCACAAAATTGGAAAATAGCAATATTGGGAAGTAGTTGGGAGGGATACTTTTAAAAGAAAAAGATTTTGGATCAATAATTTATTATTGATTGTCAGCGGGAATAATAAATGTCAGAGGGGAAATTGAAATTTTCAAAAAAATAAAGATGGATTATTGAATTATATATATATTTATAAAATCATAAATTAGAAGAAAAGCAGAAGCCTGTAAAGGTAGCAGATAAGCAAAGATAGTTAAAGGAAAGCATACAGGTAGAGACACGGAGACATACAGAGACAGGGAAAGAAAGAGAAAGTAGGAGAAGCAGCGGCAGGACAGAAGCAACAGCAGTAGCAAGACGAAGGCAGCAGTAGTACAAAAGCATTAGCAGCAGAAGAAGAATAAGAAGAATAATTGCGAATTGTGTTTTGACTGATGACGAAGTTGTAGCTACGAATTATATGGACAGTTTATCAGTAGTGCCAAAGTGCATAGTAGCATAGTTCTTTTGTTAATTTATTACCACTAGAATCATGAGTTCACGCATGGGCGTCGTTACACAATTCTATAGGGGGGGGGGGGGGCAAAATTTTGAAAAAACACACACATCATCGCGAAAATAGTCAAAACGGATTCAGGGGACCTCAAAACGTAAAAATCCGTCGAAAACTCGAGGTCGAAAAAATCATGATTCCTATACTTTCCTTATATCTGTATACAGATAGGAAAGTAAAAGGAAATGTGATTCGAAGTTTTTGTTTTATTGATTTTTTATCTTGAAATGTTTGTAATGTGTTTTTTTGTTGTGTTAATATTCTTTCAAAATAAATGCACTGAATAATTGTTTTGATCATGTTTATACCTTAATAATAGATTGAAAAATTAATTGTTAGGAAGGGGCGTTTTAAAAGTTTTGGCCCGGGGCGCCGCTGGTGCTTAATCCAGTCCTGTTACCTTCGTCAAATATACAAATTCCAGATCATAATTAATACACTTTTATATTGCAAACAGGAAAATAAACCTAGAACATCCTTGTGTAATTGTATCTGTTGTAGACAGTATTGTGTACAAAAATTTGTTAGAAATCAAGTCAAATGCGATAGGACCAGATCTTGTTCAACTTAACATGCTACTTTTGGGTTGTCCATATATATTGCCATTTGTCACCCATATTATTATTTTCTGTATAGAAAATAGTGTTTTTCCAGAGCAGTGGAAAGCTTCTAAGATATTACCATTGCCAAAAAAAAAGAATATTGCTAGTATAAATGAGATACGGCCTATTTCGTACTAGCAGTTTTGTCTAAAATAATTGAGAAAATTATTAAACTTCAAATTTATTTACATCTAAATAAATACAATAGTTTACCCACACATCACTCACATCAGTCAGGATTCAGTCAAGGATATAGTTGTAAGACAGAAAATTTATATATTACAGATGATTTATTTAAAAAAACGATTATCCAAAAGCTTTCGATACAATTAACCACCAGATTTTGTCAGCCATCTTAAAATACATAGGATTTTCAGATAATGCTGTTAAATTTTCAAAAAATTATTTATATGACAGATGCCAATGTGCAGAAACTTCCCAAGTAGATTAAAAATTAAAAGCATTCGTTGTGGAGTACCACAGGGCTCTATTTTAGGGCCAATATTGTTTCCAATATATACATGCAATATTTGTAGTATTTTAAATTTTTGTTGAAACCAACTGATAATGTTACTAAGAATTTAGTCAAATAGTAAAATAAAATATTTATTATTTGATGGATATGAGTAAAAGTAAGACATAAATAATAATAGTGTTACCCCTAACATCAATCAACAAATTTATAACAAGTGGATACATTTAAGTTTCAACAGTTTGTTTTTGTATAATTGTAATAGCAGTGTAATTATTTTTTTTCAGCCACTGACCTCGAAGAAGGTTTGGCCATCATGGCTTGTGCCAGTAGAGCTATGAAAGTTGGAGTTCCTTCATTGGGCATTCCAACCTATAATCCTCTTAAGCTGAAAGATATAATTTTTGAAAGCGACGACTACCCATTGGTGTAAGTTTTTTAATAGCATTCAACTATGTTGAGCTGACGAATGACTCAAATTTGCCGAGTTTTTGGTTACCATACCACCGACCCATAGGTTATCAAAGGCTTTATGACTCTGGTAGTCCCAATTTTTCCGCACAACCTATTGACCTATTGAACATGCATACCACAGAAACGCTTTGCATTTGTGGGAAATAATCTATTCTTATACCTATTTTATATAAACATTAATTATAATTATCGTAAACATATATTTCAAATTGTAAATTTTTCATAAACAATATTTTCAGGTTCAAATTCGAATTCGATAACATAACCTGGGCGGGTCTTCCCAACTGGAACTTGTCGGCAATCCAAAAAAGCAAAGACTCTGACAGCGATGCTGTCTTCGATTACGAACTCTACTGGAAACATATAGAATTCGGTGCAAAAGTCTACAATGAATCTGTCGTCTCCGAAATTTTCAAGTATGTTTTTAATTTTTATATAATATAATAATATAAAGACCACCTCAATCAACAAGCCGCATTTTATAGAAACGTCCGAAATCTAAGGCTATCCAAAAGACTGACTTTCACCTTTCTAAAGTCTGCTGGTCTAAAATCTGAGACTGAAGGCTTTCTGATTGCTTGCCAGGATGGGGTAATCAATACTCTGATATACCGTAGTCAATTTTCTGAAGTTGCCGACGTCAGATGTAGAACCTGTCGCCAGCGTCCCGAATCACTTATGCACTTGTCAGCTTGCCCTGTGCATGCTGTTTCTAGCTATATTTACCGGCACAACGCGGCTTTTCGGGTGCTTTATTATCACCTGCGACATGTCTATGGTATGGATGAAACACCAGTGCTACCTTATGCTCCAGGAGACATTGAGACAGTAGTGGAAAATAATAACTGTCGCATTTATTGGAACTACGCTTTTTCTACTACAACACGTCTTCAGGCGATTAAGCCAGACATGGTCTTGCTGGATAAGCAGATAAACTCGAAGTACATCATAGAGTTTTCCGCTCCGGCAGAAACAAACATTGAGCTTAAGGAGTGAGAAAAGCGGGCCAAATACATAGAACTGCTTGGCGAATTGCGCAGGCTATATCCTGAGTACACCATATATTTTGTAGTCCTTATAATCGGCGTTCTTGGAGGGACTAATGACAATATTTTGATAGAGCTGAGGAAAATACAGGCATGCCGTGCATCGCTCGAACATCTAGTGATGAACATGCAAAAAGCCGTCTTTCTCGGTTCAATGCGTCTTTTGAGGCAAATGAGTTTGGCCGACGATCACTGACCGAGCGGACGCGAGGAGTGATCGTCTTTACGATGACCTTCCGCGTAACGCCCTGTGGGGTCGGAGCCACAGGATACGTCATGACGGAACTTTAACAAAATAATAATAATATTTAATAACAATAATAATATTAATAATAGTTCAAATCCCACCGTTGGCCAATATTTTTTTATTTAATTTAATTATTTAAAAAACAAAAATTATTCTGATGTCTTGGTAGGATTCCCCACTCGACCATTCACTGTTGGATTCTAATTAGCAGTGCTGTTCCTAAAATGGCGCTGAGAAACAATGACAAAGCCTACACAGAATACGCGGCTAATGGCCTTAGTAGTCGATGCCGATGACACCCAATTAAAATAATAATAATAATAATATTAATATATAGTGTGTAATAATAGTATGAAGTTGCCAATCTCCCATCCAGAGCATCCCCGTGTGGTAGATAGGGGAATGCTTCCCAGATATGGGTGGTACCGATGGAATCGGCGTGAACCAAAATGGGCATTAAGGAGTAAACCTTAGCAAAAATCCATAATCTAAGGTGTAAGACAACGTGCCAAGAGATGCATGGCTATACGGAGTTAGTCTCGAATGATTCCATGTGAGAACCAGGCAACCCTCACTTGTATTTTCGCCTTACCGTAGTAAGAGAGCACTGCTGCGGTGGACCTTTAGTTCTGTCCTACTCGTGGGAACAATATGTCATCCAAAGATAAAACTCCCAAACTTCCGGAGATGCCTTCCGTCCCAAAACAGAGACAACATTAAAACGAATCAGGAAAAGACGGTTCCGCCTCGGTTTTTGATGGTTAAAAGGAGATTTTTCAACTACAAATCCCTTTTTAATTCAGAAATATTTATACGGAAAAGTGGCGCAAGTAAAAAATGTTCGGAAAATTAGAAAAGGTTCGCTAATTGAAATTAGCAGTGCAGCACAGTCAAGGCAAATATCCCAACTCACAAATTCCTTGGAATTCGACTTACTAATGCTAAAGGTGTGATAAATTGTAGAGACCTGTTGAATTGTACAGAGCAAGAAATCCTTGAGGAACTAAAAGAACAAGGTGTTATAGATAGAAGAAGAATTAAACGAAAAAAAGACAGTAAACTTATAGATACTCCGATCCACATCTTAACGTTCAATGTACCCAAATTGTCACAAGTAAAGGCTGCATTTTACAATCTTAGAGTTCAATTTATACCTTTTTCTTTAAGATGCTTTAAATACCAATGTTTTGGCCATACTTTAATAAGATGCGTTAAAGAACAAATCTGGGTATGTAAAAAATCCTCCATATGGGCAACCCAAGAAATCCACCAATAAAATGTGTAAACTGCAAAGGAGATCATTCGGCAAGATCAAAAGACTGTTCAAATTATAAACAGGAAGTTGCAATATAAGAAATCAAGGCGAAAGAAAACATATACTATACTGTTCTTGTACACACGCCGAACCCGAATATTTCCTATGCTCAAGATATTGCTCCTCCGACTGTACATAGTCCCACTATTAATGCCGAAGAATTAGTAAAAAAATAATTCCCTCACTTAGTTAGTGCACTTTATATTCCCCCACCAGAACTCCCACAACCCACCATGATACCTCCACCCCAAAAAATAACTGTACCGGACCCCTAACTCCCCGATACAAAAACGATATAGTTCAGATATCGAATCTATAACCTGGTTCATCATCTAAAAAACCTAAACGAGGTTTAAAAAAAGGAAGACCTAGGAAGAAGAAAGATCCTGACACAAATGAAGATTGTAGTGAAATTCAGAAAACTCTATCTCAGTCAGAAGCGATCAGAGATAACCAGGAGATGTAACTATTAACAAATATCGTGCGGCCGTGAATAAGACATATTCTAAGGGACACAGTAGGGTATAATCACAATATATTGTGGGTATAATATCCGCTGTTGTCATTGTTAGTAAAGTGTATGTATTAAAATATTCGCTCAAGAAAACGATTCACCTCCCACTCTTTTGTCACATAGCTGAATTTTTCACAGATGAAAGGTCATGATAAGGTAACCCTTTTTCCGGAGTTAATACAAAATTAGACTGTGCAAAAGGGCACTATCATCAAAAATCCAGATATTGATACCACCGAATAGAGAAAAAAATACTAATTTTTTGGTCAAATGCACAATAAAATCTTTGTAGGGCGTAATTGTTTATACTTATTTAAAAAAAATCATTTGCATTAGCACTTACGGCCGAAAAAAAATATAAACGTAAATATCTTGGTTTTAGTCCTTCAAAAATTTAGTTAAAAAGTCGTCTTTTTTAAATATACCACTCATTTAACAAAAAACGAAGGCCTAAATGAAAAAAAAACATTCTTTACAAAATTTTTGCTTATGTGTTGAGAAGGTAACAGAGTAAACACTATATTTTTTGCTTTTGAATTAACAAAGATATAACAATAAACGATGAGAGATGTCATAGGTTTATGCTGTAATTAATTCTTACCGTCAAATTTATCGACTCTTAGTGTATCTTTCGCTTCACCTTCAAACGTAGCATAGCTCTGTTTCTCTCTACGTGCGGGCTGATGTATCACATTATTGATATGGTAGGATTTTTCATTTTTTTTATTATAAAACTTCTTGTTATGTTCCATAGGGCAATGTGTCATATTGTTATCTGTTTTTACTAAAGAATTAATAAGTGTATGTGTTATATATTAAATTACCTAATAAATTGGGAAAAAATATAGACATTTTTGCATCTTTATTTTATCTACATTCATCCTGTTGCAGCTAAATATATTTGGGTAAGTTATAAGTTTTCGTTTAAAATTTTAATTACGGATTTGTTGCTGCAAGTAGCAGACACAAAAATTATATCAAAATAGGAAAGCCCAAAAGTTGCATATCATTTAAAGAATATGCTCATATATTTGTAAACATTATTTTTAGAAATAAATTTAATGCTCAAATGATAGATGTGGTATTTGATCATTATAAAGGACATTTTATCAAAAATACAACACGTCAAAAGAGAGGATTTCAGAAATAAATATAGAAATTGACCGACCCAATATTCCACTTCCGCAACAATAGAACTTGTTTATTCATTAGATATTTAACAAAAGACGTTTAACACATTTTCTGCCAGAGCAACTTCTTCAAAACTCCATTCAGCAAAAGCATATTCAATTTCTAACTAGTGGTGGATTCGCGAAAATCAATAAATATGGAAAGAATTTTGAACCATCAAAAGACGATTTTTTTAAATTCAAATCACGAAGACGCTAATAATCGTATCTCATTGCACATATTGTCAGCCAAAAATTCGGTGCATTCACGCTGCATTATTTATTGCAACGATACAGATGTCTTATTAATTTATTTTAAGAAGTTTTTGACTAAAGATATATGGTTCAGAACAAGGCGAGGAGACTCAAGACGATTTCTAGCAGTACATTATTTAAATTTGGATGAAAACCTTCTAAAAAATATGCCTGCTTTTCATTCTGACCGGTTGTGATACAACCATTTAATTGTCCGGCATTGGGAACAAAACCTGTTGGAAAACCTACCTTGAAAACCATTACTTTTTGGATGGATTTGGCAGTGATGAGTACTCTGAAAACATATTCTCTAATATTGAAAGAATTTTCCTAAAAATGTATTCAAAACTGCCAATGTTACTTTCATTAACATTTTGAGGGGATTATTGAACTCTTCAAAAACCATCGCTAAATTACTACCGACTTAAACCCAGATGCAGCTTTCTAATGTTGAAGAGTATGGATGGAAAGTAGATCAAGATGGAAGCCTGATACCCACTTTTAAGACTCTGCCCGACCTGCCACCAGACATAACAGAACTTACATCATGCAAATGCAAAAAACATACTATACAATATTCTAACAATAATATTCTGTTCTAGACTGTGGAAGCAAAATTTGCAAATGCAGGAAAAAAAATATTTACTGTATCGGTTCCTGCACCTGTATGGCACAGAAAAACTGCAGAAATAGTTTGACCACAGCTAATGTTTTGGAAAATGTTGATTCGTGTGGTGAATCTGATTCTGATTAGTTTGAAAGTCTTGTAATTATAAATTTTAATATTATTAATTTATGCTTTATATACTTCCTTCCAATTATTATTATTATTATAATTTATTTATATTGGGGATTTATTGTATTTTGCAAAGCAATAGCCTTACTGTTTATGATTGATACTTCAATAAATACCTTTAATAAATAGTTCATATTTTCTTATTTTCATTTTACATTAAAAATAAAAAAGAAATCTTGAAGTAATTAGTACACCCTATTAAACATGGTGGATAAATCAATAATCCCTGTATAAAATAATATAAGAGGGGTCAAACTGATTGCATACATTTCAATACTGAGATAGATGCATAAAGAGTGGATAGGCTCTGCCTTTAATGTTTGCTTTCTAGTAAAACCATGACATCACTAATTGTTTATTGTTATATTTCTGTTAATTTAAAAGCAACAAATATGAAAGTACTTTTACCTTGTCAATACATAGGCGAAACTTTTATAAGGAATAGTTTTTTTTCATTTAGGCCTTCGTTTTTCGTCAAATGAGAGGTATATTTCTAAAAGAAGATTTTTTATACAAATTTGTAGACTGTTGAAACTGAGACATTTAAATTTTTTTTCGATCATAAGGGCTAATGTAAATGAGTTTTTTTAAATAATTATAAAAAAATACTTCCTACAAAGACTTAATTGAGCATTAGAACAAAAAATAGGCATTTTTAACCAAATTAGATGTAATTTCATTAAATTAGATGTAATAATTTTCAACAAATTCCAAAACCTAGTGATGTTAGATTGGAAGTGGCAACAGGGCTTACACCGGCAAGAAAAGTTACGTTAAGTAGTAAAAGCTCGGGCAGTAATTCATTGATAAAACTATGTAAAATTCTTCACTGTATCCCTTCTTTTACTTCTCACCTTTCGTCGCCTCGCCCCGCGTCTAGAAATAGAATTTTTTGAGTGCGAACTGTTCTTGGCACCATGAATATTATATTTTATGAATGACTTCTTATATCTCTGTTATCTCTGGAAGCGATGGATGATCACGTGGATCCCAAACCCTAATCTTACCTGAAGAGCCTGTGCTGCATTTCAACGTCCTGTAGTCCATCAATGAATGCCGATTTGTTCTATGAAATCTTCAGGTTCCTGTGGATAGGCCAGATGGAGCAGTCTTTTAATATCGGCTTCGAATTCTTATAGATTCTTATTGTGCTTCTGAATACGAACTTTTAGCTGGCTTTGGAATACCTGTTTCAAATGCTGCTGGCCATATTTTGTCTCCAAAGCTTGGAGGAGAGATGAGTAAATGGTTTCCTTTTGAGGAAGTAACTGTAAAACGGTGGCTGCAGTGACACTATCAATGAAGCCGCCATCTCTTTCTCGGTCCAGCCATTGGCTCTAGCAGCAGCTTCAAATTGGAGTCGATATATTTCCCATGTTGTCTGACCGTTAAACGTGGGTAACTTAAGGGTCTTGCTAGTATAGTTTTGTGAAACTGAGATTCGAATGTGGCTTGGTTTGGTTATGGATGAAGACGAGATAGTGTTTTCAGCTTCAATGTTGCTTACCGAAGTTTGGCTACGAATTTTTCTTTCTAACTACCATTTCAACTCTAATTTGCCTTTCTAACTCTACTCTTGTCTTTTTCTGTTATTGTTCTTAATTAGTTTTTAAATGTTGTTGCTGCTGTTCTACATGACATAAAATAAGAAGGGAAAACATTCGATAAAAGATGAGTAATGTTATTCCACGTCAAGGAACATCTAGACGTTCAAGAAGGTTCTAGAAACTTAAATCGAGCTATAGTATGTAGTATGTGATCCTGACGTCAGGGAGTCAGTTATCAGTTGTATAGTTATTGTAAAAAATGAGATACCAGAAACCTGCGTAACAATATTATTCACCGATGATTTGATGTCTTTACAAATATCTTCTGTTAGAACCATTTTCAGATCTTGTTTATAGTTTTAATATTATTTTGGATTGTTTTCACGATTTAATTTGTAACGAAAAACTAGTATTATTTGGTTTTGATTCGGGAGCATACTTTACACATGATTTACATACGTCTACCAAGCATAAACTTTTGGCGTAGTATTATATAGTTCTCTTTTTTACAGCTTAATGGATCTTATTCTTTAACTTTAAGCATATAAGAATCAAACTATAATGTTTCGATGATAAATCTGCCTGTTTATGTACAACTTTTTCTTCTAGGATTGAATTGGAAGACACTACATGGAAAGGTGATTTCAAGGTAACCAAACCAAATGAACACAGCAACGGTACCATTAATAAAGTTGGAGTCCGATGGGAGACCAAAAATATAACTGTGAGTCCCTATTTAATCCATTAAACCGAAATTTTCCAAAAATATGCCATAAAGCTGGAGACTAGTACTTAAATTGTAGTTGAATCAAAGTATCAACCATGGGTTATTGTATTTCAAGTTTTAAAACTTTCAAAGATTTTTTAAATAACACTTGAGAGAATGATGATTCATACAAAATATTTCTAAAGTAAGCCATCAGAATAGGTAAGGAGTTCAAAAACATGCTAGAATAAATTCAAAAAACAGCATGTCTAACCATAACAAGAGCCATGAAAACCATATCACTCCCCTTGATATTTACATCAAAGAGGTTGCTCTGACAATGACACTGTTGGAATCGATTCTGATATAGGATCTGATGAGGCGAAACATCGCTTTTGGGAAGAGGCGAACCGAACGTTGATGTTTCGTACCATATATCGTTACCTATCTCCACGACAATATAGAAAATTGTGTTCAGTTTATCTACTGACACCATGGTATCCCAGTTACATTACTTACTAATATTTTAATTTTAGGCAAGTTATACTACATCTGACGACGAGGAAGTTAAAATATTTCCGGAAGAATTTATCAAAATTATTCAGGATAAAATAGAAAGTGACAATCTTAGAAACTATATTGGAGACCAAATTTATGAGAGTCTTGAGGACGTATGGTGGAACACTGGAAAAGTGTGGGACCTCGTTCAATGGTGCGAAGACAACCCAGATAATTCTGCCGTTTATTAGAAACTAAATTCGACTGTAGTTTTTATTAAACATATTTATACATATTTTTATGGTTCTTAATATTTTCAATTAATAAATATTATTCTCAAATTGAATTTATAGTCCTAGAGTTGGTAGTAAAACAATCTGCCTCATTCGATTACAAAACTTGTTATAAGGTGTTGTTTAAAAACTATTTGAAACATATTAAAAACGGTCCTGTGCTCGCGATCCCAGGTGTTCATTGTTGACGATCAAGAACAAGAGTGTGTACGTGACAGGAGTTATGTGCGAAGGCCACATACTTTGATTTTCTTTTACTATACGGAGAATGGTTGCACTGCGCAGCTTTCTGAGTGCCTTTTAAAAGGAGATAGAAAACTCCGCCATTTTGAACCCTTATTACGTGTTGCCTACATCTTGGCGCAATATTTTTAATAGGTGCGTTTTAATCATCCGCTTCTGCTTCGGAATTGTCGGTTTTCTTGTTTTAATCTGACAGGTTAAAACGACTAAACCGACAATTCCGGAAGCAGAAGCGGATGATTAAAACGCACCTGATATTTTGCTTGCTGCTGTCAGTATCAGTGAATATTATTTTTGAAGTCACAGTTTATTGCTAAAGAATCAGTTAGCTCACTCGGACCAGTTGAAAGTTCCAAAATAACATCCATTCCAGGGATACAAATTCAGGATACGCAGAAGACTGCTGTTTTATTATAGGCGGTTGTCATAGATTGTATTATCCGAGTTGCACAGTGTATAAACTGAAACCACAGCTTATACAATACAGCTCCACAACTCCGTGTCGGCGTCTTTGATCTGGCGGTCGAGAACCAAGCAAGACGGAATGGTGCTATCTCTGTTAGATTCGAGGGAAAAGTCGGGCCCGGATTAAACAATTTTTTTATTATTGAAAAAATTGAAAACCTTGGCGTAATAAGGTTGGTTACATGCCATATTAAGTAAGTTTTGGGAAATTAAATTTTTAATTTGTTTTAAATCTGTCAAATATAATTAGAAACATTATTTAAATATAAATATTACGAAAAATAGCACATCTTTCGGATTAGAGGTAAAATAATTTGTATGTGGCTAGTAAAATCCTCGTTAACAAATGTTTTGAGCTAAAACAGTCACTTCACGACAAATTGTGGCTTGGATCCTTTTTACACCAAGGGCTTCAATTGTTAAAGAATTGTGTCACGCTCGTGGATGCAAATCAAGTGGTACCCCCGTGTCTCTGGCAAGTGTTACTCTTCGCGCAAAGGGTTTATACCTAGATAAACGAATGCTTCGACTGAGGTCTGGGAACTCTATGGTACTTTGGAATTATAAAGAATTTGTGCTTTTATTTTAACAATATTGTTTATATTTAGATGTATTCTTATTAATTGAAATACAGATTTGTAGAAGTAATACTTTGACAGTTTTTATTAATATAATATATTCAATTTTTATCTGACCATACCGAAGTAGGGAATTTTGAAACTTTATAGTAATGTGAAATTTGAATTACAATATTACACGATATTACATAATTAGTACTTATTTTAGGTAGGTGCTAAATTTGTACTTGGAGAAAGTAATATCGATTTTTATAAAAAAACTTGAAAAGTAAATTAATTTAGTTCCTATTTCTGATGTAAAACTTAAGTTTTGGTTTAAACCAAGAAAACAAATAAATTATAGTTTGTTCAACAAGGGTGGATATGATAGCAATATCACACAAAGACGAAGTTTGAGCACGACATCGTATGCGGAGTACTCAATCGTCTGATTGTGATATGAACAATCCACTCGATATGGTCAGTATATTTTTTCTACGACCCACTAACGAAAATCTACAAATTTAAAAAATTATTTTAGGTTATTTAGACAAAATAACTAATTTTAAAATAATTTACGAAGTTGACTAATTTATAAAATAAAATTAACATGAAAAATTAATTAGTCCTCGGCCTAGATTCGATCCCGGGCTTTTCGCGTGGAAGGCAGATGCTCTGTCCTCATCTTCACCGAAACTTACAGAACTTTAGTTTTAATACTCGTAATTAAATTAATATCATGTAGTTTGATTAAAATTTATTTCTTTAAATGTGGACACAATAAAAACAAAAATGCTATTATTTATCGAGTCTACACAAAAATTTTAATGTATATTTAATATCAATAACTAAAATATATATTGACAATTAGTTTAACAGAATTGTCACTTATTTAAAAAAATTTAAATAATAGGAGTTGGGTGACCAAAATATGAACTGTGTTTTGTAGATTTAATTTTGTTAAAGTGTTCTCACTACCTAAAATGGATATGAAATATATTCGTAGTTGAACGCAATAACATACTTTTTCGTTTTGTAGTATGTGCATAGATTGGCTAATATCCATGCACAGATTACAAAACGAAAAAGTATGCTATTGCCTTCAATTGAACGAATATATTTCATATCCATTCTAGGTAGTGAGAACACTGCAAAAAAAAATAAATTCGCCAATCACCGTTCATATTTTGATCAACCGACTGCTATTATTTTTAAAATTTTAAATAAATGACAATTCTGTCAAACTAATTGTCAGTATATTTTTTAGTTATTGAGATTAAACATACAATAAAATAAGTTATTCTTTTGGAAAACGTTAGCATAGATGACTAAAGGGTATTGGGTTAATTAATTCTAAAAGTGTGGTACAAATGTTATTTTTTGTAGCCAATTCTTCAAAATTATTTTGAAATATCTTTTCAATATTGAATATTAGTTCTACAAATTCATCATTTGACAGTTGCAGATTTCTAAATGTATCTGGATTGGCGTTATCATATGCCTTTAAAAAGCAATAAAAAGAAAAATCATCTAATTCAACGTGATCTTTGTTATATTTAAGACAGGTATCGCAGAGGAGTGGATCCGCAAGGCTTTTATTAAAAGGTAACCACACACATACCTGATAAAATTTGTCTGTATCAATTCGTCTTTACAATAATTTAGGGTGTTATTAATTTTATCATAAAATAAAATACAAGGTGTTCCATTTAAAGAACATACATTTTAATTTGCCAGGCAAAAACATGACACCCTGTATATCCAAAGATATTTTTAAAATATGTAGGTATTTTTCAAATCCATATAACTTTTATTTAAAACTTTCTTGCGTGTCTACAACAAAATAATGAACAATAACGCACTAATGGGATACCCTGTATAAATTATATTTTTAACAATGAAAATTTCTTATAATGTGGTACTTATCGGTTTGGGTCCTTGGGAAAACTAAAGAATGTTTTCTTGCAGGTATAACCCTTATTAAAACAGCTTTTGACTGCACAAACAGAATGATGTCTTTTTTTTTCACTCATTCTACTCATAGCTAAAGAGTCACCAAAATAATAACAGTACCTTTAACTCAAACAAAATCAACGAAATTATAGGCTCCACGAAATTATACAATCAACGAAATTATAGGCTCCACGAAATTATACAATCAACGAAATTATACGCACGACTCAACACCTTACCTAAGTACGCTTCTGAACACCAAAACCGTCTTTTCCCTTCGAAGGCGGAGCTTAAGCGATGCTCGACGAAATCGACGCAAACCGTTGCCGCCAAGAGAGTGTTTTAGCTGTATTGTATCGTATTGTATGCGTTGAGATCAAAAGTGCCGACGCAGAGTGAGCGATCTGATTCTTTAGCTGTAAACTGTGTCACAGGGTTCAAAATGGCCGCGCCCTATGTTGGGCGTGTCGGACCTCTCCCTTGCCCCGTATAGTAATCAAAGTATGTGGCGAAGGCTAACTAGCTTAGGTGACGTAATCATATGTGTATCTCTCTCTTTAAAACAACACAAATCGGCAGAGAGGTCCGGGCTTTCACGAAATAAAGATTGGCTCTTACCAGCATGATGACAATTCTTCTATGTTATATAAAAATCACTTAAGTTCTCTGAGCAAAAATAATACATAAAACAAAATGTGAAATTTTAGTGCAGTGTTAAGCATGTAGGTAGTTGCTAAATAAAAAAAAATAATGTCCATATGAAGATGGTAGCAGCTAGCATCGACAGCATCTATTTAGTAAGCACGCTTTAGGGCAGTACTTATAATTTGTGTTGGAATGAACTATTAGAAATCTACAAATTCAACAAATGTCTTGAAATCAAAGTTGTTCATAGCAATACATCGCTTTACCTGATTTCATACCATCTCGATCTGGTTAAGTTCGCAAAGATACGATGGTAAGCGTAAAACAGTTATCCTGTATTTTGCAACTATTTCCTCAATCTTATAGTTTGTCACATTGCTCTCTGTATGCGTTAGCAACTTGAAGCAGCTTAGATTTAATTAATTAGTTACTATGCCATCAAGGTACAGTACAATAGTAAAAACCGATAGTATTGGAATAACTCCTATTCGCTCCGTACGTGACAGCAGCGCCAATTCGTACTAATGGACTATTTCTGCGTACACTGACAAATACAATTTTTAATAGAATTCATAATTAAAAAGTATATAGGTTAGTTTTAATAAAAGTATATGAATTTGTAAAACAAATAAAACATTAATTTATTATTATATATTTTTATGGCTTAAATTAAAAAAAATTAAGTATAATCAATAATAAAATATAGACAGGCAACAGTATTTACAGGAAAATGTATGAGAAGTTGCCTTAGTCTAATAAGTTGTCTTTTTAGAATTAACCTATTCTGTCAAAATAAAAAAATACCATTAAGTAACAGCGCGAAGTTAAAATGTAAAAAAGAAGGATCGTTATTTATATTTTAATTTTTGTTTGAAAGAAAACATAGAATAAATGATTAAAACTGGTTTCCCATCTGTAAGTCACAAAATTGCATTCCAGCCACATACAATAATCAAAGGCAGAAATCTTGAAATCTAGTCCTTGCTGAATGAACATTTAAGAATAAAGGGATGTTAAAGAACATCGTAAAATGATAATTTATTGTTTATTTAAAACCTTTCAAGTTTCTGATGTCTACTATTTCCAGTATTACTGTTATTATTACAAAAATAAAGGTAATTTTTCTTCTTATTGTACACTTATCCATTTATTTCTTTGATTTAATTTCCACTTTGTTGCTGAAAATTTTTATAATTTTCACTCTTTTTTTTGCTATTATTTTTACAATTTTCAACACAGCAACTCCGGTTGCTTATTGTATTGTTTTTACCTATACTTTTCTGAAAAAAGGTAAAACGTATACTTGTATTTCATATACCAAAATTACAAAATATCGCCCTAAAATTCACGAATTATCCGTAGCTAACGCTAGTACCGGTTTTGCTTCCCCTACCATGACTTCGCACTGAGCGAATAGAAGAAATACCCCCAAACAGATCGGGGTCCAAAGGGATGACCGAAGACAAAAATAAAATGAAATAAAATGAATTTAGCTCAAAGCCAGTATCACATAAAATACAACGACCGTTTCCCCTTCAAAAAACAACTACTCCTTTGGCTAATACCGCAACAGGCATTGGATTACATCCGAAGGAAAGACAGCAGAGATAGAAATTAATTTTCAACACTCTCTGCTTTGATTTTGCTCACCAAGGAGAACATCATTCTTGGACCGGTTTCGTAATCCAATGCCTGTTGCGGTATTAGCCAAAGGAGTAGTTGTTTTTTGAAGGGGAAACGGTCGTTGTATTTTATGTGTAATTGGCTTTGAGCTAAATTCATTTTATTTCATTTTACGTCTATCACATTTGAGTTTTGATTTATTTTCGTTTACAAATTGCCCGCCTGGTGCTTTTTGGTTCTACCTAGTTTTCTAACTGGGTACCACAGCGCATTTTGATTTTGCTTACTAAGAACAGATGGCGACACCATTTCACTACTTGAATTCTTATTCTCTTCATAACCAACTTTATGGTATACTGGTGAAATGTGTAGCATTTGTTAATTCCATTAGAGACTGGAATTGAGAACCTATCTATTTCTTGCTGAGGAATCCTAATAAGGACGAAACCGGTCCAAGAATGATGTTCTCCTTGGCACAGGATAAAGAACAATACAGAAAAGAAACATAGGGCTAAAACAGGAACCTAGCAACCGAAGCCACACCTTCTTCATGGTGGAGCATTGTCAAAATTGAACCGTAGATTTGTTACTTGTTCGAAGTGCAACAGTGCACACTTTTATAGCAGATGAACACAGCTTCGTTCATCGTTCACTGCTGTCGCTGTTAGAAAATCAATATTTTTTTTCTTGTCGTGTCTTTATTTGTCGTTTTGGATTTGTGGTTATTTTTAACGAATATTCTGATAACTTTTACGTTTTTTAGTGGTTTATTTTTAGTTTTTGTTAATTGTGGAGTTGTTAATTTAAGACTTTATTGTACGTATTAATATTAGGTTTATAAACAATGACGCGTCACAGAAACCCCGTCTTTCTGTTTCAGCATGTGAAGATGGGGTTTCTGTTATTTTAAAATTTTTAAACTGTTTGTAATCGTCCCCGTGTGTTTTTTAATTTTTTTTTAAATTTTGACTGCACCTGAAGATGGAAACAAAGTTTTCCGAAACATATGTAGTGCTGTGCTAACGCTAGAAAATAAAACTAATGATCGAATAAACCAACGAAATTTTTATTTATATAAAATTTTGCTACGGTCAGGAAATTATCCTTATCTAAATTTTGAGTTACTTGATTCTTGCTTTGTACGGCAGCAGTGCTTTGTAATAGCCATTATTTGGGAGACTCCTAACTAACTCTTCCAAAAACAAAAACAATTCCTCTGTTTTCTTCCGCATCGATCTAATATTAATTAGAACCATTCCGCATAGCCAGTAAGACTAGTTGACGATTCTAGTTACCCAGAACACGTCATATTAACTAAAAAAATATTCTGAACGGCAATAAAATAACTTTACTGTACTCCCTTTGTTTTCGTAGGTGTATACTTCGTTCCGATACACACGAAAATCAAAATAAAGCATTTATATCTTTTTCTACACCCGTATTATAATAATGCACTTATACGACCATAATCTGTTTCATAATGATACCCATTATGATACAGATTTTTCATTACGATACAGATTTTTAATCAATAGAAACCTACAATTTTTCAATCAAACATGCTGTTTGACGTTTGTCTTAGGTTCCTATGTAATTGTTTTAGTTGTCAAAATGTATTAAATTTTCGTAGATAGCTAAACTTCGATAATTATAATATTAAAATGTCCGATATCAGCGATATAGAAAACTCCTCCACACATATCGGAGAAAGCAGAAAATATAGTAAAAAATATTTTGCCGCAAAAATCTGGAGAAATGCCAATACCCGAAGTAATACCATTAATTACAATTTTGTAGAATGTTTTATAGAAATACGAGTAATTACTGTTATTGTGTTCAATACCAATATAAATGTAATATTTATGGGTCTTCATTATTTATCGGGTGTAGAAAAAATAGCGTATGCAACTCTCATGTAATGGTTATTAGAACACTCGCATAAACCATACGAAACTCACCTTTGGCTCGTTTCGTATCCCGGTTAATGCTCGTGTATTAATAACCATCATTACATGATCGTTGCATAATATACTATTACAGTCGTATCTATCTCCGAAATGTTGCTATAAATTGGACTTTTTGAAAATTTTGAGTTGTGACATTTGTACTGGTATCGTACTGAGTTTTTTATTTTTAAATCGCATTTTTTACTTTATATTAATAACCATTATCACATTAAGTAGAACTTCTTAAAGATTTTAAGATAGTAGAAGGAAAAAAATGTAATGACCTCTAAAATAGAAAAATGTTAGATATGACTGAGACGTCACTATCGTTATTAATCGAACTTACATAAAATTAACCAATTTTGAAAGCATTAGTTATCAACTTTGTACCTCCTCATTTGCAATAAAAAATAATCATTCTGATTTCTTTAATCAAACTACAATGTAAGGTGTTCTGCTGATAAAGCAACCATATAAATATAGGTAGATGTTTTAAAACTATTGCTTTCAATTGCAGTTAGAGAACTAAAATAGAAATAATAATGTTCAGTTTAAAAGTTGTTGCCTTATTGGCTTTGGCATTTGTTGTCTCCGGTAAGTAACTTGTAACTAAAAATGTCAGAGTACTTGGGTGTGACTTGGGGTATTTCTATCACTTTAGCTATAACCGCAGTAAGAAGTTTAATACAATTGGCAAACATTCGATCAATTTAGAAAGGTTTAAAAGATATTAAACAATCATTGGTAATAAAAGCATACTTTTTTTGTTTCAGCCACTGACCTCGAAGATGGTTTGGCCATCATGGCTTGTGCCAGAAGAGCCATTAACGGTGGTGTACCTGAACTAAACATTCCAAGCCACGATCCTTTTGTTGTCATTAAACACAACTTTACCTGGCAAGGAGATCTTTATATCCTTACTAAGTAAGTTTTCCAATAAAATATTTGCTTTGTAAAACATCAATACTCAATTAATTTTTAACATTCTTACTTACCAAAGCATTCAAATAGATGCTGCCTTAATAAAAGATTCTTAAATAAAAAAATCCCTTTAAGATAGTTTTGGAACTAAACTATTTCCTTTAGATTGATAGTTATAGTTTATTAAAACAAATTATAACGATAAACCTTGTAAAAAAACACTATATACAGTATACAGAATAAATAATAGGCGAAAGTTAGAAATTTAGAATCGTCATGAAGAAATAATAAATAAATTAACAAAAAAATTGTCAAACCAAGTGAATTTTTAATAAAAGAAATTTCTTCTTTATTTAAATACAGTAAGAACCAGTATTAAATTAAAAAGAGACCGTAAAACATGCAGTGAATTTCAAAATTCAAGAAACTTTATGTAAAAAAGTACAAAAGATTATCTTTCAGTAATTCATAAATATTTTTTATATTAATTATCTTAAATTATTAAATTTCACTTCAATTTAATTGTAAGCATCTTATATTTGCAGCAAATAATAATAGATTTGTCACAAATCAAATTTTTTGGAATTTTGAGGATATTGAGGATGAAAACTCTTTTTTTTTCTGTAGCAAATTTCAAATAATTTTAAATTAATATTATAGTGCCAAAGTCTCGTTCCACGACATGACATGGGCAGGACTTGGCACCTGGGAATTGAAAGCTAGCCAAACAAGCAAGGACACTGATAAAAATGCCGTCTTTGACTTCGAAATGGGGTGGAACTACATGGAGATGGCTGGTAAATTCGACGCAGAAGAAAATGCAGCAATCATCCACCAAGAACAACATGGAAATTTCTCGTAAGTTTTCGATTAATATAGAGTAAATTTTGTATTTTATCAAACAAGAGTGGTAAAGCTCGATTTTTTTGTGAAGAGCACATTTCGTAATAGCTATGCCACAGTTCGCGCAGTACGTCATAACTTTGTGGAGCTTTAGTTGATGGCGCTGAGCTGAAATCTGCTGCAGTAGAGGTACTTGATATCTTAGCAGTGGCGTGTGTACATTAATAAAATATTTTATTTACAACCATATATGTAATGTTGTCATTACTAACGTCATTGAAGGTTGGGAAGTGTCACATAACACACCTCTACTTCCCGCCCTCACTTTCCGCCCTCACTTCCCGCCCTCAGTTACGGCCCTCACTTCCTGCTTTCACTTCCCGCCCTCATTTCATCTATTCTAAATGAATATTTTTTATATTTAAAAAAATAACACACTTTTTTGACAAATTTTATAATACCTATTTAATGGCAAACAAAAAACAACAATGAACTAAAATACAACAAACTACTTATTGACATTTATTTTATTAATTTATTTATTAATGTGTACAGTTCTGGTTTGGTCATTTTAGCATCATGTGGTATATTGTTTTTAACGAGCCAGTTAATTAAATCTGCTTTTTTGGTCTACGTTGTAATCGATTTTTCAGATTTTACATTATGATCATTATCGATTACAAGTTCAGAACTTGGAGGAAGATTTGGTAGTAACTGCCTTCTAACCCATTGGGAAAAATTATTCCAGTTCATTTCATCATGATAACCCACTGTCTTTTTCCCTGAAAAAAAGTAAAAAAGAATTTATTATCTATAATACAAGTTGATTTTTCATAATTACTTTTGTATGATACTTAAGCTTACAAAAAACTCTTTTAAATGAAATAATTGCTTAGTTAAGCAAAAATTATTAGCAATTTTAAATCACTTAAAAAATAATCTGTTTTTAGAAGAAATATTTCTTCAAGATGATAAGACTTATTATAATAATCCTAAGAAAAAGTCATTACTAAAAACTATCCCTTATATAACAATAAAGGATTAAGTACCTACAGGTAAAGATGTTTTAACTAAACTGAAGATAATAAAATAAACCACTACATTAGGTACTTAAATTACTTGTTAATTAGATACTTTAACAGTTTTAATTAAATTTAAGCTGATCATAACTTTCGAATGTTAAGCATCATGGATTTTTATGAAGTAGGTAAAGACGCAAATAATAAATAATTTTCTATAAAAAATAGATCATTACCTGAAGTAAATATCAACAGTCCATTTTCTACAAAACCATCCTTACTCCCTGCATGCAACACTATGAGCCTTTTCTCCTTGCTCATTGGAGTTTTGAATTTTCCTTTGCCATCGGTCCATCCTTTCGAATGTGTATGACTACTATGTAAATAGGCCTCATCACAATAATAAATAGTTCTGCCCTCTTGCCGATAATGTATTAAGGATTTTAAATAATTTTTCCTCTTATTTCTAATGTCGTAGGATTCCAGCAGAACAGATCTGTTGTCTTCATTTTTTTTTTTTCACCTAAAAAAATAAACATTGTAATTTTATACGTACAAAAATTGACTATGAGAAATTAATTATTTTGATATCATTTTAATTTGATTTTTTTAGATAACGTTATTTATACTTACTTAAAACCCATGTTTAATAATATTTTTATAAGTGATGAGATGCTGCCCCGGAATTCAAAACAACAATCCTTCATTTTTTGTAATATTCCTAAAATAATATTTATATTAAATACGTTGCCATTATAATCAAAATTGTAACTTACAATTTAGAGTTGGTAGTCTTTTCTCAATAATATGAAAATCATGGATTATACCTCTGAGTTTTTCCAACTCTTCAGGCCTTATAGATTATACAACTGTACTTCTTCTTGTATATCCTCTTTGTAAAAATGAAGTACTAACTCCACTTTCTACTTCACCAGCCATCTTCTTAATTCTAGAATAACTGTTTCTAGAAATCCCTGTAGCAGCTAACATTATCTCTCTGTATTTGTGTAATGGTATTTGAATACCGTGTTCAGCCTCGTTTTTCATAAAATTTATGAGGCGTGAAGTTACTTCTTTCGTTTGACTTTGAAGAATTTGGCCCTTTTTGCCTAATAATTTTTTCTGTTCCATTTTGAACGAGCAAAAAATATAGATATTTGTAGGAAATTTGTTTTAAATAATATTAAACTTATTTGTCTATTCATCATTAATATTTAAGGTATAATATCACGTACAATACCTTAAATATTAAGAACTTGGTGATAAAATATATAAAACCTACATAAGAAAAATATGGTTTACAAAAATCTGGTTTTAAAAGGTATTTAAAATATTTCAGGATGTTCAGTTTCTTCTGAGATTAATATTTATAGTTTTGTAAATGTATTTACCAAAATATACACAAAATTATCTAGGAATTCAAAAAATATAACAAATTAAAGTTCATATACACACAAATCGAAGCACAAAAACTTAGGAAACTTAAAAATCGAAGCACAAAACTCAAGAAACTCAAAATAGCTAAATAAATGCAACAAATTAGTAACACTACGCTACTGAATTCAACTTGTATGAGCGGTGATGAGCGGCAGGCGGCTTCGATCACGTTTAAATCTGTCTGACCACGCCTACAAACTCAAATTGGTTTCTGCACATTATGACGAAGTGTGTTCTTCACAAAAAAATCGAGCTCTAACAATATTATCGTTCTTTAACTGTTTATTAATTTTCATATTTATATTATACAATTGACACATCTTGTACATGTCAAATAGATATGCAATACTATTTACACCTTTATGAACGACATCTCCCTTTTTTGAAATACATTTTTCAAATGAAACTTAAAAGGAATATTTTAAGTTATCAGGTTTTCTATTTTTTCTAGCAAAATTAGTATATATACAGTATTTTTATTCAATTTATGAAAAATAGTGAAACTTTCCTCTAAAAAAAGATAGATTCATGTAAACAAGATGACATTGATAAATCTTCAAATGAATTTGTCACATCTTTCATTTTTAAAGTTGCTTCGTGAATTGTTTGAATGTAACATCTCAATGACACTTATGCATATTTATAATACACAACTTTTTTTGTTTTAGCATGGTGTTTAAAGAATCGGCATGGAAAGGTTCCATTGACGTAACCAAACCAACTGAACATAGCAACGGTACCGTCAACCGTGTCAGAATTGACTGGGATGTTGAAGATGTACCTGTAAGTACCTATTTAATTAACGATATTAATATCCACGAATTTAATTTAAAGTTGAAAAATGGTTCTTAAATTTCAGCAAAAACTTGTGGATTTATTTGGAATATTTGTCTAATATAGCCTTTAGATTTTGTTAAGGAGCTATACAATATAAAACAGATGAACGCACATAACATATCTCATATTATATCTATCAAAAACTCAAAAACAAAACATGCTAATTTGCACACTTTATTTGAGACAGTTCATTCCAAATCATTCCAAAACAGAGTTTTTATTTTAAGTAATACTAATTGAAATGTTCATCTAAAAAATCACTTTCCTACATCACTTAAAATATTATTGTCTTTGCCTTAGAGGTTTCTACTCTAATCAAGTTGCTATAAAACCGGTAATCAAATGTTTTGTTATTATTGATAAACACACAACAATAACTCAACTTAAAATGTCCTACAAACTTAAAATTAAAACGAGTATCTATAGCTTAGTTGGACGGTTGTCCAAAAGCAAAATGATTGATTTGTTAAGGGCTCTGTTTAGCTAAACAGTAGTTTAATTTTTAACTGATTATATTCAGTACAAATATCATTTTTAAAACTTCTGATGATTGCAAGGTTTACAGTTTGAACTAAGATTACATTTTAACTGCCTATTGTACAACCCGCCCTCAGAAGTCAAAATGTTTGCCAAACAAAAAAAAGAGATTTCGAAGAGGATACCTATATTTTGCACTAATTTTCTGAAGACTCTAAGACCTCATATTTTGGCAGACTGGTGCAAACCGTTCAAGACAGGATTGTAATCTAGTTGAAAGCTTGGTCCCCGTTTTAGGGTCTTATACAAGACCGTCCAAAGGATTCTGTCCAAAAATTGAATAAAATACCGAAAAAGAGGAAAATGTCCCAAATATACTCAGGTGCAGCTCTAAAGAACACCTAGATATTGTAGAGCTCTGAGGCGAAATAACTGTATGAGGGTCTTTGTGATTATATTTTACTGTCACAATCTGAAATGATGAATGTTACATCTCTGATACTAAAAACAACTGTTCAAAAGAATATAAATTCAAAGCAAATGCGAAATATGCTGACAAAGTCTTAGTCTGATATGTAATTTCTGAGGCATGGATTTCAATTCCGTATGTTGGTCGAAAAGCTGTAAAAACTGAACTTGACACCCAAAGATATTTAACTTCATGAATGATTTGTTCCATGTCATTATGCTAGAAGCACTCGAGTATAGTTAGAGCAGGACAACATCTATGTACCCCCAAACATTCCTCAGGCTCACTCAATAGAAGAAAGTTGATCAATATTGGGTGAAAATAATTATGAAAACGATTTGGGAGGCATAAAGACAATAGAAAAATTCGAGAAATGGAAGAAAATTGAGGCAAATTGCATGCCGTTGAGAATCGTGATCCGCTATCAATTATATAGTTAAATTTTCATCTTGTCAAAATGTTTAAGGTTAAACATTAATATTTAAGTTAAATATAATTTCGTTATTTTGCTGATTAAGATTGTTGACTATTTTTCTAAGTACCATACGTTATTTTTCTCGTTACAGCATAGTTAAAATGTATTTTTTTTTTATTATAGGTAACAGTCAATGGATTGGGTTTCATTGACCGACCACTTGCTGCAACCGTTTCAAACACCTTCAAAACCGCTTTAAACAACCGTTTGATTGGCAACGCAATTGGAGACTTCATAAAAATGAGACTCGAGACCATCTGGTGGAACACTGGAAAAGTTTGGGACTTGGTTCAATGGTGCAAAGATCATCCAGCTGATTCTACCGATTATTAGAGTTTAAGGCGACTGTAGTTTTTATTAAATATATTTATTATATATATTTTTATGGCTTTTAATTAATATTTACAATAATTATCCTAAAATTGCGTTTGCAGCTCTGTTGTGAGTAAATCAAGTCGTGGGTCAGTTTAAACGGTGTCAATTTCAGTTTGTAAAATAAAGTTATAAAAAATGCCTGATTTGGGTCCCAGAATATTTAAGAGGTAAAAAATCTAGGCGCCAATGGAGACAAAACTTGATACCAAATTGAGTTAAGCAGTGCTGGCTAAGGTTAGTCTTTGGACACGTGACCGCTGAAAAACACTTCAGGTAGTGCAGGTTAGGTTGAAAATGATCTCATCGCCTTCCATTGCAATTCAGAAGGATATTTTTGACGCATGACCGCTGAAAAACACTTCAGGTAGTGTAGGTTAGGTTGAAAATGATCTCATTGCCTTCCATTGCAATTCAGAACGATATTTTGAACGCATGACCGCTGAAAAATACTTCAGGTAGTGTAGGTTAGGTTGAAAATGATCTGATTGCCTTCCATTGCAATTCAGAAGGATCTATGTCTGCATAAACTCTATTCCTATGGAATTAAAGATATTCCAAATAAATAGTTTTCAAAGAAAAATGTTCTGTATCACTTGAGAATCCATAATCAAACATTAAATTTTATAAAATATAGATTGTATTTACGGAAAATAAAATAATAAAATATTTTTATTTAAATATAGATGAGCAAAATATTATTTAAAATGTTGATACGAATTATAACTATAAAGGGAATATTTACATTTTCTGCCAAAAAGTGTACTGAACTATTTTTCTTCGGCCTATATTTTAGATACTAATATGTTCGCAGGACCTGATTAAGGGTTAAAATCCAGCCCTAATTTTTAGGTACCTATGTCATTCGTGACTAGTCATCACAGCGAGAGTTAAAGCGGTCATTGATATGTAATTCTCGGATACCAATAGACATCTAAAAATCGATAGAGATAACAAATGTCTATCTCGAAAATTTATATTTTGTAATATTGGTTATTTGTTGAATCCCCAGTTTTCTATTCAACTGCTTTTCCCACTTACCCAAACTAACTACCAGAGTATAGAAGGTCTCTTTAAGAGACAGAAGGTGGAATAACAAAAAAATATCAGAAGGTATACCTGAGGAATACCGGTCTAAGAAAAGACCAGGTATTTGCGATGGGAGCTAGGCTAGAAATAATATACAAAAAGATAATAGATTCGCAGAGCACTTACAAAATACCTTCCAATCAAATGAAGGAGAAGAATTACCGAACTGGGCTCCTTTAGAGAGAGAAGATCAATTTTATCAGACCAACCTTTTCAAAAGAAATTGCAGAAGATTTAAAAACAAATATTAATCCTAAGGCTTTGATTTAATTAACAGAAGAAATCTTAAAACAACTTCCGAAGAAAGCCATAATTAAACTTACACACCTGTTTAATGCCTCATTCTAACTAAGGTATGTTCCTAGGTTGTGGAAAGTAGCTGAAGTCATTATAATCCCCAAACCAGGAAAACCTCCGAAAGAAGTTTCGTCATATAGGCATATTGCCTATAATTTTGAAACTATTTGAAAAAATATTAATAAAAAGACTGAAACCCATCATTGAAGAAAGGAAACTTATTCTAGATTACCAGTTTGGCTTTAGAGAAAACCATTCAACTATACAGGATATCCGGAAAGTCAACGATAATACTGAAAGAGGTGATGGACCAACTCATAAGCTTTCAGAAAAAGATAATGACCTTAGTAAAAAATCGATGGTTTTCGAAATGTTGCCACTTTAATAAAATTCGTTAAAATCGTCCCATTAGATAAGATTTTCGAGTGTCATTCCTAAAAAATGTATAATTCTTATATTCTGATTTAGGTTTTGCAACTGTGAATAGCCATTTCATTAAACAAAGATCAACATTGAACCAAAAGTTCAAAATATTCCAATAAGAAATCTTATTTTACAGAGAAATAATTTATTTTTATTTTCCATCACTCAAGTTTAACACCTCATACTGTACAAAAAAAGATCAACACTAACCTGGCTAGTGATATGAAAAGTTTGCTCATTTAATGTACTTTGTTCTAATAAACAGTTTACTGTTATTGACTTACAGTAAAGGATATTCCTAATTTACCTTATGAGAACATTAATAACATTAATTAAATCATGTTAAAAAAAAAGTTTTATTTCTCTTACCAAAAAGTAAACAAAAATCAACAGCCTAGACTAGGAGGCCATGAAACAATTATTATCGCCATAGGAACAAGCAAAAAACATTTTTGTTGTTATTTTGTTACTGTACTGTCAATAACTTTTGCTTGTAAGTATCTGGACTTGTGTGTTACCTATTGATTTGGATTTGATTGTATTGGAGATCAAATGAAGTGACCTGACTTTCCTGTGGACTTTGTGTTGATTAAACTATTTGTGTTGGTGATTGACCACAGGGAAGCGTCCTGGGATCCACTTTGTATCTGTTATACACTTGTGACATACCCCAACTAGAAGAAGACACAATAGCTACATTTGCAGATGATACCGACATCCTAACGATAGGCAAAAATCATGAAGAGGCTGCAAATAAACTACAAATATCAGTTAATCAAATAAATAATTGAACCAAAAGATGGCGCATTAAATTAAACGAAACCAAATCTGTTAATATTAATTTTACTAACAAAAATGGTCAAAGAATAACAATTATCATAAATAATGCTCCGGTCCCTTATGCTAACTCGGAAAAATATCTAGGTATTACATTAGATGTAAGACTTCGCTGGAAGGTCCATGTTAAAAAGAAAAGACAAGAGTTAGATATAAAATTCAAGAAAATGAACTGGTTACTTGATAGGCATTTCAGCCTATCTACATATAACAAAATTCTATTATATAAACAAGTTTGTAAACCAATTTGGAACTATGGCATTCAGTTCTGGGGTTGTGCCAGCTACAGTAATATTCTAATAAACCAGAGATTCTAGAACAAAGTATTGAGGAACATTGTCGATGCTCCTTGGTATTTTAGAAACAGCGACCTTCATCGAGACCGTCAGATAAACACTGTTGAACAGACTATCACCAGATTCCCTAGGAGTCTCGAACAACGGCTCCACCAACATGTGAACGTTGAGGCGATCCAGCTTCTTGACAACGCACGAACCTAACAAGAAGACTCAAGAGAGTGAAACCTTTTGAGTTAGCCAAGTGATTATGTTAATAACAAAACAAAGCATTGCGCGGTTTACTGTTACACGTTAGTTTAGTATAATTAAGTTATCAGACCCTAAGGTATACTAGTGAGTAGAACTTTAGCTTCTAAGATTGCAACCCTAGTTAAGTTGGGTTATAACAAAATTACTCATTGATCAACCTTTGATCAGATTGTAATATTAATAAACGCCCCTTATGGAGGAGTGTTTTTTAACAAAAAAAAAGGTATTTGCGAAAACCTGGCGTACATATTACTAAAGTCTATAAGTCTTTAACAAGTTGCCAAAAGGGGAGAATTAGCCAAAATAAAAAAAAATTAGTAAATAATTACTAAAACTTTAAAAATTAATTTCACATATCAAAATGATAATTGAGAAAGTGCAGACGTCAATCTCAATATTAATCAATCTTAATCAATTTTGAAAACAATAATGATCAACTTTGGATCCACTTATTTTTAATTAAAAAATAAAAATAATCGTTTTGATGTTTTTAAGAAAACTATTATGTGAAGTGTCCTACTAAAAGCAAAAGTTATCATTTAAAAATCTTTGGACCCATTCATTTTTAATAAAAAAAAAATAATCTTTTGAAACTCTTTTATAAAAAAACTATTATGTGGAGTGTCCTACTGATAAAGCAACTATATAAATATCCAGATGGATGTTTCAAAACTATTCAGTTTCAGTTAGAGTACTAAAATTGAAACAATAATGTTTGGTGTGAAAGTTGTTGCCTTATTGGCTTTGGCACTTGTTGTCTCTGGTAAGACATACCATTTTTTAAAGCTATTGATATTCTAGAAATATTTAAATAAACCTTTAGTTAATGGCACTATATTTTAAATAAAATATTTCACCTACAAATGATTTCCAATTGTATTAAGTAAATTCCAAATATTTTAGAAACCAACGACAAAATTTTAATACAGAAACTGCTAAAAATTTTTATTGCAGTTTTGGTGAATTTTAAAATTTCTAAGCCTAATTCGTTTTATATTTAATGTATTTCTGCAGATAAACTAAAAATTTTATTTTTATTCAACTACTAAAGGATTAAAAAAAATATAATAACATACATATTTTCTAGATCGTAGTTTTAGATATTCTGATTACTCTCTTTTGACCTTTAATCAAATAGATTTACTCACTATTTGTTCCTGGAACTTTTTACTGAATCTTCTAACTTAGGTCCTATTTGTATATTTATTTCGACAACTGGGGTTTATTTACTACCTATGACAGATTAACTGGAATTTGAGCTTTCTATTTCAATAGAATTAAGCCTCTATGTAGAAATACATCCTAAAATAACTATAAGAATCTTCCAATTATAAATGAACCGTTTATAGTAACTTATGGTGTCCACAAGGTACTGTACTTGGTCTGATACTGTTTTCTATGTAAATAAATTGACTTTTAAGGCAGAGGTATATGCAGAGGTTACTTTTGACGAAGCTTTCAGGAAAAGTATACTTCGTAGCATTAATTTTAATATAGAAATCAGTTCATGAATTATGCGTACGGGTTGTAAAGAAATCTAAAGGAAAAATGACTTTGATCCACATAGAAACCCTCGACTTGTCGACGTATTTACTTTAAAACTAAACATATTTAGACGTTTTCTTTTCGTTGCCACCCGTACAACTAACATATCAAATAAATGAAACAAATCACACTTCAAAATAATGTTTGGTTTTCCTGAGAGCTTGGTTTGAAACAAAAGCTAATTATTAATTGACCTAATCGGCTAGGAAAAACGCAGATCAAAAGTGGGCTCTGCTCTAACCACAGTTCGAAGGAATCTGTGCAGTAAGAAGTTCAAGGTAATTTCACAGATGGCGCTATAAAACCTTTGTTATTTGTATTACTAGCTTCGTTGGCTGTAACAATCCTGAACTGATTCAGAATTACTAATTCATAGTTTATTAGTAATAATTCGGCCCAGGATTCTTACCGGGAATAGTTGAAGCAGAACATGGCCGGAATAAATGCAATTTTTATAAGAGGAATTTAAATAAATAATTCGATATATTAGTAACAAATATGGTTGTTGCCCTCATTTTATAGCATCATGTGTAAATTATGCCCAGTACAGCGCTGCCAACATATATATCTTTAAACCACTCAAAAAATCGTAGAATAACGGTAGAAATTAATAATAGAGGCAGAAATATATTGTCTCAAATAAAATATATTATTAAAAAACAGTTACAAACTGGTTTTTTATTAAAAAAAAAAAAAAAGTTGAACAATAAAATAGGAATAAAGACAATTCAAAATAAATTAAATAAATACAAATATTGAAATAAGAATTCAAATTGTTTTATTTTTTTTTTTTATTTAGATGTCTTTTTGAGGTTGTAACATTTTTCTTGTGGAAGGTAAAATTAATTTTCAATAAATTTTTTTTCCTGTAGTTTTGTATTTTTTGTAAGAAATAAATTTTCATACGAAAGGCAAAATCACACTGGGTGAAATGTTTTCCACTATTGAGATAAGGATGTTATTCATTTGTTTTTTTTTTGTAAATAGTACAAATTTCAATTTTCAGGTTTTTTAATCTGTAAAATAATAATTTCGCTCATTCAAAAATTATTGTTGATCTAAAACCACTATTTTCATATTCATATTTAGTATATAAATGTCGAGAAAACATTCAAATTTCTCAAATTTGGCTGAATTCAAGTCCAAAATAAGATAAAAAAAAATTAGTAGTAGACGAATATTTGACAAAACATTAGTATCTTGATATCCTGAATCTATATTTAAAGTAATACCTATATATCCTTAATTTATTTGCACAATTGAGATGCAAATCCAAAAAAGTATCCGCTACTACGTTATCAATAATAATTTAAACTTAAAAGCTATTTTAAATTCGTCTAAATTGAAAATAATTTACTGCGCCCTAGTTGAAACTCTCATAAAATATTAAATAACAGCTTGGGGAGAAATATGAGTGCGACTCAAAACAAATTGAAATTTTACAAAAATGATTTATAAAATATAAAATATTTCAAGAATCTGGGCAATTAGGTTCTATAAAATAGTTAGTTTTCAATATAAAACCAAAAATTATTTTAAAAAAGTAAAAATAAAATAGGACAACGATATCTGATTTGATGGCGACTCTAATCTCTGATATACCTACCTGAAACTATGCATAACAGTAAGACGTATTTAAATTTCAACATTATTAAAAAAAATAGTAAAAACCATGTACTTAAAGTAAAAATACTAAAAAGTAATTTATCCTGTTTAGGGAAATATTGGGAAGATATTTAAAAGCTATTAAACAATTATTTTTAGTTAAAGTATATTTTTTTTTTCCAGCTACTGACCTCGAAGATGGTTTGGCCATCATGGCTTGCGCCAGAAGAGCCATTAACGGTGGTGTACCTGAACTAAACATCCCCAGCCACGATCCTTATGTTGTCATTAAACACAACTTCAGCTGGTCAGGAGATATTGGAGTCCTTCTTACTAAGTGAGTTTCAACAAAAATGTTTGTTAAATATTAATATTTCTGTTACTAATAACTTTGGTTATTTTAAGTGATGCACCAACGTTTCTGTGGATTTGGTTCTGCCAAGAGTGCCAAGTTAGCAGTTGTGAAAATGTGGTTTAGAAAGTCGAACCTTGATAAAGCATTTTTAATTAGTACATTTTTTTATTATGTGTCCGGAAAAATGTGGGAAAATGTACACTACGTTAACTAACGTAATTCAGCAAAATAAAGATGAGACACTCGATTATACTTGCACGTGAAAAGTATAACGAGATTAACACGTGAATCGCTTGTCTGCCTGCCGTTATTGGATGCATACCCAGACAACACACCAAATCCCAAAGATATCCACAGAATATCTTTTGTGGATATCCAGTATATCCACAGGATATCAGAAATATTCCGTGGATCTAATATGGATATCCAAATGTCCGTCTATATCCAGAATATAGAAGATATCCTATGGATATTCAGCAAAATATCTAATTAGTATCTACCAGACAATACAAGAAATCCCAGAGATATCCAACCAAATGTCCGTCTATATCCCAGGATATAGAATTCAGATATTCAGCAAAATATTTTATAGGTATCTTTAGTAGACATTCATAAGTAACCAAATGAATGATAACGTCGAAAGAAAATAGAGATAAAAAATATTTCCAACAATCTGTCTTTGAGTTTGCCCACTAAGGAAAAAGTCATCCTTATTAGGACTCTTCAGCAATAAATGGAAATTCTCGACTCCAATCTCTAATAGAGTCTTAATGCGAAAAAATGTTCGATCAACTCAATTATGGCGGGTTGAGCATGAGTAGATACGAAAGTGGTATCGCCATCTATACTTAGGAAGCAAAATCAAAAATTACATCTAGTAGTTATCCACGATGGTTTGCGTCCGCGCTAAGACTTTGATATATGTGGATGTCCATGGGATATTGAATACACCTTAAAAAAATTAATTTTAAATATCTGAACGGTACTATTAGCCACAATGGCGAGCACAATGGCGTAATTTTTTAATAATTTGCTATATAATTACTATTATTTATGGACATTTGCATGTCTATAAATTACATTTTATGGATATAAAATAGATATCCACCATGGACTGGACATTCAGTGGATATTGGGATGTTCAGTAGATATCCAAAGGATTTGGTGTGCTGTCTGGGTAGTTATATCTCTACCACTAGTGGGGAGACGCTTTCGTTTCTATCTCTATTTATTCAATAACATCGCTTATACTATACCGTTCTCCTGGAATCAGTGTGGGAAAGCTAACGTACTGTATAAGCCTTCTGCCTGATGATGTTAAAGCAAGTTCAAGTGTAAATGTGTTCAAAAAAAAAAGATGAAGGATCATGTGAAGTTTATATAAACACAATTCGTTTTTTGTGTTATTTTTTGTTTGTTTCGTAACTAAATTGTTTAATTTGATCTTCACCCAGACAGCACACCAAATCCTTTGGATATCTACTGAACATCCCAATATCCACTGAATGTCCAGTCCATGGTGGATATCTATTTTATATCCATGAAATGTAATTTATAGACATGCAAATGTCCATAAATAATTGTAATTATATAGCAAATTATTAAAAAATTACGCCATTGTACTCGCCATTGTGGCTAATAGTACCGTTGAGATATTTAAAATTAATTTTTTTTAAGGTGTATTCAATATCCCATGGACATCCACTATAAATATAAATATATCAAAGTCTAAGCGCGGACGCAAACCATCGTGGATATCTACTAGATGTAATTTTTGATTTTGCTTCCTAAGTATAGATGGCGATACCACTTTCGTATCTACTCATGCTTAACCCGCCGTAATTGAGTTTGATCGACATTGTTTCAGAAACAGACTTCATTAGAGACTGAAGTCGAGAAGTTCCATTTATTGCTGAAGATTCCTAATAAGGATGATTTTCTCCATGGAGGAAGGATAATTAAGAGTTGCCGTTTCTTTGTATAAATATGGCAACATGTTTGCCTTCAGCGACATATGGGATAGTTTTGTGCAACTAATACTCAGTCGGTAATATAAAAAGCTGTAATGCTACTTTAATTTGAAAATTGGCGGGCTTTTGAATTTACTTCGACAAAATATAAGAATTTTACATTTTTAATAGCATTTTTTTAACACGCATCTCATGCGTGTTAAAAAATGCTAATAAAAATGTAAAATTTTATGTTAAATAATTTTAGAGATATAAAATAAATAATACAAAATTGTACTATAACTAAATATTATTTGTTGAATCTTTATTGGTTACAACAATAAACATAATATATATTTTCTGAATAAACAACTATTTTAAATAACACAAAACGAACATAATTTTTCTTCACTCGTGAGAAATAAAACAAGAGTTCCATCCATAAATCCTGAAACGAAAAGAAAAAAAAAACAATTGTTGAAAGCGAAAAACTTCCTAAAGCACATGATTTTGATTGTATGTGACTAATTACTTTTGCATTTGCAGCGATTTAACTAATTTTTAATTTACTACTTCTAATTTCTATAACGTCTAATTAAGATTTTCTTGCTTTATGTAATGAAAATACTTTAGATTTATAAAGATTAAAAAGTTTGGTTATAATACATACAATTAAATTGGCATATCTAGGATAATTATCAAAATGAATATCAGAATTAAAACTTTGTTAAGGATTTCAATATTTGGGGATAACACAATTACGAATACGAATAATAATCCTTTTTTCAGTTGACAATAAAATGAAAATGTTTAAAACAGTGTAAATGGGCCAGAACAATTTGCTATTACAATCAAATATATGCATTTATAGGACATAGACATGCAAAAGTATCAAAATAAGTTTACTTACAGTAAATTATTACTAAATTTATGCCTAAAACTGTATTAAATAAAAGTAAAACTCACTTAGAATTGTTTACATCGACAGCCATATTGTATTTTGTATCATTCGGGTTTCGTTTATCGAGTCGACTCGAGCATTAACGAGATTTGGGTTTTGTTATCCAAAGCCAGGTTTACATTGTACAAATAATTGAATAAATTCATATTTTTTCAATTTTACGATTGATAAATAAAAAAAAAGTGAAACTATTACTTTTGGCAAGTTAATAACACATTTTTATTGAGATATTTTGTAATTATTCTGTTTTCTTTATATTTTATATATAATTGTGTTATTGTAAAACGGACGTACGCCAGTTTCGATGCGCAGTAACTTGTTGACAAAATGCGCATATGCTATAAACCCCCGTGATTTTCTCCTTAGTAGGCAAAATCAAAGGCAGATTGTTGGGAATATTTTTTACCTCTATTTTCTTTCGACGTTATTTAATAACCATTGGTTACTTATGAACCTCTACTAAAAATAATTATAAAATATTTATCTGAATTTCTATATCCTGGGATATAGACGGACATTTGGTTGGATATCCACAAAATATATTCTATGGATATGTCTGGGGTTTCTTGTATTGTCTGGAGATACTCATTAGATATTTTGCTGAATATCCATAGGATATCTTCTATATTCTGGATATAGACGGACATTTGGATATCCATATTAGTTCCACGGAATATTTCTGATATCCTGTGGATATATTGGATATCCACAAAATATATTCTGTGGATATCTCTGGGATTTGGTGTGTTGTCTGGGCAAAAACCCACTGATTTTTCCTAACGAGTTTTTTAAATTTTTTTTATTCATGTTTGGTTTTTAAATTGCTTTATCTACTTTCTAACCCTATAATGTATCTGCGTTACTTTCTGTACTTATTATCTTTTTATAAATAAACATTATTCTATTTTATTCTATTCTTCTGAACATATTGTTCATCCTTTACGCACTATTCCAGGATCACACCAGCGAAGCCAAACTACAGTCCACTTCTTCTTCAAGATGTTCCCCAGAAATAGCAAACTAATTTTTTACAAATTTCAAATGTATAATCGCTTCTACTTTCACAACTTTTTTCTCTTGTATTGTCAGATCAATTATTACATTTAATTTCTTGTATTTATTCGATGACAACTAGTAATAAATAATATTTAATCAAAATTACAGTGCCAAAATCAACTTCCACGATATGACCTGGGCAGGACTTGGCACCTGGGAATTGAAAGCAACTCAACAAAGCAAGGATGTCGATAAAAATGCCGTCTTCGAGTTCGAACTCTGGTGGAGACAAATGGAGATGGGTGGTAAATACGATGCAGTAGAAAATTCAGGATTCATCCACCAAGAACAACACGGAGGTTTCTCGTAAGTGTCTAATAAATTTCCTCCAAAATGTATCTTTCTTAATAACTTCTTTTATTTAATTTACACTCATATGTGGTTGACTCATGAATGTTTTACTGTAACATAGATTGGATTCCTCAAAAACATGGTTATTGTGTAATAAAAGTCTGCTAAGATGTTTTAATGGATTTGTTTGGCATCTGGAATCCATTCTTACAATCAGTAATATCTGCTACGGGTTGATAAGGATAATAAACTATCCATACCTAAAGCATCATCTTTTTTTCTCCTCCTTTATAGGCAATGGACGTTAGTCCTTCAGCCACACACAAATTGAAAGGTATTACGTTTACATGTTAGATATTAATATTATTTTATATAAATCGTACACAGATTGATTTCCAGTCGCGAGCAACACCTTAACACACGTAGGAAACTGAATACCTACTTTCATAAGATCATCCCACAGGTCATTATTACAAAAACTCTTACAGCAGAAAAATATGTGATCGAGATCTGCGACCTCGTTATCAAGAGAACATAGTGGAGAATCTATCAGTCCTATTTTATATAAATGAGACGGAAAGCACCCACTTATATATTTGATTCGTTATAATATTATCAAATATTTCACAAACCGTTTCATTTTATGTGAGCATGAGAAAAATTAATTCTTCACCTTTAATATTTTTTCATCAGTATATTTAAGTTCCTCTTGCACTATAGTTTTGAGTCGTTTCATTACAATACTTTCTACAAATCGAACTGTATTTGAATTTGTTTTATGGCTGTCTCCAAAATCAAACATTATTAGAAAATTGCATTTTTAATATGTAATGTCTGAGTTAGTTTCCATTTTTATGTCATTTTACTTACTGTTATAGATATTTATCTTGAGATTTAGGATAATCAGTAATAAATAATAACGAAATACTATAATTATATCAACAAAATCATAATATTGATTGGATCTTTTTCATAGCTTAACAATGTTAATCTCAAACTTTAAGAATATATATATAAAGTGGCTAAAAATGCCCCTTGGGTAGATCAATCCGATTCTCTTAGATAATATATTTGCAATATCCCTCCATTTTCCCTATCCTGTTATTTTTCTTGCCAAATATTCACTCATGTCCTGCGTAGATCGTGTTTCACTTCCTTCAACCATCCTGTTCCGGGTCTTCCAGGTTCTTATTCTCAATTCATTTCTGCATTTTCTTCTATTTTTCTTTCCTCCATATTTTTTTCTTTCAGCATTCTCTGCTTTATTTTTATTTTTGTCCAGTTCTTTACAAAGTCGTTTCCTTCATTTCCTGTCATTTATTTTCCTTTTCTTTCCCTAAATTATCTGCTAGTTTTTTGAAGTGTCCTTATTTCCTATTTTTTTAGCCACCTTGTTTATCTTTCCATACTGTTTTACCGCCTTATCTGGTGATATTTCGCTGTATGTTCCTCCAGCTTATTCTCTTTTCATTTATTCTTAGTCATAACATAAATTTTAAGAATAAAACAATCAAAACGTAACACTTCTGCTTACTTATATACAATTTTTTGTTTTAGGATGTTAATGAAAGATACCGCATGGAGAGGTTCCATCGACCTGACCAAACCAAATGAACAAAGCAACGGTACCGTCAACAGTGTTAAAATCGATTGGGACGTTAAAGATCTAGATGTGAGTAACTATTTCGTCTGTAACATCAATAGTTTTCACACAATTCCCTTAAAGTTGGAGAATAGTTCTTAAAATTTGTTTAAAACAAAGTTATTGGGTCTAAATAGTCTAAAAACAATAATTTTTACTTTGTCTTTTTTGTTTTAAATGAAATACTCATATTTAACTTCTCGTAAATTAATATTTTTTTCTTTAAAGTATTGTTCCGCTTTTACGGTATATTATCGAACAGATACTAACGAAAGATAAAGAAGATAGTTATTAGGCGTTTTCAGATCTACCGGTACCAAACACCAGTCATCAGAACAATTGCGACTAGGGATACTGCGATACTACTGATATGATACTGGTATCGACTTTTGTTTCGATACCGGGTAATTTAGTACCCGATACTTTGCTTTCAATACTTTACTCATATGGGTACTACCTTTGTTTCGATACTACTACTTTCGTTTCAATATTTTACTAGTTAAGAACTTTAAAATACAAAGAAAAAGTATATTGTAGGATCACTTTATGATATGGTATGTCAGTGTACCCTATGATCTTTTTTTTGTTGTTCTACACTCTTCCCGATATTCTATTAACACAAGATTTCGAATCCGCCGGTATCGTTGGCTAATGTGCAAACGTATTTTGAATGTACAAACTATTTACCACAGCCGGCTTTGTGATATTTTTTCGCTTTTTCTGAAATTTTCCCGCTTTTCCACGAATTTCACGCTTCTCGGTAAGATGACCTACAGGAAGAACTGAAGGTAGTAGGTGCAATACTCGCTAGTTACTTTTTTACACATTCTTTAGAGGAAGCAGCCATTTTAACTCCAAAACAATGCTCGGCGAGATTGATTTTAAATTCTATGGAACACAAAGTTTTTAAATAATAAAATTGGGAATGGGATACACGCTAAATATTGGGTAAAGAGTAAAAGGTATGGGATCATGTGACTGATAATAATTACGACTCGAAAACTAATATTAACTACATTAAGTTATCCAATGGTTTTGGAGTCCGCCAACAGGATCGTATTTATCATTATTATTATCATCATGGGACCTTTATTGCAGAATAGGCTTTCCATTTCATACAGCGGTTTCGTAGGTAATAATTTGTCTTTTACTTTTCCAAAAAAAAGTCTTTTTTCGACTAGGTATCATGTATGGAGGTATGACATCTAGTGTCACCCATTAGTAAGTGCCCAACCAGCTGTACTTTTAGTCTATAGGCTTGACCGTGTCAATAAAAGGCACAGCTAGTTAGGCACCTTGGCGGTTCGCCTTCACTTGTCATGTTTTAACCTCTTTTATAAGCACATGTACTTATTCGTTTTATACTAAGAACAATGTGTTATTTAGTATTATTTGGAAGACAAATTACAAAGATATTACAGGGGTCTAGTCATGTATATCGCTCTTTAAGACTCTCACCTAGTATAGTTCCAGAGTCATATATTATAAGACTCTGGAACAAATCGCAAACATTAGAGAAATATTGAAAGTTAATTTAAGGCCAGTCAGTATTAGTGCCGCTCTTATTTTGACATCTAAGCATGCGCAGATCGTTTATGTTCTAAAACTGCCTTTATTAAAGATTGTGCTTGTCCTTAATTGTGGATGTTTAAGGGCAACAGGTAGTGGCGACTTTATAGCTTTCGGGTACGCTCGCCGACATTCCGATCCGTTCGAAGTTTTTTAATATTAAATATGAACTGTAGTTTAAAATTTTTAAAATGATGTTAGAAATTTGTATAAGGACAATGAACTCTAATGTCAAAATATCATGTTTGCATGGCTGACATTTGCAATATCTCTCTATTACTTAAAATTTTGGTTTTTAATGTGTTTTATATCATCCTCATCACAGCAGTTTTATGTATTAGCTCTTTGTATATATAATTGTTTAAAATGTGTTCTTTATTTTAAATTATAGATAACAATCGATGGATTGGGACTCATTGACAGACCAGTTGCTGCAACCCTTGCAACCGCCTTCAAGGCCGGTTTAAACAATCACTTGATTAGAAACGCAGTTGGAGATTTCATTAAAATGAGACTCGAAACCATATGGTGGAACACTGGAAAAGTGTGGGACCTCGTCCAATGGTGCAAAGACCACCCAGCTACTTCTACCGATTATTAAAAGTTTAATTAAATTGGAATAGAAACTTAGTTCGATTGTAATTTTTATTAAATAAATTTATTGAATATATTTTAATGGTTTAATTCGGTAACAAACATAGAAATAGTATAGAAAGCCAATTCCATACATTAAAATTGAAAATAAGGGGAAAATAGTGTGTAGGAGCCAGATATAACAGAGATATAACTTTTCATTCATAAAGTAGAATATCTATGATGCCAACATCAGTCAACTTGGTTATCAGGAGAGGAAACACGTGTTGCGTGAGGTAAAGGAGGGGATATACTGACGGACTGAAGAATTTGAAGGCCGTACACGTTTGTTATTCGCAGGGGAGTATAAAATAAATTGCACTGGCGTACCCCAGGAACGGGATAAATTAAATTATCTAAAAATATATGTTATTTAACCCGTGAAAAATTTTGTATTTTAATATAGATATATCGAGCAGTAGTACAAATATGTTTTCTGCAAAATTCGTTAAGTGAGTTTTTAATGCATCAACGATATATAAATTTAGAAGACTTTTAAAGGCATATTTTTGCAGATGATAGGAATTTGTATTTCTAATATGCACCAGAGTTTAATAGGGCTGTACAAAAGTTATCTAAATAAAAAAAATTGAAGCTAATTACAAAATAAATAAAATAATACTATTTCTATAAAATTTGCGGTCGTTAATTTATAAAAGTAACTTATTCTAAATATCCAGGTTTTGTTCTTAAATCAAACACTAATTTCTAGCTCACGTGGATATTAGCTTATCTACGTACAGAATACAAAACGAAAAAGTATGCTATTGCATTCAACTAAACGGATATATTTCATATCTACTCTAGGTAGTGAGAACATTGCAAACAAAATTAAATTCACCAATCGCAGGAAATACTGAGAAAGTAATAGGTATTCTTCCAGATTACAAGCACAAAACTTTAGAAAATTGTCGGGGTGTCATAGCTAAAATCATTTCCAATTTCTTCACAAAAAACTAAGAGGTCAACAAAATTATTTTCTGAAAAATAGCATCTTAGTTAAATTTATCTTAAAAACCATTTTCAAAGTTTCTCAAAAATATTGGCGACAGCTAAAATCATCCCCTTCCATAAATTTAAATATTTTTTTCAAAAAAATAAGAGACGTCACGCTATAAAATTCACAGAAAACAATACTAATGTAATATACTTTCAAATTCTATGTTCAAAACTTAAGAAAAATATCGGCATCATAATATTTTTTTCACAAAAAACTAAGATGCGTCACGCTGTAAAACTCGAAATTTCGTGATTACAATCGAAATTTCGAAATAAAAGTCGAAATTTTGAATCAAATGTTGAAATTTCGAGTTTAAAGTTGAAATTTCTAGTTTAACGTCAAAATTTCGATAATAAAGTCGTTTCGAAATTAAAGTCGTAAATATTTTAGCCCTTCTCTAGAATGATTTACTCTAATATAATATTTATTATATAAAATATCAAAATAGAATTAAAAAAAAAACAATGTAATTAAAAATAATATATTATTACCTTGTGTTTTATTAGTCCGTTTTTTTTTAATAATAAGATAAATGAAGTTACTTTTTGCATTGAAAAAACGTCTCTGTATCTCGGCTGTTCCAATACAAAACACAGTAACTCACATTATGGTCGAAATTTATTTTATTATGTTTTTGTAATTGCTGTGTTTTGCTGAACATTTTGGTATTTTAAAATCTAAAATAGGTTAATAAATAAGAAAAATACAATTCATTGAGAACACAGTAACTGCTCGGTAAAACAGATTTTACCACTGCAAAACACAGTAATTACCAAAATGTATATCAAAACATAGTAACTGCTTGGCAATTACTGTTTTGTTATGATTTTTATTGTTACTGTTTTGTTAGTGAAAAATTCGGATTAAATTCATCTTTAAGTTTGATCCCCACCATTATACTATCCGAGTTAAAACTATAAGTGTATTCCGTCTTGTATTGAGTCAGTCTTCTGCAAATAAGTGAAACAAACAGTTTGTTCTCAGCGAGAGGATGTCCTTATCCGGCGATGCATTAGCTGCATCATGTAGTGCGCGAACACGACGTATGGTGAATACTGCTCGTTCTTGCTCTGAGAAGGTAAGTTAAACCATATGAAATCTTTCATTTCATTTTAAAATTTATGCTTTTTAAGAATGATGACCCATTGCCACAAGAAATTTACTACTTGGATAGGTTAAAGACATTTGCCTAAACCGATTTTTCACTTGAAAATCATAAATCAATTTATTGAAAACCCCGTCGATGATAGTGAGTTGGACAAAGATTAGAATCCTACATCTAGCGATAGCGAATACGATGATAACATTGTAGAACAAAAAAGGAAAAAATAAAGGCGAAAACATCATTTTTTTTTTCATTTAAATAACTCTGTGTTATTTCTAGCAAAACCATATTCAGCTAGAGATCATCAATGAAGAAAAACTAAATGTGGTATATTTTTGTAGAATAATGCTGTACAGTCAGAAAGCCCAAATGAAGAAAGAGAGAGGCAAAATACTGGAGCATTGAAAAGAACTGGAAAAAATTGATAGAGATAAAACCAAACATCCTATAAAGGCCATTTGTGAAGGAAAATGTAGAAGGCAGTGTTGAAATCTAACAGAAGATCATCGTCACTCTATTTGAAATCAGTACTGGAATATGGGCTACACAAGTAGGCGCAAATGGTTAAGCAAACATTCAAAATTAATCCCTGTGAAACATAAAAGCATGTCAGCTCAACATTCAAGATCGGAGTCAAGGTATTTTACTCTACCACTTCCAGATTTTACTGAAATAGCTGTACGCAGACTAACATTTCTAAATACTTTGGGATATACTAATGATTCGGTAATAACCGAATTAGTTGCAAAAATGAAAAAAGTCCCTTGCGGAGATCGGGTAAAGGAGCAGAGAGGAGGAAGTTATGGGCCAGAAGTTAACCGAGCTATAATTAGAAATCACATTGAATCGCTTAATCCTTGCGTGAACCATTAGAAGAAAAAATGCGCAAAATGTAAAATATTTACCTAGGGAGCTCACAGTTAAAATTATGTATGATGATTTTGTTTTAAAACATCCAAATATATGTAAAGTTTATAGGAAAATTCTAAAAGAGATGAATATTTCTCTTCGGCAACCTAAATCAGATATTTGTGAAGAGTGTTCATCTTTAAAAAACATTCTGGAAAACGCAGGTGATGACATCATTCAAAATCAATTCGATTCTCACCGTACTAAAGCTGCGAAGGCAAACGTGGAATATAAAAAAGATTCGAACGAAGCAGCAGCTGCAAGTGCAACAAATAAACGAATTTACTCTATGGATCTACGAAAAGTGATTATTTTACCTATACAGTATAATCTAATTTATTTAGAAACAAATCCATCGCAAAGACAATTACTGTGTTTTGATATAGTATACTTCATTTTTTTAAAAGGAAATCCCATGCAAAACCATTATTTTACCTGCCGCACTATTTGTATAACAACTTATCCTCTTCAAATAACGTTAAAAACAATACTTGAGGTTATAGCTAACCAACTTTAAAATTTGGAAGCAATATCTTTATTTATTGAGTGGGGCTCGAAAATTATCATAAAACTTGATATTTCTCCGTTTTTATAAAAATGTAGTTACTGTGTTTTGTAATGGGACAGCCGATCTGTAAGATGGGAAGTCTGGGTTGCCCCACAGCACTTAGATCTTACTATCCCCATTATGCATCCTCGTTTAGCTCGTCAGCCAGCCTACAAATTAAATGTAGTTGACAACAACAATCCTTCAAATTAAAAAAAATCTTTGTATCATTGAAAATGAAAAAAGAAATTTTAACAATAAAGGGTGTTTACAAAAGCCACTGTCGTGAAGGATTCGTATCCTGTCAGTTCTTTATATGTTATAGAATTATTAATTTTAAACATTTTTCAAAGCTGCTTTGTGAAGTCTAGGATCGGGCCAATAATTTTGTTTTGTTCTTTTGTGTGATTTTGGGTGAAGTAACTGTTATAATTATAATTATAATTATAATATTCCAAGTGCCATGTCTTGAAGCACAGTACGACGCAGTCCTGGTTCCTCCGGACACATTATAAAAGTAATTTGAATGTTTTTTCAACCATAGCTATTTATAAAAATCTCTTGATCAACACAATTTTTCATCATCGATCTCCTCATTTTACTTCTCTATAATACTCTTTAGTTTTTAATTCCATCACAGTATACTCAGCAGCCTGCAAATAAAATATACAAAATCAAATTTATAATAGACACAGTTTTGTGGTAGTCCCCCAAAGTGACAATACAGAAAATAAAACGATACAAATTGGAATAACAATCCACTATAATAGAAATAAGTGTAAACATACAGCAACACCACCAGCCTTAGCCTGACTGCAGCATGGTGCAAAAGAAAAAAATCTTCTTAATATATTTTTATCTTAAATTGAATTGTGAATATGTAAATAGAAAATAGATTTTTTTTAAACTGAAATGATGTTGAAATGTTTTATATTTTTATTATTTTAATCTAATCTTTAACAGCGATACGAATAAAAAAATGCACTTTAAAGATAGATAGATATAAATAAAAAAAGGATACTTATCCACGCGACATTTTCAGATCTATTGTTAAACCACTTTAAACATAATGCAACAAAAATCAATAATTTTCAAGTACTTACTAATAAGTTTATTTGCGTCTATTGAAATAGATCAAAAAAATCCACTTACATTTCTTACTGCTTCCATTGAATCATACATCAACGCCTCCAAAGTATCCTTAACTTTAAAACTCCACAAAATCTTCATAACTTCAATCTTCTGAGTTTTACTTATCCACAGCAAAAAATAACACGACCTTTCTCGCAGCAACGAATCTGAATGTCTCAGCAAGTCCACCAAGTCGACTGGATTTATATCCGGGTGATCGGATTCTAATAGAAGAATTTTTTCTATCACTTCGCCGTTTTCCGGAAGTTGCTTCATAAGACGGGTTAAAATGGCTAAAACGTCTGCCACTATTCTGTTTTTTGATTTGTCTAAAAATATAACAAAAATACAAGGACAATATAACAAAAATAAACGAAACTATAACGAAAAAATAAAACAAAAATATAACAAAAACAAAAATGGACCAAAAATATAACAAAAACAAAAATGGACCAAAAATTTAACAAAAATGTAAGAAAAATTTAAGAAAACTGTAACAAAAATATAAAGAAAATATAAAGAAAATATAACGAAAATATAACGAAAATATAACGAAAATATAACGAAAATATAACGAAAATATAACGCAAATATAATGAAAATATATAACAAAACTAGAACAAAAATGTAAGAAAAATGTAAGAAAATGTAAGAAAAATGTAAGAAAAATGTAAGAAAAATGTAAGAAAAATGTAAAAAAAAATGTAAGAAAAATGTAAAAACAATATCAAAGTAAAAATTAAGAAAAATATAAGAAAAATGTAACAAAAATATAAAGAAAATATAACAAAAACAAAAACAGAACCAACATTTAACAAAAATGTTAAAAAAATGCAAGCAAAATGTAATAAATATAAGAAAATAACAAAAATATAACGACAATACAAAAAAAATATAAATAAAAATATAACGAAAATATAACTCAATTATAACGCAAATAAAAAGAATATATAGAGAAAATATAACGAAAATATAACAAAAATATAACAAAAATATAACAAAATATAACAGAAATATAACAGAAATATAACAAAAATATAACAAAAATATAACAAAAATATAACAAAAATATAACAAAAATATAACAAAAATATAACAAAAATATAACAAAAATATAACAAAAATATAACAAAAATATAACAAAAATATAACAAAAATATAACAAAAATATAACAAAAATATAACAAAAATATAAAAATATAACAAAAATATAAGAAAATGAATAAAATATAACAAATGAATAAAGAAAACTCCAAATCAAAACCACATAAATATTTTAATAAAATTAGGTGCAACCAGTTTCGGCTACGACGCCATCATCAGGCAATATACAGTATGTCCCCCCAAGATTGGAATCATATGGAAAACTTTTTTATTATTAATTTTAGGGAAAAAAAAGTTATTCTTCATAAAAAGTTCTGCATTATCTGAAACCTAGAATACAGTCATCAAATATCAAATTTTTTCAGTGGTATACGAGATTTGTCAAAAAATATGAGTTTTACTCAAGAGTAAAGTACCTTTATTATATATATTATATATATTATATATTAATAATAGAAAAGATTTTCATATGCCGCCAATTTACGTAGACAGTTGGTGGTATAGGAAAGCTTTTTTTAATGCTAATTTTAGGAAAAAAAGTTGTTCTTTATAAAAAGTCGAGCATGGTTTAAAACCTAAAATACAACTATCAAATATCAAATTTTATCAGGCGTATAAAAATAAGGGTACTTTACAGTAAAACTCATATTTTTTGACAAACCTCGTATACCACTGAAAAAATTTGATATTTGATGACTGTATTCTAGGTTTTAGATAATGCAGAACTTTTTTCCTAAAATTAATAATAAAAAAGTTTTCCATATGATTGCAACATAGGGGGACATGCTGTATAAATATATTAATAGTGTTATAATAGCAAATAATGTAGATAGAACAGACAAACGTCCATAGATATGTTGTAAAATTAGTCATTAGAAATAATTAAATTAAAGTACCTATATTAAGAAGTGTATTAACATAAATAGAACAAACAAAAAATACCATAACAAAAATGACTATAACAAAAAACATAAAAATTAACAAAAATACATTAATAGTGTTATAACAGCAAATAATGTTGATAGAACAAAAGACAAACATCCATAGATATGTTGTAAAATTAATTAGAAATAATTAAATTAAAGTACCTATATTAAAGTGTATTAACATAAATATAACAAACAAAAAAAAACACAAATATATAACAAAAATATAGCAAAAAATATAACAGAAAATAAGAAAAATTAACAAAAATATAACAAATGAATAAAGAAAACAAATCAATACCACATATCTTAATGGTATTAAGTGCAACTAGTTTCGGCTAATAAGCCCTCATCAGGCAATAAATTAATAGTATTAAAACAACAAATAATTTAAGTAGTACAACAGACAAACATCCATAGATATGTTGTAAAATTAATTATTAGAAATAGTTACATTAAAGTACCTATATTAAGAAGTATATTAACATAAATATAACAAACAAACATGACTATAACAAAAATATAACACGAAGGACTATACAAAAAAATAACAAAAAAATTCACAAAAATATAAGTATGTAACAAAAATATGTTTGAAATATGTTTGAAATATGTTAATTAGTTTTGGAAATATTCAACATTAAAAATAAAATATCTCTTAATTTATTCATCTGAAATATACAATACTTAATTTTAAATAAAACAAGACCTCTGTTCCCTTTCCAATTCAACAATAGTATATTACGTAACAAGAGTTGTAAGTAACCCATTACGCACGAAGTGAAAAAGTTTACGAGTGCGTAACGGGCTTACAACTCGTGTAACGTACTATACTTTTTCTACGCCCACTTATTTTTTTCTATTAAATAAAGGACGTATGCTTGTGTCGCCAATCCATAAAATTCGAAAGGTAATTTCGTACTTTTTTTGAATTTTAACGGTAACAAATTAGTGACAGCTTTTTCTAAAATCTCCGGTGGAGTGCTCATAATTTCATCACTTTCACTACTAACAGATATATTCATAGGTTAAGAAAATGTTCGAATACAATATTTTGTATAATGTATAATGTGTTGCCGACATTTAGGGGCATCACTTTTTTAATTCAAAATGTATCTCGCTAAAACTAAAAGTTTTTATGTTTTTCAATTGACTAAATTTATGTAAATAGACCAAATAAAGTTGAACGTAGATAAAAATTTGATTGCAATTTGATTAAACTAAGAAATTTAAGTTTTCTTATCAAAACGCACGTGTATGTTATGAGATCTCATTACGAGCATGTTATTGTTAAATGTTATTTACAAGGAATGTTGACAGTGCGATTTTTAACGTTTACTGACATGGGCGTAAAAAAATTCTTTAAAACATTTAAAACTAAGACACGGGATAAATATAAAACGTTTCAGTACTTACTAGTAAGCGATAAAACCAATTTCATCAGCAAGTAAACGGATAACACGACTACAGAGTCGCAAAATTGTATTAAAAAATCATCGTCGACGTGCACCAGATGTGCGATGAGTAAAAAAATTTGTTCCAACGCCTGTAAATCCTCGTCGTTAAGTTCTGAAAATTTTCTGTATCGCTCCACGTTCAATGGCAAAGGAGAATTTATGGGCGAAGATGTGTCGGTGGACGAATCCTCGCGGCATTCGCGTAAAAGAAGTTTTGAAGCGTACACTAAATTTGGGATTAATTTAACTTCCAGATATACCTAAAAATATTGTAGTGTCGGTATTGAAATTGTTATTATTTTCGAGTAGAGTTCAAAATAGGGCTGCCAAAACCAGTACTTTAGTACTGAATTCAGTACTTTATCAACATTTTCAGGAGTTGATGAAATAAATTCAAAAAAATTTTCTTAAAAGTTTGAAACTTATAAGTTCGATTGGAAAATTTTGCGAAAGTACAACAGTTCGATTAACAAAAATTTGAAACTATAAAAATTCAAAAAAAAAATATGGAGAATTCTGCTCTGAAAAGAAAATATATAAAAGAGAAAAGATACACCCGGTCAAATTTTGGTCTCTTAAAAAAAATTCTAGTAGTAAAACTTGGTAAATAAAAACATGTACAAAATGTCCGCAATCCCATTGAAAATCGTCGCAATTCAATCAAAATCAATGGACAATCGTTAAGAAATCGTCGGTCGTTTGTTTAAGTTATGTTTGTTTAAGTTAAGTTTGTTTAAGTTTAAGTTAAGTTTGTTTAAGTTAAGTTTGTTAAAGTTTGTTAAAGTTTGTTAAAGTTTGTTAAAGTTTGTTAAAGTTTGTTAAAGTTTGTTAAAGTTTGTTAAAGTTTGTTAAAGTTTGTTAAAGTTTGTTAAAGTTTGTTAAAGTTTGTAAAAGTTTGTTAAAGTTTGTTAAAGTTTGTTAAAGTTTGTTAAAGTTTGTTAAAGTTTGTTAAAATTTGTTAAAGTTTGTAGTTTGTTTAAGTTTGTTAAAGTTTGTTAAAGTTTATTTAAGTTTGTTTAAGATTTGTATTTGTATAAGATTTTAATTTTAATTCGGTCTCCATTGTAATATAGGTATTACCGCCCGTTTAATTTTAAACATATCAATTTTTAAATAAAAAAACAATCCTTACTTTTCTAATTTTCACCAGACACTCCTGACTAACACCCTTGATAACGAACGGTATCGATAACAATCTCACCACAAAACTCAGAACCCTTGAGCTAGCATTGGGATTCCTCAACGGCGAGACAAGCACGTTTGCTTGACTCGATTCTGTAAGCGACACCATCTCGCCGTTCATCACTTCTTGAATTGTACGTGTTAAAAAAACTATCCACTCCTCAGTTTCAATAGGTTGATTATCTTCAATGAAAGTGAATGTCCGTATTGGACCTAAAATAGAAGTAGAGCACTCTAAGAACCTTTAGTGTTAGTAGAAAAAGGAAATTGTGGAGAATATAGTTGGAGTAATAATCTAAATAATCCTTTTGGTTCTAAAATAGAAGTTAAGCACTCTAAGAACCGTTAGTATTAGTAGGAAAAGTAAATTGTGGATAAAATAGTTGGAGTAACAATCTAAATGATTGTGTTTGGTCTAATATAAAAGTTGAGCACTCTAAGAACCTTTATTATTATTAGAAAAAGGAAATTGTGGAGAACATAGTTGTAGTAACAATCTAAATAATCGTATTGGGTCTAATATAGAAGTTGAGCACTCTAAGAACCTTTAGTATTAGTAGAAAAAGGAAATTGTGGAGAACATAGTTGATGTAACAATCTAAATGATCATATAGGGTCTAAAATAGACACCGAGCACTCAAAGAACCTTTAGTATTAGTAGGAAAAGGAAATTGTGGATAACATAGTTGAAGTAACAATATAAGTTATTGTATTTGGTCTAAAATAAAAGTTGAGCACTCTAAGAACCTTTAGTATTATTAGGGAAAGGAAATTGTGGAGAATATAGTTATAGTAACAATCTAAATGATCATATTGAGTCTAATATAGAAGTTGAGCATTCTAAGAACCTTTAGTATTAGCAGAAAAAGGAAATTGTGGAGAACATAGTTGGAGTAACAATCTTAATGATCGTATATGCAGTAATTTATTTTCATATATATGTTTTTTTTTGCTATGTTAATCACATCTTGTAATACATACGTTATTTTTGTAGTCTACTTTAATTAAGGAGTAAACATTGGTCCTACGAGCCGGTTTTTTGGTTCTATAGTGCTCAACAATAATTGTAAGTTTGGTTTCTACAAATTATCAATAAGGAATCCCGGAGTTAGAGCATCAAGTCGGTACAAGCAAAATTGAACCTCGTGGAAAAAATAAGTGGCTGACGGTAACTGCATTGGAGCCAGGCGCAAATCAGGGAAGATTTTTCGGTGAAGATTTTTTGGTGAAGACTTTCCGGGGAAGATTTTTCAGCGAAGATTTTACGGGGAGGATTTTTTGTGGAAGATTTTTCGGGGTAGACTTTTCGGGGAAGTGTTTTCGGGAAAGTTTCTCTCATGAAAGATTGTTCGGGGGAGGAGAAATTACAGGTCTTAAAACGTTTTGGTTGTTTTATATTAGTGATCTTCATTAATCCGTTAGCAAGGTAGTTAAGAGGAAATATACAATTACAAAAGGTTTGTCATGCAACACTTGTTGATAATAAAGAATGGAGCTAAATATTAGGGGAAAATTGTAGGATAGAAGAAAATGGATATAAATAGGCCAGTAAGTACTCAAGAAACAATAAAAATATTTCAAGGATATTCCAAGAACACAACATTCTAATTTGACTAAAAAAAATCAATAAATCGTTAAAAAAAATTAATCAAAATTCTTACTTTTCTCCTCACTTTTTTGAGTAACAGTCTCAGCGTTCTTAGAAGAATTCATTTTCAAATTTTGCATACTAGCCGCCAACGATTTTGTATTGGATGTTGATGCCTCTTTTAAATTTGCAGCTTCCTCTAGATTATTATTTTCCAAATCTTGGTTCTCAGATTTCTGCTGCTGATCAGATGAATTTAAAGAATGTTTGCTTGTTTTAGCAACAGGAGGTTTGTTCAGTGTGTGTTCAGGAATGTCATTGCTTTTGGCTGAGGTTCTGGAAAAACAGTTTAAATGCTAATAATTAAAGTATACTGGGCGTTACTAATCTCTAGAGTACACAAGCAATAAAATTCAAACATAAATTACAATTAAATTGAAATGATTTTGTACTTGTAGAAATCTAATAATAATTAAAAATCACAAATTATTAATTAAAATTTATCTTGATGATGTTTTTATAATTTTGATGTTTTTGACGATATGATATTTCTGATGAAGTTTCCGAGATGTTTTGACGATATGATATTTCTGATGTTTCTGAGATGTTTTTAACGATATGATATTTCTGATGATGTTTCTGAGATGTTTTTAACGATATGATATTTCTGATGATGTTTCTGATGTTTTTGAGATGTTTTTGATGGTGATGGTTTTGATGTTTTGATGAAGTTTTTGATGATGTTTTTAATAATATATTTATGTTATTTTTAATAATATATTTATGTTATTTTTGATGTTAATATTTATAATGACCTTTTTGATGATGTTTTTGATTGTAATGTTTTTGATGGTAATGTTTTTGATGAGTACAGAAGCAATACAATTCAAAACACAAATGACAATGAAATTAAAATATTTTTTTTTTTACTTGTAGATATCTAATAATAATTAAAAATCACAAATTATTAATTAACATTTATCTTTTATGTTCATTGATGATGTACCTATTTGATGATGTTTTTAAAATTTTGATGATTTTTTGATAATATGATACTTCTGATGATGTTTCTGAGATGTTTTTGAGATGTTTTTGGGTTGTTTTTGATGTTTTTATAATTTTGATGATGTTTTTGACGATATGATATTTCTAATGATGTTTTTGAGATTTTTTGATGGTGATGGTTTTGATGATGTTTTTGATGATGTTTTTTGGTGATATTTTTATGTTTTTAATGATGTCCTTGATGATGTTTTTGATGATGTTTTCGAGGATGTTTTTGATGATATATTTGATATTTTTGATGTTTTTGATCATATTTTTGATGATGTTCTTGATAATATGATTATGATATTTTTGATTATGTTTGATGATGTTTTTGATAATAACGTTTTTAATGATCTTCTTTGAATTTCTTTGATGTTCCTCGATGTTCTTTGTTCCAATATAGAACAGAGTACATATACTTTGAGAAAATAATGAATTTATGTATCTAATCATATTAATTTTATTTCTGATGATCCTCAACATTCTTAACTACCTACTCTTGTTTATATATTTATAAATAATAAAATAACTAAAGTGAATTAAATTGCTTACTTGACTAGTTTATTCTTCATACTTTCTTTCCTTTGCTGTTCCTTAGCATGAGAAGTATTTGGAGACAAAGACCTTGTCAAAGGTTGCAGAGAAACATTTTTCGTAATATTTATATGACCTTTTACAAAGGGATGAACTAGAATTTCGTTCCATGTCATTCTTTTTGCCGGATTTTTTTGTAGTAACCCCTTGAAAACATAAACATTTTAATATATTAAATATTATTACATTTTTAAGTGAGTTTTTTTAGAAAAGATACAACTATGAAAGAGTGATACTTTTTGAGACAAATGAATAGTCGTTATAGTGCTAAAACTTAATTCAATGAAGCTTTTTTAAACTTTTTTAAGCTTTTTTAAGTTTTTTTAAGTTTTTTTAAGCTTTTTTAAGCTTTTTTAAGCTTTTTTAAGCTTTTTTAAGCTTTTTTAACCTTATTTTAAGCTTTTTAAAGCTTTTTTAAGGTAAATTTGAGTTTTTAAGATTTTTTTCTCATTTGGATTTAATTTCATATTAATAATTGTAAATTACCTTTAAAAATGAAATGCAGCTTGCCGATAAGAATGTAGCCAAGTTGTTCCATTGAATTTGTTCGTGTCTGATCAGTCTTATCAAGTGTAATATAGAAGAAGTACAAAATGGTGGAGATCCCATTAATAATTCATAAATTATACATCCTAGTGACCATAGATCTGCAGTATAGTCGTAAGGTTTTTCATCAATGAGTTCAGGTGCCATATACAAAGGAGTTCCTAAATATAATATTTATTAAAAAGGTATTCTTAATGACAGATGTGTTAAATACCTTTAATAGAAGTCAAAACATGAGTCCCAGTGCTCATATTTCTTGCAAAACCAAAATCACATAGTTTTGCTACATTATTTACATCCAGTAATATATTTTGAGGCTTAAGATCTCTTGAAAAAAATATATATATAATTATAAATTTGTGGATATAAAAATTTAATTGATATAAATACCTGTGAAGAACTCTATTTGAGTGTAAATAATACAAAGCTGATACAAGATCCCATACAATCGTTTGGACTTTTTCTTCTGGTAAGTACCCAACTTTTCCCAATACTGTTGTTAATTCTTTATGAGCAAACTCTGTTATGACTACAATCTAAAAAATTAATACAACATAGATAAAGAATGTATTTAAAAAAATATCTATATCCCCGAACCAATTTTACTAATATTAAGCAATGCCTTTACACAGTATTTCATTACTTTAATGAACAGCAACAGAATATTAATATCCTAGAACCTCTATGTCTTCAAAGACCTAAACAAATATACAAATTTAAATACTGCAAAAAAAAACATATGGAAATGTCTCTAGAAATATTTTTAAAGAGCCATGATGACCCAAAATCACATAGTCCAAGATGAGGAAAAACAACACAAGTGGATTCTATTTAGGAAGAGATTTTAAATGTTTTTTATTTTTAATTAGTTTAAAATCTGAAGAACTATTCAAATAGTGTTCATTTGTTTTTGTTAGTAATTTTTTGTATCCTAAATATTGTTGAACAGCAATGCTTGAACATAAGATTATAAAAAGATTCTAATATTGTAGAAATATTTCATTGGGCTGATGCACTCATCATTATAACTCATCATAATAACTCAATAAAAAAAATCAAATTTAAATAACTAGTCCGCCTGTTTTGTGTTAGACTATTTAATAGAGCTAAGTACACGCCCTAGAAAGGGATCCTGTGAAATATAATTAATGAATTTAAGAACTAGATCACAATATATATGTAATTTATTTAATCCTCAATGAGGGTCTTAAAGTAACAGTATTTGAAGTAACTATATTTAAATATTTTTCGAGATAAAATATAAAGGCTTATAAAGAAAGCCTCAACGGAAGCTACATATACATAATATTAAAGTGTATGTACACCTACCTCATTTTCTGTTTCAAATGAATCCAACATTTGTATAATATTGGGGTGATGTAAATCTCTTTGTATTTCACATTCTCTTTTAAAACCTTTCAATTCTTTTGCTGACCTTCCTCTCTGAAATGAACAGGAAAATTTAATTAATTTAAAGCTTTTATTAACAAAAATAGAATTTTTCTTACTTTGCTGATTACTTTGAGGGCAACTAAGATTCCTGTAGAAAGCTGTTTAGCTTTATACACTCTTCCGAAAGAACCTTCGCCCAATGTTCCAATGACTTCGTATTTATCCATAATATAATTTTATTTAGTTTTTATTATTTGATATTTAAATGCCCATTGTTTATATTTACAATAACCTGAATAGTAATATTTAAATTCTTCTTTTTATTTTTATTGTCACACTGTGCTTTGCCAATGATGTATATCTGTACAGATTGGTCATCCATATGTAAATAAGAAGACAAAAAGCTGGTTTTACTGAACGAAGTTTTATCTTTATCTAATACCTATACGGGTCCTGACGACTTTAGAGCCGATTCCACCGTTGTGTTAAACAGAGATTAAAGTGAAATTGTTAATGTAAAAATGTCATTTTAAACTTTGTTTAACACAACGGTGGAATCGGTCCTTAGGGACAGTGGAATTTTAAAGAAATTTATTTTTTGGCCGCTCGCAAACGACCAGCTTTGAGCAATCTATATAACTATATATGTATAATTGACCCTGTTAATTGTCAACATGACAACAGGGTTGCCATATCTAAACTGTCAGTCCCCCAAGTCCCCCATTCGGACAGGTCGTTGGAATGCCTAATACTACTATACGTATTCATACAGATATTTGTAAGAGCTTTAAAGTTTTTTTTTTATATATAGCCAAAAAACATCTGTACGTAATTAGTAAACGTATTTATCTACTGTAGCAGGCCAAATCCTAAAAAAGATGACATGACATTGACAATTGTGACGTTTATAAATGTTTTTCTAGGTTAGGTTAAAAAAGATACGTTAAATAATTTAAAAATGTCTGTAAAAATTGATCCTAGAGATGTTTTATCTTACCTAAATGAACTTGGTTATACAAATATAAGTGCTCAACAGTTAAAGGAATTCATAATAGGTAAGTAATCATTGTTAATTATTTTATGAAACAAAAATTAACTCTAGTACTTTTAGATCTCAAAAAAATCATTAAATACGAGCACAGGCGTCGAAAACATCTAGCACAAAATGAATATAACATATTTTTCCCGACCCAAAGCGCAGATAATTATTCAGAAGATTATACAGATAGACAAAAATCGCCTGTTAGGGTACAAAAACCTGATATTTTTGAAACCCTTCACAACCTACCGACTGAAGCTTTTAAAGCAAAAATTGTTAATAAGAAAGATAAACAACCTATTGCCATACACATAAAACAAACAAAAAAGAAATCGCCAATACATGAGCATTGTATACACATTGACAAGTTGGACATACAACCAATTCTATCTAGCAAAACTAGTGAGGATGACAAAAATCTTACAGATAGCAATACAAAAAAGACTGAATCAAATTTGGGAGCTGAGAAGAAAGATGAAAATAAAACTGATGGATCTAAAAATGATTTAGAAATAGGATCAAGTAGGACAAGCGGTTTAAGGCCTAATTCGAAACAAAGTCAGAGCTCCTCTGGGAAAAGTACAAAAATGAAGAAACCTCAAACTCAAGGTACAGAACTAGAACAAAGTTAAATATCTTTTACTAGTATTTTTATATATTTTTTAATTATTAAAGTTATCATTTATTTATTAGCAATGCTTTGATTTCAATTGAAGTGATATTTAATTTTTATTTTTTATGAAAAAACCTATTGATCAGAGGTTAATAATAATAATCTTTATTCCCACACAAATAGTTGTAAATTATAGTGAAAACAATTTGATAAATAATATGCATGTACACCTGAGTGTGAGAATGAATTTCATTTTGTTGTAGGGTTGTGGCATATACTTAGTAGTATGTTTTTCAATAATATGCCTAACAGAAAAAAAATTTAAATACTATTTGATATGTTAAAGAATGTAATCTTTAGGAATAAATGCATCTACTGTGTTAGAAGCATGTTATTCTTGGATTTTTTTTTTATAAAAGGGGAATAAATTATTTCTCTTTGCCATCGGTCCACCACTAGTTCTTTACTTATGGACACTAATTTTTAAGTAGCATTTTTAAATATTTGTTATTGTCATGGGGGTTGATGTAGATAGGTCTTGAACAGGTTGAGCATTTTAGCTCTTTAAGGTACATGAGATCATTGAGAAGAACTTGGATTCAAGGAAGGTGTAAATTTCTGAATCATTATATAATTCTGCCTCAGACTTCTCCTGCATATTTGTATCATCATTTTCTTTAAGAGGGTTTTGGGTATCGAGAATATCATTTGTAATTATACAACTCAGATACTGTTTCAGCATCTTTCCAATCAGCTCGTTAGTGTAAACTGTTGCAGCATATTAACTTGTTTATTAGATTAGAAACAAAATAACTACATGTCCCTCGACCCACACAATAACTAGTGGCCAGATTTTTCTTTTGGCCACTAAGATGGCCATTACTAGTGACCAATTTGATATTTATTCTTTGTTGAAAAAATATAATGTTGAAAACAATCTACTTAAAACCTCTAGAATTGCAAATATTCAAAAAATATTCTTGATAAATTGGATTTTCTTCCTGATTCTTAGCCAAAACAACATGTGTTGCTTGCATGCTATGTATATATTTTATGTTTTTTAGTTGCTAACCTGTCCAGTCATATTGCTACATGCTCATTTGCCTCCTCTAACCACTACAATTGTTTACATTGTTGCCAAATGCTTATTTTTGAATCTAAAAGGAACAAATCGCCATAATTATCAGAATTACATATTACATTTTTATACCTCATAATAGGCAAGATAGGCAACTGTCTAGCACGGGTATAATATTGTGAGGTATCTTTCTCTATATTATAAATAGTGAAAAAAATATTGTAACCTAATATATAATCTTGAATTTGAATAAACACTTATAAAAAACTAAATTACAAAAATAAATAACTACAATTTAAAATATTTGTCAAAAATTTTTAGACTACTTATAACAAGTGATATCAAAATTTAAAAATTCTTTTATTTTTATTACTAATTGAAATCGATTGTTTTTTTTTTTTTTTAATAAAGTGTGGGAGTTAATTTTTTTGATGTCAGGCCTGAACAATATTTTTAAATAATTTTGAACCTACATTAAAATACCACTATAATTCCTTGTAATCCTCAATTAAAAAGAGGATAGTCTGATGATTTAGTGTCAAAATGGCAATTTCTTTTTGATTAATCATTAAAAATTATTATATATTTGGGTGGTTTATTTTTTACCTAAACTAAATGTATAGTTTTGTTTATCTTTTAGTTTATGAACTATAAAAAATAGTGTGTTAATACTAATATATTCCTTCTGTAAGATATTTTAAAAAGCATAGGAAAAGCCAGGTTTATGCAGTTTTTATATCTATAGAATATATTATGTGGATATTGAGGTTTAAAATGAATTCCATTACAGCATTTTACATTTTTTTTTATAAAAAACAAAAACGCACCGGGCGCGTTGTGGGCACAGGTCACGTGTCAAACTATAGTCGGTGTCCATAACCGCGTTTGGTGCGTTCATCTCAGCCCTAACAAAATTGGTATAATTTTATTTTTATATTTAATATAAAATAAAAAAATATTTTGAGTGAAATACTCTAAAGCATGGTTAAAGACAACGCCCAGGGCCCCCAGGACACTGAGGACAATAATAGTAGGAGTCCAACAAACATTACATCTTCTCCTTTTAGCCTTTCCATTATCTCCTTTTGGACAGTACTCTGGAAGAGACTGAAACCTAACCTTAGGTATGGGATCTGCTGGATGTGGTCCAAGCAATTCTTCTAATCTGAAGTCATACAAGGACTTACGATTTCCATTGCCTGTTTTGTACAAATATAATGAATTCAGTAACTTGATTTGAAATATATGGATAGCCAGTTTTTTTGTACCAGACAGATTCTTGTGCTAACATCAATAATATGACAACATTTAATCGCAATGATCACCACCTGCCATAAATTTGTTGTGTTCATTTATCATCTTCAGCTTCATCACCACTTGACTACGTTGTGTAGTCCATTAAATTCATTGGAGATAGGTAAAATTTCTTCGCTATCTTTTCAATTTAAAACACAAATTCTCTCAGTATTGAATTGTATAATATTTAACTTTTTGGGTAAAACTTCGGGAGGATTTCCACTTCTATTTGATCTGAGTTTTTCCGTTACATATGTTTTTTGATCTAATAAATCCCTGATTAATTTTATGCTATTATAGAAGCTGTACATGAACAGTAAATGTCCAATGCCTAAGTAAGCTTGTAGAAGAGATATGATTACTTTTTCTGTGTGCAGAGTACCAGATAGTCTGCAGCTCCTGAATATACGATTCATATTTTGTAAGTTATCGTCGATGTCTGAAATCTCACTATCAGAATTGTCGCCGAAATTTACTCAATATACTTTTACCACCACGCTTCATATATTCAAAATCAATATTTTTCATCAATCTACATAGGGTTCTTAAAGATAACGATGCTGAATTCTCATTCCCTCGAATTATATTATCAATTGCAAAGTTGGCGGAATGTTTAAAAAATAATTGTGCACAATCATATGTATATTCACGAGAATTTGACTGCCTTATCCGCTTTTTTCACTTACCCCATTCGTTTTGGAAGCACTTCTGTAGTCACACTCAATTTATCGTCATTGACTAAGTAACAAATCATATTAAAAATAACGCATGGAGCATTTATCCGTGTTTGAACTTTTTAAACTCCATGTTGCAGGTGAGAAATCACAACTGAGCCGACCCAAAAAAAAGTTATTGAGTAATTAAATGTCAGATTTGTTAATTATAAAAAATTCATGGTCTTTCAATATGCGAATTTTTAGGGTAGTGGCACAATAGGCAGAATTTCAGCTACAGACAATATGCCGCAGATCTTTGCGTAGTAAATTCAAATGCTAGGGGTTTCAACCAATCTTCAGCTCAATGTAGCAAGTTAATGAATTTCTCGTAAGAGATTATAGGATTTGTCTGCAGCGGATGTTCTGCTGCTGATGATCGGCGGCTGAACGTCTACCTAATGTGGCGCTAGCTTTAAAAATTTTAAAAAGAAAATATTTCACTTGGATTTTTTGGTTTTTGTGAGTCTACTCCTCTCTGATAGCACTGTTTGGTTAAAGATAATTTAGTGTTAAAGGAAGTAGGTAAAAAAATACCTACATATTGTCCTTTTAATTTATTCTACCATCATAGATTCCAGTTCAAAATTAGACGCCACGCTGAACCCATTCATTAAGTGCATCACAGATTTTTTCTCTGTATCAGTATTTGCTTTTAGACCAGTAATTGACATGGTTTGTCAATAACTGGTTTTGTTTGTTCAAGTTATTAACACTATTAAAAACGAGGTTAGGGGATTTAAAAGTATAAAAGCCAGTAAAATCCCATCAGTGTTTAATAAATTACCCAATAAATTCAACATGAAGTAATGAGATATAGAGATATTCAATTTGGTCTTTCCAATCTTAAGAGTTTTCTTAAAATAAATACCCTATCACTGCATATACTATTTTAGCACTGACCGTAATAACGTTATCTCGTTTTATATTCATATTTTAGAAGAAACTATTTTGAAATGAATTAATTGATTTCATTAATTATAAATCAAATAAAGCGAATTCTAATCACGAAATATTGTATTTTTTTTTAATAGGATTTCGCAGATTAATTATCTTTTAAACACACCCCCAAGTTTGCATAATTAATTTTTTTAACTTCTTCATATCTATCGTAAGAAATGATAATAAAACTATTTATAATACGTATTTATTCAAGTTTTATTATGCAACACTAACTTTTTCTTAAACAAATACGCCTTGTATTATGCAAGGATAGTTCACACTATGGTTGTAGGTATTTATAAACATTTATTGATATTATACAGTTAGTTGTCAAATGAGTAAGTTATTTTTGGGATAACAGGCCATTCTTTAATATTAAAGGTTGATATTTTTTGATATAATAATAATCAAAATGTCTATGATAGACAAAGTTAACTTGTTTGTATGTTTCATAATTATACAAACTTATGTTACATTTTCTAAACTTTCCTAGAAGTCTAAATCTATTGAGGCAACCGAGACAGAAGTAGATCTAGGATTATACTGAAAAGATGTTATTGCATTATTGAAAACGTTTTTTTAACCTACAAATTGTATAAATTATTCTATAGCAACGTTTTATAGTTGTTAACTATGTAAGTTAATGTATAGGTAATTAGCAATGCTTCAAAATTGAAGAATATGCAATTAAATTAAATATACTTCCCAAGATTTTACATTATAAAAATTTTACTTTGTCTTTTAAGTTCTACGACCATCCACGTCCACAAAATCCATAAACAAATGTGATCCAGTGGCCCTTTATCATCAATACCAGAAACAATGGAAAACTATCAAATTTCCAGGCCAAGAAAGCCATTTGGATTTGAGGTGGGCCATCAGAGAGAAGCTTATGGACGGGCCAATCGTGGAAGTTAAAAAGAAAGCAAGCGCTAAAAAAATAGCGTTTGCTTGAGTGCCGGTAATTTTAAGAATAAAGTGTTTTTAAATAAATTGATATTAAATTTAATTATTTTTCATATAGTGTTTTATTAAAATAATGCAGACAAATGGTAATACCCTCGGAGTAAAGCTCTACTGTACTATTCATAGCAGATATTATAAGACGTAACATTCTAGGTTTATGTTCGAGACGTTTTCATGGAAGAAGCTAAAGAGCAGAAAGTTTGTTAACTGCCATTAAGTAGTCAGGGATATTCAAGGACTTACTTTATTTGAAAATTAATCGTTCTGAAAAATATTTAATTTTTCATGGGAGGGGTTTCTGAAAACTATAGGGGGGGTGGTGGATTTCATCAAGAAAGTGAATAAAAACAGTCAATAACGATCAGTGCTAATACTATATAGCGAAAATGGTGACGCGAGGACCCTTCAAGGGGGTATGGGGGTTTTGACTATACCCTTATTTTTTATGTCTATAAAAGTTTTAGAGATATTTTTTTGTAAAATGATATTATTATACCTTTTGTTTTCTACTAGAACAGGGACATCTTTATCATTTTTTAAACGGAATAGAAGAGCCAAAATATAATTTATACGTTATTGAAAAGAGACTCACCTTGTATAAAAACCATGCTGCTTTCTTTGCATCCCACTAACGGCATTATTCGATCCATATCCAGACATTTTCTTACACTCAGGAAATCTTCTGTTCCCGGCGACGTCAGTTCATTCCAACATCAACAATCATGCTATCATTCCCTACCTCTAATTACAGCCCCTAGATACTCTTACAATTTATTAACATTCCAAAACCAAACACTTTAGTGTCATATTACAGAAGAAAAACAAGAATTTTAAAGTTTATATCTGTGATTGATTCAAGTAAGTTGAATAATTATATGAGATATCACCGGGCAGTATCGCTGCAGCCTTGTCTATTTGATCCAAGAATTTACATCAGAAATTAATTATTATAGAGCTAGCACATCTTAGAATTAAATTCTAAAAGATTTAACCCTTAATAAATGATTTCAAAAGACGCAAATAGCGTGAATCAAATATCTTTATTGTCAGAGAGAAAAGGAATGATCCCAGACAAAATCGTTGATGTAAATATAAAAATAATAACATCAACGATGCCAAACACTCAAAAAACTAGCAGCTAAAATTTAAAAATTTCCTTTCAATGAATGATTATTTAAAAAATATTTACATTTTTTGAATTTTACGAATTAACGCAGGCACTTATTTCTTTAATGAAAAGTTTTAGGATATAAAATTGTTTTTTACGTAGAAAAAACAAATTAAAAACCAATCTAGAGGTTTACCAACATTTTTAAAATCGATTGAAACCCAAAAATATGATTTTAGCTGAATAAAGTAACTATATTTATTTATAAATTATTAGATTAATTTACCAAATCTGAAAAGATTATATGCATATTTTTAATTACTGGGTAAACCTCACTTTTTTTAAATTATCTCTGCAAAAAAACTTTTATTTCTTGACCAAAAGTACCCATATAGGTATATTTGCGCCTCTCCCTCGTATATAATGAGAAAAAATAATTATAAAATAATATTTCTGTGCCTATACATAGTTTTTATACACATAACATTGATTACTCATTAAATATTTAAAATTTGCTATTACTATACTTATTTATTTTAACACATTCATTCTCCTACCTTTACACGAAAAATCTACGGCACTGTTAAACTGGTATGCAAGCTGGAAAAGAAGAAAATACCTAATAATCCCCTAGTCAAAAAGAATCAATAAAAAAGTCAACAGAACGAAAAATTTTTTTTGGTATTATATAAAGATTATAGAAAAGTATTTTGTCTAATCAATATTTTTTATTCTTACAGTTCTTTTGGAAAACAAAACTTTCAGTTCAGATATACTTGAACTCAAAAATGCTTTTTTAACTATGGAAACTACTAAAATGTACCTATAGGTGCTGTAGATAGGTAGGTACCTAGGCTCTAGGTATAAACTTGCTTAAGGCCACAGTACCACTCCCAATGTTCGTAACATGAACTAAGTGTGATAGATGTCATTTATGTGTAATAAATTAAGAATCCTTCTGTTCAACAGATGGAGCAATATTCCATATTTAATAGTCCTTTTGTTCAACAGATGGCGTAATAATTTTATTAATTCTAAACAGTAACTGTTATAAAATAACAAATTCATCACCCCTAGCCACTCGCGATGATAAGTAAATGAGTTCTTGACCTTGTAGCAGGTACCTAAATAAAAGTTTTGGATTAGATTCGGGACATCGGTATATTTACTTAGTAGTTGATTCTTATGTCCAGTCAACAAAGGACAAAGGTCTTCGTATCATTACGTAGGGACCTATTATACTATACATGGTGTTTCGTTAAGAATAGGATATAGAACAACTGACGATTCTCTGATTAAAAATAAGACAACTAAACAAATCATGCTTAGATAAACTGTTTCTCGTTTCCGAATTACGGTGTTAAAATCCAAAAAATATTTATGGCTATATTTTTTTTTATTACTCACAACAATTTTACTAAATTTGTCAAACGTTTTTAGTGCCATAATATCCACCTATGTATGTCACTATCCAAAAAGTTATTTGGACATAAAATTTAAAATTTTTTTTTAAATAAATAATGTACTCTTCTTAGAAATTTAATAAAAATTTCAGAATTTCCAAATATGTGTGAATATCTCAAAAACTAACTCAATTTTATTTGAAAAACATCAAATGTTTTTGGACAGTGTACTAAAATTTAGACATACGCCACTGGAAAAGTTCATTTAACTTATTTTTTTGCTGATAGGTGTATTTTATTACACCAATAACGTTTGCCGAATTTAGTAAAATTAAACTGAGTAATAAAAAAAATGTAGCTATTCATAATTTTTGATTTTCAACTTTAAAACCCTGTTTTTCAGAAACGAGTAATGTTTTACCTACGGATGTTTCGTTTAATCGGCTTATTTCTAACCAGTTAATCTTCAGTTGCTCCCATTATTCTTAATGGAATACCCTGATATATAACATAGCAAATGAATGAAGTCAATTAAAATTATTTGACGACCTGAAAACAAATATGTATAACTACCTGCAGGTTGTTTTGCTTTAAAAATGTACAGGTTTGGTGAACACCTCGTTTATGGACCACTTTGTATGTTTAACAATAATTTTTAAATATTGTCATACAACTTTTATATTATTTTTTTTTATTTTCAATAATAAAACAGCTATCGATGAATTACTCACTGATAGGACACTCTGTATATGTGTTATTCTCTAACATGTTGGTATTGTTGGATAGGCAAATTTATAAGGAATTGTATGCTAAAATATTATACCAGGTGTTGTCTTTGAAAAAATTAGGTAAATTGAACTTAAAAGTAGCCATATATAAAACATATTTCAAAACACTCATAAAAGAATCCAGCACTATTACCACTATTCATTATTTTAATGTGCTATAAGTCTGTATAATAAACAATTTTGAAATTAATGTAATCCTACCCAAATTATGATAATTTAATTTGGGGTCTGCATCATTCTCTAATTGCATAAAAATTTAATTGCTTGGCAAACCTGTAATATAATTTAAAAACATTCTAGGCTTGAATACAGTATTACCAAACCATTCTCAAACTGAAATAAAATACATGTGATTCTATTTAAAAAATATGCCAGGCAAAAATGTAACACCCTATATATCCAAAAATATTTTTAAAATATGTATTTTCCAAATCCATATAACTTTTCTTTGAAACGTGTTTACGTGTCTTTAACACAAATTAAAATATTGAACAATTACGCACTAATGGGACATACACATGGGTATATACACATAGCAGTCAACGTGTTAACTCAGAAATAAAGTTCCTTATAAAGATAAAATAACATTCAGAAGAAGGAAGCAAGTCCCGCAAATATTACGTGCGTACCATACAGTGATGCCAGGTCATTCGGATTCAAATTACAACGGAATGCAGTAAAGTTCCTTTCCTTTCCTGCATTTCACCTACTTTAAAATTAAATTCTTCCGAGAAAGAATTGTGAAATTATCGTATAAATCGATAATTATTGTACAACTGGCAACGTGGCCAATACATAAGGGAAATAAGTCGATAATTTTGTATCTGGAACGAAGCAGGACAAATATATATGAAAATCAGAGAAACAATAAAAGACGGCATACAGCTGTATCACTGTTTCAAAAATTGGTACCTCTAAACAATCATTTACCTATTAAAACCATCTCTAAATACATTGTTTTATAAGGTGACATCTTAAAAATAGATGAACTATACAATTACAGGTATTCATAGAAAATCTCCAATTTGACAAATAAATTTACCAAATAGGTATTTGCTAATCGTATTTACACTTTGAAAAATACCCAATAAAATTTAGAAATATTTTAGCGGGATACTTGGAAAAATGTATAATGAAATCTCCTACTTTTTAGCTCTGGTTTTAAAATCACTTTTTACGATTTTTTTTTTAAATTCAGTGTATAAGCAGGATAAATAAAAATTAGGAGATTTCATTCTCCAAACCTTATACTTTAAGCTGGTAGAATATTCATTTTAATACATTTAGCGGGATTTAAGTGCAATCAGAAATTGTGAACCCTTGCTTCTTATAGGTAGAAAAAATACAGTGAAACTGTGGACTTAAAGCCTTAAACATAAATTGATGAATGCATTAAATTTTTTTAAAATTTACGTACTAATACTACACTTTCTACAAAATAAACCGTAATTTAAAGTTAGTTATTATAGTTTAACCATTGATTGCATACATCATCTAAAATTGTAGTTATCAACTAGGTAGGTATAACAAATCTACCTAAGTATGTAGGTATATAGAAGCATGACGGCACATCTCCACATATAATCTACTTGAATTATTGAAAAATTCATTCACCTTATATTGAATTGCATAAATATATACTTACCATTTATTATTTTCTTTGAGATATATTTCACTAACACTACCAACACTTATCATTAATCGCTTCTTGTTAGACGTCTTTAAAATTTGTAAACAAACGAAACAGTAAGTTTCGACGAAGTTTCTGATTGGCCGTAATTTGCCGCGTGACTTCATAGCCACCTGAGATATAAACGGAGTTTCTGTTTGAAACTCTGCGTCATTCTGGCTATGTTGCCGGATTGAGTAAAATTTTAATTTTCTGCTGATTTTTAGAAATGCAGATAATTAAGATTAATAGGTGGATTGTTAAAATGAGGGTGCGGCAATTACTATTGAAAAGAGGTTAAATGTGCTTGAATTATTTATTAATCACTGGAGTTTTCTTGAACCTAAAACACTTCGATAAAATATTTCTCCTAAGTTCGAGGATATTTATTAAAAAATCTGATGTGTCCAACCACAGAACTGATATTAGGAGAATGGATTTGATGTCAATTCTTGCTCAAAATTTACGTTCCGATAAGGAGATTCAAAATTGAGGTTTGAGTTTGCGTAGTATTTGTCAGACATGTCAATTGTCATTCGTGAAAGTGATTTGGAAATTAATTAATAAATGTTAATTTTGTTCATTTAAAAACAATTTTTGGGACGATTACAATTTTTAGTGTTTTAATTACACTGTTAGATATTTTTATAATGCCATACCGTCCCTGTGTTGGAATAATAAAGGAATTACACCGAGTAACTTAACATAGGTAAGTACATTATTTGACAGATACGTACTAGCATAACTACATTATTTTTTATAAATATGTATATTAAAATCAAGTTTAAAAATAATACAGCAGCACAAGACTAGCCTAGGTCTAATTAATTTATCTAAGTTACTTAATTCTACAATTTAAATGGATTTTTATAGCGTTCTATAGAGAAACAGCACCTAACTATACCTACCTATTTGAATGTGAACCAAGGGCGGCTCCGAGACGAATTTTCGGAGGGGGGGGGGGAGGCATTGCCTTTAGCCATTCCCTTTTTAGCAATGAAATTTAAAACCTACTTGATGAAACAAAATTTGATTTTTCTCGAAAACGGTCGACTTTAGAGCGTATGACCAAATATATTTCAAAACAATCAGTTGGGTCAATAACGATTTTTGAATGAGACTACAGGGAGCTAAATGTGACCAGTCAAAATGAATTTAACTATGTATGTGGCTATTTAATCAAAAAATCATTACATATCCACTCTTGCGAAATTTGCGTAAGTTTCTCAGAAGAATGCAATTTACTTAACAATTCTAACTTGTTAACGCATTTTAAAGCATACGACTCTGAAGAAAAGGTGTTTGGCAATTTAAAATCTCCCAGCGAAAAATTTCTCTTTTATATATTCAAATTAGAAAACATATTTATTTGTTTTAGCGTGTGAAGGTATTTGATGATCATGGAATTTTTATAAATATGCACAATTACTTAGATACTGAATATATTTCATTTGGCTCGTCCACACTGTATACCAACAATCTTATATGTTGAGTTCGTATTGTTCAAATGTTAGTATTAATTATCACCTGATCGATAAACTGATATTTAGTAGATGTTGCTTCACTAATATTACCAAAAACTTACTAAAGGTGATTGATCTTTAAACGACATTTATGTAATAGATGATTTAAAATACAAATATATTGATATAGTCCTTGTAATCACGTATATCAATAATTATAGGTAACTAATTCGATTTTTGGTTGAGAATCAACTTTCAAAATACTTAGTTTTAAAACAAGACTCCATTGACCTAGAAAATAAAAAACAAGTTCTGCATACATTATTATAAATGTTGCAAACCTGTTTTGCACTCAAAATTAATTACGTTTTTGAGATGACTTAATTTACAATATTTTTTACTGTTTATACTATATACTATTTTAACTGTTTCTGTGACTTAACAAAAGCATTTGATTGGATCACTCCGGATTTCGAAAGATGGAAGTGGATGGAATCTTTCTTCTCCGAAAAACAACAGTTTGTTAAAACGACTACACATTCCAGTTTACTGGACGTTAATTCAGGTGTTCCTCAAGAGTCAGTTCTTGGACTGTTACTGTTTTTATTTCATTTAATAATCTAACATTTTTTTACAACACTTTTTAAAGCTTACTAAAGGTGTAAGTATAATAATCCAAGCATGGTTCTGTGGAATATAGGTATATAATTTCGAACTTTATATTTGCATGTGTAATTTTAAGTCTCTTACCGTCAATAAAAGTATTGTTATTATTATTTATTCCCTAAAATACCAGTTTAATAATATTTTTCATCTTCTATAAACAATTTATAATGTCTACATAATCCTGCTCCTTACTTAATTATCCTGACGAAGATCCGATCGTCCTGGAGCCGTTCCTGACTAGTCAGCGAGGTGAACGAACCTGATCGTCCAAAAAATTCATCGGAACTTAAAAATAGCCGATTTGTTGTTGTCAGTAGGTCAGTGGACCAACGTTTACATACTTTGTCTATTCAGTTCCTCAGGCTTCGACAGTGTAATGTAAGATAGCAGGACCGGCCCTACTGCACCTTCGGAGGCCCGAAAAAAATATAATTTGCGGAATCGAATCGACATGAATTAACGCAAATTTATAGTTGACTTAGTATTAAATTATAACTTTGAATATTCACATTTATACAAGACGGATACGTTATTTGTTAAAGAAAATAAATGATATACGTCATCTGTCAATGTCAAAATTAAATCGATGATACATATCCTCAGTAAATCCGATGAATATGCCATAGATATATTTTGGCAGATAAACATATATTGTGGGCATATGTTTCATGGTGATCTTGAATATTCCTACAATCTTCATCCTGTCATATGCCTTGGTGGATATAGCATATCCATGGAATATAGGAGTTGAAGATATATGCATTCATGCAATATTGTTGTGCTGTCTGGGATATGAAAGATGCTGCTTCACGCTAATGCTTGTGTTATTACAACATAAATGATATACCTTTGAATATAAATAAATGTTTGAAGAAGTGGCATACTTCTGATATTTATATGAAGGATGATGTTATAAATTATCAATACCACTGACATAAATGTTTCTAGAACAATCCACCACACTGGACTATGGGTGGAAACACGAGTATCGACTGCACACATTTTTACCGCGTCACTAGCAGAAAGACAATTATAAAGTACAATTATATAAAAAAGATACACATTATAATTAATCACCAACTTTGTTTATTAGTTAAATTTGTTCAAATTTAAAAATAACAATTGTTTACAGTCCATTAGCTTTTAATAACAAACATTTGGTCCTTCCAACCGTAAAAAAATACTTATATGCTATTTCATTAATAAACAAACAGATTTTTACGCTGTCTGTGTTATTACATCATAATCATTTGAATCTAAATGAATAGTAGTACACCATCAGTATTTATATGAAGGATGCTGCTTTGCGCTAATTTATATCTGATTACATGATAATAGTTGAATCTAAATGAATGGAGGAATCCCCTCCACTTTTTTGGCATCTATTAGAGGTTTCAGTGCCGTTTGTCTTATTCCAATCAACTTGGTAATAACGGAGATATTTAAGATCCAACTCAACTTTTTTCACGATATATTCATGATTTTTTTAGGTTAGAAAACTTTGCATTAGAACTATGTAATACGATGAGTTTATTAAAACGTATGTATGGAATTAGCACGGTTGCAAATGTCACCTTAGATGGCGCCACCTTATCGACAGTATATTTTTAAATATAACACACGTTTTCTGAAGTAATTAGGCAAAAATAAAAGACTGTAGTTTGGGTTTTAGGTTCTAAATTTAATAAAAAATATTGGAAAGTCCAAAACTTTTAAATATTTGTAAAATATTATTATTAATATTATTTAAAACCAAAACCGTCCATAAAATGTATTTTATTATTGCCTAATTACTTCAGAAACGTTTGTTAGAAAAACCGCTGTCACTTATCATTGACAACGCGTTGACATTTGACTTATGGATGCTCCTTTACGATAGTGCTGGTCTTACAATTATTTAAATCTAAATGAATGTATAAAATAGTAGCACTCTAATGTTTATCAGGCATGTCGAAGGGTACTATTATTTTTATATTTAATTCAGAGACGTGACTCCTATCTTTGTCGGTCATGGCTTACTGTAATGAAGTATTTCCTGCGAAAATTCAAATAAGTGTTCTTCTTTTTATTTTAGTGGCCTTGAACGCGTTTAGTATAACATTAAACTATTTACACTATACAATTTATGTCTATATTCTCAATTATACAAAGAAAGTAATTGCTTCGTCTAATCTACCGACAATCGTTAGATCCAGGCAGGTGTTCTGCCAGTCTGCAGCCTGTAGATGTTCGTCATCTTGAAGGTTATATGGGTCAACTCCTTTCCAGATCGGTATTATTTGACAGTTGTCATTTATTATGCTCACGCAGTGAGTGAACGATTTAGTGGTATGTTTGATTTTAATTATGTCTGTTTTCCCTAAAAAAGCTAATGAACAAACAGGATAAATAACAGGCAAATAAGTCAGTTGTCAATGTCAAATGTCAAGCGAAAGCAGTCAGAAGGCATAGAGACGTTCTTTTGATTTTGATGTCAACGTTTTGTTATGACGTCGCTAAAATTCTTATTACAAATTTTGAGTAAAAACTAGTGTTTTATTTAAGTAATTATTAGAAGGTACTACATTAGAAACATTTTTTATTTGTTTATCACACAATATATTTAAATAAAAAATATTGAATGTTTATTTTTGCGATGGGTTAGGATGTTGATGACGGTTCTGTTTGATATAAATGATATGGGTACATATATTTTCTAGATAATTATAGGTGTAGGTAGGTAGATGAATGGATATCACTAAGACGCACGTATAAGTGTATTTAGGCAAGACAGGAGAGACTAGAAAACAATTATCGGAAAGTACATCTACCTATTTAACGAGTAAGTTATGTTTATGTACGACTAGAAATTGAGTAATGTATATTTATTAGTTTTGTATACCAAGAATGTTCTGAAGAATTAAACAATTAATAATATTTGTAATACGGATGATTATAGAATTTTTAAATTGTTAAAGCTTATTACGCATACTTTTGGGATATTAATTGATACGTTTGAATATCCACATCGGATGTATCTGAGATGTTATAAATCTTTGACCACGTGATTCAAGATAATTAAATTAGTAGGACAGATGTCTCCGTTGTGGATAAACAAACGAGAGAGATGTAAAGAGTGCATCGGATGTGAATATTCAAATGTAGCATATACAGAGATCGGGAATTTTGCTATAGTCAGTTAGATTGGGAATAAAAAATATGATATGATGTGGCTTGTATAGCTCTGCATTTGGAATTATTACATCTGGCGTACCATAGGGATCTCATCTGGGACCGCTGCTTTTTTGCCAATTGTTTTACCTTTTCTAAATTTATTTATGTACGCTGACGATTTAACGGGTTTTCATACTGTTGCTACGAATTTGGAATCTTTACAGATTCAAAATGATCTTGACAATTTATTGTCCTACTGCAGCTGCAATTGCTTGTATTTTAATCTCAACAAATATCACTACATTACTTTTTTTAGAAACAAAAATATTTTACTTAATAATTATAGCGATAAAGTATCTGTTGTAAAAGATCTTGGTATTTTTTATGACAGTAAACTAATATTTGACCATCATGTTAATCACATCATTATTAAAGCACAGAAAGCTCTTGGTTTCATTATACGATACGACCGTCTAAAGACTTCAAAAAAATCGAAACAGTCCGTACACTTTTTCCTGTCTTACGTTAACAGCGTGTTAAGTTTTGGATCTGTTATTTGGAATCCTCAGTATAACATTTACATAACTAAACTTAAAAGTGTACAAAAGAAATTTATTAAATATCTTAATAAAAAATTCTATTCGCATCAGGTCAATAATCGATCGCTTATTAATATTTACATTGTTGTTCGTTGATAGTTGACAGGTTAGAAAACATTTGACATATTTTAGCTTTGGTTGGTAACACTGTTGACAGCTTTATATTTTGACAGTAGACAATGTTAGGTTAGCTTAGGTTGGCAACATTTTTGAAAGGTTAGATCGATTTTTGAAACCTGTCAACAGCAGTGGGATTCTCATCTTTTAATATGACACGTGTTGAGACGACATTCTTCGTTCCACAGATTGCGATTTGTATGTAATGCCTCTCTCTATTTGATTCATGTGTTGAGTATGCACATAAGACAACTTCAGTGCTATTGTCGCGCGTGCGCAGTTTGAAAAGTGTTCCAAAGTGCCCTCAAATCTAGTTAGCTACATGGAAAGAAGCTTTACAAAAAGCAATTTCTGATATTTGACTGAGAACAGTTCAACACACTGAAAAAGAAAATACAGGATTGGTAGGATAAATAAGTGGTATTTGATAGGGAGGATGTGCCTCAACTATTATTAATTTGGATTAGGATGAATATATTATTAAAAAATTGTCTTTTTTAGTATAATTTCGTATATTACAATAAAAATTACCAAACTACATAACTATTAAAAATACTTTATATACAAAATTTTATTGTTCTATAGACTGGCAGTTCTTTTTTACACCCACTCTAATCTTCAATAAAATTATAACTTAATTAACAGCACTTTAAAGTTAATAGCACATTAGATGCATTTATATTCAATCTAGGGAAAAAAAATGAAAAAAAAAAATTCTACCTGATAAAACCGCAATTTTTTTATCATGAGAAGACATTGATTTCCCAGAAACGCAAAATCAATAAAAGAAATTCAAATTGTTAATAAAATCCAAATGGTTTTTGAAACGAATTATGAACTCATTTATACGTTTTTTTATTTTAAATTTGCAAATGTATTATTGGATTCCGTTGCAAATTTGATGGTGCAAAAAAGATGCGGTATTTGAACACAAAAAAGTCTCAAATCTGATCTTCCATTAAATGTGCCGTAAACATGATTAAAACAGCGGTACTTTTTTTAATATATCATCAGATTGGATCTACTAGGTGTAACACCAATTTTTAACATAGCAACAGCGTCTTTTTCTTACACATGGCCCCTGCCCATTAACAGGAACGGATTTAGAATAAATAAAAATTATTGGCGTATAGTTAAATTTAATGTTACTCTTACATAATGTGTTTTGATTTAAAATTACATAATTTTTATAAGATTAAGAAATAAATTTGAATGTGAGATAGTTTTGTCTTATCTTCTAGTCTCTATTAATGCTTTACTCAGAGTTTTTATGCCAAATCTGCTCTATCACAATAAATTTCAAAATTAGGACCATCATTGCCATCACAAATCACTATATCAGCTGCCGGAGCTTAGGAGGATGCACAATGGGCCTAATGAGGCCTAAGTGCCTTGGGGGTAACCTACTCTCCACACGTTACAGATACAGATATTAGCTTAAAAGTTAAATAGTCAATTTCATTTTTGTATTTTTTCCACTTATTATATTTAAATCCCATAAAAATTATCCAAATATTCGGAGAGATAGGCATCAGTTAGCAAAATATCTAGATAATAGTATGTTCTACTTACGGTTTCTCGTCCATTTTATATATTATTAGCTCTTACAAAGTTTTCTCATAAAGCCAAACAAATCCTCGAAAAGTCACAACTCGCCACAGTCGCCACACCCAAATAAACTATCATTTTGCTGAAGCAGTGCAAGAAATAGTAAAAAATAGACATATTTAACACCAAATTTGTTTTTCTAAAAGCAAATTACAGTTTTAAATCCGAAACTAAAAAAACAAAAATACCACTCACACTAAGTATACACTTAATCTTAGGGCCCTAAGTACATTTAGTTGAACAAAAACGACACACCAGTTATAATATCTGCCCTGTATCTAAAAAAATTGTTTCTAATTTGATATAGTATATTACATTACGAGTGTGGAAAGTGACATTTTTCACACGAGTGGGAAATATTGTCGCACGAGGCACAAGCCGAGTGCGACTATCACACGAGTGTGGAAATTCACTTTTCACACAAGTGATGTACAATATTTTTCCTACGACCACAAAATATTTTCATCAAAAAATGTAAAACCAGGTTATTATAATAATTAAAATGTATTTAAAAAAATAATCAACAACAATCGTATTTATTCAATTTTCATATTTTTTAAACAAAAAAAAAACAAAAATTAAAAAAAAAATAAAAAAAAAAAATTTCTGGCCCCGCCAGGATTCGAACGCGGTCGTTCGCCAGGTCTCTCAAATGGCAAATTTGATAGTTTGATGCTCTAACCAACTGAGCTAACAGGCCTTTCTTCAATTGAGTGATCTAATCGGTTATATGTTTAACCAGAATAAAAAGCAAACATAATCTTAGTTATTTTAAAATTATTTTAATAATAATTGTTAAAGATAAATAGGCTAGCCTATTATGGTCTAGTACAATCTACATTATCATATGGTCTGTCATTCTGGGGTAACTCCTCTCATATGGGAATAGTTTTCATAATGCAAAAGAAGATAGTAAGATGTATTGCAGGTCTGCCCTATGGAGCACACTGTAAAAATGCCTTTAAATATTTGTCAGTACTAACATTGCCATGTCTATATATATATTTAATAACCCTGAATATAAAAGCAAATGAATCGAAATATGTAAGAAGTAATATGATACATCAATATAATACACGTGGGGCGAATGAATTTCGAACGCCATATTCGCGATTAGGTATTGGACAGAACACGGGGAATTACCAAGGCATTATTTGTTATAATCACTCAACCAAGATAATAGGTAACTGCAAATATAATATATTTAAAGATAAATTAAGAAAGTACCTAACCGAGAATGCATTCTACTCAGTTGGAGAATTTTTGGATGCCATACCAGGAGTAAATAATACAACTTAAACTTGAAAAGTTTATTGTAAATTTTTATTGTAATTAAATTCTTTACTTAATTTTTATAACAAATTTTAAATCTGTTCTGTTGTAATGTTACATGGATAAATAGGTGGATGGAAGTAGGTAGATTGTGTCTAGGTGTGCATGGAGGTGTGGATGTTAAATTTTAATTTTTTTACTATAATTTTTATTGGGACTAGTCTGTAAGTTTTATAATATTATTAGAAATGATAATAATTTTAAACTTGTAAAGATACAATAAATAAATATGAAATATGAAATATCTAGGATCTAATTTACAACAATTTCCATAATTTAACAATCATATCGATTTTAGTATTAATATGGACATACATAGATCAAAATAGAAATTAGGTGTTTGACATTTTGTAACAACTACTGCGGAAAGTAACATATTCTCACTCGGGTGGAAAGTAAATTGTTATTCATACGCGTGTGATATAGGGCACTTTCCATAGGACTTTATAGTGTGATATGTGTCACTTTCCTAAGTGGTCGTAGGAAAATAATTTATTTTACTATTTTTATTTTAAATTCATTATCACGAAAACTGGCAACGTTGGCCCTGGCGGCAGCCACGATAAATACAAATCCCGAATAAAGCCGAATATGAATAAAATGAAGGATAACCGAGATTCGAATTTCGAATAAGCGTTCTTGCTTGAAAACAATTTCATGAATTTGAAATAAAAAGTGATTTTTAAAAGTTAATGTTAATGTAAATACAGTGTAGTTATTGAGTTAGCGTGTTAGATAATCGAATAATATTTGTATCCAAGTTAGATCATAAAAAACTTTGAAACAAGTCGAAGCTTGTGGTGTAGTGATCCCGAAACTTTTTGAATGATATTAGTTAAACGAAACGTGAACGTGATAATCAACTATTTGCAGAAGAAAATTGAACTCTTTATGTAAGTCTGTTATATTTTTCTTAAATTCCTGTCCATTTCCTAGTTGATAGAAGTCTATTTACTATTTGATTTCATCCAAAGTACCTATACGTAACCTCTATTTTTCCATAAAAAATTTCTGGATATTAAGTAGTTATAGTAATTATAAATATAAATAAACCCAAGAACTTATGTTCTTAATATCACTCAAATCATCATTCAAAATAAAATAGATACCCAGTAAAGAAAAGGTTATTTATAGATATTTCTAAGGTCGATCGAAAAAACCATTGGTATGGGTATATTTTTAGTAGTATTAGAAAGTAGTATTTACATATCAAGAAAGTAAAAAACATTTGCGAATTATCCGCGTTTAATTGAGAAATTTGATGTTAAAATATAAAAAATTGGCCATGTCTAAACAAATAATTTGACGTATTTGTACAGGGTTGCCACGCATTGTAATATATAAGAAGATATACAGGGTGTTTTTTTAATATTGCGAGAGGCGTGTCCCTTGGACGAAATGAAGCAAAAAAGTTCCTATGAACATATGTCCTACGACTCTTAGATTTTGAACTACAGGGTGGTAAAGTTATAAGTAAAAAACTTATTTTTTTCGATATATTTAATACCCCTGTAGATTGGTTCGCAGTTTCTATGCATCCAAAGCCATTTTCCGATACACAATTTAAACTTTTACATTCGCAAAAAATAAGTTTTTTTCTTATAACTTTACCACCCTGTAGTTCAAAATCTAAGATGCGTAGGACATATGTTCATAGGAATTTCTTTGCTTCATTTCGTCCAACGGACACGCCTTTGAATTTTTTCGCAAAATTAAAAAAACACCCTGTATATTATCTAATTTTTAAATTCAGTATATTTTTTATATTTGAGTGGTTCAGTACCAGAGTTGCTTAACCAAAAATTTATTAAAAGTGAGTAAACTGAGATCAAAGTACTTTACCTGAATCTACTATAGACGAAACTGTCTAATCTTTAGGTATAGATGGTGACGGGTGTGAAGTTATCCACATCCACAAATGTACACTGAGAAAAATACAGCTCCATTGTAGTAGTCATATAACTTGGTTCAGATGACATGTAGACGCTTTTTATTTACAGATTTCAATTGAGGAGGTTTCAATACATAACAACCATATCCGCAATTAACTTTTGCTCCGTCTGAGGGGATGCAATTGGGGTGAAATTTAAAAAAAAATTATAGAAGCCACAAATGGCTTTGTATACCTTTCTGCTTGGGATATGTTATGTGGTTTGCTCTTTTCTTTATCCCTGATACCATGCTGGAGTTTGTCGATCCGTCTGAGGGGGTGCAATTGGGGATGAAATTTAAAAAAATCATAGAAGCCACAAATGGCATTGTACACCTTTCTGCTTGGGATATTATGTAGTTTGCTCTTTTCTTTATCCCTGATACCATGCTGCAGTTTGTCGAGCCGTTTCAGGGGGTGCAATTGAGGGTGAAATTAAAAAAAAATCATAGAAGCCACAAATGGCATTGTACACCTTTCTGCTTGGGATATGTTATGTAAATTGCTCTTTTCTTTGTGCCTGATACCATGCTGGAGTTTTTCGATCTGTCTGAGGGGGTGCAATTGGGAGTGAAATTTAAAAAATCATAGAAGCCACAAATAGCACCTTTCTTCTTGGGATATGTTATGTAGATTGCTCGTTTCTTTATCCCTGATACCATGCTGAAGTTTGTCGAGCCGTTTGAGGGGGTGCAATTGGGGGTGAAATTTAAAAAAAAATCATAGAAGCCACAAATGGCCTTGTACACCTTTCTGTTTGGATATGTTATGTAGTTTGCTCTCGAGTTTGCTCTTTTCTTTATCCCTGATACCATGCTGGAGTTTGTCGAGCCGTCTGAGAGGGTGCAATAGGGGTGAAATTTAAATAAAAATCATAGATAGTAGTAAATTATAATTTAGGTACAGAAAATACATAAAAAAAATAACTCAAAATATACTTCTTTATATAAAATAAAAATGTGTTTCCCCTAAATAAAATAAATAATTATTTCTGAATTAAAAAATAATATAACACAAGTACATTATAATTTAGGTACAGAAAACACATAAAACAAAATAACTCAAAATATACTTCTTTATATAAAATAAAAATGTGTTCTCTAAAACAAAATAAAAAATTACTCCTGAATTAAAAAATATAACACAAGTACATTATAATGTAGGTACAGAAAATACACAAAAAAATAACTCAAAATATACTTCTTTATATAAAATAAAAATGTGTTCTCTAAAACAAAATAAAAAATTACTCCCGAATTAAAAAATATAACACAAGTACATTATAATGTAGGTACAGAAAATACACAAAAAAATAACTCAAAATATACTTCTTTATATAAAATAAGAATGTGTTTTCTCTAAAATAAAATAAAAAATTACTCCTGCATTAAAAAATATAACACAAGTACATTATAATGTAGGTACAGAAAATACATAAAACAAAATAAATTAAAATATACTTTTTTATATAAAATAAAAATGTGTTTTCTCTAAAACAAAATAAAAAATTATTCCTGAATTAAAAAATATCACACAAGTACATTATAAGGTAGGTACAGAACATACATAAAAAAATAACTCAAAATATACTTCTTTATATAAAATAAGAATGTGTTTTCTCTAAAATAAAATAAAAAATTACTCCTGAATTAAAAAATATAACACAAGTACATTATAATGTAGCTACAGTAAATACACAAAAAAATAACTCAAAATATACTTCTTTATACAAAATAAGAATGTGTTTTCTCTAAAATAAAATAAAATTTACTCCTGAATTAAAAAATAATTTCACACTCTTGACTTTAAGCCTTCACATAAAACGCAATTTTTTTTTCAAATTTTAAACAATTAATATGAAATTTTCTTTGGCATAAAGTACATCCTACCTCATTTCATCAACAGTTTTGCCACATACCATACATATATTCCAAACATTCTCCTAATTTTCCAGTAGCATATATTTAATGGATTTACTATATTTTGCCATATCTATTTCATTGCAAAATGATTTATCCTCCACATATTGCTGAGAAAAATAAATGATGAAAATGCACCCCCTCAGACGGCTCAAAAAACTCCAACATGGTATCAGGGATAAAAAAGATCAAACTACATAGCACATCCCAAGCAGAAAGGTGTACAATGCCATTTGTAGCTGCCATGATTTTTTTAAATTTCACCCTTAATTGCACCCCCTCAGACGGCTCGACAAACTCCAGCATGGTGTCGGGGATGACGAAAATAGCAAACTACATAACATATCCCACGCAAAAAGATATACAACGCCATTTGTGGTGTCTATGATTTTTTTTAAATTTCATACCTAATTGCACCCCCTCAGACGGCTCGACAAACTCTAGCATGGTATCAGGGATGAAGACAATAGAAAACTACATAACATATTCCAAGCTGAAAGGTGTACAATGCCATTTGTGGCTTGTATGATTTTGTTTTAAGATTCACCCCCAATTGCACCCCCTCAGACGAAGTAAAAGTTAATTGCGGGTATGGTTGTTATGTATTGAAACCTCCCCAATTGAAATCTGTAAATAAAAAGCCTCTACATGTCATTTTAACAAAGTTATATGACTAATACAATGGAACTGTATTTTTCTCAGTGTACATTTGTGGATAACTTCACAATCATTAGATGGTGGTACTAAAATAATGATGATTATTTCGAATACACCTTTACACGCTGAAACAAAAAGATGGGGTTTCTGATATTTTAAAAATTTTAAACTGTTTGTAATCGTCCCCATGTGTTTTTTAAATGTTTTTAAATTTTGACTGCACCCGAAGATGGAAATAAAGTTTTCCGAAACATATGTAGTGGGGTGCTAACATTTATGACCGATTACACCAAAGAAATTTTTTATTTATATTCATTTTTTATGTATATTTAGCGATAATTTATTGCCATGTTGTCCGATTTTTATGATTCGTTTTTGTTAGTAAGGGGTACCTCAGGATTAGTCCCAAATAAATTTGGTTAAGATGTGGTGATTGTTAGGTTGTAAGTTAACTGGTACTTTATATCTAATTAGGAGCGTGAATAATGAACATAAATTAAGCAGGTTCCATTTTATTACTGAATTTGTTGCCAACCTTTAAAATACAAAATCCCAATTAATAGGTAACACGCAACACACAATACTTAAGTGTATTGTGGGTTGCTGCCTTCACATCCTCCTTTTTATAGAACCAATCTCTGAGGGAGCTTTATCTGTCGAGAAGAAGTAGTCTTATTACGTGAAACAAAAGCTTCCTCAGTCAGTTTGAGTAATCTGATTCATCTTCCGATCTACTATTTTCTAATAAGATATTTTCCAGATCCCCAGCATTTTCACTATCACTATTTTCAGCTCCATCTCTTTTATCACTATTCTGCTGAGTTTCACTAACACCTTCATCATGTGAAGAATTGATATTGCTCTAGCTTTCTAACTCTAAAAAATATTTAGTATTGATACCAGCATTTGTACCCTCTTCATTCCCTTTCTGTTGTAGAAATGAATAATGATCTTCCATCTTATAATTTTTTATTTAATCATTTTATCGATATCTGATAAATTTTCTATTTTGAACCAAAATATTAAAAAATGTTTTTATCCTCACTGTTTAAGACTTTTTTCACGTTTCCGATTAGGTAAGTCTAAAAATGCAAAAACAATTAGTCTGATCATCTGTGCGTATGTGTGTCGGCATGATAACTTTAGAAAGCAAGATCCGATTGACTTGCGGTTTTGATTTTCTTGAATAATTGCTTCTAACTTAGAACCCTATTGATTTTCAGAGTTTTATGTCCAACCTAACTACTTTAATATCAATGTTCTTAAAATCTAATACATTCCAATATAGTAAAATGCCTGTCAAATGGGAACCAATATTAAAATATTTGGTTTCTCAAAAGTAAATAATAAAAGAATAAAACAATATATACTAAATACAAAAACGCTATAATTTTAAATAGATTAAAAACCTAAAAATAATATTTTCCTAGAAGAAAAATTTCAAAATGGTTTTTAAAAATATAAATAGTTGCACAATTTTTAAATCTAGACTTTATTGAATAATTTTGAACATATACAGGGTATTTCTAAATTCATGCGAACCAGTTCAGAATGAAATTCCTCATTGAAAATCACGAGGGGTCCAGTTATAGTTTACTTGAAAATGCATTATTAATATTATTATTATGATGTTATAGAGAAATAATAAAATGACCTACCTATAAATATTCTCCCTTTTGAAAGTTTTAAAATTTCCCATTACTAATTGTTATTTTTCTTTTCAGCGAATTCCCGTAATGAAAATTTAAATCGCCGCAAACGTCTCGAGTTAATCGGTAGTACGATGTCAATGGTCTGAGCTCATATTCATTTCACCTCTGACAATAAAGACGTTTGTTCTTAGAATGTACGTCCTGGAATGTACCTTCCAAGATCAAATGGACAAGGCTGCAGATATACTACCCGGAGACATATTTACGTGTCGAAGGGTTGTTATAGAATTGAATATGATCGATGATCGTTAATATCGTCGGGAATAGAAGATTTTCCGGACGTGTTTTAATCGGGATAATCTACTGGAAACAAGGATATTATGAAGAAGTGGAAAGAAATACTTGGAACGTCAAATGGTGAGTGTTTTTATTAAAATTTAATGTTTTCTGTAAACAAATTATTACACTACATAATAATAATCTTATATCCAATTAGATATAATATCTTGAATGTTTCGGCGTTTTACTTGATGAAAATTCATATTGTTTAAATGAGAAAACCAAACTTGGTAGATTTTCATAAATATTTTTATTTAACAAATTAAAATTAAAAATTACTCAAGACAATTGTTTCGAATGTGACTTACATTTTGGTGTCTATTATGCTTGTATTATATACAAAGTAAATTAACTAGTTAAAGTACTGAATGCTCTGCTGATAATAGCAAGAAATTTTTATTATTAATAGACATTTTGTTTTAATCCTAGAAGACAGCATTTTAAAGATAATACCATAATTTGTTTATGTGTAAAGAGAATAAGTGGCACTAATAAATAAATATAAATAAAGTGCTTAATTAATAAAAAAAACATTGAAAAAGAAAATGTATGCAAACAAATATTAAAATAAAGCCAAAAATGCCGATAAGTGTCTAGACACTTGTTTCGGTTAAAATACAAAATATATAAATAATATGATATAAATCTTACAATTTACAACTACATAAAATTAACAACAGAATGTACACATATATAAAAAATAGTAAAATTTACAAATCTAATAATTATTTAAAATAAGAAAAAAAAGACAACGTAACACTAAATTATTATTATCAATATTTTTAATAATTATTTAATTTTCAAACAGATTATTAATAGACCTATTAGTATCAATAATAAAGTGTTTTATATGTCTTTTGAAGCCACAAATACTTCTAATATATAGTTTTTAAACTTTCTGGTATAGCTTTGTATAGTTTTGGTGCTATAAACAGATAAGAATGCTGGGCACAAGATTTGTTCATAAATGGAAGAACAAAGTGAAGTTTCTGGCGAGTGTTATACTGGTGAGATGGAAGTGGAGCTTGTTGTTTATGAATGTGATATCTTTTTGCATTTCGGACTCAGAATGATCGGAAACATGAAAAAGTTTTAAAAAATTGTGGTAATAAAATTTTTTTGTCTGCACGAATGCTATACTGAGGTCCTTCCTATGGGGTCTGGTTTCTGGTTACAGGTTCATTCTGGGTATTTCCAGGTTTCAAATTTTTAAATGAATCAAGATTGTCTTTAGTTGGATTTATAGAAGTTTTCTGTGCAGCTTGAGTATCTGTTTGGGAAACTCTGTATTGCTGAGTTGATGTTGGTGTAGATGGGGTGCTATTGGCTTTTATGAGGTTACTTTTTTAAAATAGAATAAAAATACAGGCCCGTATTCAAAAAAATATACTTGATAGTGGAAGAAAAGAAACATTGTATAAAAAATCTGTCTACGGTAAATTAAAAGCTATCTAATACCAAATAAAAACTCTAATTACAATTTTTTTCTAATTTGTAAAATAAAGGCAATACAATTGAAAATCAAAAATAGAGTCATTTAGTTTTCCTTAAATATCTTGGAAACCGGTCCTGATGTTCTCGGTTTTATAACATCATTAAATTAGTCTTGCAATAGTACAAATTTTTTCCCATTTAACCGACTTGGTAACTCTTACGGATTTCGAGATAGCAACACTGTTCAATATAAATATATACATATATATTTTTCATTTATTAATATAAAAATAAAAATCTAGAAATCAATTTAAATGGTTAAGTGTATAATCATCTTAAGTCCTGTTTTTCGTAGTCGATTAGTAGTACCTACCGCATCCTCAACCTAAAGAAAATCGCAATAATCCAAATACCATCGTGGATCGTCTACCTATGAGAGTGAAAGTACCGATTGGCCGTTACGTACTTTGCCGCCTGAGCTGAAGTCTCGGGCACCCACCCGGATCGTTGACCCCGGACCACAGAACTCAAATATCACCTGTTAGTCCGGTTAAATTTTTTTTACCATTTTGCTCCGGTTGGGATTCAGGGTATGCCAGTGTTGAGTGTTGATCGACGGTACATTCACCTTTTTTGAATTCCAAAACTTTTTATCAGAATTATATTATCGTATCATTACATGTACCTATACAACTTAAGTGTCTATTATGCTCCGTAATATATACTCAAAAAAACATTTATAATTTGATTATTTTAAAATTAGTGAAAAATCGATTAAAGGGGTCTATTATGTAACTTTCTAGTTAATTTTAAACTCCAGGTTAAAAGGTTATTTATAGCTATTCCGTTTAAATAGTAACCAAAGAGGTTAGAAAAGGTAGAGGCATTGTATAAATCACATCCCCAACTAGCCATTCATAAAAGTGTATTTGTTGTGAAGTTCTCATCATCATCTATTGTATAGTCCAGGAGACAGTGACGATTTTCGGTATTTATTTTCCCAGTCAGCAAGCACGAATAGAGAATTGTAGGATTAGCAATTCTAAGCAAAATTCATTTATATTTAGAGGGGGGATTCGATGGGCTGAGGCCGAAAATGCGTCAAAACATACGAGAACACGGCCCTTTTTTCCATTGATAAAAATAGTTTTAGTAGTAAGAGATGTACTGAAGTTAAGTAAAAAAATAGTCTGATTAATCTGTATGGATAATATATTTGGCAAGTGCATAAAATACACTTTCAAACGAGTTATGTACACAATTATTTCTACGACCACAATTATTTAAAGAATGTTCCAGGTGTTTTGTATATTAAAGTGTACGCATAGGACATATAAATAAAATCTTATATCACAATGTTTCACCTAACCAGTTGGTTTATTTATAGAAATTAAACATAATAATTGAAGATATTACAGAAGAAAATAGGGAAATAAATTACATTTCCTTTTACACTTTTATATAATAATTGTTTTATTTAGAATTCACGAATTACTTATTACTCTACATTAATTATAATTATTGTTAGTTTCGTTATGTAAAATCATTTATACTAGAGGTGTGAGGAAAATACAGTGAACTGTTGAACGCCAATATCGTTGGATGCGCGTGGTAGAAATGGTCCTATAATACCGCTAAAAACATAGCTAAATTTTCATGGAAACACTGTACTTTTGACATTTGCGATACTCCGACGCATATGCATTATTGATGTAATCTCATGATTTTACAGTAATAGTTTTTGCAATTTTAGTGTGATTTTTAGGTTATTATGGTTATTCATTTTATTTGTTTCTGATCTTTTGCGCTTTTAGAGTATTTGTCTTTTATATAGTTTTTAATTTGAATTTTAATATTGTGGTCTATTTATATTTGATTGCTGCTTTTCGACTAGTGCTTTATTCTTTTTGTGTTAAAATAAGCTTTATAACCATTAAGTACATGCATCTAGTTGATATCTACCTAATCGTCATCGGGTGCTTGCAACAATGGGAAAAAGTGAATGGTTTTTTTAGTGTATGACTTTTGGGTATGACTTTTGGGTTTTAGCTATCTGAGCCAAATTGTCGGCTAAGTGTCCTCTTTTAGGGCATCCAGAACCGAAAACTATATAGGTATATAATGTTTTTTTTTTTTAATTATTTTTTAATATGTATGCAGCTTGGATGAGGGCTTTAGGAAGAGATCCTAAGACTGAACACTAACTGCTATAAATGCCGTTTTTAGAGCACATTTCATAGTAAGTGATTTCATTCTAGCAGCAATGAGGAAACGTTTAAAGAACATGCTGTACCAGCTATTACTTTAAGACCTCGTCTCTTTAAGTTATTATTACTTCATTCTAATGCATATATTAAAATGGTTTTTAACTTATGTCCTTATGATTAAAAGATGTAGGTATTTTAGTCATGTTATAATAGAAATATATGATACTTTGTATTGACTGACCTACTGGCCACTGGTCATTCCATTTTTACTCCCTTTTTTCATAAATTATCAAATTATTTAAAAACAAATACATACCTAGCTATTTTCTGTAAATTACATTAAAATTTTAGTATTAATACTTTACTAATAAAACTTCAGTTAATTTATCTTATATATATACACAACGGAAGAGTTAATTGGATTTTCTCCTTGTTGAGTTTCAAAAATAGTAATTTAACATGATTTAAAAACAAATACATGAAATGGGCAAAATAGGCCTGCAAAAGCACTTTGTAAACAATCTCACTTGTATCGATGTGACGTAATGCGCGAATTCAATCTGGCTTACTTTTGTTAATAGATTGGCGTTCCATTTTAAATATACAGTTCATCGGGAATAGATTATTTAAATATACACGGACCAGGAAAACAAGTACGAAAAAATTCACTGGCTCCTGGACTAGTACTGTATCGAAGGAATTTTTATGAATGAAACAATATACGACCCTCCACAATTGCGGTCTACTCTACTTCCGCTGTTGTCAGACATTATTTTTTTTTGGACAATTTAAAGACCTAACAGTAATTCAAGCAAACGCAATAACATTACTACAGTTGAAAACATCGCAAACTTGGCATCAATATTTTAATTTTATCCAAATATTGCATTTCTGTCGAGGATCATCCGCGTTGACTTCAGAAATTGTGTAATCTGTATTGGTTATATATATCTATAGTTAAAAGCACGTAAACTTGGCATCAATGTTCAATCCGATTATTGAGTTTCTACCGCGGACACAACCGTTCATTCTTCAAAATTTTTGTAAATAATCCTATCTGTCTTGGTTATATATCTATGGTATAAATATATCTGGTAAGTCAATGCTTATGAAGACAAAGTTTGATTTTATTATGCTCGTCACTTGGCGGTTCCAAGCGAACAGTAGCGCAAATTAAAAAAAGTCGTAAGCAGAAAATAGTTTTCTAGATGCCGGTAAAAGAAGTTGTGATTGTTTATTCAACCGTACAACGTTGTCATTTTGCGAATTTTTTGGATTGTACATCGTCTCTATTTAACAAAACTGGCACCTATCGAATAATAGTTTACCAGCTTTATAATTGAGATTAGAAGTCGCTTAGATGGTCTTTAAGTTGGTGGTCTACCATATTACGCATATATCATGTTTAGCGTGAATTCAAGCCATCGGTGGGTATTTAACATTTTTGTCTTTATGTAGGTAAATCGCTAATTTTGTCATTTATCTTCGTATAAATATGATGGAAATAATAAAATCGTATGAATGTTTGGTATCCAGGACCGTTATTTAAGAAATTATTATATTTGCAAAGACCTCAAATCCATAAATTCATACAGACCTATCTCTCTCATATCAGTCCTAGGGAAACTCCTCGAGCTTCTGCTCAAGGAAAGAATCTGGGAAATTTGTGAAGAAAGAAACATCATACCTCAATCCCAACATGCTTTGAGACCCCACCACTCCACTCAGGACGCAATCTCCTCCCTTCACACTACTGCGGTAACTGCAGTAAACGTTCTCTTAGATGTTCAAAAAGCCTTCGACCAAGTCTGGCATGCCGGACTAGTCAAAAAGCTTATGAACATAGGTCTCCCCCCCCAAATCTCCAAACTCATACACTCCTACCTCTCAGGCAGAAAAATCACCGTCAAAGTGGGCAAAGTGGGCATCAGATACATTCACCCACGGGTGTTCCACAGGGCTCCGTCCTGGCCCCTCTCCTCTATCTCATCTACACTCACGACATTTCCCCAAACCACTCTACATTCAAATGCCTCCTATAGGCCGACGATACAGCTCTAATCTCGGTAGCCAAAAATTCTAAACAACTAAATACTCGAACCCAAAATCTGTTAAACCAGTATACTCTCACTGGTGTAGCAAATGGAGAATTTTATTAAATCTGCAGAAAACACAATTCATCGTCTTTAAACACCCAAATTCTCAAAGAACCTCCCAGAACCCCCAACTCGTAAAAGTAAATCTCCTGGGAGTCACGCTCGCTCAACAGACTAAAGTTGACTATTTGAGGGTACGATTTTCTCATACACTTAACTGGTCCTCGAATGTCCAACGCACTCTTGATAAGATGCGAAAACGAGCCAGTCTCCTTGGGGCTTTGTGCGGACGAATGGGGCGTTGCAACACAAACACCCTTATTCATACTTACAAAAAAAGTTGTAATATTTAAGCTGGGGGCCATGTCTCTCAAATATGATCGACGCAAGTTTTTTAGAGGTTTCTCTTTTTTTCGTTTTGCAGTCGAAAGACGTTTTCGTTTTGTTATTAGAATAAGCAATCGCAAAATAGATATTTTTCAAACATTTGTCGTGGTAAATTTATTTTTACAAATTTGCTCAAACCAAGACCAATATTACTTTCTCCAGAGGCCAAGCTTGGGATTTTCAATTTGAAATTAACGGTAGCGGGTATCACATTTGATATACACCGCCAGAAAGTGAGAGATGCGTGTCTCTCATAAATGAGAGATGAAGCCCCCGGCGAAATGTTTGTGTCTCTCATATAAGAGAGACGTGGCACGCAATGTGTTAAGTTGTTGTGCATTTAAAAGGTGTTAATCAACTGTTAAACCAAAGAGCCTTTTAAATATTTTTAGTTAATATGTCATCGTAGCAAATATGTTTTAAAGAAAGTGAAATGTCAAACAATTTAACCAATTTTTTAAAATAGTTTTAAACGAGTTGAATTTTGAAGGTTAGCAACAAATTGTGAGTATTAAAACTTAAAGGTGTTAGACCTAGAAAGTTATAAATTGATAGAATAATATAGCTGGGATAAAACAAATGGAAAGATGGATAGATAGATAGTATTCAGAATCTAATTTTGGTTTCCACCCTCCCAGAATGTACAAGCATGAACCAATGTTCCATTTTCTATTCATCAAACGTGTTCTCGATTGTTTTTTTTTAATGTGTCTTCTGTTTAATTTCCTACTTTGTTCTAATTCCATAATCTTCTGATTTTAATTGACCTTAATATTGCTTGCATATTTTTTCTTACATCTTCTTCTCTTTTTTTGTTGTACCCATTTTTTCTACATCATACAGTAATATTGGTCTGATTATTTTATTGTAAATCTTCATTTTCGTGTTGTTTTGTTAACAAATTGATTTTAAATAATTTTTTACGGAGAAGGTTTTTTCAGGTCTAAATCGGAATTAATTAATAGGAAGTACCAAAAATATATAGAAGTTTTTTTAATAATTTAGCTTTCACCCAAGGGGGGCTACAGGGAGGGCCATCCCCCTCCCCGAGAAGAAAATTCTTACGATTTATGAGCCTTTTATTCAAGAAAATATGCTAAAAAGGAAATATCTAAAGGCAATGGCCAACAAATACCACTTTAACCTGTTCTGAAGAGAACGACTTGCAAAATTAAATAGGGTGTTTTTTAACCCCAAAGAGAAAATAATCACAATCAAATATCCCGGTTCCTAATTTAGCATAAGGTAGGTACATATACCACTTCCACCATCATCCAGTGTTTTCCTTATTAAATAATGTTTTAATATAATACTTATAAACAAAAAAATCCTCTTAAATATAACCAAAGAAGCTTATTCACAATTTGCCAACCGAAATAGGCGTGCCTTCCTCTAACGTTCGTCTACCTATGAAAGTGAAACCAATATAGCGCCCGTTATTTGACAGAGAACTGAATAATAACTATAAACTAGCAAGGATTTCCTTACGGCAGATCCAAACACATCACATCTGTGAGTATATACGAAATTTTAATGTGCATATAACTGTTCTAAAACGCTTTAATAAGTAGGTAGGTAGTATCAGCTGATATGACCAACAACTGAGAATGCTATTTATATTTTATTTATTTACAATTATAATTTTAGCTTGGAGATATTTTGTGATTTCTCATAAGATAGGTAGTTTTTAATATACTAAATCATCTGACTGACTCATCAACTTAAAACTAGAACTAAACTTGTATGTAGACATAAAATTGTTTTTTTTTTACTATCTTTTAAACGCATTTATATATAAGGTATAAAAAACTAGATAGCATATCTGCTATTATTTATACATACAACATATTGAATATGAGTGTCCGGAAAGTCAACGATAATACTAAAGTCATATTATGTTTTTATGAAAGCTTATGAGTTGGTCCATCACCCCTTTCAGTATTATCGTTGACTTTCCGGACACCTATTTATGGCGGTGTCCCTTTAATTGATCCATTAATTCCACTTTAAACATCTCCTTAGTAACTTTTATTGTTTTGTCCTGAGCCAGCTTTGCATATCCGCTTTCCTATTGGACATGGTTGGAATTCGCCAACTGTGATGAGAAGCGTTATCTAGTACAATAACTGAATTTGGTTCTACACTTCACTAAACCACTTTTCAAAGCATTCCACATTTATATCGTCGTGGTAGTTTCCTGTTTTTGATATACATATAAGATGGCTGTTGATAATCACTCCACAAAATATTGGCGATGACTCGTTACAGAAGTATTTTGCCATATTTTAGAAACTATGTATCTAGCATTCATTGAGATAGTATACTTCTATTAAGTGGCTTTAAACTCTCTAATAGTTCGTAAATAACGCCGTCGCCGAGACACCATAGATGACCTCTCAATTTAAATGGATTTCCTGCAGTTTGACAACAAGAACAGCTTTAAGAATGTACAGTCCTTCGTATTATTTGTTTTTGGTTATAGTTATAATTTTAGGAGCTTTTAAGGAGTCTGTAAGGAGACTGTATTTGTAATTTTACGTGTAACGCGTTCAACTGTTGAAAGATATATTTCAGTTAAAAAAGAACAACGGTCTGCGGATTCATTTGTAAGAAATGTCTGTTTTAACCTATCATACACTTTCCATCTAAAGTTCTTTATATCTTTTGATACGGCCTTCGTAAAAATTTTGATTTGGCAAATAATAATTCTACAATTTTGCCGGATATATTTTTGCTTACTGATGCTGCACCAGAGCATATAAGAATTTGGTCGAGAGCACTGATTCTCAAAAATACCGATATTCCTGCAAAAAAAAAACGAACCAAAAGAAACGGCTACTGATTAAAAAGGCGTGTAGGTACACCTGCTGGCATACTTTTTTAATAAATTTAAATTGCCCAAATGTGGATATGTTCATGTACTTGATTGCCATTTTACTACAACAACAGTTTAACTTACAAAGTGTACAGTTGTAACTGTACTTTGCGAGCATGTGTTTCAGTTGATGATATTACGTGAAGAAAATTGGTTTGGTTTGTATGTTTAAGGTTAAATCTTTCTATACTTTATTTTTAAATTAATGGCAGTAAATTGAAGTCTTCTAAGTTACTAGATATGTTTTGAATCTAATTTTTGTATCTCTTGAATCTAAACATTTTAAAAAACTTTGTTATGAATGCATAATACTTATTTTTATGCTAGTAATTGTAGCTCCTATAGTTTTATTGAAAAACAAAAACAAAGTGTACAGTAAGCAATACAAAGTTGCTTAGTTAGTTCTGAAAGGAACTAATTTATTTGCTTTTGGATTAATAAAAAGTAAAATTAGAAAAGTGCATGAAAAAGAGTACAATATCTTAGTTTTGATTTTTGATTAATAATAAGTATGAGAAATAATTAAACACGAAACAGTGAACATATTTATTTCTATACCACCCAACAGCGAACTATAAACAGGGCGCTACTTACATAGTTTACAAATAAATATGTCAATTCATATTAAATTTATTAATCTAGTACTTAGTAATGCGTGAACTGAGAAAATACCTTCTAAAAAATATATATACTTACATTTGTTGATGTTAGGACGGAGAAGGTTAGATTCACACTGTAAATTAATAATAAATCAAAGGAAAATATTAAATTAAACTACGATTAAACTTTTAATATATTACAAAATTGTAATTGACATGAACATTCAAATTATTATATAAAAAAAAAAATAATGACATTCATAAACTACTATATAAAAATAAAAATAATACATAGGCGCCCACTCGACCATTCACTGTTGGGTTCTAACTAACAGTGCTGTTCCTAAAGTGGCGCTGGGAAACAGTAACAAAGCCTACACAGAACACGAGGCTAATGGCCGTAGTAGTCGACGCCGATGACACCAAATTAAAAAAAAAAAAACAGGCGCATGTAAATACTATATTTTGGACACATATTATCTATGTAATGTACTAAGGTCATTAAAACAATATACTCTTACATATACCTTAAGATCATCAGCATAGAGAAACACGCTGCACTTCAAATGAAGACAAATATAATTTATAAATATGATAAACAACAATGGGCCAAGGACAGATTCTTGGGGTACAAAGTATTTGAGACCTAACTTTCATTCTAAAGGATTGGGCAGTAAATATGAGAAGAAAAGATGATACGGACCTAAAGAATGTACAGTCAACACTTTATAGAATGTACAGTCAAGACTTTATGGACTGTGGGTGAGATTACAGAACGTCTGCAAATATGGCGAACTTATAGATGTAAGTATCAAGTTTTCGTATTCCAAAAAATATCTGCAAATTTGCAATATTTATTGTGGTTTATTACTTCCAACAACACTAAATGCAAATCCACCTTTAAGAAGGTTAGAACATTCTACAACCATGAAGTATTCTGTTTCTTTTGATTGAATACAGTTCGTGGTGTCAGATTATCGAGTTTTTAAACATAGTAATGGATTTGGGTTTAGTATTGTTGGGGGTAATAAACCACAATAAATATTGCAAATTTGAAGATCTTTTTTGGAATACGAAAACTTGAGTCTTGCATATGTAAGTACGCCATATTTGCATGGCCGCGCCATAAACATTTAAACAAAACAAAAATATTATTTTAAACAAAATTTTAATTTACCCTGAGATAAATTCACAAATATCATGTTTTGTGGGGTTGGGGCTCGTATATTTTTTATATATCCCTGTTTTAAACTGTAATAGTTTTTTGAGATGATAGTAATAATTTTCGAATAAAGTTTCTGAATAAAGGTTTTAATCAAAGTTTTCGAATAAAGTTTGCAAATAAAGTTTTGAATACAGTTTTTGAATAAAGTTTCTGAATAATGGTTTTAATCAAAATTTTCGAATAAAGTTTGCGAATAAAGTTTTTGAATATAGTTTTCGAATAAAGTTTGCGTATAAAATTTTCGAATAAACTTTTTGAATAAAGTTTTTGATCAAAGTTTTCGAAAAATGGTTGAGAATAAAGTTTGCCAATAAAATTTGCGAATACAATTTTTGAACAAAGTTTTCGTAAATCTGAAAAATATTGATAATTGTAAGCTACATAGATATGCAGACGAACTATAGGTAAGAGAAAAACTTCAGTAATTAATTTTAAGGACTTATTTTCGATGTTTTACGACCATCGATTGTTGTTTAAATCATAACGACTAATTAACATTGTATTTGATTGAGTAAACATGTTTTTAGCTTAAAGATGAATCCTAGAAAATCCTAGTAGATATCCTGGCACATGCCACAATCGAGATCCAAACAAAAAACTGGCCAAGCAAGGAACTTCCCCAAAATGGACGAAAAATCAATGTCTCAGTCAAAAGGAATTGAATACAAAAAGTTAATAGGATAATTTTTGGTAAGACTGTCGTCACTATTTACCAAATTAGAACAATTTGACATTTGAGGGGATCACAGAGAAGTAAATGTAAACAATAATAAACCAAAACAAATTTACTTAATATTTAAATGAAACATAACTCGAAGTAGCCAAATAATTTATTTAGACTAAGTATAAAAAATCATTAATTATTAAATACACTAATTACTATTAATGATAATCCAAGTGAGAATACATTTTACTACAACATATGTTTGATAAAAAAGGATAAGGATAAAGTAGATTAGAGTGAGATGGAATAGATTCAAATAATTTAAAGTAGAGTAAGTTAGTGTAGGCTAGAATAGTTCAGAGTAGTCTGGAATACGGTATAGTAGGGTTAGGGAATAGGTTAGATTAATTTAGAGTAGTCTAAAATAGGTAGTTTATACTAGGATAGTTTTAGATACAGTAAAACCCGTAACAACTATTTGTAAATACAAACAAAACATCTTATTTAGCAGGTTTATTTTAACTTATTAAATAGAATCTGGGACTGTTTTTTCTAGTTCACTGCACTGTTTCTATCATTATTTTGGCATTCATTAGCACTAGGATTAAGTACTTGAACTGGAAATTTATTTTATTATAAATTTTTCTTAACAACAGTTTTACTTTCAAAGTTCAGTCATTTATTTTAACAGCTTGTAGAACTCTTCAAAAGAAGTCGATATACCAAAAATCACCTAAATAAAAGTTGCATATTAAAAGAAATAAAAAGGAATTTCAAAATTTTAAAACTAAAACAAACTATTTATCCGCATATTTTAATATTCCTGACCACTGCCAAGTAAAAACTTATCGTTGTTTGTTTACTACGACAATTGTACTTTTCTAGGTATGTCTATTTTTTTTTGTTTTACGGTTTTGAGAACGATTTTCGTTTAGTTATTGGTATCAAGCGTTTAGTTCGTATCACTTTATTTTTTGATATTTTGTACGGAAAAATGGCCCACGTTTATGGAAACAATGAACCAGTGGACATAATACTAACATACGGAGAGTGCCAACAAAATGCAGCCGCAGCATGTCGCCTTTACGGGGAAAGGTTTCCATTAAGAAATCATCCGGTTCCACGGATGTTTGTAAATTTAGTTATTCGACTTCGTGAGACAGGATACTTTAAAGAACAACGAGGGGGTTACGCTGGAAGACCTGCTCCACCTGAAATGGTAGAAATTGAGGAAAATACTGTGCAAATGGTGGAAGATGACCCAACAATAAGTACCAGAGCCATAGCAACTCAAGTCGATGTTTTCCATAGTAAAGTGTGGAAAACAATTCGACAGGAACAATATTATCTTTATCATTATCAACGGGTACAAGCATTACAAACTGAAGATCATCCTAGAAGAGTTGAATTTTGCCAGTGGTTTTTGCAACAGTTGAACAGAAATGAAGATTTTACGAAAATAATTTTAGCTACAGACGAATCCACATTTACACAAAATGGGATATTTAATTTTCACAACAATCATGTTTGGGCAGTAGAAAATCAGCATGCCGTAAGAAGATCTAATTTACAACATAGATTTTCATTAAATGTTTGGGCTGGTGTAGTAAATAGCATGCTTATTGGAGAATACTTTTTTTCACCTCGGCTAGCCGGTGACATTCATTTAGATTTTCTTCGACACCATCTGACAGAATTATTAGAAGATGTTCCACTGAATGTTAGGCAGGATATGTGGTTTCTACATGACGGAGCTCCACCGCATTTCAGAATAGGAGTTCGTGAATATTTGAATGAACAGTTTCCGAATAGATGGATAGGGAGGAATGGACCCGTTTCTTGGCCTGCACGCTCCCCGGAACTAACGCCTTATGATTTTTTTTCTGTGGTGTTATTTAAAACAGTTGGTGTATCATGATGGAAAAGTAAATACTGTGGAAGAACTTCAAGACCGCATTGTAAATGCCTGTGATGTTATTCGCGGACATCCTGATTTTATTTTTGAGGCCTGTCAGGAGTCGTGGGTACGCCGAGCAAGACTATGCATTAATCGGACAAATGGTGACAATTTTGAACAATTTTTGTAAAAATGGAATACATTTTACCGATAATAAATGTTTTTAATTTTAAAAAACCTATAACTCCCTTATTATGCAACTTTTATTTAGGTGAGTTTTGGTATACCGATTTCTTTTGACGAGTTCTACAAGCTGTTGAAATAAATGACTCAACTTTGAAAACACCCTGCATATTATCTAGCAGTAACTTTATTATGCACCTACAGGATCAGGACTAGGACAGAGCCCTGCGGTACTTCAGCTGGGAAAGAAAGAGCATCAATTATGGCTTTTAACATTCTCTAACAGTGTTTGTAAATAACAAAAAATTTGTATTATAATTACTACATACAATATTATACATATAAGAATATTTTGTTTTGATATTTTTTGATTCGCCTTGTAGCAGTTGCCCTCGAAGGCCTGTTATATGATGGCATTATTTATGTACGATCGTTAAGGTTCATTGACCCAGAATAATGGACCTAAATGCCAAAATATACGTATCACAAAAAAGTATACTGCTACAACTTTCCAAAAGAGCAGTAAAAGGTTATGTTTTGGTTGGCCGATGGTCGATTGGTATAAAGCTGTTTCCACACCATTATTTATTGCAAGAATCCAGTTTTGAAAAAAGTGAAATAAGCTGTTAAGTTATTTAAATTATTCAACGTCGTTAATTAATATATTTTATTTTAAGATATATATAATTGGATGTAACGGGTTTGCGTAGAATTAGGAGATGTACACTGAAAAAAGAATGAGTAGATGTCTTTCTAGTAGTGTATATTCGGTTGAAAATAACACAAATCTTTATATATTATGATATCATTTATGATAAGAAATTTAAAAAGAATTGTCTAATAAATAACTTATTAATAAAGCCACTAATAAATCCCAAAACAACTTGGCTACTTATCAATGTTTAAATTAACATAAAAAAGTGAAGAAAAATATTTCAGCTGGTACTTATAAAACATTTTTTGTAAATAATTTAAAAACCATCACCTATAGTAGAATACCACAATTGTAGATAGTGCTAATCAAAGCCAATTAAATTAGACGTTTACACTGTACAAAAAAAGTTATTTTTAATAATTGTTGATTTTTTTGAATACCGACAGAAGGAAAAATATTTAGTATTAATTAATAAACAAATTAGTGGGGTATTTCAAAATTTATTTAATCTCTTACAAATTTACAAAAACCTTCTTCTTCTACTAAAATCTTTTTCTTATTAATACTTCGAAGTCCTTCGTCGTGCAGTACATGCATTTTATATTAAAAAGGAATTACTAACTGTAAAGAAAATTGCTTCTTCTCCTCAATTTAATGAAAATCTTCCAAAAATATCAAGACGTGCTTTATTACGTACTTTGCATGAAATGAACTTCAGGTATTTAAAGAGAAAGAGGAATAGTACCCTTATTGAAAAAAGGAAATCATTTTATGGCGCAGAAAATATCTGAAAACAATAGCAGAGTTTCAAGGAGATGGTAGAAAAATATATATACAGATAAAACCAGGTTAAATGAAGGACATACTGTGACAAAAATTTGACAGGATTTAAATGTAAAAAAACAAACATAAAGCTTTTATAGATGGTTTATCAAAAGGTTTAAAACCCCCATCTGGGTAGGGAAAACGCTCTATTATTACACATATTGGTAGCGGATTTGTTGAAGAAGGTTTAAACGCATTTGTTTCTAAAAATACTGGAGATTATCATGAGGAAATGGATGCAGAACATTATGAAAAATGGTTTTCAGATATTCTTTTTGAAAATCGAACCAGGATCTGTTATTGTTATGGAGAACGCTCCATACCACAGCCGGCGTGTAGAACAGTTACCAACCACCAAATGGAGAAAAGTAAAGATTGCACATTGGCTTACTAAGAGAAATATTAAATTCAATGAACCAATTTTAAAAATCGAATTACTAAACTTAGCACGGTGTCATAAAGATAAAATATGTCAAATATGTATTACATGTTGAACTATTATTATTAAAATTATTATTATTATTATTATAATTAGAAGACTGGTTCAGCACCTTGCGTACTATGTTGCATGTTGCCAGGATGACGGCCTTCTGCAGCTGCAGCTGTATGGTCGGAGATATTTCCAAAGTAGTAAGTCCTGACTTCAGTCTTTTGGGGATTTCACCGGTAGCACCTATTATGATGGGTATTGTCTTCACTCTCTTCGCGCCCCATGTTCGTTGTAGGTCTTCTGCTAGAGGTAAGTATTTTGTAACCTTTTCCTTGTGTTTCTTTTCTATATTTGCTGGGGCCGGAACTGCAATGTCAATTAAGGTTATTTCTTTCCCTTTCTTGTTATACATTACTATATCAGGCCTGTTATGAGTGACGGGCCTATCAGTTTGAATTGTTCTGTCCCAATATAGTAAGTATCTCTCGTTCTCCAAGATCGTTTGTGGTGTATATTTATAGTACGGCTTTTTTCATTTGCTAATCCAAGTTTATTGCATAGTTCTAGGTGTATAAGTTTCGCTACGTTGTTATGGCGGTTTACGTATTCTTTCGGTGCTAGAACCTTGCACCCGCTTATCAGGTGTTCTACATTTTCATGTGATTCGGCACACATTCGGCATTGAGTTGAGGTTACGTTTTTGTCCTTGATTATGTATTTTAAGGGCGACTTGGTGGGTATGACTTGATCTTGGATTGCACATAGAAATCCTTCCGTTTCAGGAAAGATATCCCCACGTGTAAGCCATGCTACACTTGCATCGTGGTCTATGTGTGCATTATGGAGGACAACTGGATATGTGGCTCAAAAACCGAGAACTGGAAATTATCCGCAATATTCCAATGCCAACTTAAGAGCTTTAAAAATGATTATCAAGCAAAATCGCCGTGCTAATTATAACAAATTGAGAATATTATAAAATCAGGCAACGGTAAAAACATTTTGTGTACTTGACGTATATAAAGATTCATCAATTAGTAGTTTAAGGGTACTTGTTTAAGGGTACTTACTAATTTCAGCACGTCGCCTTTTTTACACAGTATTTTTTTTGATATTCGACTATTAACGTTTATATTACTTTTACTTTTGTTTTTATTTATCTATTTCTATTGTCCTGAGGTTGTTTTTAGCGAGAGCTTACTAGGGACTTAGCGAACTCTTCTAGCACAGCAGTCTATGCGTAACAAATTGGCGCCCAACGTATCATTCCTGATAATCCAGTTGATTTATGAACAGGTCAAGTATATTATTGTGATATTGTTCAGAATTAAGTGTTAAAAAAAAAGGAAACCCACTAATCTTTTTTGATATATTCCAAGCAACAACTTTTTACTTTTTGCTCTATATTGAATACCATTTTTTAATTTTAATTTTTTCTAATAAACATTTTGGCAACATTTTGGCAAATTTAACACAAACGTCCAACAGAAAAATGTAATTCTGTGGACATAACTAAAGTATTAATTCAAAATATTAAGAATCATTAAAAAGAGTTAATGAATTTTGTTATTTTGGATTTTTAAATGTTTTCATATTCACATATCTCCAAAAGTCTTGGCATCCCAAGGTATTTTTAAAAATAATAAAATTTAATTTTGAAAATACAGTGAATGTTATTCTTTGTTTTAATACCAAACTATGTGAGACACAACCTTTGTAATTTGCTTTTCGAATAATGCCGAATAAAGGAAATTACAAAAAAAAAATGTCCAAAAATTGTAAGTAACAAAATTTTATTTTTTGGGACAAAATGTTATATCGTAACAAAAATAAAACTTAATAGTCTGTATTATCGATCTTTGTTGCAGTTTTTCGCTTACAACCTGTTGTGTTTATGTATGATAAGATAATGAAGAATGTATACACAAAAAATAGTCACATTACTTTGACCGCGGTAAAAGTCATCAAGGGGACCAAGACTTTTGGAGATGTGTGTATTTTAAAAACACCGAAAGATAAAAAAACCGGTAATTTTGAGATAAATTCCAGACTTTATCGACTTATTAAATATTATTAAGGTTATAATAATCAGTGTTATATTAATATAACGAAATAAAAATTATTTTTTGTCGGTTAGGGCACCGAAAATCAGTGACAATTTGATAGGAAACTCAAAAATGTATTACTACAAAATCTTATATTTTCTATACGATTATTTGTGGTAGTGAGATTGGTAAAATATTTAATATTGGTCACATTTTGTTTGTAAACACCATCAAAATATTTTGATAACCAATTATTTAATTGGTTCTGATCCAATTGCGAATACGGAACCGCCTGAGGCACGAAATCTGCATATCGGAATCGTTCTGCAGTACGCTACGGATCGGCAATAAACGCCTATTAAACCGCTCGATACGGCGCACCATCTTACCATCTTTACTTACCATTACCATCTCCAACACCGAATCTGGAGACTCTGCTTGCGACCGCGACAGTGCCAGTGGGTCAGTAAGAACACGGCGCGACCAAGTCTTGTACGCCCATGTCACATGCCCCGGCTAGCAGCGTCTTCGATGGTAACTCGGCGTTGTCAAATCTTCAAAAAACTCTCTAGAACCATTAAATGACATTCAAATACCGTGGTAAATTTTGGTCATTTTATTGGGTCAATTTTCATAAAAATTTTGAAATAAATGAAAATGTGGCAACACTGTTATATGAAATTTGAATTGCAGATTTTAAAAAATATATGGGTGATTCATTTAAAAAATTAAATTTACTGACATTTTCGGTAAAACTGGAAGGCAGCCATTTTGTTTGAGTATAAATGTTAATTTGGAATTATATCTAGTAGGTTTATCTCAAATTCGATCTAAATTTTTTCATATATGAAAATATTATCTAATAGAACTCACCCTGTAGAAATGCAAACTTGTGGTTCATAAAAAAGTCAATATAGAAAGTGGGGTGTATTTCTTGTTAATGAGACATGTTCCTAGAGGAGTTGTACAAAAAAATTTAAACCGATAAAAAGTAATTTTAAAAAAGTCTATACAGTCAGTGTCGCCGCGAAACCAAAATTAGAAACATCCATATTTCATTATCCCTGAATAAAATTCTGGAAATGTTCCTATGTAATATAGATTAAATTAGGACTGTGGGCCATGTGGCCTCCCCCACCTCGACCTTCTCAGATCTATTGTGGATATCATTTAATCGTTGTTTAGAGTATCTTGTCTAATTCGGTCTTTTGTAGTAGACTTCATAGACTGGGCAGTAGTTCTCCGGTATAGCTAGTTGCCCTTGGTTTTTCTTTTCCAAGTGTAAGGAATCTCAGTCTTGCTAGACCTTCGCAGTAGCACAATACGTGTTCTGCCGTTTCCTCTTTTTCCTGACAGAATCGGCACAAGGTCTCGTCTGTCAGACATATGTTTGTCAAGCCTAGAATGCCCTGTTAATAGACCTACTAGTACTCTAGTATTTTTCCTATTAAGGCTTAGTAGATGCTCGGTGAGTTTAGGCGATGGTCCTTTTAGGAACTCTTTGGCCTGCCTCTGTCCTGGTTTTTCCACCACTCCTAAGATTTTTTAAATATCCACTGCTTTGTGCATGTTCTGATAGTTGGTTTTATTACATCACAGAATGGTTCTGGGCCAATAAGAGCATTTGAAGCTCCTTCTCGGGCTAGTACATCAGCCTCTTCATTGCCCTTATGTCCTCTGTGAACGTACCTTGGCTAAGGTTAGTCTGTTTTGACTACCCAGCTCTGTTAGGGTTTCCAAACGGTCATTATCAGGGTTACAGGAACAATAATTTTTTTAATAGTAATTTAGCAGTCTTCACAGCCACTGCTATTATCATCATTGTTGAGTATTATTCACAGCAGCGGTGTCAAGTTCTTTGCTCTTCTGGTTTTTAATCAAGTCATTATAAAAATTTTTGTTGCTGTGGTTATGTAGAAGAGGCAGAAGGTTTTCTAGAGTATCCAGTTTGGTTTTCTTCATTGGAATTGGCAGAATGTTTGCATGTTCTAAATGTATTTCTTTTTGCATCGATATTCTTGAAGCTACAAGCGATGACCGCCTCGCACCAGTGTAGCTATCTCTTAGGAGTACACAACAATTGGTATTTTCAATTCATAACATTCTTAAATTTTTTATGTTAATTGCTGGTTTTGGATTTTTTTAAAAAAAATTGTCAGTTGCACTTTTTATGTCAAAAATGACGGATTGGTTGACTTTGACAATTCTAAAAGGTGACGGTTTACTTCATGATTGTAGAATAACATTATCCCACCCCTCTGGAGTCTCAACTCTTTCCATTTTTCACTTTTTTTCTTGAAAAAAGGGAAACATCCTGGTTATTAGGAAGATAAGAATGACCTGTTACAGAGAACATGTAAGTTATAGATTCAAACATATTAAAACCATGAACTAACACATAAAAAATGCAACATGGTGTAGTTTTTGTTCTGACTCAGACAGCCATCACTAATCAAAACCAAATTTCTAGACATATCATTGGTATTAAAGTAGTTCAATAACTTAGAAGCAACGTCGATTGATCCTTTCTTTGCTATATCTTCTGTCTAATTATACATTGTTACATCGTTACTGCCTAAATCTTGGATTCCAAACACGTAATACCATATTTGTCTTGCAAAAAATACTGGATTGGAAGGAATGTGTGGCAGTAATACAAGAAATTTCGCCTGCTCTAGCCTGTTCTTTGTAGGCACGTTTTTTGCTGGTGAATACTGCAGCTTTTTGCAGCATTTTGCAAGATGCTTTATCGGCGTCCGAAATGCTCTTATTGCTCAAGGTATGCTGATATTTGTCACATTCTGCACATGTGTCTGAACGGGGATAACCAAACTTAATATTAAATTTAGTTTTAAAGATTTTCCAGTACATTTTGTAGGGAACGTTAAGGTAGTACCCCTGTAGAAAAGTCTTGTGCATATCTTTCACTGGTACATGATTCATAATGAGGATAGTAGCTTCTTTGCTATAGTTTCTAGGGCAGCAAGTATGTTTGTCCCTCATATCTCTGGTTGCACAACCTTTTTCTACTATTGACAACTGAATTCTTTTTAGGCTGGGCAATGTAACTGCATGAATGCTGGCAAATGCTTTGACACAAACCATCTTTTCTGTATTAAAACATCGTACTTTGTATGAATATGAAGCACAATGTGGTTTATTGTTTATCCGATTCCGTTTTCTGTGTCTGTTTATATTATTGATTGTTATTAGGCCAGCCAAGTATGCGTCTTGTTCGTTTTTGTCATGCATTTTATGGAAAATAGCGTTCACGTTCTTCAATCGAAACGTTTTGAAAACATTTTAGGCGTTTGCATCTAAAAAAAAAGTAAAGCAGTAAATAAAAATAATATTTAACATTAGTTAACGCAAATATACCTGCAATCATCTCCTATTATTTTTTGTGTTATTAGTTTCTTCTTATGACTCTTATGTTCTATACCTTTTACTTTAGCTTTATTAATGACAATTTCAAGCATTTTCAATAACTTCCGAGATTTCTTGTATATTTTTCACTATGAAGTTCCATACACTTTCGAAGGGTTTAACTCAGCTTTGCTGGCCATAGCAAAACTTTTATGTTGTTGTTTTTGACCCAGTGTGTTATTATTATTAGAACCATATGAACTGAATAATTGTCGCGTGATAAATATTAATTATTATAAACATTTACGAGTATACCAAACTGATTTTTTACATCCTGAAAGGTAAAATTGTTTGGAAAAACTTCTTTTACTGATGGTAATATCCCGTTGACTAAGATCAGTTACATGTGTTATTTTTAAACATAGTAATTAGTAGATATATTTACGTTGAACAAAATTTAAGTAGGTAGTCAATTAATTAACAAAAAATGTTAATAACACTTTTACACGTACCTGGACTAAGACAAAAGATAAAATGGCGTTGGAATTTAAATGAAATTACAAAAAAAATTAGCTAATCCGTAATGGATATTAAGGTTTAATGTGCCTGATGATGAAGTAATAACTACGAAACCTATTGGCTAATAAATAACTTATCAAATAGAAAGAACTTCTTTTTCTACCACCTTTTTATGTATTTTTAGATGTGCAGATACCTAATTGATAGTAAATCATTTTAATTAGGTACGATTAAGATCCAAAGTTGAAATCAACATTGTCTGAAGGTTGGGTGTAGTGTCGAAGAGCGTGAAAGACACCGTCTTGGTTGTCGTCGATCGGGTTCATTGACACCGTGGCTTTTGAGCGCGGTTATTCACCTACTGAAAGTTGGATCAGTATTGCCTTACTCTTAAAAAATTATCCACAAACAATTGGTTAATAACCATTAATAATTGAATGAGGGATCTGTTATATCCTAAACAAAGCTATAATGAATTTATTAAACAGCGTAAATAGCATATTGATAAAAATATTATAAAATATACGATGAAACCATGGGTATAATTAAATAAACGTTTTTTTGTCCGGAGTATAACAATAATAACCAGAGAAAATGAAGTGTCGCAATCGATATCTGCAATATTTTTGCCTCTTCTAAAATACCGCTAAAACATTTATCTGACCTATTATTACATAAATATGTTTTGGTTTGCTTTAACAATAAAATACTATTTGGTAGTATAGAAATAACAAAAATGCAAAAGGCTTCCACCTCAAGTTCGTCAAACTTCAAAGGCCGGATAAGAAAGTTTAACCGGAATTTGTACCTAAAACCTAACTGGATTTGTGGAGGTGATAAAAAAAAACGTATTTTTTTGTTTTGTGTGTGTTTTGTTCGGGGGCGATTCTTCGTGGACAATGCATGGTGTAACTGATTTGGTACAGATTTATGAGAAAATTAAAACACATGAAAACAGTAACATGTAAATAATATTTTTAGTTATTCTTTGCTTGGAAAATCAAATATACTGATTCAATTACATTCGGCTTATAGACAAAATACAGGGTGGCGCAATATGAACGTTATGATTTAAATGCTTTGTAACTTTTTTATTTTTTAATAAATTTACAACATTGTCCTATGAAAATGTAGCCTATAAATGGGAAATAATTCACGCCTCGCAAATGTCGCCCATTTTCTGCTAAGTCGTGCTCTTTTCGACACATGTTCCATGACTTTTCGCAAGATCTCAGGTGTTATGGCACGGATTTCATTGCGAATGTTATCCTTTAGTTGAGGGATGATTTGTGGCTTATTAACGTAGACTTTTTCTTTCAAATAGCCTCAAATAAAAAAGTCTGGAGCGGTCAAATCCGGCGAGCGCGGTGGCCAAAAGTCGCTTCGGCGCGAAGATCTCTCGTAACAAAACCAGTGTGTCCGTTGCGGTATGAGCCGTAGCACCGTCTTGCTAAAACAATATTTGAGGACGGTTTGCCATGGCTGGCCTCAAAAAATTTTCCAACATGTTTCGGTAGTGGGCAGCATTGATGGTAACTGCAGCACCGACTTCATTCTCGAAGAAATATGGCCCAGTGATCCTTTCGGACGATACACCGCACCAAACAGTACATTTAAGTGGGTGCAGCTCTCACTGATGAACCACCCTTGGATTCTCCTAGCCCAAATCCTACTGATTTGCTTATTGACAAACCCATTTAAATGAAAATGGGCTTCACCGCTCATTATGAGATTGTCAATAAAATCGCGATTTTCTCTAGCTTTTCGCTGCAACGCAGCAGCATAATCAAGCCGCTGTTAGTAGTCTGTCGGCCTTATTTCTTGCACCAGCTGGATTTTATAGGGAAACATGTGCAATGTGGCCAAAATTCTTTGAAGAGGCCTCCTTGATAAGTTGTGCCGAACGTCTCCTCGTCGATGTTTCACGCTCTCCCGTACACGTTAAATATTTTCGCCGGTGCGCGCTGTACGTGGTCTTTCGGTACCAGGACGGTTCCTTACTGAACCTTGTTGCTGAAAATTAGCAACCAAGCGAATGATTGTTGGCACTGAGGCACTGACGGTCCAACCCGCACATTAAAATGTCGGCGATACGCACGCTGCCTCAGAATAACTGACTTTTCGTTTGAAAAATAAAATTCGATGATTTTTGTCCTTTGTTCTATGGTATATTGCTTCATTTTAAATTCCCCAAGCCTTCTTTACAAATTTATGAAACAAAAGAGAAAATAAATTTATAAATAAAAAAGTTGTAAAGCCTTCAAATCATAACGTTCATTTTGCGCCACCCTGTATTATTACCCACAATAAACAAGTTGATGAAAACAGATATATTTTAAATATCATTATTAACTGTATTAAATTTTGTGATGCGTTGGAATTAGCATTGCGCGGACATGATGAAACCGAAGAATCCAAAAATAAAGGAGTGTTCCGAGAATTGATAGATTTTATTTCTGAATTAGATGCAGATTTAAAGGAACATTTCAACAAAGCAACAGTATTTAAACCTCTAAGACCATACAGAACGAACTATTAGACTGTAGCTTGGCGTTTACCATGAAGAAGTGGCTAAAGAAATAAAAAAAAAAAACGAATTAGGGTAGTGGCACCAGTCTTGGACAAGGAACCAGTAATTTATTTATTTATTTATTTATTACAATGCTCTACAGGCAATCCCCATTACAGAGCAGGAATAAAAGTACACATACATTATATAGACTAAGTGGTACAAAATATACAACAATTAGTAAACAGCTAGTAGGTAAAATACAATACAATACAATTTTTTTTATGTTAGGAAATGACATTTTATTTCCCTGAGTTTGCATGAGAAGATATCAATGTCACTACTCACACTATTCACAACGCGGCTAATAGTATGAAATGGAGAATTTTTCAGAACATTTGTGGTACAGATATGTGAAATATGTTAGAATTTCTAGAGGATACTCTCGGAATGCAGATATCAATTTTTCTCAACAGTTCAGGAGAATCAATTAAACCGTTAACAATTTTGAAACCTAACACAGTAATGGACACTTTACAATTTAGTGCCTGGTATTAAGATCCTTGTGAATTGAAGATACCTGTAAATAAGTTAATATCTTTTGTTAAATTATAGTTTTATGTTTTGTTTGCGATTTCTGCTAACAGAGGACGCCATGTTTAAAAATCCGAACGTTTTATGATCGCGTGTTTGCTGTCAACCTGTTTAGAGACTTTCGTTAACGCAAGTAATAAGAACGGCAGTAATTTATTTAAGCTACCATACACAAATGTCATCGAGAAAATCATTGAAAATGCATAGCCTACTTGGAACACTGAAGTAAGGGCAATATGATAACTTTTGCATTATTGAGATTATCGTTCAATATCTGGAATATATTCAATTTGGGAAGGCATTTCATGTTAAAAAATGTTCAGGGTATTTTATTAAACCGTGTTCTCTGTTGGCCAAATGATTAAAACCGAATCAAAAAACAAATTAAAAAAATTAATGCATTCTTATAAAAAATTATCGAGGTGGCCGTTTTTCGTGCCGGTGAATGAATATCTGGATTTTCGGTTTTTCGTAAATGTTTTTCGTAGAAAGCTCCGCTGACTCTCGATTTTTGTGTTTCAAAATGATGCTTTTACATATGAATGGAATTATGAGTATCTTCAGTTGTATATTTCACTTGATTTTAGCTAAAATAACCTATAATACTTCTGACAGGTCATAACCTAGCGGATTTTTATTTATTATCCTGATCTATGATTTTATAAAGGTCAGAAATATTATATGTCTATTCAAATGCATAGAGAACGAACTTATATACAAAGCAACTTATCAATAACAAAGTCTAATGCGAGTACGACCTGGAAAGCTGCGGCTGTGGATTGTTAGGTAACCGGACGAACAATCACCAATAAAGTAACGATTTTTTTAAATCGATCTTCGCTCTAAGCGATTTAAAGAAAAGTAGTGCCAAGTGCCAAAAATTCGCAACGAGCGTATCGGTTCATCGACCTCTTCAAAAGTAGAATAAACAGTCTTGCGCACGTATGTATAATACTGCGACATTCTGTATTCAAGACCGTAGATACTAAGAGGAGTTAGGGGGTACTAAAACCCCTTCGGAAAATTTAACAAACGTGTAACAGCTATAAAAAGAGGTTAATCTATTCAAAAAGTTTAACCTGGAATTTTGTTACTGACTAAAATTATTAAGTATTAATTTAAAAAGAATATTTCACTAAGATCTATTGTGTAGAAATGTAGGTAAATGAATTTAAAAACGTCTATAAAAAACGTCTATATTTCTAAATCACTTTCACAGTCACTAATTTCATGTTCTGAAATAATATCACTATCATCATCAGTATCATCCAAATTTATTTCAATTTTTTGAATTGTATTATTAAATTTCATATATTTCCAATTCAAAAAGGAAAAACTTGTATTTCGTGCAAAACTTTTTTATTAATCAATGCAAAGCGCTTTCGGCTTATTTGTCATCATCAGTGCTCATCTACAAAAATTGTGGATGTAAACTTACAATTTAAAAAGATTTAAAAAAAATATATTATAAAATCTGAATTAGACTTTTAAGTCAAAAGTTAAAATAGTATATATACAATTGTTTGAACAAATTAAAAATTACAAGAAACAAACAAAGTGACAAAAAACTGGTATTGGGAATAGTGAGTGTGGGATAAGCCCTTACAAATCAAATCTGATCTCCAGAAGCAAGTTAGCTTGTGTGGAATTAAGGAATCATGCCACCCTCACTATTCACAAAATTGAAAAAAGGTTAACAAATTAGTTAAAATTTAAAGAAATTTACAATTAGAGGGTGACTGTGGAAGATATATTGAAATTTGAATCTAGAATGCAATATTTGATATGAAGAAAGTAAAACGCAGAAGGCCAAAGTAAAAAACTGAAGGTTTTTTTTTATTTTATTTATATGTTTTATATACATTATAATTATGAAAAAGTCTACATACTGCCCACAACGTATCCAACAAGTTCCTGGTCATCCTCACTCCCAAAATTATATATTTCGGGATATTTACAACTTGCTAAATCATAATTTTATTAATATTAATATTTTCAAATTTAAATTTATCTCTTCATTTTGGTTCAAGTTGTTTAACCGTTTCCACATGACAGTGGTGACAAGCGACACTTGAAGACTTTGACTTGTCAAATGTCAAATGTCTTGACATCAAAATAATAATATCATTTATATTAAACATTTATTTAAATTTAACTAACAATAAATTAAATCTTTAAATTCAATAACAAATTTTGATCTCCGTTAACCTCCAATCACTCGAATCACACTCGGAGAAACATGTTCCACACTGAGGTGAACGCACCTCCTTCTGTTGACATTTGACAAGTCAAAGTCTTCAAGTGTCGCTTGTCACCACTGTCATGTGGAAACGGTTAAACAACTTGAACCAAAATGAAGAGATAAATTTAAATTTGAAAATATTAATATTAATAAAATTATGATTTAGCAAGTTGTAAATATCCCGAAATATATAATTTTGGGAGTGAGGATGACCAGGAACTTGTTGGATACGTTGTAGACAGTAGGTAGACTTTTTCATAATTATAATGTATATAAAACATATAAATAAAATAAAAAAAAACCTTCAGTTTTTTTACTTTGGCCTTCTGCGTTTTACTTTCTTCATATCAAATATTGCATTCTAGATTCAAATTTCAATATATCTTCCACAGTCACCCTCTAATTGTAAATTTCTTTAAATTTTAACTAATTTGTTAACCTTTTTTCAATTTTGTGAATAGTGAGGGTGGCATGATTCCTTAATTCCACACAAGCTAACTTGCTTCTGGAGATCAGATTTGATTTGTAAGGGCTTATCCTACACTCACTATTCCCAATACCAGTTTTTTGTCACTTTGTTTGTTTCTTGTAATTTTTAATTTGTTCAAACAATTGTATATATACTATTTTAACTTTTGACTTAAAAGTCTAATTCAGATTTTATAATATATTTTTTTAAAATCTTTTTAAATTGTAAGTTTACATCCACAATTTTTGTAGATGAGCACTGATGATGGCAAATAAGCCGAAAGCGCTTTGCATTGATTAATAAAAAAGTTTTGCACGAAATACAAGTTTTTTCTTTTTGAATCTAAACTACGTGCACACAGCTGTCAACCTTTTTTGGTTTTTTTATTCATATATTTCTCTTCGATTTTTTTAACATGTTGAATAGCGTTTTTTAAGTTTTCAACAGTTATACAGTTAAATACATTTCTTACTACATCAATTATAGAAGAAGTGGACTTAGAGAATAATTTTTTAACTGTGACCATAATAATTCTATGGGGTTCAAAATACAGTGGTAAGGTGGTAAACGTAAAACTTTATTGCTATGGTATCGATAACATATTCAGGTTGAAAATCAACCAAGTGTAAAAGTTCTATTAAATATTTTTTTCTTTAGTTTTCTTCAAAAATATATCATTCTCCATCAGAAAGTCCTGAATCACAGATTTCGTAGAATTTGCTTTTTTTCGTACCAACCGAGAATGGTACGGGTCATTATCTAAAACTATTACGCTATTTTCATTTAGTTTTGGTAGTAGTGTGCTCTCAAAACATTTTTCAAAAAGAGTACTTTCTATGTCCTGGTGGTAGTCCAAACTACTATCCCGTACATCCTTTGCAGACAGCAAGAGAGCTCCTTCTACCCAATCTGATTCTCCACCACAATATAAAATGCATATTCTTTTTCCTCGAGATGGAGAAGTGTCTACATTACATTTTAAACTTCCATCAGTCCAACATTTTTTTATGATGTCGTGAGTGTCAAACCAGGTTTCATCTAAAAAATGAAATAAAACGACTTAAAAATGAAATGGTAAACTTACGAGAATCAAATGAAGATCTAGTTAGGCTATTCAACGAAGCTCCAAAAAAATGTTTCAACAACAATCTCGGTACAAGAAAAACATGCTGAAAAAAGACAAAATGTACCAATAGTTCATTCAAAAGAAACTCATCATAATAAAATTATTAAAACAAATCTAGACAAAAACACAAACTCTCTAATTTCCCAAGCTCAAACAACAGAAGATGGCACCAATCCGTGTACCAATAATAACAACTTAAAACTAAATCCATCAGAGGGAAAAATGATAAATTACCTGATACAATCAAAGCATACTCAAAAGACTTGACTTCTAAAGCCAATCTGTTTATAAAACCATTCTCTTTAGATACTAATACTTTAGAAATACAAAAATACCTTAGAGATACACTTGAATGCATCGACATTACCTGTGAAGAACTAAACCTAGATTCAAAAACAAAAACTTACAAATCTTTTAAGATCACTGCAAACCAAGAAACAGAAAATGGTTTATGGCAAGAAAACATTTGGCCAAACGGGATCACGGTAATGCCTTTTAACTTCAAACCATATCATCATAGAATAAACACCAACAATAACTTTTTTCGAGGAATCCCTGAGAGATAAGGAACAAATGAATCAAAATTTAGAAGTTACCAAATACCAATGAAACAGAAATTTCCATTCTCCATCAAAACGTACAATGTATTCTTGCCATAAACCGTTTTCTGTTTCTTGGTTTGCAGTGATCTTAAAAGATTTTGTTTTTGAATCTGGATTTAGTTCTTCACAGGTAGTGTAGGTGCATTCACGTGTATCTCTAAGGTATATTGCACCGATACTGACTAGGCATAGCACAGCACAGAGGGGCACTTAAAAAGTAGAGATAACCGTGAACGAAAATAATGAATTTATATTATGTTATTTTTGTTTTTATGCATTAATGAACCAATGGAGAAAACGCCCCTGGTCAATAACACATTTATTCAGACACCTCATATTCTTTCAACTACACATTATAATAAGTTTATCCTTTTTTCATCCTTTCAGGAATACCCCGTACATTGCAAAATAAATAATTTAAGTTCAAAGAACTCGAATTTCCTTTGCCGCGAAAAAATAGCGTTTATTTGAGGACACGTTCCGGATTTACACTACGAACAATTGATTAAAATAAAATAGTCGTCGAAAGAATTAAGGTTACCCATTTCCAGTCCAATAATTTTTCGTATTTTTGTTTAAATCTTGACAGTTTTGTGGTCTCGTGATCGAGGCAAATCCGAGATTTCGTGTAAACGTTAAATGATTCATGCAGTGGGAAAATACCTCTGCAAAAAACGAAACCGGTAAGGAGGATGGCAATTAACAGACTTTCTATAGAAACAAGGCTATACGGAGTGCCTATAAGATAAGAAATAAGCGTTTGCAGATTTAGAAGAGCCGGAACTGATGTAAACAATATGGAAAAAATCTTAAATGTATTTGTTATAAGCCTGGTAGGATTCTTTCAAAATTAATTTATTAGTGTCTCTTTTAATATAAAAAAAAAAAAAGGATTAAAAGTATACACTGAAAAAACAATGTTCAGATTAATTATTTTACCTTTACTTTTACGGTAAATAAAATATTTTATCTGGAAAGACGTTATTTTTAAACATATTTAGTATAGTTATAGATGAAGTGTTTTTATTTTCAGGGAGTATACTAATTAAAAACAAAAACTAAAATAAATATTACAAGAAATAAATAGAGAAAGAAAAAGATAATTCAAAATTGATGTGACAAATAAACGAAGTCCCTACAAACCCAAAATCAACTACACTAAAGAAATATAAACAAAATTTATGAGGAATCTAGAAATATAAATAATTATTAATTTTTTTCTGGTCTATAAATCCACACGAAATAAAATTACTTATTTCAGAATTAAAAAATAAAAATTCACCAAGAGGAGGAGGTCTTAAACCAGAAATATCAAATTCTATATCAGAATACATGGAATCCTTTGTCAATCATAGCTAATAAAATACTTTTAACTGGAATATATCTTTCTGTCTTCATAGTATTAGTTGTTACACCAATTTTTAACAACTGATAGAAAAGTACCATGAATAATTACAAACATCTCTTTAATTTCTTGAAAACTAATAAAAACTAGACTAACTAGTGTTCTAAATAAATATAAAATATCATGAGAATCTCAATATTGATTTAAATAAAGGCATGTGTTCGTTGATTTATCAAAGGCATTTGACATTGTTGATCACACCCTTCTTCTAACCACGTTAGAAGATATAAGGGCGAGACAATGGCACATAATTTGTTTTAAAGTTATTTAATCGATAGAAAACAAAAAGTTAAAATAAATCAACATATTATTAAATAGGAAACAGTTATATGTAGTATCCCTCAAGGTACGGTATTAGGTCTAATACTTTTTATAATTTATTTCAACAACTTATTTTTATTAGAGATAAATAGTAAAATAATAAGTTTCGCCGATATTTATTGGTTTAGTCTTAAAAACAAAGCTAAAAAGCACATATTAAAACTTATAACTTTAAAAAAACTTTATTTCTACAATTTCTCTCATCATTTGAATCAATTATCCAAAAAGCGATAAAATTAATCCTTCAAATTAAATAAAATATTTAGGAAATTTGATTGACAATAATCTAAGTGGGAATATTCATATCAATTTACTTTTTGGTAGGTATAATCAGTTATCTACTATTTTCTTAGTTTATTACAAATTTTCGAAAAATGATCTACTTTAAATTTTGGCGAAAGGTCGAGGAAATTAATTATTTTAGTTAAATAATTTTATAAAATGGCGAAGGAACTAGGTGAAGTAAATGTTCTAAGTAACTTTGCCGAGTCTATAGCTAATAAATTAACAGAGATTTTGAGGCACTTACATTTGAGGTAGAATGGGATTTTTGATTTAATTTGGTTTAATTTGTATTAAAGAATTTAATATTATTAAAATTAAATATTTAGGCAACTGGTTGAACTATGAATATGCGATTTGCAGTATTGAACTTTCTCGTTGAATTCTACAAAATATTCCGATAGCTCAAACTCTTTTTACGAATTATGGATATAATCAGTTGATAGTTTAAAAACATTATTTTAATTATTATAAAAGAAAAGTTAATTAGATTTAAATGCAATATGTAGAAAATGTGCCTGTAAACAATAAAACAGTTAACAGTTAAGTAGGTATTTTTGTAAAATATTATTTGTCAGAATTGAATAAAAAACGTAATAAAAATTTAAAGTGTACTAGATAAACGAATTTGAAAATTTTCTTTAGAATAAAATAATGATTTGTAGTAGATTTTAATATTAGATATAATTTTAAATGAATAATGCCACAAGTTGTGTAGATTAAATTGGTAAAAATGTTCTTTGTTATTTTAAATTAATACGGTATTTACAAATTTGTTTATATAATACGAGGTTCTCAAAACGAAGTCAATAATTTAATAAAGTAATAAAAAAAAACTAAGAAATTGAGAAAGAAAATAAATATGAACATAATTCTTAGAAAATCTAATTAAAATATTTAATTTACAATATTTATATTTGTAACAATTTGACAGGTTTAAAAACAGTACTATGATAATTATATAATAATTACTATGTAATAAATACAAATGTTGAAACTACAACTAATACAAAGATATATGATTTAATTCGTTAAAAAATTAATAGAATTAATATTATGTTTTCACCAAAAAAAGTATCCTACAGCTAATGATGAATTCATAGCTACATAAATGAGATATCTGGAGAAAGTAAATATTTATTATATAGAATAATCAAATAGAATAATAAATTCGTCAATAAAAGACCACGGCAAATCGTTAGCATTGGTACCAAGGCAAAAGACAATATAGACAAGATGTTAACAAAACCCGTAAAATATTAATTTATAACTCCACAATATACCCTAGAAGAAAAATTATAAACCAATATGTGCGTGCTATTTGCACTCTCGCACCAATTTATAAACAATTTTAAAGAATAACCTCCTCTGACTTTTTCTTGATTAACAAACTTCTCATTAATAAATGTGCCATAAATATTTTCTACAAACGGGCATTTTTAAATTTACCTATTATTTTTAGCATAACTTTTTTTCTCTGAATTTAAAATATTTTATAGATGTCTTCTTTGTAAATTGAATAATCTATTCTACAGCTTCTGGAGGAATGTCGGCGATACAACGTCGGTGGAATAACTTTAATTTCCTGATCCAGTATGTGAAAATTATAATTCTCTTCTAGACTCTATCTTTCACTACATTCAGTAGGAAGAAAATTTACAATATAATCATTCTATAAGTATAATTCCTTTCATTGGTATTTTTCAGAAGATACAAGAAACTCTTTGGAATAGTTTATATTTTCATAAAATGTTTTCTTTCCAGGAAGCACTAAGATTTATTTTACTTTGTCAAGGAAGATATACAATATAGCAATAATTTTTAAACTCTAAGTTTGAAAGTAGGAGACTCATGTAGAGGAAAGTTTAAACAAAATAAATTATTAACATTGACAGCAATCTATGTACAGGAATGTCATAAATCGTAAGAATTTTCTTCTTGGGGGGCCATAGCCCCTATGCCCCCCCTGGAGCCGCCCTTGCCACCCTGTACATTTAACAATATTTGTTAAATATGGTCATACAACTTTTATATTAAACATTTCTTCGTATTTCTAATAATAAAACAGCTATCGATGGCTATCGAATGTTAAAAATGTTAGGAATATTGACGTTAGAAAAAATTGGAATTCCTAAAATTGTCACATAAGAAATGCATATGCGGATTTTAACAAAATTGATATTAAAGTAGTTAGGATGAACCGAAAATTCTGAAAATCAATAGGATTCTAAGTTAGAAGTAATTATTCAAGAAAATCAAAACCGTAAGTCAATCAGAACTTTCGTTCTAGAGTTATCGTGCCGGCATACATACACATAGACGACCAGACGAAAATGGGGATAAGAAAATTTTTTCGTCTGCATGAATGCAATACTGACGGGCCCCATAGGAAGGGCCTCAGTAATATTATTATAACTTACTTGAAGACGAATCAAGTTGAGAATTGAATAAAATAGGAGAAGCAGCAGCTTTAAATTCGTCTTTCCCGGCAGAATTCATAACAAAATCATAATTTTAAAAATTTTTCCATTATATTTTAGTTTTTTTGTATTCTACATACGAAATACGTCTCCTTGTATATATAATTTATATTTGTGTAAATTGTAAATATGTATAATAATATATTTTCCTCTAAATTCAAGACAATTTTAAGATATGGCAACACGGCGTCGAAACTTTCGCTACTTTTGTTCCATCGGACACCTACAACTTAGATCCTGAACTAAAATTCAATATGGACGCAGCAAAATTATCAATTTTTCATGAAATTGCAATTTGTGCACAGTTTAACAAGTAAGCAACATTGATTATTAAAATTTGGCAAGAATATTCAAAAAAATATGTAGAATGCTGTAAAGTTTTTTGAACTGCATCTTTGGCTATTCTTTTTTTATATTTTTTAATAGTATTTAATAATTAGTAGGACAAATAAAAATCATTAAACATTTTACTATAAACTGCCAAAGTTTCACTAAAATCCATTCAGTGAAAAATAAATAATAATTGTAAATCTCTGTTTTTACCATGTAAAATACACTAAAATGGCGGTCTTAAATCTATAACTGCTGCGATTAAGTTATTTTCTAAAGAGTTTTTTTTGTTATTATTAATATGTTATGTATATTTTTTGTTCATTACAGATATAAAGCCAAATTTCAACAAAAAAAAAATCAAATAATCCTTCTGAAACTTAGCGACAACCTCCTATCTAATTAACAACCCGGTCAAACAAAGCCAATTACACGGGCAATAAACTCCATCAATCATCATGAAATTGTTTGAAATTCAACAATAACTTTCTTGGTGTGATAACTGCAGACCGAGTACGTCGATGAGGCATCGGCATAGGCATTTCACTGTCATGGGTCTTTGACATCTTCAAGTTTCACCTATTGCACTAGATCCGACGTTTCGAAATATAGGTCATGAAGGTAGGCAGTGAATGCTTTCGAAGCCTCTCCTACACTAGTTGATGGGTTCTTCTGCTTATTCTGTTGCTGCCATTGACCTCACTTCTTTCTCTTTGACTTATGACGGATTCGTTGTTGTTGTTGTTTGTGCTCCGGTTTGGATTTTTTTGCCTATTTAGGGAGAGCGTACACGCAGAAAAAAGTTGTTTATAGCTTACTTATACTGATACAGAATATTTGAGTCTTTAATTATATTTTAATCACGTATATATATATATATATATATATATATATATATATATATATATATATATATATTTTAATATCTTGAAATAGAAATTGTTTGAAATTCTTATTGTATTTGAGAATAATAGAAAATTAGTTTTGAAAAGGATTTTCAGTAAGAAGTAAAATATAAAACAATTATGAATGATGTGAGATATGCTAGTTAGTCACTATACAAGTTATTCTAAATAATCAGTTTTTTAAAATAGGCCAAAATCAGCTTGTGTCGAAGTTTTTTTTGTTATACAGAACCAAGCCAACGAACAAACCGACACACAGAATGTCGAAGTAAACGCACATCTTATCCAGGCAGCACACATTAGTATAACTAACGTATTGTATACGTAATAATCGTTTAATTTTGGTATTGGTTGATTCCGTATACGTTTACAGTTTACGATTATTATACATACCGTGTTTTTAACGATATATTATACGTTTTTTGTATACATCCTATGGTATATAATTGTAAATTTTTCTACGTTTAAATATAGTTAACAATATACGACTAAATATACGTTTAGGTTTATTTAAATTAAATTCGTATAAATTTACATAATATTACAATATGTGTTCTTCGTTTATAATTCCCGTTTAAATTTCGTCTTGGTTGATTTTTTAAACGTTTACCATCTACCATTTTTATACTTAACGTTTTTTAACAGATAAATTAAACGCTTTTGTTTGTTGATACTAGTTAATATACCTATATTATTCTACGTTTAAATATAAGTCACCTTAAATGCATATTACCAGTTTACGATGAACTAGTAGACAGAAGTAAAAAATATGTATATATTTAGGTTTATTTAAATTAAAAGCTTATAGATATATTTATTTACATTACATCCATATTTTTTTAATTATATTACCTGCAATATTTATAACAAATTCCCCATACACACGGAACTATTTTTAGATGGCGGATGGAGGATGACGTAGGTACTAGTGGTACGGTCTTTTCTCATTTCTACTCATGCGTATGTATTATTTTTCAGTGTAGGGAATGCTTTGTAACAGCAGGTTCGTCCATTTTCTTTTGTGTACACGTTATTTTGCATTGCATGTTGCTTTGGCGTCCTGGCTTTTACGATATTGATTAAAAGCATATGTAAGTTTCTATTAATGTTTTAATTTAGCTACTCCTTAATTAATTGTTGCATTTTACAACAACTACCTACTGTTTTATAGGTAGGTACAGTTTGTAAAAGGCTTATAGAAACTCCAAAACATAACCTTACTTTTGTTTCTCTTATTTTTATAGGTAATTTTTTAGGCCACCTATAGTTATTCCAAGTATACTTATTTTCCTGTTTTTTGGTCAGTTGTTTTTTATTTTATAAAATGTCTAAAATAACCCTATCTCGGCGTCATCTACGTAGAAAAATTGCACAAAATGTTCAAGATGCTTTAAAGTCAAATCAAATTTTTCTTATTCCCAATGAAGATAACATTAATAAAGCTTCTGACATTAATATATCATCTGATTCTATTATTTATAATAATTTCCAAGAAAATAATACAAATTTAACTTCGGAGCTTTTAGAAAATATTTCACCTGAAATTGAGTTACATTTTGGTTATAGGAATGGGGGTAAACGATTAGGTGTGCCATGCAAGATTGGCTTAAGTTAGCTAAGGCCCGTCTAGGACACAACACATCCAAAGTGTTAAGCTAAGATTTTAATTTTCATATATATTTTTTGTTAGTTAAAGAAAAGTATCGTTTAGTTTGTTATTCAGTATTTTAGTGTTTATTTTTTAGTATTTTATTGTTTATTTTTTTTTAATAAAATATTGATCTGTACATATAACAAGTGGTTAAAATTCCTAAATATTTAGGCCAATTACAACCAAAATAGAAACACGAGTAATACCTATTTCTGGTGTATACACACCTTCTATGGATGAAATCCAAACTGTCATTTAAGAAATATTAACATTTTTCCATGGCCTCTTTTAGAAATTTTGTTTTGATCACTTTATTTAATTTGTGTTTGAAATACATTTAACACAATATCAGGTAGACGCATTTTACACATTAATAAAAATTATACAAATATATGTAAAATAAATCTAATATAGATAAAGTAGTAATGTTAGACGTATAAAAAATAAAAAAAATATACGTTTATAAGGCGGACATTTTCACGAATATATTTGGTAGTACATCAAGCGTATTCATACGTATGGTAGTACTTTAAAAACAAAACACTTACTTTTTGCACTTGTTGCATAATTTACTATTTAAATTTTTATTTGTAGGTAATTTTTAAAATTTTTCGTATATTAACTGAGTTAATTCTTCAGATTGATTGTACTATAAAAACTGCCTTGTTTGACCTAATTCATTTTATCTATTCAACCCTGAACGGAATATATTTATTAATTAATTTATTTTATTTATATAACGTATCCTTGACGTTGATCTCTATTTCAATTAGCTCTGATAAAGTTAATGGTATTATTTTTACCGCGATCTCAACATAATTGGCATTGACCTATTTTTTCGTTTTCTAGAGCGATCTAACGAACAGCACATGTTCTGATAATTTTTTTCCTAAGATTAATTATAAATACTTATTCGTATCTGTATGATTTAAAACAAATCGAATGTTTAGATACTAGCGTTGCTTAATTTTTTTTTTTTGGAAATATTTGTAAAATTGCCACACTCCTCTCATCTATCCTGAGATAATATAATAATGCGATAAAGGTGGCAATGACATAAATAATTATTACATTTTAATTCTCGGATAGTGGAGTGACTGATAATAGTATATCAGATCAAAACTTTTAGTTATTACATAATTTAGGATTATAACTTAAATAAAGAAAAATTATCCGCAACATATTTAGGACAGAAAAAAAATATTGTGACTTTCTACAGTCTAGAGAAGAAAGGAGTGCAATAATTTAATTTGTATTACATAGTACAGGTTTAAGAAGTACCTATTTTATTTATACCTCATCCACCAATGCTTATTTGTAGTTAAAATAAAGATTTTAACACATCTGATCGGCCTAATAAAAGTTTTCTTTTGACAGATAAGTAATTTATTCATAGCCGTCTCGTATGTATTTTAATTGATTTATGTTTAAAGTTTCAACATATTTCAGTGGCGGCTCTTGGGTTTGAATGTAGGTAATCAATTGAAAATAAATAAAGAAAATTTATCCGCAACATATTTAGGACAGAAAAAAAATATTGTGACTGTCTATAGTCTAGAGAAGAAATGAGTGCAATAATTTAATTTGTATTACATAGTACAGGTTTAAGAAGTACCTATTTTATTTATACCTCATCCACCAATGCTTATTTGTAGTTAAAATAAAGATTTTAACACATCCGCTTCTGCTTCCGGAATTGTCGGTTTAGTCGTTTTAACCTGTCAGATTTAAACAAGAAAACCGACAGTTCCGAATCAGAAGCGGATGATTAAAACGAACCTATTCAAAATATTGCGCCAAGATGTAGGCAACACGTAATAAGGGAACAAAATGGCGGAGTTTTCTATCTCCTTTTAAAAGGCACTCAGAAAGCTGCGCAGTGCGACCATTCTCCGTATAGTAAAAGAAAATCAAAGTATGTGGTATATACGGATATATATATATTTTGTTTATTTTAGGTATAGCTAATAAATATCAGCACATCACGTATATCGAATTGTTTTCCAAAACATTGAAAGAAGAAAATGAAGAGAAACGGAACACGTTAAAAAAAATAAAACTAGCATAACGACAAATCTCTTTCACTTTAAAAATAGACGAACAAACTTTATGGAAACTTGCATTTTTATTCTGTTTTGATGTTAGTTTACAAAGCGAAAGTGCACACGGTATGTAGTAAGCGCCAGCTCGTGGGAAAATGGGTCGTAACATACATTCTACGTTGAAAAAAATCAATAACAAACTGCTGTTGAAAATTTCACCTTATTTTAATAATAAGTAGTTTAGAGAAAAATTGATGCGGAAAAGTGATCCAGATACATTCTAAAAAAATAATAAAAATAAACATCTAAGTGCAATGACTTTCAAATCGATTGTTGACGGTGTAAATATATCAATAAACTTCAATACACTCATATACTTACTTTCTACTTTGTACAGAATTAATATTCTATAGCCAAAACAAAGGTTATTACACTTTTGGACTATTTAAATTAGAAATATCAGTTACTAAGTTAATATTTACTAAAACAAAGAGAACAAATGAAATCATATAAGTGAAATTTTGGAATTAAATGTTTGTAATAGAATATACCTGTATTAAAAAAAGAAAAAGAGTAATAGTCAAATTAAAAAAGTGAAAAAACTTTCTAGAAAAGTTTGTGGTGAAAAGTAAGAAGCCGAGGGGCACAAAGAAGCCGAAAACCGCGTCCATGAGGAAGTTGAAGGCTGTAGCAGAAACAACAGAGATGTGTAACTTAATAGGAAAATTTGTTTGGTAGTCCATTTAAATAACACTTTCTTACTCTTCTATATTGATCTGTACATATATTAATTTCCCTTCAATAAAACTACAACCAGTGCAAGAGGTCGCTGATGTTGTTGGTTTTTTGACGTTGTCGACGTGTAACGAATGGCCTAGAACTGGCAACTGATAGTGTTATGAGTGTTTTTGGTTGCAAAGTTTTCAATTACATTATTATTAAAATGTTCAATTCCATTTACAAAATGTTTCTCTGCGGACAACATACCTAAAGCACTAAGTCTTTTTTACTTCATTGTATTTTTGAAGAATGTTTTAATTCGCTTGAGCATTGAAAAACAGCGCTCTACTTCAGATGTTGACATAGGTATTGTTATCAAAATACCTAAAGGTTTAAGAGTTTTCTGAAATGTACAATTTAAACCTTCCTCATTTAATACAATTAACAGCTCTGATACAATACTTATAATTATTTTTTAAGCATATTTTTGTCTAAAAATTAAAATTGTATACATGTTTCATTGATGAATGATTCGGGAAACTAATGCCTATAGACCGAAAATTTCTTTAACATAAATAAATTAGAAACGACCAAATGCCCAGAGAAGTTGAACCTTGTTTTTATTTGCAATAAAACGGCATCGCATATTTCTAAGGCTTCGCGTTTTCTGCTGTTCTCTTCAATTTGTGCCTTTTTTTTTATTGATTCACTAGTTTCTCCTTCCGACGTGTTTATTTCTCCTTGAATATTATCAATAATGCTGTCCATTTGTTCCCGTATAACTTGAATTGCTGCTTCGAAATTCTCCAAATCTTTCTTGACCATAACAGAATCTGTGCATACTTTTTTTAATTGGTTAAAAATAATTTCCACGTGAGGCATTATTTGATGAAAATCACTTAACCAAAATATAACATTTTTATCCTGGAGTTTTAATTTTTACCCACTTGCTTGATTAATAGACGACGAATCGCGTGAAGTATTTTCTATAATGTCCACAACTGTAATGAGGTATTTTCTATTCTTATAAACAGAATGAACACCTCGCGATTAAAAATTCCAACGTGTTTGGGAAGATCTTGGCAACCTGCGATTAACTACCTCATCCAAAATTTTTGTTCTTTGAGGAGAAGTGGAAAAGAAATAGCACAAACCAGAAAAATTAGAAAAAAATATCCTAGCCTGTTTATTGACAGAACATGCACTTGTCATAACTAAATTCATCTGGTGTGCATAGCAATGAACGTAATTTGCAAGAGGATATGTTTCTTTAATAATTTTTTGCACACCATTTATCCACCACTCATTACAGACGCGCCGTCATAGCTTTGAGCAATTAATTTATTTGGACTATGTCTTAATATTGGATGTAAAATATTTAAAATGCATTCAGCGATTGATTTAGCGTCGTGTCCATCAAGCATGTAAAACCTCCAAAATCTTTTAACTGGTCGTCCTTTACACAAATATCTGAAAACTATAACTAATTGAAATTCACAAGGAACGTCCGTCGTTTCATCGGCAATCACTGCAACTCAAGAAGTTTATTTTGGGTTGTTTGGTACCTTTGAAAACTTTAAATATAAACCTTTAAGTCGTTGTCTAAGTCGGCGCTAAAATTCACCAGCTCCTTAAATATGCTTTTACATTCCGAATTATCTTTCTCATCGTGACCCCCTTGAAGCTAACTCAAAGGCTCCACAAATCCTTATACAATTTATAATTTGATTTAAAACATATCGATTCTTATCCACTTGTTGATTGTGTTTCATTAGAGCATCACGATAAGCCGAATTCATATTTCATATTTAACTTGCCAAGCATGGAAAAGCTAAAAACATTATAAATGTGCACTTTAGATTTTTCATGGGATTTCATTTTATCCCATATATGGACAAGATCGTCTGTGCCTTTTTTGACCAAGTCTCGTCACCTTCAAACCAAACACATACAGAACAAAACAGTTTATTAGTTTCGTCGCAACCACACAACCAATTATTTTTATCATAAATAGTTTTTGCCCACTTCCACTTTGTTTTTCAATTTTAAAATCGGAAATTGGCCGGCCCAATTCTTTAATTTGTAGTTTTTCTTCTAGCGAAAAACCACTAAAAGAGTTTTTTAAGACGCCAATTTTATTCATTGTCACAATAAATTAAAAACTAGGAAATAAGATATTTAAACAAGTTTATCGAAAACAAAAAGACACATTAACGTCACTAATACTTCGTAACGTAACGAAAAACTTAAAAGCTGGTAAAGAAATTTGATTAATTCAGTCAACAATCGATATTATCGAGAAACCGCGATTATCTGAACAGCTATCGGCGCTGTGCCTAGCACGAACATTCCTTGATTTTAATGTTTAAATACATGTAAAATGTCCCCATCTCTGTTGCTCACATAGGCTGCTGGTAAAATCTCTCTCTCTCCCCTAGTGCCAGCTGAGAAATGGCTCCGGTACGCGGCAAGAGCTTGGAGATTTATGCAGCGCGTGGTTAAAATACTTTAATTCTAAATTTTTATATTTCTAAATTCCTGCATTTCAAAATTTCTGAATTCCTAAGTTACTAAATTAAATTTCTGAATTCCTAAATTTGTGCATTGGTCATTGAAAATATTCACGAATAAATGCCTCTTGAAACAGGTAACAGAAAGGTTTTTTAGGAAATCTATAACATTGTTACATTCTTTCCATATCTGAATCCTGCAACTTTAATAGAATCATCAGATATATTTTTATTCAACCACGATTCAGTAATACAGAATATCGTAGTTTTTATTTACAATTGTATTCCTGACAAAATTAATTTTAGGAAATAATGACCGAGTATTCCAATGGCCAATGCACAAATTTTTAAACTCCATGTTTTTAAACCTAATCTGAACAGAGGAAAATAAAATAAAATAATTTTTATGGAATACTATTCCACCAAGGTAAAAATGTTATTCTTAAACCAAATAGAAAAAAGAAAAATGCTTATAAAATTTACTTGGTAACGAGTCAAATTCAGTATTTAATTCTTTATTTGCTTGGAACTTCTTGTCTTTGGGTTGTAGTGAGCTTTAGATTTATTCGACTTCTGACTAACTTTAGTCGACACCTTCTTGTTTTTCGGCCGAGTGTGATGAAATTATTGCATTGAATGACGATTACGTAGATCCTTGTTGACATCTGCTATGTACTTTATAGTTTCTATGTCTCCTTCCTCTGAGTCACTGGAAGAGACTAGACTTTTTTCTAATTCTTTCAGATCTTCAACTTCTTGCATATTATGAATATCTTTTTAATCAGTTTATATTTGATCTGTGGTTCGGAGATTCGCCCTGTACGTCAAATACCAACAATAATAATATTAATCGGCACACGCCTCCAAACATAGCACACATATTATCTCTGATCGGATCGTATTCTTTCAGGGGGGCATCGTCCCTGTGGCGAAAGGTCGCCAACAAGGAGATGGTACGACAGTGAAATCAGGGGGTCAGTGTACTTGGATTCACCGACACTACAAGAAAGTCCATCAACATTGCTGCGTCGCCGGGGCAATCACTTTTCTGAAATGTGAATCTGGGTCGGCGACCTACTTTACATCCATAGAATTGGGTTATAGTGGTCGAGTGCGCGAAGCCATGCAAAATATTAGTATTACGAGGGAAATGAGATAGGATATCGTTGGAAATTCGCGGATTTTACCTGTACGAAATAAACTTTATAGTATTTTCAATATTTATGTGAAAGAAGATTACTTAGGTAAGATGATTTGAAACTAAACGAAGTGGGGAAAGTATTTTTTTGGCATAGACTCTTTGTCATACAAAATGGAAGAGGTAAATTAACAAACAAATAATAAATGAAATATTAAATATTTAATTTCAAATAACAAGAGGATTAAACGGAGACACTCGCTTCTCGCCTAGGGACCCATCAAGGCATCAAAACAAAAACAGACATACACTAGGTCACGGTAAAGGGGTAAAATAAAACAATAGGAAAGACAACAAAAGTAACGAGTCTAAGAGAAGTACGAATCACAAACAGTTACCTGATTCCATTAAAAATTGAATCAAGCAGTCATAAATGTTTGTGGAATTGGAGGACAGTAAACTTTGGATATTCCAAGGGGAGCATTTTTTGCATATAAGCAGATAATTTTTTGTTTTTAGTACAATTAAAGAAGATATGGTCTAGATCTCCTTTTTCATTACACGTCTCGCATTGGTCACTTTCAGAGACTTTAATTTTGTATAAATGGCTAGGATGACCAAATCTCATCCTAATAATTGTCGATATGTACTTTCGCGGTATTTTATAATGTTTGTACCAAGGGATCTTAGGAATATTTAACTGAAGAGTCGTATACTTCGTTGGATTTGTGAAACAATATTCCTGCCACAAGTAGTGCCATTTATTGAATTGATATCTTTTTATTATTGCAGTAACAGTAACATCAGAAACAGATAAATTGTATGACGTATTAGAACCTGTTACAGAGCCTTTTTAGCCAACAAATGTACATGTTTGTTGTGCTTTAGCCCAATGTGAGCTTTAATCCAAATAATATGCACGGTTTGGTCTCTTTCTGAAAATGTTTGGAAAGAGGCGTAAATAAGTGCTTCATAGATAGCCTCAGCTTCCGCAGTATAGATGGAACATTCTTGTCTAATTTTAAAAGATTTTTTCTATGTGCTCTTTAGGTTCAAAAAAAGCAGAGCCTACGCCATTAGCTGATTTGGACGCGTCCGTATATAATATTAAGACATCTTAAAAATTGCTTAAAATAGAGAGTAATATATTGCTACTTATGTTATTGTTACTGTTATTATTATTACTTATGTGCTTCATAGTTTGGTTTAATAAAGGAACTGTCTGAATGAAAGCTAAAAAAATCATTAATTCCAGGGTGGTGAGTTGTTTTTTACAAAACACTCACAATGAGGATTTTTTTTAACCCAATATTTATTAGTCAAATCATAACTAGAGCTTTTTTTATTTAACAGAAAATTCATCTCTAATATATATAATTTTCTACAAATTTTGGTAAATTAAATATTGGGAAACAATATCAGATATATTACATCTAAAAATGCTGTTTCTATGTTACTAAAATTAGTAAATTAAAATTTTAAACCATTTATATACCTAAAAATTTGACTTTTACTGGTGTTGCTAATGATAATTCACTAATCAGTCAATCAAAAATGTTTTTGAAAATTCAAAAACATTTTAAATACCTAAACCTTTAACCCGCAAATGTTAATAGGCATTCAAAACAAAATGGGTGCCTGTTTAAAATGACAGGCCACTGACAGAGGCACATGATAGGTTATAATATGGCAACATTGTGAGCCTGGTGGTTTGATGGGGTCAATGATATAGATAGTTATATAAATCCACCCATGTTTTTTTTTTAAATAGAGAGATATTTATTTAAACAGGAAACCCTAATATACAAATATCAATTTAAAAATACAATAAAAAAAGTAATAAGTAAGTAATAAAATTTACAATAGAAAGTAATAAAGACAATTACCTTTAACATATATAATACATAAAATTAAAACATATAAACGTTGCTGTTCATGAATGAATTTAATGAGACTGGTCTTAAATCTATTTACAGAATTACTATTTTTTAATAATATCAGGAAGTTGATTGAAACTATGAAAGTCTCTAAAAAAGAGAGAGTACCTTGTACTGGTTCTATTAGCTCTACAAAGATATAGTAAACTGTTATTTCTAGTTTCTTACTGGTGAATTTTGCTATAATGAACAATACAATCATTAAAGTAGGCTGGCTCAAGATTATTTAGAATTTTGTAGACCAACACCATCGTTCGCAGGAAAATCCTCTGCTTAACGTTTAACCACTGAAGTGAAGTTAACATTAAAACAATAGGTATGTAACGATTAGTTTTTATAATTATTCTAATACCTCTGTTTTGAAGTTTATGTAATTGACTAGCTTTATTATCATTGAAAACATAAGCTTATGCCTTGAAGTAAAAATGTAATATGGTCACTCGCAAACGACCTTCTTTGAGCAATCTATATAACTATATATGTATCATTGACCCTAGATTAGATTAAATTAGAAGTTGGACGTTATTTTCCTTGTCCACCGCGACCTTTTCAGATCTATTGTGGAACTCCGTTTGTTTTAGAGTATGTCGTCTAGCCTGGTCTTTTTTATTAAACTTAGTAGCTTTGACAGTGGCTCCCGCATGTAGTTGCATGCGTTTGGCTTTTCTTCGCCCAGTGTTAGAAATCTCATTCCAGCCAGGCCTTCACATTGGCACAGGACGTGGAATGATGTTTCCTCTTCTTCTTCACAGAACCTGCACAAAGTTGCTTCTTCTGCTGTATTGATGACACGCATGTGCCTTTTGAGGCGACAGTGTCCAGTATTATCCTAACGATTTTACGCTTTTGATCCAGTAGGTCGTTCGTGAACTTGGCCGATGGTTTCTTGATGAACTGTTTGGCCTGTCTCAGTCTTGGATAGTTGTTCTAATATTCCTGAGGCTCTTTTTGCATCCATTGTTTAATGGATGCCTTGCAAAATGCCTTAGCAACTCCACAGAAGGATTCGGGTCCTATCATAGCCTTATCTGAGCCTTCTCGGGCTAATTCGTCGGCCTTTTCGTTGCCCTGATATCCCTCATGGCCTGGAACCCACCTTATTTTGACTACTGCAATCGTGATTTAATTACTGGTGAGAGAATTACCTTTAGAGCTGCTTGGCTATCAGAGTATAAGGCAATAGTTTTGCCTGATACTTGACCCTATCAATGACAACAGGCTCACAAGGTTGCCATATCTAAACTGTCAGTTCCCACTGGCAACATTTTGACAGCTCGTTGGAATTTCTAATTTTCAAAGAGTATGTGAAAATAGAGGGCCACAGCTTCCACTTACTTCTGAGCACAGTATCATCGTTGGGGTTGTCAGACGCCCTGGTTTAAGCGTATTTGTCACGTTGACGAAAATGCCACGCTTTTTACATAAATGCTACGCTTTTTAATATTTATAGCTGTACCGGGTCTTGGTTTATAAAAATATAAGCTGCTGGGGACTTTTTAGAAAGCTCGCTAGAAGGACCCCTTGTATACGATAAATACTAGCTGCAGACTTTTTTTAGAAATTTCACAAAGAAAGGACCTGATTATATAAAAAGGCTTGGTATTCGAACCTGATCCTCTATCGTCATCGGCTAAATAATGTGCAACAATTTTGTGTGTATTCCATTTTTATATTATGGAAACTTATTTTGCATAGTACGCCTATGGAATGTGACGTTATAGCCCCACTCCCCACTCTTCTTTTATTTAGATTTTAGACAGATATCTATAGTTTGTTCTATTAACAATAATAATCATAATTTCTGAATCCCATCCATTTCTGAAAAAGAGGACAACTCATTTATTAAGTAGTGTATTAGTAAACTAAAATGAACGTGAAAACACAAAAAAAATTAAGCAGATAAGAAAAGTTCAAATAGACAGTTTCATATCATTTTACATTTTAGAAAATTCCTCTAAAAGAACAACAAAGTATTTTATATTAAACCTAAGGCATAGTTATTTTTCAAAAGAATGCGCGTTCGACCACGGTGTAGTCTATAGACTTTTCTGATTGAAATGTAGATCAAGGTTAGATGACTTATTAAAATTATTTGAATACAATCAAACTATTTACATGTGTTATCTTGCAAATGAACTGTTTGTGAAAATAAATTGCGAAAATCGATTTTAATGTTTAATTTAATCATTTTTTTTAATTACTAATTATACGAATATTACCGAGAACAGGGGTCGAAGTCCTTATAAAGGCTAGGCATTTTAAAAGTCAGTAACGTTTTCTTGTAATGTCTTGATATCATTGGTTGCTAGTATTTTATAACGTTTAATAGATTTTACGTCCGTTTTATCTCCACTCTTAATGCAATTAGATAAATAGGGACAAAATATTATAAAGGAATAAAGTTTAAAAAATAAAAATAGTATTAACGGGCGATGCCTAATATATTAAATTAAAAACAAACTAAAAACAATAAAAAATCCAAATTTAAAAAAAAAAAACAATGTAATGGGTGTCCAAATTTGACATTTCGATTTAAATTGACTGCCATTTTTTCTAATCTTCATTGACAATTTTGCTATGGTGACATATGTCAAGGAAAAACTTTGTGAATACTTGTTTTTTAGTCAACATGCAACAACTGTCCATCGAAGACCGCGTTTTTATTATGAAATACTTATTAACAAAGTGGGGAATGTTCTGCTGAAACTGCAAGAAGATGCCCTACGCATTTCGGAAGAAATTTAGCACCATCTGTTAAAGATATTTAGACTTTTTATCCCAGTATATATACCAATCAGTATTGGCACTCTGAGGCGGCACGTTTGATCTTTAAAAAGTAGAAATTTTAGTTGACACTTGACGTTTTTCGGGATATGAAAAGTTTTCTTTACACGGACTTGGTATACATGGTTAATTGAAATTTTTGTTCTGCTGCTTTTCAAATTCTTGTGTATAAGGGAAGATGTGAGATACATTAATAGACAACGGTTTGAACAACTTAATTACTTTGAAGAAGAAAATAGATTAGATATCAGGGCAGTCTTCGCAAATGTAAGAAAAGTTTAATTACTTTTAGTTCAAAATATAACCTTAGTTTGTCAAGGGAAATATATAACACACAAGGTTAGAGTAACAAAATAGAGGTACTTGCTTTATTTCTTAAAGAATTACTCTAATCTAAAACTTTTCTAGTATATTGTAAAAATTTATTCTATACGTTATTTAGGTACTGCAAAATCTATAGAAAAAGTATGTAGTTTTAAATTTAAAAATTTGTAACGGAGACATATTTAGTGTAGTTTTTTTACAAATATATACTCAGTGACTTGTTTTTGTGAATGAGTTCAAGTATGGCAGACTAAAATCGTTATTTTTTATTATGAATTAATTTGAATTTATTTTAAAATGGGAACCTATATGTATATGGATTTCGTAGTTTTTTACACTTGTGATAAAAATATCAAAGTTATGTATATTGGCCACTTTACTACACACAGCAAATTCATAGACACAATACATATTACTATTTGACATTCTTGTAAAACCACTAATTTAAAATTGACTTTAAACTAAGTGACTACACACAGAATTGTTTGAAAGCAGCCATAATGTATAATTTATGTATTGGATACTATAAAAAATTAATAGTAGTTACATGTAGAGTTAAGTAACAACAAATTTAAGACCAAAAACAAAACAAACCTTTATAGCTAGTGAACTTAATTTAGTACAGTCCTCAACTTTCTTAGGCTAACATTAAAGATATCTATTTGGATCTCGCTAAGAAACTCATTGGTAACAGCCATCATCTTGTTAAAAAGAGATATACTACTTGTGATCTAAATCCAAATAATTTATTGTTACTTGGGTTTCTTAGATTAATCTTTGCCGCATTAACATTTTTTAGTTATGTGTAAAAAATGGTTATTGAACTTCAAATTAGACTGAAAGACAACTCCCAAATCCTTTACCTCATATTAACGATTTAATGTGACATCACAGGTCCTTATTTCTAATGTAAAACATTAAGAGGCTATGGATCCTTACAACTTAAAATATGCATACGTTTGTAAGTGTTAAATAGACGGATAAAAAGTGTTGATTTTTATTTACAACTATAATAAGAACCATTAAAAAGACTAAGAGCAATAGAACTATTCAACAAATTTCTATAGGTACACATATTTTTGATACCTGATAATCAATGAATAATATATTTTTTTGGAGTAGCAACAGGTTTATTAATACACACACTATTATTTTGTTACAAATACTTATAATATTTATAATTAACATAATAGTTGATATAAGTCCTTTAAAAATAATATATTTTGATTTAATTGTTGAATTTATACATGAGCAATTTTCCTTGTAGCGTTGTTTTACATTTTGCAGAGAAATATTTTATTCTGCTTTTAGCTGATAAATCATGTACATGTAAATGGGTTGAATGTAGACAATGTTAATGTTTTTGCTACTACTGCTGGCTAGAAATGCTGGGCTGCGACACCAACAGAAAAAAAGGACGCCCAAAGCACTAGATGTTTTTATCACTTATACACGTTACAACAATTCAAGTAACTAGCATGTTGGAAATACTTCACGAAAACATATTAAACATAAATCAGTCGAAGGCATTGTATTTTCTTTTTATAACACACCTTTTTAGCTTGATTACTTCTTGTACTCTATTTATTCCAACATCCTCAAATAAAAACGAGCAATAATAATAAGGATAAATAACACATACTGAAGTGTATTTGGGGGTATTTTTGATCTAAATCCACTATCAAAATAACAAATTTTCCGTTTTTAAGCTGTGAATGTATTACAAAAACTACTTCCATAAAATGTAAACAAAAGTTTATATTTGTGTACGAAATATGGGTTGCCTGCGCATGGTAGCGAGTTTTTAACCGGATTTATGACAAGTGATAGGTTATATCCCGAAAACGTCAGCGCAGTAAAAGCTGCGCGTCTTTTTCCCGCCCAGGGAGTGTCATGGGCCTGCTTTTATGAAGATATTTTAACAGACTAGGTCAGTAGAAGTTAACAGGCGTCGTGTTTACAATCGTGTTACCCGATCAGAGGAGAACATTGCTGCAGTAAGGGCTAGTGTTGGTGAAATCCGAGAATGTCAGAACATCCAAGATAAATATTGGAAGAACCACTGTATCCAGAAAAAGTGGCTGTGTAGTGTGGTTTTTGGTCTGGTGGCGTTATTGGTCCTTATTTTTTCCAGAATGAAGCTGGGATGCGATAACTGTGAATGAAGCGTGATACAGGACAATTATTAGAGATTATTTGTGGAACGAATTAGAAGGTATGGATGTCGAGAATATATGGTTACAGCAATACGGTGCCACTTGCCACACATCGGATCAAACGCTACAATTCTTAAGGGAGAGATTTGGCAATCAACTAATTTCTCGAAGAGCTGAGGTTAATTGGCCACCTAGGTCGTGCAATCTTATACTATTGGATTATTTCTTGTAAGGTTTTTTGAAAGGAAAAGTTTATGCTAATAACCCTCAAACACCTGAACAGCTTCGAGTTAACATTATTTAAAAAATTTAAGGAATTGAAAAGAATGTTTGCGAAAATGTTATTGAAAATACTGTAAAAAGAATGTTAGCATGCCAAAGAAGCAAAATAATACAATAAAATTATAATATTTCAAGGGTTTTTGTGTTTTATTATTAAATTTATTATTAAATCCTCACTATTGTCATTCTCATTCAAATACCAGTTCCCTCTCCCACCAATCATTATTTTTTCAGTGTGTTGAACTGTCAAATAGGGGAATTTGTAGTTTATTTCCTAGTAGATAAGAGATTATGGAGTGCCAGAAGATGAAGTAATACACTTCGAAACCGTTCGCAATACATAAAAAATACATATCTTTGTGAGACTTAAAGTACCATTGTTCTTTTCTACCTTTTAATCTAACCAACTCACACATATCTCCTTTATATAGCATAGTTACTATGAGTTTCATGAATCTAACCCTACCCCCCAAATAGCACAAATACCCCTTATGAATGTTTTAAAAACGTCCAGCTTGGACATTCAGGACATCCTTACAACGGGCGTGGAAGTCTTTGGAACGTCCATTGTTAATAATCAGGATGTCTTTAGGACGTCCATAATAGATCATTTTAGGTTTCCAAATGGACATTTACAGGATGTGTTAAAGATGTCCATTTAAGATCATTCCATGGACATTTTCATAATATTTAATAATGTTATGCACTGTCCGCTTAAATACTTCAGCATAGGTCTCACATTTAGTGGCTATTTCGTCCACAGAAAGATTAAGTACGATATTTTTCTTCTTCTATAGATGATGCTTTATGTTCACTATGTAAAGTATATTTCTACAAGTCTACCACTACCAGATTATAGTAATATTTTCTAGTCACACTTTTTCCGTGCGGTAACTTGATTTTCACACAAATTTCATCAGTATTTTGAGTTGGTTTTTAATGTAGTTAAAAAATAATCATTATGAAGATGAAAAAATAAAGGTATGTACTTTACTACGAAGCATGTTTAATTTAACTTGTAGTTAAAGAAATATTTATTTATTATTTATAAAAAACAAATTCATTTTTTTTTTCTAAAAACATATGGTTTTTGTACGGGTTTTTAATGTAATTATTCCTTCTTTAATATAAAGTATTGTGTTTCTTTAAAATGACAATAATAGAAAAAGTTCCGCTTTCTTCCGTCATTTTGTTTATCACAGTTTTAAACGTAGGATATTTATATACATATTTTCTATTAGATTTAGATAATGTTCTGAATCTTATAGAATGAAAAGGAAATAACTAAAAAGTAATTATACGATATAATGCAAGAATGCCCAAGTAAAAAAGGTAGATGAAAAGATTTTATTTTTATAGACAAACTTATAGAGTTGTAAAACCGAAGTAAGAGAGGAAAAACAAAAGATTTTAAAAAGCAAGTATCTGCAGAACAGTAAACATGTTATTCAAATATGTCAACGTGCTGAAGGAAATAAGGATGTGTCTGAAATTATAAAAGATATAACTTTAACATCGACAAGAGCTACAAAGCTACGAAAAGTGATACATTCGGTTAATGAGGCCTTGGCTATTTTAGTGGTGAAATACTTTACTCGGAGGCAATTGGTAATGCTACATAATGTAAATAAAAGTATTTATCCTTGATATTCACTTATAAAGAACGCTAACGATCGCTATCCCAAAGAGCAATCAATAAGAGTCACTGAAACATGTGCTGAAATAATGTTGCATGTTTAACTCTTTAAGATTGTATAAATATTTGGAAGAAGTCATAGAAACTTACACCAAAAAAAAAGAACGTGGAACTTCTTACAAAATAGAGCTATGACGGATCCCAGCAATACCAATTTAAGTAAAACTTTAGAAATAATAAACATAGCGATTCAAATATTTTTTAAAGTTTTCATGTTTCATTACTACTATAATTAGACAAGAATGGTCAGAAAAGGACTATATGGCTAAATCCAGAACCATCGTCTCCCAGATACTGCAGATGGATAAGGATACGTTGCATTCACGAAACTAAAGATTAGACCATGAACAGTCAACAATCACTGCAATTAGACTATATATTGCCAAAGACATAATCGAATTGCTCATGTTTATTTAGAGAAATAATGGATTGAATTAAATAGGGAATCTCTACAATTCTTCTACCGATATTATTTGTTTTCTTTTTGAATCTCAACACATATCTCAGCTGCTTCTACTTGTCCAGGTTCAAAAATAAGCAACCTAAAATATTTACCAATTCAGTAAAATATCGAAAAGAGCTATGATACACTTACTGTTTATTATTTTGTCGAACAGGCATCTTTGTCCGAGCATATTTAAATTTATTGCATGGAAGATTCTTGTAAACAATATATTATTATAATAATAAACAAGATTAATTATTACAAGAACAAACAATTATTTAATTGGCAGCAAGCATATTTAGAAATACTGTTTACGTTATTATTGTTTTGGCCTTTACTACATAAAAATCCATTACTAGGAGAAAAACCAAAATTTGGTAGATTTTTCACATAAATAATTTGATTAAGATCAACATTACATATGTTTCGAATTACGAATTATTCTTCAGGTGTGACTAATTTCTTGTATTTAAAAAAATAACAAGGGCTACGGTAATTTAATAGATAATGAGTTTAAATTGTAATAATTACTTTTTACCATTAGGTACTGGAATTAACTCACAGGATACTAAGATTTAAATCAATAATCCACTTTTATCTACTTAATCTTAGTCTTAATACTTATATATAATCCCGGTAATTATAAAACCTTTATTACACCAATTTGAAACCAATAATCACTTAAATACTTTAACCCTTATTGTTTTTAAACACACCTAATTTAAAATTATATACAGTTGAAGAAGATGGTTCATCTTACATTAATTAAATTATTCATATATGCAGTTTTTTCTCATTAAAACTATTTAGTATATTATTGTATGGAATGGGATATATTTTAACCGTAGATTCAGGACCACAAAATATCAATATCTTGCTAAATAACATTAAGTAAAATGTCACTTACTAGTGAGATACAGGTTGTTAAAAATAAAATTTATTTATCGTTTTTTTGCAATATTCTGGTTGATATTTAACGTATTGATGTGAAATTTGGTAGGCTGATGTTTATGGGGTGACAAATTATAATGTTATTATCAATTTTAAGATTAGATAAAAATAAATACGTTAAGAAATAAATAATACGGATAATTTTGTACATCTATTAGGGTTTAAGTGGCGTCCTCTTTTTTTAATCTTAAAATTGATAATAAAGTTATAATTTGTCACTCTAAAACATCACCTTATCAAATTTCAAGACAATACAATAAATAATTACCAAAATATTGCCTGAATCTAGGGTTAAAATATTTTCATTCCTTATGAAAGACCTATATAGGTACCCGTACCGGATATTTGTAACTGTTATTTTTCTTCCATCTCGAATGTTCCATTTCCTTTCTTGGTATGACGATTCTGTGTTTTGTCAATCGATAACCATTTTTGACATTGTCATTTTCTTTCTAAATTTCGATACAAACTAGAAACGTCAGATTTATTATGGTATGCTTTGTTAATAATATTTTTACACTATTTAATTTTATTTTTTTATGTAAGTAGTAATACATTTCAGCTAATTAAAAATATGTTTAATTTCTGTAAACTATTAGTAATAATTGAATTAATAGGGGATTGACAAGAGCTAGTTTTAAGCATTATGAGATAATTTCATTTTTTTATTCGTTGATGTAACTTCATTAATAATATATAAATTTTAAAGTACATTTAGGACACTTGAAAATTGAATTTGTTCCTTGCTTTATCTAGGGCATAATAAGTAAATTTATTTGTTTCTTTTATCATTGATATCGTAAAGTGTGATTATCATTACATATTTTATAATAATAATAAAATAGTATTTAATAGCGAATTTTCTTTATCATCCTGTATAAATCAGAAACAGGCGAGCGACACGCAAATCATGGATACACCGACCCCATGATCGAACCTTGGTGGAATGAACTCACCCTTCGTTGGAATCGGCTCCACCAGAATCGGCATGCCATTAGCAATGGTAGCACTAGTAGCAAAAAAAGGACAGGACTCGATGTTTCAAATGTAACAGGTCGAAAAGAACTGTTAAGAGAATCGAAGAGTTGCAAATTGTATGTGTGGATTTTAGTATTAGCGGTATACACTAAAAAATATTCTTTTTTAGAGCTATATCAATAAATTATAAATACATGAAATAAATGTGAAATAAAATATGTTGTCCCTAAAAATTCATAAAAAACTCTAATATAGTACCTGACTTACTCAGTGTTTTCCATAGAATCAAATAAATATATCCACGAAACAAGCTACAAATCGAGAATAAACTAAAAATTCTTCAAGATCTGAACAAAAATATAGACTTCATATAGGTGCCATCCCATGAAGGCATAGAAAACAATGATAAAGTCTACGAAACTACCATAGATTCAACAAAAAGAAAAAACAACGACATAAACATGCTTCCAGAAATTGCTTACTCAAACCGCATATCCAAAATCAAGGATCATATAAACCAACGACTACAAACAAGGTGGACTACACAAAATACAAAATTACAGAAATAAAACTAATACCGCATTCATCTCTAGATATTCCACGATAGGACACAAAAAAAAATCACACACCACACATATTCAAGAAAGAAGAATTGCAGCCAGCTTCCACAACCTGTGAAACATTTTTATATAAATTTGAAAATTCGGAAACAATTCTCAAAAATTCCCTTACGAATTATTAAGACCATCCTCGGGCCCTAAATGTGAAAACAAATACTTGTAGATTTGAAAAAAAACCTGCCATTGTCGGGAGTAGATCCCAGATCTTCATTTTCCGGACGTGTGCCCATACCGTAAGGCTAGTAACTGTCGAAATTCCTAAACGGAAATTTAAGGTGCTAGCTCTAGCCAAATAACGTTTTAGTTTCTTCTCAAATCTGCAAATACCTCCAATGCGATTTGCTTCTAAATTTTTGACTTATACTCCTTTGCCTACCCATGATATTAATAAATGAACTAAAAGCGGACATAAAATTTGATATATTTTTAATTGTTTTTATGACAGAAGAGATATTAAACTTCCTCTCACTAACGTGCCACCCTATATATTAATAGACCGCTAGCACTAGCAACCTTTCCTACTGTACTAAAGTAAACAAGTACTTGTAGACGGCCTAGAGACGTCACTGACCATACTAAACCTCCGCTTCGCCATGTGATTTGCATAAGAATCGTATCTAGATTGCAGGCCAACAACCCTTTACATAGCTACAGCCTTAACAAACATTCGAATGCATTCGATTCGATTCGATTGGATTGCAAAATTGTCGAGATGGTATTTTTAAATTTTAGATAACTTCCTTAGAATTTGTACAGGGTGACATTAATTAAAAAAAAAAATATTTTTTTCTCTGATTGACATTAAATGTCACTTTTAGTGACATTTCTCGTTCATAGAAGTAATACTTTTACCTCAGTATAATTCTAGTAGTATTGATACTCCCTGGGCGGGAAAAAGACGTGTCATTACTGCTAGAATAGTTATACTGGGGTAATAGGTAATATGCGCTTGTTGTTCCCCCTCTTTTTCACTTTATTTCACTGACTGGCTTGTCTGGTATATTCGGCATGGCATGGATCACATTTACCAGATTAGGGGATTTTTCCCAAAAATTAGAGGATTTTTTTCTTTGGGTATCTTTTTCTGGGGATCTCTTCTGGGGAAAAATAGTTACCTGAGGAATAACAGTGTATTGTCGGTCTGACACTACTCATAAATCTCAAAATCTAATAAAAATACAATTATTGTGAAGCAAATATTTTATATTATATATTAAAAGAGTTATATTCGTTAGTTATTTTTAATGTCCTAAAAGATGGTAGATTTTTTTATAGCTTGTAAATGGAATGAAGAAGGTTTTTATCAAAGTTTATTGTTAATTTTTTATAATTAAACCAGCAAGATACTATGTTGAGGTCCTCCTCAACCCTGTTCAATTCTGCCAATGTATCTACTTCATACAAGAATGCTGTATCATCGAATTAATTGAAAATAGTGAAATGATATACAAAGAGAATAGTAGAGGTCCCAACTCCGTTCCATGTGGAACTCCATGTTTTATTTGTTTAGTGTATTCGATATTTTAACTTTTAAATAGATTCAGATATGTGCCTTTTATTCCTATACCTTCCAATGTTTCCAATAACTGTCCATGTAGTACAGTATCAAAGGTAATAGAAAGATCAAGGAATACGCATAGGTGTAGTTGATTTTCTTTTATTTATAGCGTTGTATAGGTTTTTAATCACTTGTGTAATAGCATCATTAGTGGATAGTTGTGATTCATAAACAAAGGATTTAAGGTGTCCGCAAAGAAAAAAGTCCAAGGGTGTTAAATAAGGTGATCTTGGGGGCCATTCAATTGCTCTCCTTCTGCCAAACAAACTGTCTGTATTTGTTTTTTACTTATATAGTTCGACTCTATTTTACTGATCTTGTAGATTCTTCTTGTAGTATATTTTATAGATTCTTGTTGTAGATTATTCTAGTATATTCTTCTGGTAGATTCTTTTTGTAGATTTTTATTGTAAATAAATTTTGTAGATTTTGTAGTCTCTTCATGCAAATTTTTCTTGTAAATTCGTCTCTCAGATTACTATAAATTCTTGTATATTTTTCTTGATTCAACTTGTAACTGGAAACCGTATATGTCAAATGTGCCTCAGTATTGCATTTTTAAAAACTTTTTCTTGTTTCCGATTTTTCGGAGTCCGAAAATTTCGTCCGGTCGTCTGTGTGAATGTATGCCGGCACGATAACTCTAGAACGAAAGTTCTGATTGACTTGCGGTTTTGATTTTCTTGAATAATTACTTCTAACTTAGAACGCTATTGATTTTCAGAATTTTCGGTTCATCCTAACTACTTTAATATCAGTTTTCTTAAAATCCGCATATGCATTTCTTATGTGACAATTTTAGGAATTCCAATTATTTCTAACGTCAACATTCCTAACATTCTTAAAATTCCATAAATTGCAAACATTCTCTAACGACCTATCAAACAACAGCTGTTGATAGTAAAGGTGAAATTTCTAAGGCGGGTTGCGACCTTCATACTTGCAGCCATAGCCATTTGGAGGCTATTTTTATTAGAAATTAGTAGCCAAGCCTGCCAATTTATGAAAAATATATAAGCAATTTCTTAAAAATGACTTTTTTATGATGGTGCTAACTTAAGCGTACTACTATTTCGTCCCTAGCCACAAGAACACCTTCATCAAATTTACTGGCTCTCTGTCGCAACCCCATAGAATAATTAACTGGCCATTTTATTTGGCAAAAATCAGAATAATGCTTGGCTGTGCCTGTAAATTATCAAGATGTCAACTGTGATGTGTCAAATGTCAAATTATTTAAAAATGTATATTTATGATATTTATTGCAAATAATTTGTAGTGTATCTCAATTCAGGCTTTCCATAAATAAAGGTATAGCAAGACAGATAATTAAATGTTCTTATACAAAACACTTTTTTATTATATAAAAGAGAGGTAGGATATAATGCTGGTTTTTTGTAGAACATTTTTATTATACGATTTTGGATTACATATTTAACCAGCGAATTGTAAATAATAATTAGTAAACTTCTAGTCATAAATTTCCTCAATAAATAAAATTTAAAAATGTATCTTCTTACCTTGGTACCGAGGTATTTTGTTGTGTTTTTTATTTTAATTATAAAGTTGTCATTTATTTGTATGTTGAAACAAGGCCTTTGAAAATTACATTGCTCTCTATGGACACAAAAATAGTTTTGTGGCTATAAGTTGCTATAACCTATCGTCGCAAAACTATTAATAATTTAAATATAGTAAGTAGTATTAATATAACATAAGTATTTTTTTAAAATAAAGTACATTATCTCAAAACAGAAATAATTTATAATAAATGCGGGTAAAACGAGGGGTAAATTAAGGGAAATACTTAAAAAGGGCAGGTTTAAAGATCACATTATAGAACTGTCTGTTTCAAACAAAATTTGTACTTTTGAATGGTTTTTAAGGTATAATTATTTGATTCATTTGTTTTGAATGTTTTCCAAAATCTCATGTAATAAGTAGAAATCATTCACGAATATTAAGTGAAGTAGAGGGTCTAAATTGGAACCCTAAGGTACTCCAGTGCTTGCGATGATCGTATGAGATTCTTCACCACCAAACGTTACATATTGAGACCTCAGTTTTAGATAGAAAAGAAGAATTTTATTCGGTGATCGCTGAGACTATCATATTTTAGTTTAGCTAGTGACTTAACGTATCGAAGGCTTTCTCGAAATCAGTGTAATAATTACAAACCACTTGTTCACGGTAATTAATAAATTTTTATATTTTATTACAGAAAGATAATAAATTTGAATCTACATATTTTTTAAAATAATATCCGTGCATTTACCTAATCAAAAATTAAAAATAAAATTGTAAATTTTCTACTTTTTTCAAATTTGTAAAACATCACCTTTGGTGGAAAAGGTAGGGTTTCTTGTTCACACGCACCCAGAAGGTGGTTGGTAAGGGACAACGACCCGTGTGGGTAGTGAACTCCTTAGAACCACCAGGTAGGCCACTGTCTGGCCTGCAAGGTCATTTCCCTAGCCAGGACCATATACCTGCGAGCAGTTATTCAACTCTTACGATAATATCAGAATACCTTTCTTCAAATTTATGGCAAAGAAGAAGTAATTAGGTGAATTCCAAATCGGTGCGTCAATAATAAATCTTTTAGGCCTGATAGGTACTTATTGTAATCCAGAAATTTAAAATGAATATAAGAGTAATTCCCTATAGTCTATTTTTATGTATGAGAGAGTATTAAAATAATAAAGCGTTCGTAATCCATAGGCGTATCACTTCTTTTAGTAGACAGTTAAAATATTTTTTGAAGTTATTCCTCGAGTATGCACTTATATTTTCACCTAATCAACCTGCTTATAACTTCTAAACAGCTGAAGGTAAAAAAGTGCAATTTTTTCTAAACTGTTTTATTTTTCCACAAGGTATGTTAAGAACATTGTGTCAAACGGGTTATGTAGGTATAAGGGTTTAAACTTTGACTTTTAAACAACGTTACGTTCATAAATAATAATTTTAATATAAAAACTACTTCTTACCTACAAATCCAAATCAGAATCGAAATCAGAAGATGAACTGTCGCAACCAATATTTACAATGAGTGGCTCGATCATTTCATCAGTAATATTGTCCAACTTCCATATTTTCTCTTCTTCTTTAATCGTATGATTTACTGCCTTTTCCCAGTTTTCAGGCTTCACATTATTTACAGCCTTCAAAAACTGTTTAACATCACTCATTTTAAAAGAATTATTTTTTCTTGAAACTTCTCCCTTTATCTGTGCCCATATCAGTTCAATCGGGTGTACTTCGCAATGATATGGTGGTGATCTAACCACCGTCATCCCACGATTTTTTGCAATTTTATCAATTTCATATTTTTTTAATTTCTTTTTATAAAGGGATCACAAATGATACAGTTCTTTTCTCACAAAACCGGGATGGAACTAAATATTCTTTGAATTTAGCCAATTCTGTAAATCTTTTTTTAACCACTTGGTTGTGGGAATTTTTTCTATAAGTCTCGAGTGATAACTTGCATTATCCATTACTATTATACAATTCTGAGGAAGAAGATCTATAATTTGTTCGAACCACTCTTTAAAGACATCAGCATTCATGTCCTCATGGTAGTCACCGGTACGAGTAGATTCAAAAGTCAATAAACCACCTTTAACAAAACCGTTTGAACTACCGATGTGTACTCTTATTAGTCTGCGCCCCTTTCCTGATGGTGGATTTAAACCAGTAGATAAATTATTTAAAAAAGCCTGTCTTCGACTTGTAACAGTTTCATCTTCCCAAAATTTATTTGGTTTATGTCCCTCGTTGATCCATGTTTCATCTAAATAAAATATATTTCTTCTTTGGTTTCTCATTTCTTTTATAGTCCTTAGGTAATTTCTTCTCCATACTACAATATCGCTTCTTTCTATTAAAATAGACTTTCTGGAATGCTTTTTCCATAGAAAACCTATTTCTTTTAAAAGTTTCCATAGTGTGCTTCGACTCATTTCAGGGTAAACCTTATCATCTCGAACCGTGGCAAGAACTTTGTCTACTGTCGGAAATTCTTTTCTAAAGAAGAACGCATGCACTTTCCTTCGAAGTCTTTCTTTCAAAAGATTTTCTAATTGAAATTTTGGTTTTCCTGGAGCTTTACGTGCTATTTGAAACTCGCCACATTTCTCTTCTTTAACAACTCTGTAAATCGTAGATTTCCCAACACTACTAACTAATTCCACTGTGTCATCAACACTTTTACAGAAATGTTTGTCTGTAAATGATTTAAAACAATTAAATATTAATGTTTTTTCATTAACTGTTAAAAGACCGATTTTTTGTCGTTTACGCGGCCCTTCCAAATTTTCCATGATCACACTAGAATTCACACTGCACCTTGCAAGTTGCAACTAAACGACATTTTGTAAACTGTCAAGAATACACAATTTGGACCTCCTTACTAAATGGAAAACCTATAATCGCATTTTCAGTGAAATTTGTTGGGAAGGTATTTATCTACTTATAATTCGATTACTGTAAGAAATTCTTGGAATTAAAATAATACAAAATTGGCAAATAGGTACTTATTGAAAATAATCTTAAGATACGGCTATGTAATCTTTAATACACAGGGCTTTTGGCCTGTCCAAACCTTTTTCTATTGTTCTGTACAGCTTATGTTTATAAAGGACCAATAAAAGACCGAAAACTTGTAATAGCTCAGGTACATTTATTACAATTTTAGGAAATATTTAGATTATTCTGTAAAAATATTTAAAACGACCGTACTAAGTTTTGCATTAGAAATGCTGTTTTATTACTCTCTCATACATAAAAATAGACTATAACAATGGTGCTGTCACTGATTGGAGAACTTATCTTCTTTCATGAATTTTAGTGAAACTTTGGCAGCCTATAATAAAATGTTTAATAAATGCAATGAGACATTTTCATTTGTCCTGTTAATTGAAATACTATTAAAAAATATGAAAAAGTGATAGTCACAGTTGCAGTTCAAAAAATTTTACAGCATTCTACATATATTTTTGAATATTCTTGCCAAATTTTAATAATCAATAATTTGGTGCTTTGTCTAACATCAAATACTAAATTATATAAAATTTAAAATAAATGTCTTTATATGAAGTCTTTATATAAAGTCACAAAATACCCATTTAAAACGCGTATGAGAAGATTTGTTTTTTCGTTAAATAATGTGTGAATACGACAAAATGGGCATGGGTTAGTTATGCATTCAATAAGTGGCCAGCAAACATATATGTATCATTTACATATACTAGTTCGGTGTTACATAACAAAGTAACTTACATGTTACATAATTAACTCACGTGATTACTGTGAAGAATGATCTAATTCTGTTATATAGCATATTTCAATTAATGATGATCGTGTCACTCGCCAAAAATTTCGATGCATTAAAATAGTTTGTACTCGTTGCTCCTCAATCGTAGATCAGGCTTAGATGGTATCTCCTCTTTTCTTTTAAAATCTTGTGCTGACACTCTCTGTTATCCTATTTCCCGTATAATGACTTCCTCCTTTAATTCTCACATCTTGCCATCTATCATCAGTGACTGCCGTATTCAAAAAGGGCAATAAGCTTGACCCAAATAACTATAGACCGATATGCCTTGTATCAATAGTTTGTAAAGTAATATAGTCCATAATATGTGATATGGTAACTGACTTTCTTGAAAACGAACGTGTACTTCCCACCCAACCACATGGATTTATCAGAGAACGATCTACCTTAACTAATCTCCTGCAGTCTGTCAATGACTAGACAAAAGCCTTAGATGCTGGTCTGCCTACAGATGTTATATACTTGGATTTTTCTAAAGCCTTTGATAGAGTTCCAAAGCACCAACTTCTCAAAAATATTGAACACCTAGGAATCCGAGGCAACACAATTTCGCGTAAGAGTTAGTAATAGTTTCTCTCAAACCAAATCCGTTGTTAGTGGAGTGCCTCAAGGATCAGTCGTTGGCCCCCTAATTTTTCTATTATATACTGCTGATATTTCTGTGCACATAAAAAGCTGTTGCTCCTTCTACGCAGACGATACAAAAATCTACGCTTATCCATCGTAGGGACGTCAGAAACCTAGAAACATACATAGGACTTAAATGTTAAATATTAAAAAAGTTTTCCATATGGTTCCAACTTAAGTAGACACTGTATGACAAATACAAAAAAATGTTATAAAATAAAGTTATTTTGAATTAAAAGTTATATTTAAATATATAATTATAGCCATATAGCATTAAAAATTATTTAATCTATAACTACAAATCATTTATAATTTAACACGTAAATAATCACCTAACCTATTTGCATATTTAAATATAACTTTTAATTCAAAATAACTTAATTTTATAACATTCTTCTGTATTGTAAAAAATAAGGCACTTTATTCTTAAGTAAAATTCATACTTTTTGGCAAATCTCGTATATGGCTTAAACAAATTGATATATGATGGTTGTGTTTTAAGTTTTAGACCATACAGAACTTTTTATCACGAACAATTTTTTTCTTAAAACCAATAATAAAAAAGTTTTCTATATGGTTTCAACTTTAAGTATATTTCGGAACGGACAGACAATTGAGACAAGTCATTATAAAAACAAATGTTCTTCTTACCGATATCTTTCATTTGGCAAATTAGCAAGGTAAAATTGCTGTAATGCTATTTTGGTAAAAAAAAGTTTAAATTTGGACCAATATTAAAAAAAAATGGTTTTGTGAAAGTAAACTTATAATACTTTCCATAGACTACAGTGGGAAGTGTATAATAATATTATTAGAATATTCTACAAAAAATATTTAAAATACTAAAATGGGGCTGATGGTATATATCCCGAATTTCACCCCCTACAATATTATAATTATTTTGGGCTAAGAAAAATGATCATAGAGCGGTTTTCTCTTCGTCACATGCTATTTGCGTCATTCGAACTGAAATAGGAATTATTAATGTCATGAAAACGTTGCAGAGCCAACAGCTAGAATAATTTTCTGGTCGTTGAAATGTATTAATTCTATTTACCTCGGACAAGTAACCTTTAAAACGAAAAAATCGAAACGATCACAATGACCTTTTAGGCCGGTGCAAATCGTATACCAAAGGAACTTGTTCTAGAAATAAAAATGATAAAAGCAATGGATGATATTCATTCCACTCACATGTGCAAACGCGGGTCAAAAAACTTGCAATGACTTCTTTAATGACTGTTTCAACAATCATTTTCAACGCAGCATCGTCGAGATTTGTCGGCACTTTGGATATAAAATCTGTTAATTAAGGACATTTTTTTAGATGTCCTTATAACATATATCAAACTATGATCCTTAGTAGAGTAGATTTTTTTAATATTACAATCCCTTATTAGTAGAACACCCAATGCAATCACAAAATTTTTTAGATAACGTTCTAGAGGTTCTAGTTTTGACTTACCACAATATATACAAATATCAAATGGATCAAACTTCATTTTTAACCGACTTCAAAAAAGGAGGAGGTTCTCAATTCGTCGGTATATTTTTTTATCAATTTTAATGAAACCGAAAATTGGCCAAAACTGTAAACTATTTTATATCAAAAACCTCCTTAGGCATTACATCTATTTCATCGTAATTTTGTATTTTGGAATAAGGCACCAATATCGTAGAGCTTCCTAGAAAAATTTAAAACCAAAAAAAAATTAATAAGACTAACTTAATAAATTGTTCCTTTCTTCCTGTAATTCTGGTTCTGACGCACTCCTGCTTTATGCCCTTCTCTGACTCCTGCTCTCCCTTGTTTCCTGTTATCATCTCTCCTGCTATGACTTCTGCCTTGGATTTTTTCTCTACCTTTTGCTACGCGTTTCTCCTTTAATTGTTCTCCACTAGCTCCTATTTCTGTTTCTTAAATGCTGTTATGTGTAATATACTTCAGTTATACACTATTCTGCTACTGCTATTAGTATCTTCTCATAACTCAATTACCAAATAATGATTGAAAGTTATACAGACACTAGAAATATAGAAAAGGAGAGTGTTCAAAAAATTTAAGAAAAAATATCGGCTTTGGAAAAAAAGAACAAATAACGAAATTAGTGAGTTATATAAAGACTTGAATAAAACAAATTTTGAGGATGCGAAGAAAAAATACTGGATACTAAACTAGAAGCGAAGAAAAGAAAGGGACTACCAAAAGATATATGAGGAAAGAAGGTTGAAGAGGACATTAAGAGATTGAACGTAGTCAAATGGAAAAGAAAAACTAAACAAAAGTAATTATAAACAAAGCCATGCGCCTTCTAAGGCCTTGGTGCTTAGTGTTATATATTACAGTATTCTAGAACCTAAAAAGGTAAGGAGATATTTTTGTGCGATACCGTTTAGAAAAGGTTAGCGGCCCTTTTTCTATTGGTCTTTAAAATTTGAGGTTGTGTTTGGAAGAGTTGTTTTGTAGAATAGTTGCTATTCTTGAGTATTTTAAGACGTAAGTTCATCAATTAGTGTTGATGTTTTAAAACATTTATTTTGTATTTATACTAGATAGGCATTTTCAAATAAAACAACGCTCTAGATCAGGGATTCCCAAACTATTTTGGGCACGAGACCTCTTTTCCAAAATGAACTGATACCGCAGACCTCCATAGCCAAATTACTTCAAAAGTGTCAATTATTAAAAAATTAATTATTAATACAAATTAAGTAAAATACTTAAGTAGGTAATTATTTAATATAACAAAGTAAAGATAAAAATGAATTCAGTGCGAAGAATAAACCTGGTGACTTTTTACCAATCTAGCTAAATCTGGTTCAGTATTGCCTTAAATCTCCACGTTAGCTGATTTACAAACGGTTTTTTTTTGTTTTGTCAAAATGTTTATAACAACACTCAAGCCTTTTTCGACTAGGTATGCATTAAGGTGTCTATCAGTAATGTTCTACAATACATGATACTGTGTTTCAATGTTGAGCCGCAACCAGAACTTCTGATAGCCTTGGTTGAACTTCTGCTTAAGCTCCTCGTCTGTGCTGATGATGATCAACTCTTCTTGCATTATCAAGTTGGCTTCTTCTATGGCTGTGGTATTATACGGATTTTTTATCCATTGAGGAGTTTGTAAATTTAAGAGATTCTCAAATCTCTTAGTAAAATTCTTATGTAATGCTTCCAAGTGAGTCATATATGATAATATAACATCGTCTTGAAGCATTTCTGGTAATATTGACAAATGCGAAAACTGTAAATATTTTTCTTTCAAATTTGGATCTTTTTCTTGTAAAAACTGCAACACATATTCAAAAACTTCAGTGCGCAGAAATAACAGAATGAAGACTTCGTCATTTTCCTCGCATGGCTGAGCAAATAACTGAAAGTTCAAAGAATTGCTTCTAATCTTGTTCATAGCATTTATAACATATTGTAAAGTCTGGTGCAATCTAGGAGGGGGTCTATATTGACCATTTTAAGAATCCCTGGCCTAAAGCGTGTTCTCCTTAACACTGTCTTTCAATGTCCACTTGACTATATATAGCCCTGGAAATATTTGTTTGCCTTTTAATTGCCTCGTGTTTTTGTATACCGTATGATGGGGTAATTTTAGAAATGCGGGGTTATTTGGGAAATTGTGTTTTTCTTATTCAATCTGGCAACGATGTGTAATCATGGCGTGTGACGCCAACGAACGTTGGAGGTTGGAGGGTTCTCAGAGAAGACCGCGAAAAGCCAGTCAGTAGTCAGTACTTGTTGCGGGCTGGTAGAGGTAAGTTTAGTAGCTCTAGACGCCGGCAAACCACGCATTTTTTTTTTAGAAAATAAATATGGTCAAACTTTCACTACTGCACACTAGTAAAACTGAGTGAATGCAGCTATGACTTTGCAAAAAAGTTTGTGTGGGTGTTGTTACTCAGAAATAATACGTATTTTAAGGACAATATATATTTAAAAAAACCATGGGGTTTTTCGGTGAGCGGGGCAATTTTGGACGAGATATTTTTTATTCTTCCAAAATAGCCTCGCTTTTCCAAAATAGCCCCATTTTCTAACATAACCAAAGAATTTGCTTCTTTGGGACAAAAATCTCTTCTGGTCCCTAAAATAAAAATGGTTCGCACTTACGTAAAAACTTTAACCCATTCACGAAATGGTAAAAAATACTCGTACAGAAACTATACGGAAGAAGCCTTCCAAAACGTCATACGTAATATTCAGTATAATGGTCTGAGCCTTGATAAGGTTTCTAAAAAATATAGGGTGCCAAGGTCTACCCTAGCTTTACGAGCTAAGACAAAAAGCACTTTTCTTACAGCAGGAAGGCCTTGCATTTTAACAAGCGACGAAGAAAAAGTGCTGGTTGAATATCTAAACGTGGTTGCTTCCTGGGGCTTTTCATTTGACATTACTGACTTGAGGATATTAATCAAGTCTTATCTTAATAACAATCTACCCGGTCGAGATTGGGCTTCAAACTTTTTGAAGAGAAATAAAAATTTTCTTTGACAATGCCCGAGATATGTTGAATACCACAGACCCGTCTCTAATAATAAATTTTGACGAAACCAACCTGACTGATAACCCAGGGGCAAAAATGTATATTCAAGAGAGGCACCAAGTACCCTAAAAGGGTAGTTAACTCCTCGAAGACTGCCATAAGCATAATGTATGCTGGAACTGCAGATGGGCAACTTTTGCTTGAATATGTAGTCTACAAGGCAGATCATATGTGGGATAGTTGAACTCACGATGGACCTGCAAGAACCCGTTACAATCGGTCTCGAAGAGGCTGGTTTGATGCCGTCTGCTTTGAGGATTGGTTTTATAGCATTGTTGTCCCTTATTTAAGAAACAAGGATAGAGCTGAGGTTTGTTCATAACCTAGAGATTCAAGATTTTGCTATTTGAATAATAATCCCCATTTTTTTTATTGCAGATTTTAGTTGGCGACAACCTATCCTCACATTTTTTACAGAAAGTATTACAAACATGCCAAGAAATGAACATATCTTGTATCTGCCTACCCTCTAACTCAACTCATCTGATGCAACCCCTTGATGTGGCATTCTACGCTCCTCTAAAGAAGTATTGGCGAGCGATACTTACCGAATGGAAGAAAACAGGAGGGCGTAAAATGTCTACGTTATTAAAAGATATATTTCCGCAGCTACTAAATAAACTTCGTCAAAAATTGGATGAAAATGGTGAAGCCTCCAAAAATCTCATCAGGTTTCCGTAAAAATGATCCACATCCATTCGATCCTGCCGAGCCAAAGCAACGACTTCCCCTGAACCTGAAGCAGCAGACGCCGAAGGTACACATAATGTTGGTTCTACTGCTGTGGTTGACATTTTGAAAGAAATGCGTCATAGAAGCACCATCACAACAAAAACAGAGACGCAAGAGAGTTTCAGTAGAGCCTGGAAAGAGTGTGTTAGCCACTCATGTTGTTGCTTTAACCAGTGCGATTCCAAAAAAAAAATAGTTGCTAAAAAATTGAAACTTAAAAAAAAAGAAGTCAGCGATACCATCATCGTCTTCTTCTGACGAATCTAATGTAACATATGAACCCGATGAAGTAGGCGATAGCCCCGAGAGTTTCGATGACTGAGATCAATCACCAAATAGCAGTAGCAGTGATGATGATATGCCATTGATACATTTCAAAGAAAACGTACCACCTGCAAATTCTTCGATTGAACTTAAGAAACCGATTGTAAATGACTGGGTATTGGTAGAATATAAAAGAAAAATGTACCATGCTATTTCATTGGGAAAGTAGTTTCAATTTCAAAAAACTAATTCAGAGTGCTCGTACATAGTAGATTAAAAAAAAAAAAACAGAACGATTCCTAACACCAGATGTAAAAGATATAGACGATGTTCTTGAAGAACATATAAAAAAAATACACCAGAGTCCAAAAATAAATGGCAAAGGAAGAAGAGTATTTTTTAAATTTAATGAGACTTTATCGTCTTATAATTGCCAATAACATCCTATATTTACTACGCAGATACTTCCTGGTTGAGTGCCGAATTATGTTAAAAGGCTGAAGAAACCAAATTTAATTTAAGTTTACGTTGTTTTTTAGAATTTGTACTTATGTTTATTAAATGTTCTCGATTTTTTTATATCCCCGCTCTATGGGGTTAATTTGGATAGACCTTCAAACATTTTTATAGGACCTCCTATAAAAGTGGGTCGTATTTTTTATCATGGTAATAGCTTGTATGTAGACCTATCCAAACTCGATATGAAACTTATTTATCCTTGGACGCTTTTTATGGTACATCCAAAAAGGTCCGTAAAAAATCTATAATAACCCCACTTTACGGTATAAAAAAAACATTTACAATATGGCGCTGAATATGACGTCACATCATTGTACTTTTCTGTAATGGAACAGACTCTAACCAATACATAATACATTCATAGTGACTAGCGCATCAAAAAATCAAAATGACATGTATATAGGTCAATATAAGGATCACCGTTGGAACAGTTTTAAAATTACTACCTGTATATTACAATATTGTACAATACAACAATTTTCAGTACCGTTATTTTAAATGTCTTTTGTTGAAAGTTTTATTATGCTGAAAGCACATCGCTTAATTGTATCTAAACAACTAGGTATTTTGTTGTGATGGATCTCGGAAAATATTTTTACACCTCAATATAAATCGAAAAAAAATTCCATCGAAAGAATTTCCATCTAATATATGATAAGTACAAATTCGCATCGATACAATTCACAATTTACAATTTATATGGAGATTAATTCAAATTGGATCATATTATTAGTGTATGTAGAGCACATTTTGTATTACAATGCGAGCTTGTAACGTGAACTATTTTTATTATTGCATATAATTAATGGGTATACAACGCCTGCATTAAGATGACATTTTTTTTAATGGAGAAGATTCCGCTTTGATGTATTTTAATTGTTCAGGTGGGATCGTTTTGTTATCGAAAACCGTATCTGTACCTTCGAACCATAACAATGGTATCATTGGTGCCTACCTAGGTCAGGTGACATTAGCAAAATATAGAACAAGTAAATATTATGTTTTATATTAAATAAAATATTCTCATTTAAAAGGACCATTGTATTTATTTATTATAAATTGAGTTTATCCTTTAGAGATTCATAGTGAGCCGTAACTACAAGGAAAAACAGGAGATAAAGGTTTTAAAGTTAAATTTGATTTCAGAATTGACCAGCGTTTAGTAGAAGCTGAAAAAAATACAAACAGTTCTTGAACTAAAGAAACAAATTGATTCGATTTTGCGACATCATTGACGGCTAAATTTAAGCTATGATTGCAACAAGGAACAAAGAAAGCTCGCGGATTCAAATCCAAAATTTATTTATTATTAATTGTGAGAGGTGACAATTTAAAATAATATTTTATTTTAAAAAGTATTCTGAGAGGAGAATAATGGTTCCGATGAAATATTAGTGTAGACTAGTAGTGTGAAAAAGGATGATAGAAATGAGGGAAAATAATAAAGAAAAGTAAAAAAGACATTTGTAACAAAAGCATGAGTGATAGATAGACCAGTGATGATGCAGAAAACAGATGAGGTGACACAAATAGGAAGTTAGAACAACGTAAAAGAGATGGTAGAGAAGAAATTATCAAAAGACTACAGGAAATTGAATAGTTACAGAAAGAGGAATACATACCCTCGCTTATTTGAAATAAATGTCAAACGCCGTTATTTACCAAGTGATTTTTTTTAAATTTTAGGAGTTAATTTACTTCATACTTCTAAAAAAAAGTGTGGGAGCAGATAACCATAACTTTTTAGATATTAGTTAGATGTAACCACTCCCAAAATTTCATGCTTTTATCTTTAGCCGTTTGAGCGCACAACAAAAATAAAGGTTTTTGTTCTAAAACTTGCTAAAAATAAATAAAATATTTGTTAACCCTGGTCGAAACTCTCACCAGTGCCGTGGCGAGCGAGCTTGGATGTGTTACATCTTTCTGAGATTCTGGATTTTTATGTTTTTGACAGTATGTCTGTTTTACTTTCCTCCTGCATTTTTTAAATAATTTTATAAATTTAAATGAACATTTAGTGTATATTTTTGTCAATATATTTTAAAAGCGGATTTGTAATTATTATTATACAAACTTCAAAGGTAAAAAAAGAAAATACAATATATTTGGCTGATGCAGGCGCTTTTATCAAGAATAAAGTTTTCCGAGAAATCAACAATATCTTATTCCAAAACAACAATCTTAATCTTTTAATCCCCTAATTAAAAAACAATTATAGTTTTATAAAACTTTATAAATCTATGTAGGACATTAGGTTATTTTAATGTTCAATAAAACTTTAAAGTGTTATTGATTGACACTGATCTGGTTTAATAACAATGTTTTGAAGAATATTGATAGGGGTTGAAGTATCAGCTATCTGCGAATGGCAATGGTATCAAGATAGGTGATTCATGATCTAAATGTATATATATTTCGTGGCTCGGATTACATTGTGCATTATGTAAAATATATTTGTAGACTGAAGTGATTTTTTTGTGAGTTTTGAACTTTTATTGTAAAGAAATTGGAAAAAAGAAAAGTATTGCCAAATTGGGCAAACGGCGATATGTCCAATCCAGAATGTGGTAAGTACCATGAGTAACATTTTTACATTTTGATATTTCTACCCCTTTTTACTTTCCCTTAATTATATTTTTACTTTCCTATATGTATACAGATATAAGGAAAGTATAGGAATCATGATTTTTTTCGACCTCGAGTTTTCGACGGATTTTTACGTTTTGAGGTCCCCTGAATCCGTTTTGACTATTTTCGCGATGATGTCTGTGTGTGTGTCTGTGTGTCTGTGTGTGTGTGTGTCTGTATAACGCATAACTCATGAACCGATACACAGAAAAACACCAAATTTTAAACTTAAGCTTTGTTTCAGCGTCCAATGAGCTGATTAGATTTTGGGCAGTGTCGGAACATCTGGGGGGGTACTTTATAGGTGGTCATTTTTATATTTTATGGAATATATCTGTTATTTACGTTTGGAGAAGAAAATTCTTCAAATAAAAGTTACTTCTAATATAATTATCTATAATTTTTGTTTTATGCAAAATTTTCCTAAAATGGTCCGTATTCGAGAAATTTGACAAAATGTAAAAAACATAATTTTTTATAAAAATTGTTCAAATAAAAGTTGTTTATAATATAATTCTCTATAATTTTTGTCCTATACATAATTTCTCTAAAATGGACCGTATTCGAGATATTTGAGAAAATGTGTAAATTTCGAAATTTGAAGAAAACTCAAAAACGGATAAAGGAAAAAACATTAAATTTTAAACTTAAGGTTTATTTCGGCCTGACGTGAAATGATTAGATTTTGGACAAAGTTGGAACATCTGGGGGGGTACTTTATGGGAGGCCGTTTTTATATTTTATGGAATATATCTGTTATTTATGTTTGGAGAAGAAAATTGTTCAAATAAAAGTTACTTCTAATATTATTATCTATAATTTTTGTTTTATGTCAAAATTTCCTGAAATGGTCCGTATTCGAGAAATTTGACAAAATGTGCAAAATTCTGATTTTTATGAAAATTGTTGAACTAAAAGTTGTTTGCGATATCGATTTCTATAATTTTTGTTTATACATGATTTTTCTAAAATGGTCCGTAATGGAAAAGTGCTAAATTTAAATTTTTCTGTATTTTCGTTTTCAATGAATATCTATAGAAAAATGTTTCGAGGTAGATGTATGTGTAAAATGTATATATTTAGTTTATCCTCTAAACATTTATAGAGATGCTGCAATAGGTTGTACAAAATAACCGGAAAATGCCTATAATAACTAGATAGGAAAGTCATGTGTTGGACACATCAGATTTTTTAAATTATATTATTGAGGGGAAGTATTGTGATCGCCCAAAATTTTGACCTCGTGATTTTGATTGATTTTCACGTTTTGGAGGGCCCTGGGTCCGAAAAACATGTCTGTGTGCCTGTCTGTCTGAAACTTACGTCAATGGTTTAGAAAAAACGGCTAAATAGATTTTCACCAAAAATCAAATGGGTAATAATCTTTAGGTATTTATAGTTCCGGTGACAATGCCACCCTATGGTATTTTTAAGTTTCCACCTCCCATTGTCCACGAGAGTGGTGAGGGGATCTTTTTAACTTCGTCCGATTTAGTTTAAAATGGTATGTGATGGCATTCGATATCAATAGGTATAAGTTTATTTTTTTACTTCTACGTACGTAAATTTGAAATAAATTTATGGTTTTGGTGACGATACAATAATATGGCTCAAAATTAATAGGAAAAACGCCTTGCAACAATGACGCGTTACCCGAAATGCAAAGATTAAAAACCCTAGCCTAAGTGTGCGTGACTAAAAATTTAAAAATAATTTTTATAAAAAACTTTTTAAGCACAAGCTTTTATTAAATGCACTCAAAAGTAAAAAACAATTTTTTTGATTTCTGATACCATAATAAAAGCGATGGGCGCAAATTGAAACAATTTCATATTTTAAACCTACAATTTAAATTTTATTTTGCGCCCATCGCTTTTATTATGGTATCAGAAATCAAAAAAATTATTTTCTACTTTTGATTGCATTTAATAAAAGCTTGAGCTTAAAACCTTTTTTATAAAAATTATTTTATATAATATCACGAACAAATAAAAAAATCACAAGTGAAAATACGAACTTTATTAGGAAGTACATACGTGCATTGCATAGGACAAAAACCATCTTATTTTTTCTCTTCGACTACATTATTATCAACCCTCAAAAATGAAATCGAGGACCAAGACCTGTCACCATCTCTTAGTCTAGATAGGAATGGATATAATATGTAGGAACGTTACATATATCAACTGCATTACTTATAAATATTTGTTTGCTCTTTACAGGTAACACTTGTATTGGAAATGGACACTGGCAATTGGAGGAATTTACTTCTGTTTTAAATATGCCAGCTCTAAATCCCGTCCAGTACAACACAGTTTTTATTCACACACAAATAATTACAAGTAACTGCGAATTATACTTAGTAAAAACAATTCAATGCATAATGTATGTAAATAAAAATGAAAACACCCACAAAAGGATTAGGTACCTGAGCGTGGGCATGAATTTCATTTTTTAAACAACAAACTGATACAAAATTATAATATAAAAACAATTAATTATAAAACATTATATATAAAATACTACTTACTACAAAATATTCTTAAATATAATTTAAATTTTTTATAAAATTTTTTTAGACTATAACAAGCACCATCGGAATTTAAAAATTGTTTTAGTTTAATAAGAGGTATCCCTGAAATCCATTTTATAACTTTTTTTTAAATAAAGAACGAGAGTTAATTTTTTTGATATCGGAAGGAATATCGTTATATAACTTTGGACCCAAATATGTAAAACATGTTTGTCCAATTGTTTTTTCTACTCGAGGTATAGTAACAGAATCGACTTTATATCTCGTATTGTACGTATGAGTGATATGTCTGTTCTCTTTACTGATTTTGTATTGATTTAACAGTAACACTTTAGTATACAGCTGATACATGTTAAATATTTGTGTTTCTTGGTAAAGTGCTGTAGAAGGGTAAATTCGAGGTTTATTATACATATATTTTATTATGGATTTTTGAATTTTTTGTAGATTTTCTAAAAGAACTATTCCAGCAGACCCCCATGCTATGAGTCCGTAATATAAATGAGATTCTACAAGTGCATAATATAATATTTTTAAGTAATTAATATGTAAAAATGTTGATAGATTTTTAAATTTATGTACTACAAGACGTAGTTTCTTTATTACATAATTCACATGTGCGTCCCATTTCAAATGACAGTCAATGTATACACCTAGATACTTTATGTTATTGACAGATTGAATATCTATTGAATGTTTCTGATCTATTTTAATTTTTAGTTTTTTATAGGGTGGTAAGTTATTACTGTAAGATGAGAATGGTACGTAAAATGTTTTATTATAATTTATTGTCAAAGCCTTGTAATGGAAAAAATTGACAATTTTTGGAAAGTCTGCCTCAACGGTATTCTTTAGTGACTCCCAATTACTTGATTTATAGAAAACTGCGGTATCTTCGGCAAAACGGACCACTTCACCTGCGACGTGTTGTTCAAATAAATCATTTATATATATGTTAAATAGTAGTGGACCGAGTATTGTTCCTTGAGGAACACCACAGGTTATAATCTTAGGATCACTTAAGGTACCGTTAATATCGACTAATTGTGTTCTGTTATGAAGATAGCTCTTCATTAAATTGTAGACTACGCCCCTAAACCCAATGTGTTCCATTGTTTCTAAAAGTTTTTGATGGTTAACAGTATCGAATGCTTTTGCGAGATCAACAAAGATGCAAAGTGACCGTTGTTTTTGGTCTATTGAATTATTGATTATTTTTGTCAATCTCGCAATAGCATCTGAAGTTGAGGTGTTTTCCCGAAACCCATACTGTTTGTTTGACATGACTTCATATTTATTTAAGAATGATAACATTCTCTTTTTAATTATTTTTTCAAAAATTTTTCCTAGGCATGGTAAATCAAACAGGTAAGCAATGCCGAATAATGATCAAAACTTATTTTAAAATAAAAATACTTACCTTATTGACGTAATACGAGAACCCGTGAAAAATCTCAAACTCGGCAAAATCACGTGGTACGTCGACCTGCTCGCATGGAGCACACTAAATTTTCGGCAACATGTCCTAGGTTACCTAGCACGCCTTTAACGGTGAGTGTATGTGCTATAAACGTATTAGCCGAGAAAATTTAAATGCTATGTCGTTTTACCCGTGTATGTCATTTTGTACATATTTCCCCTACTTTTTCATCCAACATCTCTAATATACTTCCACGGAATACAGATGAGCGCCTATGTGAACATGAGTATAAGTTGAGTAAAGAAAATTTTAAAACACGTACCCGGCAATATAGTTTTTTATACTTGGAATAATTTACCCTCAAGTGTTGTTCGCGCACAGTCAGTAAATGTATTCAAAAACCAACTGTCTTTGTTATTGAACTTTGTAATTTTGGGCTTAATAGGATTCATTCCTCAGTCCTAATTTGTTTGTAATAATAATATGAAAGGAAGAATTTAGATATAATCAGTTAGTGGAGAAATAAAATAGATATGCTGCAAGTTTTCAGAATATGATTGGATAATAGTAGATATTTTAATGGTAGAGAAATCTATAGGAATAGAGATGATAGAGATATGAATGACATGGAGAGAATACAGGATAACAGAGAGAGTATATAATAGGGAATATCGAAATCAGCAGGAGAACCTCAGAAGGAACAACAGGATTAGAAGGATGAGTAATGTACGAGAATCAGAATTATAGCGATATGATAAAGAGACCGCTCTCAAACCAAACGCTCCTTACTAAGTTTTACGTGTGGTACCAATAAGTTTACGATTTAAATAATTTTCCTTATTTACCCATACTACCATTGACATATCATGTAGATTTTAATAGCAACACTCAGAAACAGAAATTCACCTGTAATTAGAACACAAATTACATCATGCTGCTCATTTACAAAAAAAAATATTTAAAGTAATATAACCCCCTCTTCTCCTCAATAAAATAATCTAGCTAAGCGCTTGATGATTGTGTCTAGTGATAATTTAAAAACATAAATCTTAAGATCATAAAAAACTTCCGTTCCGGTTACATTTTTTTTTTCGATCCGATCTTGATTCAAAAGAAAAAGAACAAGTTCTGATTTTTAAAATGCGTTTTTAAACGCCATCATTAATACACCATAAAAAGACGCAATTATGTAAATTGCATGCGCGAGCACGTGAGCGAGACAATAAGTGGCTAAGCCTCCGGCCTCCGGCAACGTATCGCTAATTCGAAAACGGATCGCGGATTTTTTTTTAGGAAACGTCTAGCAGTTTAACAGCCGATTCGTTGAACCCCAGCAGTGCCAGTGGTTGGCCTTAGATTTTCATAAAAATGGTTGCGTTGCACCCGCGGTAATCGACCTCTGATGCCGATCTTGAGGTTCGAAGCTTCAACGCTGCTGGCAGGATCTTAATCTGGTTGCTGGTTAAAGGATTCTTTACTTTTTACGAGAGAAAGACAGAGAAAAACGAGAAGCGAATTTTAAAAATTTTATAGCGATCACATGGCGCTATCATCTAGGGTCAATCTCCCCTGATGATGCGTTCGATCCATTCTGATTATTCTGTTAAGGTTTTTGTTTTTTTTTTCAATTACTTTCATAAATAAAATGAATACACAACCCAATCAATAATATATATACAGGGTCTCCCATTAGTGTGGAAGTCCAATACGAGAAAATTTCTAATACAAAAGTTTTACGTAAAAATATTTTCCAATATACAAGATACCCCCAAAAAGCAAAGCAACATAAAAATATTTGATTTCAAATGGGACACCCTGTATTTTATTTTATTTTTGAATTCTAGTAAAAAATTTACGTATTTTTCTCTAAATTCAATTGTTTTCATTCGAAAATTAACTTTTTTACACTTTGACAAGCTGTAGTACCCAAACGCTTTATTTTACATTATCAGAGACAACAAAGACGTGTAACTTAATAGAAAATTTTTTTCGGTAGTCCATTTAAATTACATATATGACTTTCTTTCTCTTTTACATTGATCTTTACATATATTTATTTATCTCCAATAAAACTAACACCAATCTTAGAGGTCGCTGATGTTGCTGGTTTTTTGACTTCGACGTATAGATTAGAACTGACAACTGACATTGTTATGAATGTTGTTATGAACGTGTGCATTTTATTAAAATTAATTTAATTTGGGCCTCGTCTATTTCTTTGAGTCTGATTTTGTTGTTTAATTAATTTTCTTTGGGGGGAAATTTCTGGAACCAAACTCGCGTTTTTGTACACGTTTCTTTTTAGAGGTAAGTAATTTCCAATTTATTAGAAAAACCACTGTATAATGTGTGTGTTTAATAATATATTACAAAATGGCTATAGTGAATTGGAACAGAGATCCATTGTTACAGCTACTTTTGTTCATTAAGTAGGTAGATGAATGTTTCGACAGCTTTAATGGCAACACAAAGTTCCCACCTACTAGAAAAGAAGTAAAATGTAATAAGTAAAAAATCTCTGCACATGTAGTATTGGCAAAGGACTTTTGAAATGATTAGAGATTGGCTATTTCTTACATACACCTACCTTTAATAGCCACTCTAGTGTAATGTAAAAATAAAAAACAATAATTTACAACTATCAAACGACAGCATACAACAATAACAAAAGATTGTGCCTACCGATGCTGCGCCATATTAATAGTATCAGAAAAGGATTATATTAAAAATGATAGGGCTTAAATTGCTCCAGAACAACCGTCGACTCAATTAAAGCCGTTTTAAAGCGCGGACCTTGTGAAAAATTCGCGTCGCACCACTGACCTAAGTCACACTGGTGCGGTCGGTGCGGTTATTTCGGTAGCGCCTTGAACCTCGATTGAAGGTGTAGTAACGCGGCTTTTGGCGATACATAACACATAAGTAGTGCATTATATTCTCGTGGTATTCCACCGATTACATTGGAATGGTAAGAAGTGCATGTAGTTATCGAATTAAAATTGGGTAGCGATGAAAAATTTCTTAAATATAGCTGGGATGGGATTAATCAGTCGAATGTGAGGCTATTTTTAGTTTCGGACCGCTTCGTTATGCCGGCCTGACCTTGATTCGGTTTGTTAGGTTATGTGATATCGCTGTTGCCGCGGCTAATCGAATTATCTTTAACGTTAAGGAGTTTCAATTTAGTTTTAACCAATGAACCGGAGTGGGGTAGAATGCTTGTCAATAGGCTTGAGATGCGACTCTATGGGCAAAGACAGGTTATTTTTCATCTCACTCGGGAGTATTTATAACAACCATTTTCTATTTCACTTTGTTGTTGTCTGATCCACCAGCTTGTGGATTGAACAATAACAATGTAAAACAGAAAATGGTTATTATAAATACTCCCGAGAGTGAGATGAGAAATAAAAATGGCTGCGCCCATAGAGTCGCATCTTGTTCTATTGATACAATATGCACATTGGGTTTCTACCCTACTCCAGTTCATTGGTTTTAACTAATGGTATACTAGTAAGAGAGCCTACTGTAAATTTCGGTTGTCATCTAATAACGAAATGAAATATACTTTATCAAACGGCACCTGTACCAATCACTATCCTGAGCAAACTGGTTAAAATTAAAACAATTCATTTCGTATATAAAAAATCACATAACCTAGCTTTTAAACATGAAATATTTATTAATTTCACCTACCTCATAAACCATGTGTATTTTCCCAACGTTTCTGCCATTTATTTAACCCCTCCAAAAAAATATGATTTCTCGAACTCCGCAAAATACGCTTCAGTCTCGACGATAACCTCCTCGTTAGAGCTGAATTTTTCCCCCGAGCCCCGAGCAAAATGAGAAAGGAGTACCTTAGGCAATAAATTGATAGAAAAGCATCTTTTCTTTGGATATCCCAAGCGCCACATGTGGTTGGTAAAATGTGTTCTACTGATCGGAGCAGAATAGCCGGAAGAAAACTGAAATTTATATTAAATAATAAGCGGATATTAGTAAAAGGTGATATAGAACTTACATGGCAAATTTTCGCCGTAAGAACGTAGTTTTTTAATAAAAACTTTTCAGATTTTTCAACAAACATGAGAAAACAAGTAAATGTGGTGGAACTCATCTAGCGATTTGAAACGAATACTATACTACATGGAACTTTAAATCAAATTAATATCAGGATCAAATTAGTAAAAATTGACAGTAGTACATCAAGCCAAATAGTGGCACCTTCCGGTCTTCCACAAAGCTCTTACTTAGGACCCTTGTTGCTTCTACTATTCATCAATGACATTCCAATGTAAAAAACGTATATAATCTAAATTCCATCTACTTTTAGGTTTTAATTTCTTCATATACAAATTTTCATCATTACTTTTATCTCTTGCCAATAGGTTTGCTTCTTTTCTATACGTCTGTCTATTTTATAGAATTTTATTAATTGTTTCATCACAGGTCGTCACTAGTCTGCCTCTTTTTCTTTTAAATGGTCTTTTTGTCTTAATTTTCTGTTTAACTGGTCTCTGTTTATTCATTCTAACCTAAATGTTTGTAAAATATAATATAATGAATGGCAACAGCGCTGAGTGAACTTAACGAAAAAGCAAAACATTAATTTGGCTATTTATATACATAGTCTGATAATGAATTAATATAAACATTATTTCTTGGAAATCGTATTCCAATTAGCAGAATTTGAGAATTGTTTGTTTAGTATGTTAAGACTAGTACGAATTTAAATTATATTTGTTGTTGAAAAGTTTCAAAACATAATATACTGCAGTAAATGAATTAGGGATCAAAAATGTAACTATAATTATATTTGATTGCAAAAAATACAAATAATACCAATTCTATAATAAATATATGAACTAAATAAACAAATAGATATACATTTTTCAGAAAATAATTTTAAATTATTGACAATAAACTGAAATAAATTTATAAAGAAGACATTTTTTTGTTTCTAAGATTCCATTATAGTCACTTAGTTTTTCGAAAAACAAAAAACAAACAAACATTAACTATTTTTATTGTAGCTACTTCTATTGATTAGCATGTTGTTTTCTTTTCCATATCTGCTTTTTTACGAATTCCAAAAAAGTTAAATAACTTGGTAACCAAACCATTTCCTAGTTGTTTTATTTTCGTTTTTATTAATCTAAATTTTATTTCTGTAAATCCACGCATTAATCAAATATTTAAAAACAGGAAACGATCTACGATTTACATAAAAAAACTAAATGTTACATAATAAAGTGAGAAATCAGAAACAATGATAAAGCACAACTAAATAACAGAATGAAATTGATAGGGGAAGATAGAGCAAATAAATGAATTGATACAAAAATGCATTAAGTATTATGCAACAAAAAATTGAATTCCCGTTTCAAAGATTAATTACTGTTTAGAAATACTTGTAAAAAAAATACCTAAATATTACAAACATTACAAAAGTAATTCCAGTTACTTTCATTTAAAATACAAATCGTGAACTACTTAACCAAGAAAGTCGATTGATCTTTTGCCAAATTTATATTTTTCGGCATTTATTACATTTACATAATTATTTTAAAGGGTTAAATTCTAGAACATTACTTAAAAGCTTCATTTACTTTATTCTCCGTTTAATCGTCCTTAATATACTATTATTCTCCTTTCTCTCTTAAGATAAGAAAAATACTTTTAAATATAAGGTTAACTTAAACGCACGCTATTCTTTGAACTGATTTTTATTTCACAAACGTCCCATTTTATCAAAGGAATACATAAGGTAAGATCCTGACCTTACAAGGTAACAAAATATAGACCAATTTCATAAATAACAACATGTCTCTACAGAAGATGCTATGATAACACTACCTACCAAACTACTAACTGCTCTGGTTGATAGCAATTCTTGCCTTTGTATAGATCTAGACCTCTTGAAGGCATTTGATACTGTCAGCCTCCATTTACTTTTGGATACATTAGAAGAAGAAGAAGGTGTAAGCGACACATCACTCAAATTATTTGAAAGCTATTGTATTTGGGCACCAAGTTAATCCCCTATGACCTTTTATAAATCCCTAACTGAAATCGATCCTTGATCTGGACACTCTACCCGATTTGAGCATTTTTGTACCTGCTGGTTTAGGAAGAATGTGATGGTCAAGGAAATTAAAAATCATTGTTTAGATGTAATTTGGTGTTTTTAATATGGTCTTGTTTATAATAATATCCCAGACATTTTACGAAAGTAAACCTTCCTGATTCTACATATCTCTTAATTTTATCATCTATAAAATTAATTCTATTCAAAAGTTTCACATCTTTGACTCGTACAGGTTCATTAATATTAATACTATTTATTTTAACATAGTTATCAATATGGAACATTTTAGCCCATCAATAAAACGAAGAGAAGGATGCAATTTATAAAATGAAGAATTAAATCTAGCGTGAAAAGACTCGCAAGCATTGGTTGTACGTTGAATGTTGCTTGAAAAACTTGCCAAAATATTTGGTGAAAACAACGCATAATCATCAATATAATTTGCTTCTAGATAATCAGCAAATTGAACTACTTTAGGATCATCTGGAAGAATACTCATAAGATCAAATACAAAGCACTCTGAAACTTCTGCGGGTGTCAAAAACTGTAAAACAAAGATTTAATTCAGCCATTTTCCTATATCGGATTCTGCCTTTGTTGCTGTATTTTCCTATACCAGCTTTGCCCAAGGTGGAACCGACATCCAACCAATTCTACTTCTAGCCAAACAACTGTTAGAGCTATGTGGATACTTTTCTCAAAATCAGTCACTACAATCTTAGGTTGGAATGTAAGGCCAATATCATTACATTTTCCTATAATAAGAAATATCGCTTTCTTGTATGATACAATTAGCTTATTGGGCAATACACAAAAAACTAAAGGAATATAATGTCCATCAGAAATGACATGCAGTATAAAAAATTGTGTAAAATAATTTAAACAATATCGGAATGTGCCGTCCACATATACATTCTTTGAATTGCATAGAACCGACAAATTTGTGTCACAAGAGAATACAATTATTTTATTTTCTTCATCAACTGCACAAACAAAATGTTCTCCTTCGATCGTTTGGCAGACCATTGATGATAACAAGGAAATTGTTTCTGAGTCACTTTTTGGTAGGACGGGCTGTATTTTTCTTCTTTCATAATATATATTATTCCTCAAGCAAGCAATATCCTTTTGGGTCAGCGTATCCAGAGAAAATTTACTACTGTCAATAGCCGTTCTTATGACTTTGGCAGGTTTCTCAACTAGATCCTCTGCTGCACGTTTTTTCGCAATTGAATTTACTACAACAAACATACTTAATAGTGGAGACAAAACACGACAAAATAAATAGGCAGTGTAATTACAAAATGCAGAAAACTTACCTATTAGACGATTTATCGTTCTCTCGGAGCTGTCATGGTTGTGATGTAGTTCACTTTTTGATACGATTTTTTCATCTCCACTGCCAACAGTCCAAATTTTCGCGCTGCAAGTTCGATTGTGTCATACACCAAAAGAACTTTTTTGCGGATACTAGTCATAGTTTGGACATCTATTTTCAGAAAAAAAGTGATCTTTACCGTATCGCAAACAAAACGCAACTGATTTTATCAAAAACCGATAAACGATGTTTAACATTCCATCCCTTTAGATTATCTAATTAGTCTTGTTGAGATAGATCTATAAAAATCTTATTATTAGATATGTAGTTATATTCATAGATATATAACCAAGACAGATAGGATTATTTACAAAATTTTTGAAGAATGAACGATGGTGTCCGCGGTAGAAACTCAATAATCGGATTGAACATTGATGCCAAGTTTACGTGCTTTTAACTATAGATATATATCACCAATACAGATTACACAATTTCTGAAGTCAACGCGGATGATCCTCGACAGAAATGCAATATTTGGATAAAATTAAAATATTGATGCCAAGTTTGCGATGTTTTTAACTGTAGTAATGTTATTGCGTTTGCTTGAATTACTGTTAGATCTTTAAATTGTCCAAAAAAAAAAATAATGTCTGACAACAGCGGAAGTAGAGTTGACTGCAATTGTGGAAGGTCGTATATTGTTTCATTCATAAAAATTCCTTCGATACAGTACTAGTCCAGGAGCCAGTGAATTTTTTCGTACTTGTTTTCCCGGTAGGTGTATATTTAAATAATCTATTCCCGGTGAACTATATATTTAAAATGGAATGCCAATCTATTAACAAAAGTAAGCCAGATTGAATTCGCGCATTACGTCACATCGATACAAGTGAGATTGTTTACAAAGTGCCTTTGCAGGCCTATTTTGCCCATTTCATGTATTTGTTTTTAAATCATGTTAAATTACTATTTTTGAAACTCAACAAGGAGAAAATCCAATTAACTCTTCCGTTGTGTATATATATATATATATATATATATATATATATATATATATATATATATATATATATAAGATAAATTAACTGAAGTTTTATTAGTAAAGTATTAATACTAAAATTTTAATGTAATTTACAGAAAATAGCTAGGTATGTATTTGTTTTTAAATAATTTGATAATTTATGAAAAAAGGGAGTAAAAGTGGAATGACCCGAGGCCAGTAGGTCAGTCAATACAAAGTATCATTTCTATTATAACATAACTAAAATACCTACATCTTTTAATCATAAGGACATAAGTTAAAAACCATTTTAATATATGCATTAGAATGAAGTAATAATAACTTAAAGAGACGAGGTCTTAAAGTAATAGCTGGTACAGCATGTTTTTTAAACGTTTCCTCATTGCTGCTAGAATGAAATCACTTACTATGAAATGTGCTCTAAAAACGGCATTTATAGCAGTCCGTGTTCAGTCTTAGGATCTCTTCCTAACGCCCTCATCCAAGCTGCATACATATTAAAAAATAATTAAAAAAAAAAAACATATTATATACCTATATAGTTTTCGGTTCTAGGTGCCCTAAAAGAGGACACTTAGCCGACAATTTGGCTCAGATAGCTAAAACCCAAAAGCCACACCCCGAACTAGGACGTATTGCTATCCTTTTAAGTAAAAACTAACTACAAATAACTTACCTGAAAAATTAAGGCGTCTAACTTTACACCAAAAAACCATACACTTTTTCCCATTGTTGCAAGCACCCGATGACGATTAGGTAGATATCAACTAGAAGCATGTACTTAATGGTTATAAAGCTTATTTTAACACAAAAAGAATAAAGTACTAGTCGAAAAGCATCAATCAAATATAAATAGACCACAATATTAAAATTCAAATTAAAAACTATATAAAAGACAAATACTCTAAAAGCGCAAAATATCAGAACCAAATAAAATGAATAACCATAATAACTTAAAAATCACACTAAAATTGCAAAAACTATTACTGTAAAATCATGAGATTACATCAATAATGCATATGCGTCGGAGTATCGCAAATGTCAAAAGTACAGTGTTTCCATGAAAATTAAGCTATGTTTTTAGCAGTATTATAGGACCATTTCTACCACGCGCATCCAACGATATTGGCGTTCTACAGTTCACTGTATTTTCCTCACACCTCTAGTATAAAGGATTTGACATAACGAAACTAACAATAATTATAATTAATGTAGAGTAATAAGTGATTCGTGAATTCTAAATAAAACAATTATTATATAAAAGTGTAAAAGGAAATGTAATTTATTTCCCTATTTTCTTCTGTAATATCTTCAATTATTATGTTTAATTTCTATAAATAAACCAACTGGTTAGGTGAAACATTGTTATATAAGATTTTATTTATGTGTCCTATGCGTACACTTTAATATACAAAACACCTGGAACATTCTTTAAATAATTGTGGTCGTAGAAATAATTGTGTACATTACTCGTTTGAAAGTGTATTTTATGCACTTGCCAAATATATTATCCATACAGATTAATCAGACTATTTTTTTACTTAACTTCAGTACATCTCTTACTACTAAAACTATTTTTATCAATGGAAAAAAAGGGCCGTGTTCTCGTATGTTTTGACGCATTTTCGGCCTCAGCCCATCGGATCCCCCCTCTAAATATATATGAATTTTGCTTAGAATTGCTAATCCTACATTTCTCTATTCGTGCTTGCTGACTGGGAAAATAAATACCGAAAATCGTCACTGTCTCCTGGACTATACAATAGATGATGATGAGAACTTCACAACAAATACACTTTTATGAATGGCTAGTTGGGGATGTGGTTATATTCTAGTAACTTTAATTACAATATAAACAAATAAAAACACCTTAAGATGTTGAAAATAAATGTAGTATTTTAACATTATTTAGTTTCGTTGAGATTGTGCAATTTACGTTTTTAATGCGATTCTGATTATCACCAAATATGTTAAGTGTTTTTTATGCGTCTTTTACTCTTTTCCCAACATCCATGTCGGACATCTCAGGTAGAGGATTAACAAGAGTGCCCAAATCAAGACTTCCTAATTTGGGCGAAATGGAGGACAGTGTCCAAATCAAACATACTACTTTCAGTACAAGTACAAAAGTGCCCAGATAATGACCGACGATCTGACAAACCAACAAAAAGTTACAAGAGTAGATGATGTCTTTAGGGATTTAGGCTTAATTACTTACGGTATCCCACAGGGTATGGTACTCGGTCTAATTCTATTTAGTTTTTATGTCGTGAGTTCATGGGAAGTATTGGGATTCGTAGATGACATTTCAATATTTGATTAAGGTAACTCATGGTTAGAATCAAAGCAAAAAGTTGAACAAGAACTTTCAAATCTGAAAAGTAAATTACTGTAGTTACAATTACATATAGTTAATATTTTACATCAATATTAGTTACGATATCGTTACCAAAAATGTTAAAGAGAAGAGGATCTAGTATAGAGCCCTGAGGAACGCCGGAAGTTTGAGAAAGTACATATGATTTGAGACCCAGATATTGAACAAATTGGAATTTTATGACTGTCATTAGCTGTACAAAAATTCCAACCTGATGAAGTTTTAATAGTAGTACACCAAGATCCATCCTATTATCTTTGTAAAGATTTTTTGTGAATTGCCCCACACAAGGACTGTGAAAAACAGAAGATATTTTTTATAGTAGATCTTTCTCTAATAAAACGATGTTGCTCAGGTATTATAACATTATGTAGCTTGAAAGAATAATGATCATGTAAAATAATCTCTAATGCTCTTGAAACGTTGCAAAAAATAGAAATAAGACTATAATTATATTTCGTCCTTGTTTTTTTTTAACAGGAAAAATACTAGAAAGCTTCCAGGTAGTTGACAACATTAAGTTAAAGATAGTGTAAAAATTTCCAAAAAATTTCAGCATAAGTAGAAAGAAAATAACCAAATCAGATCCGGTTGTTATTTTTGACTTGATTTTTCTTAGGACAGTAAAAAAAAGGATACAGTTACCAAATTTGAGCAAGAAATAACGTGTATAATCCTAAAGCGATATCATTTTCTGCGAAAATTCTGCTAAAATGATCAGCTATGTCCTAGACATTTTCTGAGCTAACACTGTTATATGACATATTGGCTGCAATTGGACATGACGCGCCTTTTTTTAGTTAATAAATGACCAAAAATTATTTGGATTTATTTTAATGTTTTTTTATAAGTTTCTTGAACAGTTTTTATGAGCAGAATCAGACAGAGACTTTACTTAAGCTCTAGGGGTACTAAATTAGATATAATTTTCAGGATTTTTACTTACTTTGTATTTTTTCCATGCTTTGGACTTGAAATTATTGTAATTGCAATTACTTACTCATTCTCGTTACTTGGAGTCAATCTACTTTTACGAATAATGTATCAATTTCTCCTTTTACAGTATTATATGATTAGTCTTTAACTTCGTAAACATTTTCTAATGTTTCCAACAGTAGCAGTGGAAAGGCCTTTTTTAAGTAGCGAAATTTGTGACTACCAATATGAAATCATACTCCATCTATGTTAATGAGATTTTTCTTACATCGTTATTGCTATTCCCTACTTTTACCTCTAAAACTAAAGTATATTTTTTATGCGAATTTCTTAGTATTTTAATGATATAAGGTATCAAGTTTCTTTTGTTAAAATCTGTTGTTATGACTACAGTTAAACAATTTGTTATCCACTACCTTTTATATAAAAGGTAGATAAGAGAATTTTTTTTTTAAATATTAGTTTTTGATTAAATTGCAATTATGTATAATAGTATAATTTAATGGTTACTAAGTGAGTTTTTTTCAACCAAGTATACATAAACGGTTCAATAGAAAATGTAGAGGTCAGCAAAAATCTAAACGTTTCATGATAATATTTAGAAAATTAATGCAGTAAACCAGTAAATGCAGTGCGATTGTAAATGCGTAATAAAATCAAAAGTTCTACAAATAAACACTCTAGTCTCGATGCAAAATGAATTCTGCATTGATTCAGCAAATGTTAATCTATTTTGATAATGTTTTGGTAAGAATTTTATAGTATTATTCGATTTTTCTATATTTGATAACTATTGATACAATATTAAAAATGTATGCAGTGTCATTTACATAACGAGTATATCCTATAACTGTGACATTTAGGTTTTGTAATCTAGGTGCTTTCAAATGGGTTCTCAGTTTTTTTTTTCTTGCTTTGGTCACTAGCTTTTTACTCAATTTTTTGAAATAAAAGGTTTATAATAAATTTCTTATTTTTTTTTTTCAGATATTCGTCTTCCTAACAACAGCAATAATTTTGATTATTGCCTACCAGTTCTGGAAAAACCGAAACCTTCCGCCTGGTCCTTGGGGATTACCAATAGTCGGTTATTTACCATGGTTGGACGCAAAAAATCCTTATTTGACTTTAACAGCTTTATCCAAAAAATATGGTAAAGTCTACGGTTTAAGCTTAGGAAGTGTCTACACGGTTGTACTGACAGATCCAAAGATTATAAAGAAAGTTTTTTCAAGAGATTCAACTGCTGGAAGAGCTCCATTATATTTAACGCATGGAATTATGAATGGATACGGTAAGTGAAAATAACATATTTTTTCTACAACCAATAAATATATCATTCTGTTAATGAAGCTTGTAATAATTTTATGATTTATTGTGTATATCCATTTACCGCAAGATACACTTTTCAGACTGGTATTCTTCAGAAGTTATTAAAAATGTTAAGAAAATTAAAAAAAATTAAAAATAACGGTACTCTGAAAGAAGATTTCTATAATCTACGAAAACTAATTAAAACTGAAATAAAAACTGCTTACGAGAAATATATTAAGACAAGAGAAGAAAAAATTTTGGTCATTTATAAAATCTAAGAGAAATGGTTTCTATTCAATCAATAACAATAGGCTGCCTCTAAACATAAGTTAATGTAATATAGTTACATATACCCTAGAAAATACTCCAATATTGTTTGATTATAAAAAAAAAATAGTATCAACCGTCTACCTAATTTCAAAGATATTGGGGTCAATTTTGACTTAAAATTTTTATTTAACTCACATATCCCTGATGTGGCTGCAGGTGCATCCAAAATGCTAGGTTTTTTTGTGAGTCATCGGCTTTAACTGCTAAGGTTATTTCGCCTCATTTTCGGTGTAGGCTTTGTTACTGTTTCCCAGTGCCACTTTAGGGATAGCACTGTTAATTAGAACCCAACTTAACCGTTTTTGTAAAAATTTCAAAAATATCGATACCATCAAACTATAATATTACACAATGAAAGAATAAAACCTCAAAATCAATTTTATTAAATTTAAATACAGGAGCGAATAGTTTCGGCCTTACAGAGTTATCTTCAGACAATTAAACTTAAATAGTTGACAGTATGTATAAAACACTATCATAAATACATATTGTAGCGTTACAGTAGTGTTAAATTAAAGATATGGAGGTGGAAAATTAGTTGGATATTGCAAACTTAACCTAGCTTAACTAAAAAAATGGGAACGGAAAAATTTTAAAATAGTGGAGGTGAGATTTAGCAATTGTGGATGAAATTTAATTTAAAATTGCTTAAGACAAAGATGTCACATATAACTGGAAAATAAACACGTAGCTCAGCCCAATATATCAAATTTTTTTTCAACCTCTTCTCGACAAGATGACGACGGATAAGAGCGTCGTACAATATGTCATTGTTAATTGCTTAATCAGGAAAATCATAAACGAAGAAATGAAATGTCAAACGTCAGTTTTCAATCCCAATCCCAATCAAAACAATGTCCGAAGTAAAAGTTATAGATTGATTGACTTTTCTATAAGGAGAATCGATCCTAATTTGTTGAGCTTATCCTCCGGTATAATTCTCACTTTGTAGAATCGCGTTAGTCATACATCTCTGTACATTTTAAAGATTATGCAAACCAAACTTGACCCCTTCCCCTGACTCATACATTCATTCCGTTTTTTAATCGATTAAAAATAGAACGCTGATTAAGGGCAAAGTATGTGTGGGGGTGGGCCGAATTATACCGGAGGATAAACTCAACAAATTAGGATTGATTCTCCTTATAGGTAAGTCAATCAATCTATAAATTTGTTTTCGCTTATCCTCCGGTATAATTCTCACTTTGTAGGCTGTTTAAAGAATGAGCGGTCTAGTTTGCCAATTATAATATTTATTTAAACACAATTTAAATCTAACCATTAATCTAAACAACAACAATCAATAACAACAATCAATAACAACAATCAATAACAATAATCAATAACAACAATCAATAACAATAATCAATAACAATAATCAATAACAACAATCAATAACAACAAAAAAGGTTTAAATATGGTTAACAAATAAATCAACAACAAAAAATAAATTTTTTCTACGACCGTGTATTTTTACCCACTTTCCCGCACGCATTTTAGTTTTGAAAGTGTCACTTTCCCGCACTAGTGCGGGAAAGTAAAATTATGAATATTTGGCCTTACCTATTGTATAGTTTTTTTACCTCGGATGTTATAACTATTGTTACAATAGGTAATTTAGTATTTTCCAACTATTCCATTTAATAAAATTTACTTTTTTCTTGCTTTTTGTTATCATTTTAATTTTTTGGAAAACTTGAATAATAGAGATATTTTTATATACCTTCTGTATATTTTTAAAAGTCAGACTAGGCTGTGACATGTATGGCTTGATATGGTTGCTATATGGTAACCAAGGCGTGTTATTGTTACAAAAACGTCAAAGTTGTTTGTTGAAGCGTCAACTGAATTAAAATAAATTAAAGAAATAATGGATTCATCGGATGAAGAGCTGCTCGAAGCCATTTTAAAAGCTGCAAATGAAGCAAATTTGGAGGTGTTACCTGCCAAATCACGAGGAAGATATGAAAAACAATACGACCATTTTGTCACATGGTGTAAACAGGAAGGGGTAAAAACCTACAAAGAAGAGGTGTTTCTGGCGTATTTTTCACACCTAAGTAAGTTTTTTAAATCTAATACTTTATGGTCTCGCTATTCGATGGTGAAAAGTTTAGTAAAAATAAAACAAAATTTGGATATAAGCCAGTTCCATAAGTTAACGTCATTTCTAAAACAAAAAAATGTTGGTTTTCGAGCACAGAAGGCGCAGGTTTTTACCAAAGAAGATATATCCAGGTTTATGTTAGCCCCTGATGAGGTATACCTTATGATTCAAGTGAGTACCATTTTTGCTTTAGCTGGTGCTCTCTGCAGAGCGGAGCTTGTAAATATCACTCTCGATGATATACAAGATAAAAGCAATCTGATAGTTGTGAAAATTTCCGATTCCAAAAATCATTCTTCAAGATCATTTGTTTTATGTGAAGAAATAAAAAATGGAAACTTTCTGAAGCTGTACAGAAAGTACGCAGGTTTACGACCACCTACCACTCCGCATCGCCGCTTTTTTATTAATTATAAGAATGGAAAATGCTCAATTCAGTGCGTTGGCGTAAACACCCTTGGTAAGATGCCAACAGAGATTGCTGCATATTTGCGTCTACCTAATCCTGAACGATATACAGGACACAGTTTTAGACGTTCTTCAGCAACATTCCTAGCAGACTCAGGTGAGGCGATAACCAATATAAAACGTCTCGGTGGCTGGAAGTGCACTACTATCGCTGAAGGCTATTTGGAGGACTCCGAAACACAGAAGAAAAACATTTCGAATAAAATTCTTTCAAATAGAAATGACTTGCAACCTTTGCTGCCACCGTCATTTTCACCTTCATGCGACCTGCAACCGATGTCACTCCCGTCCACGTCATCTTTTCAATCTACGAGCGTTACGACTATTAACAGCCAATTAACACCAACTAATTCCTCTGTACCGGCAATTTTACATAATTTACAAAATGCTACAAATTGTGTATTTAACATTAATATCCATAATAATTAGTTGTTTTTATTTAAAGATTTGTATATGTTGAAATAAAATAATTCTACAAAAATAATTTTTCCTACTTTTTTGTATATACGGTCGTAGAAAAAATAATGTTCCTAACTCATGCGTAAAGTGTCTTTCCCGCACTTGACCGCTTGCCCGAACTCCGCTTCGCGTCGTTCGGGCCAACTGCAGTCGCGTGCGGGAAAGTAACACTTTCCGCACTTGTTAGGAAAATAACTGTACTATTGAAAAATCAATCAAATTGAAAACATTATATTACATATTATAGAAACAAGAAATAATAATCAACATATAATACTTTTAATAAATTCTGTTTTAACTGAGCACAGTGGTCTATTATAAAAGGTAGCAAACACTCTTGAAGACTGACCATCCTGCAGTACCTATTCTTTATTGCATCAATACTAACCCCAGAACGCAAAGCTGCGAATGAAGATGTATGACAAGTGCTACGTGCTGAAAATTTTTCGACATTTATACCACAATCTTTAAGCATTGTTTTTATCCACTTGCTTACTGTTTGTGAAGATGCAGGATGGTGCGGTTTTTTAAAAGTTAAAAACACTTGTGAATATGATTTAGAACGTAAAGGTTTAGTTCTGTTTGTGTAATATTTTAGTGTTAAAGCCACACAACTGCGGTTTCTCGTTAAAATACGGAAATATACAAAAGGGTTGGCGCTTATTTAGTCCAGATGTTTTAAGTCTGTCAGGAATCCTTATTTCTAAATTACATTCTGAAAAAATTATATTTTCTAAAGATATTTTTGTAATTGTTTGGACTCTATGCGCCGTGGTTAAAGCCAAGAGCGTTACTACTTTTTTGGTTAACTGTTCCAGATTTAAGTCTTCCAAAGGGTACAATAGACCTAATTTTTCCAGCACATGTTGAGGGTCCCAGATATCATTATATTTTGATCTTGTAGGATTAAGTTTATACATACCTTTTAGAAAAAGTTTTAATATTTTTTCATCAGCCGCATTGATTTCAAATAAAAGTACAAGCGTCGATTTATGAGTATTTATTGCAGAATATGTTAATTTCTGGGCCAGTAACTCTGTTAAATATTCAATAATAAAATTTAAGTTATACTCTACTGAATTAGAACCACTCTCAATACAAAATTTCCACCACCTAGCATAACATAACTTCCAACGACGTTCTTGGCTTCTCTGATTGGGGCATCCAAAATGTTTTCGTGATTGATGTTGGACTAAGTTGAGTCAAACTAATATGAAAATTTTGAAGTTACTAACCATCAGTCAATAAAAGAGATACACGTTTTTTGCAAGAAACAAAAAAGCTACTTTTTATCCACAACGAAACGCCTATGCTATATCGTAATTATCGTTCGCATTGGCATATAATATAATCATCATACTCGTTTCGCATGCCGATGGCCGGCGGCTAAATTTTCGTTCAAACGGACTCTTGAACCATTTTGACAATGGGAATTGGACAAAGCGTTCGCAGTTGCGTGAGGAAGAAGAGACAAATGCGTACTCAATAGTACCATCGGTAAACCTGAAATGACTGGCGTCGGATACTGGCACACTGACCTACTGTAAGTACGCCCAAAAAAAAACAGTCACCAAAATTATGTTCGGCAGTTAGACCAAGCGCTGTTGCCAACTAATTAGTAAAAGAACTGAATTTACTGATTTTGGGTTACTGTTTACAAAATCGTTACTAAAATTAAAAAATACACTGTAAGGTAGGTTTGATATGAATAATAAAACTTTCGTGTGTAAATAAATCACAGATGAATTGTTTGTAGGATTTTAGATCCAATTTGAGGGAATTTTAACAGAAAAATCATGGTGTTTATTAAATGTCTCGGCAACCAATCAAGTTAGGAAGGTGCAGTTTGCGGCGTTGAATTTTTATTTAAGAGCTCTACATTTCATAATGTTTTTCGCAAGGCATAATGAGGAAATCAGCCCGATACTATATACCTCAATGAGGTGACATCGGACCGAAGCAAATTTGAAATCTAATATAAAATCTCTTATAAATAATAATTACTAATAAAATAAATTAAAGCTGAAGGTAGTCGCCATGTGTGAGTTACGAAATAAAACTAGGTCCTTAAGATCTCACAAAATTCACTTGGGAGTAAGGCCATCTGCTAGGTAACGATTTTTAAAATTAATGCTGCTGCTTATTGTCCTCATCTTCCTCATGGATAGTACTTTATAGGTATTGGCTAGAGTTGCTGGACTCGCAATGTGATTAAAGTTGTAGAGTAAAGGGAAAGAAATAAAACTAGGTCAAAGAAAAATAAGAGAAATATATTTTATTAATATTATTCAAATTCTCCATTATATGTTTCCATAGAATTTTCTAGTGATTTGTTCCTAAATATCATTTTAGTATGTATATTTAACAGTATAGGGAATGAAAATTCCAGAAAGGCTTAGGTGGTGTATATTATAAAAAAGGTTGGAAAACACTGCTCTTCATACTGTTACAACATGTTATAATATACCAATATGATCAAGGATTGATTTTATATGCTTATACGTATTGAAAATTTTCAATAGTTTATAAAGTACCTTTACTTATGACGACCGCAGCAGACTGTAGGGTAACGATTAATAGTACATTATATACCTAGGGTGAGAAGTGAGCTATGATATAATGTGCGAGGTAAATAATAGCTTTCTCAGCCGAGGTATATATAGAATTTTTTTTACTACTAACATTAATGTATTAGCAATTTTAATTTTGACATAAGTAATTTCCTAACAATTTGTTAAATATTTCGAAATATCAAGCAGACTGGAGCGTGTTTCTAATCAGACTGGCTTTATTTATGTAAAAATTTGGCATGTGTCAAATTTTGGTATGATTCTAGGAAATATCCCATTGCATTTTTGATATTTTAATGACATGGATTTATTGTTATTAATTAATAATTTTTAAAGCCGGTGTTGAATTTCCTAGTTAATATATATTTTTACTGTTTACACTGATATATATTATCATATTTGATTTGATTAGATTTGATAAACCCAGCTTTAGTTATTTCCTACTTATTTTTCAAATATTTCAAAATATCAAGTAGTCTGGGAGTTTAGTTGTCAAATTAACAAAATGAAACTAATGAAATTTAGTTTCATTATTTACCTAGGTTTTTTTTATTATCATTATTTACCTAGGGAGAGAAATATTACTTCTCATTAGAGGAATGGAGTAAATAATGGTGATTTCTCATGTTAGTAGTAAAAAAAAAATATTATCTAAATCGTTTGTATTAATCAAAAATAGTATAGGTCTCATGATGGATCCTTGTGTGGCACCAATGGAGACTGTTTGATAGGTTGATTGTACATTTTGTAGACGTAACTATTTCATACTGTCTCACTGATCATATTGTACACAGTTAAACGCCTTGCCGTTATCACAAAATATCCCAAAAGGGCATTCACTTTAAATCAATAAAATCAAGTATTTTTATATAAAATGATAGCTGTGCAGTATTTTTTGAATTTCCTGGCAAGAAACTGTGTTGTTTGTGTAAATAAATGTTATGACTGCAAAAGTTAGAAGTCATTGACGAAAACAATACTCAAGCACTTTTGAAAAGCAGTATATTTATCTAATAATACAGGGCCGTTCTCCTTTAAATCAGGTATGACTTTAGAGACTAAGGAATAGTGCCTGTAAAAAAAGATAAATCAATGAATTTCTTTGTTGGTCTCTATTGAACTTGCATGTAATATCTATTGATAGGGACGCTAACGATTTTTAGCTTCATTTGGCTAAAAAAATTTAAATAAGTTGAATTTAAGAAACAATAATTAAGTAATCAAATTTACTAAACGTTTGTATAGTATTACTAACCTTTTTGCAAACTTTATTGTACGTAAATATAAAATTTGAAATGAATTACTTTTTATTTGTATTATAAATGTTTTTTTTAACTAAACATAATTGATTATTTTATATAGAGGGTGGTGGGTACAAAATGTTTTGATTCTATAGGTGGAAAATTCGGTTAATTTAATTATTTATCAGAAATAAAAGCTTATAAATCTTTTTAATAACAAAATAAAGTGAAATAAAATAAAAATAAATATTTTAAAATGGTTATTGCTGACGTTACACCTACACTAGAAGAAAATCAATCTACTTTAATAACTAATAATTTCTGAATAGTACAATAAAGACTAGCTGAGGTAAGTGTAGATTTTTTTTTAAAGTGAGGTTAGTTTGAGTGTGGAATACGTAAAATATCATTACAATATTTTTAAGGTGTTAAAATAAAACAGAAAACTTTTCTAATAATAAAAGTAGGTAATTCATATGGACCTGAGAAATTTTTATTTCTTTACTTATATAATTAACAACAACTAATTAAATTTTTAAAAGAAAATAACTAATCCGACATAAACATTACCATTTAACAAGAGATAATGGGCAGAAATGTATATGAAATTATCCCACCTCCAATAAGAATAAGTTATATTTCAATTGAAAGGCATTTTTAAGAAGACCATTTATTTTCATTACGACTAATCTCAATTATTTGTTCATTATATAATCATAAATGTGCTTAAATTATCTTATTGTATTGCTTATTACAGGCAAATAAAAGTAATTTACTTCGTAGAAATATAAATACAATTATATATTCCAGGTATATCATATGATGCAGTCATATCCCTTACCGAAGAGCATCTACGTGTTGGTTGCACGGTCCCACATATGCCCTTCAAAGAACCAGACCAATGGTCCGAGACCAAAATATTGGACAAACATAATAATACAATTATTAGAAATAACACGTACGTCGGTTCAGACTATGATATACGATTTTTTTAAATTACTTTTATTCCCGAAAATGGATATCATTTGGAGCTAGGATTAAAAAATATGTTGGAATATTCAAACCCCTCAATATCTTTAACGACGGGCCGCCACTGTTAACAAAACCTATAGGTACCTTTTATTTTATCGTCATGAAATTGCAGAACTAATTTGTTTTTGGTACTTGTGATGGCCATATTAAATATGAACTCAATCTCCTGAATAGTTTCTTTTTTAGAAAGCTTAAAACTAAAAGTCATTTTACTCAATTCCTTAAAATGGCGCTTAGTCATGTTATACATCACGCCGTCTAACTTATTTCAGCTAAACTAAAATTAAATTAAATCATATAACTTGGTAACGATACATTTCCTCAACACGGGATTTGTATGTTGGTTTAATCGTTACCATGACAAACGTTCCTATGGCAACCGTTTCTCTAAAACTGATTTCAACTAAACTAAAGTGAAAATTAAATTATCTATAACTTGGCAACTACGCATTCCCTCATCATGGGATTTGGATTTTTGGTTAGACGTTATCGGGAAGGGAATCAATGTCAGAACCCACTAGCAGAAGAACTTCCAGAGTTAATACAGATAGTTTCCAACAAAAAAAAAATAGTATTTTACCACATTTAGTATGATATACCTAACTTGGAATGGACATAATTGAGAGAAGTCATAATAAAAACAAATGATCTTCTTACCGATATCTTTCTTTTGGTATATATCTTACTTTTATTGGGGTGTGGGGCAAAACTGCCCATTCCCCTTTGCTATTAAATTCTATTCATTCTATATATAAACAAAAATCTATAAGCAATTATTTCCAAGTTACTTTAGTATATTATAGATCGGACAGACATGATTCTTTAAGAAGTGGAGGTGTACTAATAGGAGTTCGCGAAGAATTAACATCATGTCAAATTAATCTTTCGAATTATTCATATCCTAGGTTGGTCTAATTGATAATGTTATTGTCAAGTTAATAGTTAATTTTAGTTCTTCATATATTATGAAAACTTTTTTGAATCTTTTGGAACTTTAGATTGTTTATATAATGCGTCATTCTTGGTTGTAGGTAACTTTAATATTACAGATTATGCATCCCACCTACTTAATTCTACCTTTTGTAATAGACATATCTCATTAAAATTATCTCATTAGAATTAAAAGTACTATTTTCTCAAGTATATGCAAAATTCGTGGTACTTTCAGCTGGCAACAACGTTTGTGGGTGAACGAACTTATTTAATGCAAACTTATATATTCTTAAAGTGAAGACAGAAGAGAGAAACGCACGCACTGTACAAGAAGTTTCACCGAAAAAATTTGACATTAATGACATTTTAGTAATGGACCACAACAGAAACTTTTGCGAGCAATATTTCAAGATTAATGGAAGTAGACGTGGAATTTGTTTCGTAAAAAATTTACAGTTTCATAACATCGTTGCAAATGATACAATTTAGTAAAATACACTCGATATATATAACCATTTTAACAGATATAGCTGAATTTGGAAGCAATTTTCATTTATTTCATCATTCGAGTATTTAAATACGGTTAACAATAAATTAAATTTGTAATTAGTAATTTAAAATTAAAAATATGAAAAAAAAAGAGAAAGCGAAAAAAAAAACAAATAGAAGAAACAAATATAAAAACGAACATAAAATAACGAAAATATAAATACCTGTATTCTAAAACATAAAAACCAAAGATACAAAAAATGTAAATTTAAATACCTGTGTTCTAAATTCAATTGTCAACCTATTATATGTGGTACAAAAATGTTTGGAAAGACCCCTAAGCCAAAAAACGGAATAAAACGGAATAAAACGGAATAAAACGGAATAAAACGGAATAAAACGGAATAAAACGGAATAAAACGGAATAAAACGGAATAAAACGGAATAAAACGGAATAAAACGGAATAAAACGGAATAAAACGGAATAAAACGGAATAAAACGGAATAAAACGGAATAAAACGGAATAAAACGGAATAAAACGGAATAAAACGGAATAAAACGGAATAAAACGGAATAAAACTGAATAAAACTTAATAAAACTGAATAAAACGGAATAAAACGGAATAAAACGGAATAAAACTGAATAAAACTGAATAAAACTTAATAAAACGGAATAAAATGGAATTAAACGGAATTAAACGGAATTAAACGGAATAAAACGGAATAAAACGGAATAAAACGGAATAAAACGGAATAAAACGGAATAAAACGGAATAAAACGGAATAAAACGGAATAAAACGGAATAAAACGGAATAAAACTGAATAAAACGGAACAAAACTGAATAAAACGGAATAAAACGGAATAAAACGGAATAAAACGGAATAAAACGGATTAAAACAGAATAAAACTAAATAAAACGGATTAAAACGGAATAAAACGGAATAAAACGGAATAAAACGGAATAAAACGGAATAAAACGGAATAAAACGGAATAAAACGGAATAAAACTGAATAAAACGGTATAAAACGGTATAAAACGGTATAAAACGGAATAAAACGGAATAAAACGGAATAAAACGTAATAAAACGTAATAAAACGGAATAAAACGAAATAAAACGGAATAAAACGGAATAAAACGGAATAAAATGGAATAAAACGGAATAAAACGGAATAAAACGGAATAAAACGGAATAAAACGGAATAAAACGGAATAAAACGGAATAAAACGGAATAAAACGGAATAAAACGGAATAAAACGGAATAAAACGGAATAAAACGGAATAAAACGGAATAAAACGGAATAAAACGGAATAAAACTGAATAAAACTGAATAAAACTGAATAAAACTGAATAAAACTGAATAAAACAGAATAAAACAGAATAAAACAGAATAAAACAGAATAAAACAGAATAAAACAGAATAAAACAGAATAAAACAAAATAAAACAGAATAAAACAGAATAAAACAGAATAAAACAGAATAAAACAGAATAAAACAGAATAAAACAGAATAAAACAGAATAAAACAGAATAAAACAGAATAAAACAGAATAAAACAGAATAAAACAGAATAAAACAGAATAAAACAGAATAAAACAGAATAAAACAGAATAAAACAGAATAAAACAGAATAAAACAGAATAAAACAGAATAAAACAGAATAAAACAGAATAAAACAGAATAAAACAGAATAAAACAGAATAAAACAGAATAAAACAGAATAAAACAGAATAAAACAGAATAAAACAGAATAAAACAGAATAAAACAGAATAAAACAGAATAAAACAGAATAAAACAGAATAAAACAGAATAAAACAGAATAAAACAGAATAAAACAGAATAAAACAGAATAAAACAGAATAAAACAGAATAAAACAGAATAAAACAGAATAAAACAGAATAAAACAGAATAAAACAGAATAAAACAGAATAAAACAGAATAAAACAGAATAAAACAGAATAAAACAGAATAAAACAGAATAAAACAGAATAAAACAGAATAAAACAGAATAAAACAGAATAAAACAGAATAAAACAGAATAAAACAGAATAAAACAGAATAAAACAGAATAAAACAGAATAAAACAGAATAAAACAGAATAAAACAGAATAAAACAGAATAAAACAGAATAAAACAGAATAAAACAGAATAAAACAGAATAAAACAGAATAAAACAGAATAAAACAGAATAAAACAGAATAAAACAGAATAAAACAGAATAAAACAGAATAAAACAGAATAAAACAGAATAAAACAGAATAAAACAGAATAAAACAGAATAAAACAGAATAAAACAGAATAAAACAGAATAAAACAGAATAAAACAGAATAAAACAGAATAAAACAGAATAAAACGGAATAAAACAAAATAAAACAGAATAAAACAGAATAAAAGGGAATGAATGGGAATAAAACGGAATAAAACGGAATAAAACGGAATAAATGGGAATAAAATGCAGTAAAGGAGAATAAAAGGCAATAAAAGGGAATAAAATGCAGTAAAGGAGAATAAAAGGCAATAAAAGGGAATAAAGGTGGAATAAAAGGGAATAAAAGGGAATAAAAGGGAATAAAAGGTAATAAAAGGGAATAAAAGGGGAATAAAAGGGGAATAAAAGGGGAATAAAAGGGGAATAAAAGGTAATAAAAGGAAATAAAAGGGAATAAAAGGGAATAAAAGGGAATAAAAGGGAATAAAAGGGAATAAAAGGGAATAAAAGGGAATAAAAGGGAATAAAAGGGAATAAAAGGGAATAAAAGGGAATAAAATGAAAGGAAATAAAAGAAAATAAAAGAAAATAAAAGGGAATAATACTAAATAAAAGAGAATAAAAGATAAATGTATGACCACCTCTTTACTATTCATTCGGTGCTTGTGTGCGTCTGTTCGGCACAAAAAATCACACCTACAGATCGATTAAACTAATTTGTCCTTTTGGCATGGTAGTAATTCAATAAGGGGAGTGACAATAATCCATTCCAGTATCTATCGAACAAGATTTACGCAGTTGCGGATCCCGAAGGTAGAATGGTGTATGTGTGGACCCATGTAAGGTGTTAAATTATTTTTTTTTCCCAAATATATTATTTAATTCTTATTTAATCATGTTAAATATGGCTCCCAACTTGATTTTTTTTTAGATTTTTAATAGATTTACTTACCACGATTACGGTGATTGGATTTGCAAGAAATAAATGGTACTGAGAATTTTTATAGTTGTTCAGATATTTAGATTGGTTTGATTCACTTTGTTGATGATAGAATTAAAAAAAAATCATTGAATGAATCACAATTAATGTCGTTGTTTGTTTGAGATTTTTTGTAAAAACGCTTGATAAGCTATTGTTTCTAAAATCTTGCTTATCTTAAATCTTAAATAGAATGTGCATCGATTTTAATAAAAATACTAATGGGATTGACCCATTCTCATGTTCATTAAATCAAAATATTGTTATAAATTAGCCGGTTTCTTTATCTTTCTTTCTTTATTTCATTACATGGTTGTATTCCTGTTTGGACAATAAAGGATTTTTTACATTGATTTTTAATGTTTAATGTTATCAGAATGTGTTTCATGTCACGAAAGTCATTATTAAACCAATTAAATGTATTAAAGGTAATATTATTTAAGTAGTAAATTAGTCAAGTCTTCTAATTTCTACTAAAGCATTAATAACTGTTGTCAAATTCTAGTGCGAATCACCCGGTAAAATTTAATTCGTAGACACCACATATGGAATCGTGAATTTTTGGCGTGTCTATTAACAGTTCGTGAACAAAAAGTATTCTAGGGTACCCACGTGTGGCCTAACAAAAGTGCGTTGTACCTTTCGCATCATCAATTTCGTAATTTGGTATTGGCGAAAAAATCACATCACGCACCGTGTGATTGCGCCGTTGGCTATATTATGGTCTACACTCTACACTATTTAACTAGTTCTGAAGACGAGACAGGTTGCAAAATTTTAATCGAATATTATGGAGAAATTTGTTTGAAAGAGCTTACAGAAATTGTACGCATAATTATTGTTACAAAATTTTAAATTAATTTTCAATGAAGAAATTATTAATATTTTGGTAGAGTTCAAATCAATCAAGCAAATATCATACAAATTAAAGGAGAACACTGTAAAAAGTTCAATTTAAAAGATATAGATTAAAACTTAATAGTACAGTATTATATAAAATAAAAAAGATAAAATTAAACGATGGTTAATAACAATGATGGTGGGTGAGGTTTTCCGGGTTTTCCTCACCTGTAAGTCAAATGGCACCATCAATCATCCTTAAGTCGCCCCGGAGCGCCACGGCAAATAATAATAATAGCCGTCCCTTCCCCTACACAAGTCGTTCAGTCGACTTCAGGGGTTGAAATTCACTCGTAAGGGGGTGAATTAGGGAGAGTATTATTATTATTATTATTATTAATTATAATAATATAATCACAACAATGTTAATTAGTTATACTTTATTAATTAATTTTAATCATGAATATGCTCGAAAAACTCTTTAAGCAAATAATATGCTTTTCCTATAAAAACCTTCTCTACTTCCCATCTAAATTTACATGTATCTTCATTTCTTTTTAGCTCAAGAGCAGATGATTGAAATTTTTTTACTCGTAAATAAAATGTACTGTTTGATTAGGGTGATAGGAGGAATGGGAATGTTTTCAATTAACTTAATAAATATTAAGTAATTTTCACAGTCAAATGCCTTAGATAAATCACAGAATACCGTTGCAACAAGTAACTTTTCATTTAGATCCAAATATAGTTATTTTTCCAATATAAGACAAGTTATCGAAAAAAATCCAGATTTTTTTAAAAAATAGAACAAATTTTCAATATGGTCTGGCATTGTCTGAATAAATTTTTCTTTCAACCTCGAGATGATTAGGAGCGACAGTTAAAACAGAAATAAACAATATCTATTTTGGGTTATCCAAAAGTTTTAAAACTTTCAAACAAGAGAATTAATTAGTCTGACATATGAATTGTCAACCAAAATCAATGACTGTATCAACTAGAGAGGATAGCCGAATTCATTCAATTTCTAGTCCAGCGCTGCGTGACGTCACCTCCTGAAAACTTTCAACTGTCCCATTTAAAACGTACATTAATACACCTTATTTTTAAATTACGTTTTATTTTATTTATTTTCAAACTAAAAGATTTTTCAGATATTCAAAAGATCATTTTACCAGAAAGAAAATTAAACTCATTTGAAAATTATAATAGTAGAAGTAAATAAATAGCTTAACAGAAGGTAATAAATTTAAATACATGGCTATGCTTTCTAAACATCTTTTTAATGAATTCATATTTAAGAAATTTGATATGTTAAAGTCGAAATTTATATACAGAGTGAACAAAAAGTAACTTAACTTATTAATATGTAGATTCCTGATAAAAAAAAGTTTTATGAAATAAATCAAGTTGCCAGTATAAGTTAATAAGAAATGCACACTCGTACTCGATAAGAAATACATTGTGTTGACCAATATTCAATAATTACAAAAGAATATATTTTTTAAAATATTTTTTCGTACTAAATTAAATTTAAAATAAAATTATTAAAACATTTTGCTAACTTTATTAGCCATTAGCTATCCATTCGCTATTAACTTACACTTATAACTTGGATAATTTCATAAAACTTCTATTCAAAACATTTTTGTAAACCTCTCAGAAATGTAATTTTAGTAAGTTACATTAAGTTTTGTATACTTTGTATATAAATTTCGACTTCCAACTATCTTATAACTGGCATGTCAAATTCCTCAAATTTATTACCTATTTTACTTACTTCTGTAATTTTGGGATATTAGTTTTTTTTTCTGGTTAATATGATGTTTTGAATACCTGAAATACCTCTTAGTTTAAAAATAAATAGAATATAAAAAGGTGTATTGTATTGATGTATATTTTAAATGAGTTCCAGCTGAACTATTGACAGCATCCAGGGGGTGACGTCACGTCACGGCTGACTCAACAGAAATTAAACGAATTAAGCTATCCTCTTTAATTGTTATAGGCGTTGGTTGACAATGCATAATAAGATAATAAATTTCATGTTTCAAACAAGTATTTGTAAAAGAAATCTTACATATTCTAGACCAAATTTATATGGGACAACCCCTGAGGTACCCCCTTACCAACAAAAAAAGAATCATAGAAATCGAACAAGGTGGTAAAGAATTATCGCTAAATATATATAAAACATTAAGAGTTTAAGGATTTTCTCATGGATCCAATTATTAGATTTTGATCAAATTATTATGGGACTACCCCGGAAGTACCTTCTTTCTAACAAAAAAAGAATCATTGAAATCGGACACCGTGTTAAAGAATTATCACTAAACATACAAAAACTATACCAGCGAATTGAGAACCTCCTCCTTTTTTGAAGTCGGTTAAGAAAGTTTAAAAACTTTTGGATTACACAAAGTAATTGAGGTTAAAAGTTTTCGAAAAGTACTTTAGAGATGATTGATGTAACAACATTAATATTTAGTCAATATGTACTAGAATTCAATCAAAATGAATGTATAAATCGCCGAATGTGGCTGGAAATTAAAAGTAAGAGTTTTTTGGGAAGCGAAACGAAATAAATTAATAATTTTTATGCAATTGACACTCGATTGCCATACGTTACCAACGATAGTGTTATCGATTGTCCGATATTTTATCAAATACAGGCACCTAAAAAATTGGCGACATGGCTATAGAAAATAATAGAGATTTTTTTAAAAAAATTGAGGTTATATAAAAAAAAATGGTTTATTTTCTGATTAATACACAATATTTTTATATTAACTTTGGTTATTTTGGTTTTGTCGCAGTTAAATTAATCAAAAATAGTAAGTAGTATTATTTGCATTAAGAATATAGCGAAAATAGTGAAAAATGTTGTTTCCGTATTGTTTACAGTCACCAATCTTTCTTTCTATCTGGCAATAATTCTCAAAAGTCCACTGACAATTTTCTTACCAAAAAAAATTGCACCTCTTATTTTACACCCTTCCGACTTCCCGTGCTATCATCTTTATCCGTCTGTAGCGTGGCGGCACTGCACCTTATTATACCACCTTTTGAAGGTCCTACTACTTTCCCATTCATTTTCTATTTACAACCAGTCATTGATAAACCTTCACAAACTGTTACTCAGCTTTGGCGGGTGAATTTTTTGTCACACCTACGTAATAAAAACCAAATCAAAATATAAACACAAAAATAAAATAACATTTGCGCATTCGTAATTGACACTCAGGGTAGTAAGTATAACAACAACAGATGTTAATTTTGTTGTGGAACTAGGAGACCATCAGTAAGGCGATAGATCTATTCCCATACATGCAAAATTTTATTATTCTTTTGAACTACAAATATTTACAAATAAATAATCCAAAAACAATCCAACACTATCATCGGGTATTAATCCAAAAGAATTTCCTAAGTGCCTGAACGATTATAATTAAAGTAATCTGTTATCTGTTGTCATATTATTAACGATCCTAAGATATTTCTGGACTGTATGTACTACGTGTTGAACAACTCGTTCGCCGTATGAGGAACTGATTACCATGTGCGTATAAAAATGTTCATTGACCGCCCTTGTACCCACTGCGACTTCTAGCACTATCAGACATCACGTAAACATAGGCGTAGGTCCAAGAAAATTTGTTGTTAGGGGTTGGAATTTGGAACCGGAGTTTTACTTACCAATTCTTTTAAAACGAATGTTAACACTTTTAAAATATCGCATAAGGAAAAAGAGAGGCAAAAAGGAAGAGAAAAAGAAGAAACATGTCAAAGAATCGAGGGAATAAGAAAGGAATTAATCTAGATGAAGATTTTGAAGATAATGTCCATTAGTAAGAAATAAAATCAAAAATGAACTGTAGCGATGATGATGTAGATCAAGTAAAAGAAGTTTTTGAAGGAAATTAGCCAACTGAAAATAAACCTGCACCCAAAAAGGAAGTAAAAACCGAAAGACTAATAAAAATGATGATTGGTCAGATAAGGAATATATGGATGTTAAACTTTCAGATAGTAGAACAGAATCCATACCAGTACCAGTAGTCAAAATATTTTCCAAGAAGAATTAAAAAGAGGAAAATATCAGTTAATAAAAAAAAATAGGAAAAATATGGAAAAATATGAAGAATATGAATAAATATGGACACAGATGGACAAATATGGACAAATATCGGCAAATATGAACAAATATAGACAAATATGGACAAATATCGGCAAATGTGGATAAATATAGACAAATATGGACAAACATGGAAAATTTATGGGCAAATATGGATAAATATTAACAAATATAGAAAATTATAGGCAAATATGGACAAATATTAACAAATACAGAAAAATATTGACAAATATAGGCAAATATGGAAAATTTATGGACAAATATGAAGAAATATAAATAAATATGGATACATATGAACATATATGGATAAATATGGACGAATATGTTCAAGTAGTAAAAAGAAGTAAAAAGCCGAAAGACTAATAAAAATTATGATTGGTTAGATAAGGAACAATATGGATGTTAAATTTTCCGATAATAAAACAGAAACCATACCAGTACCAGTAGCCAAAACATTTTCCAAGAAGAATTAGGAAGAAAAAGATTATTTGTATGATAGAGCTTGCCTCTCATTTAATCAAAAAATGGACATCAATATGGACAAATATGGAAAAATATGGACAAATATCGGCAAATATGGACAAATATAGACAAATATGGAACAATATGGAAAATTTATGGGCAAATATGGACAAATATTGACAAATATTGACAAATATAGAAAAATATAGGCAAATATGGACAAATATGGAGAAATATAAACAAATATGGACAAGTATAGTTCTATATAGTTGGAGATTTGCTCCAAAATAAAGAACATTCCTTGTATTATTATAAATTATAATATCTTAAAATTAAACAAAGATCCAAAACATTTGGATAATTTATTTATTAATCATTCATAAAAATTATTTAAATTTTTTTTACAATTTATTACCTGTGAAATATACACGCATTTTTCTATGAAAAAAATTGTTGTACTATTGTTTAGAAATCAAAATTAAAACAAAATCGTATTTAGACAGCAAAGAGACACATAAAATTGTTTGTTTTGTTCAATTCATTGGAACTCAAAACAAAAAAAATAAAATTCCGATTCTTGATGAAGATTCAACTTGTTTAGAGCTAGTTTATTTCAGATGTTATTAGTTAAATTCCAAAACCATTAAAACATAGAAAACATAGTTAGCATTTCGGAAAAATCTATTGAAACTGTTGAAGGGAGTAATTCAAATAAATTTAGAGTTATATTAAACTTTATTAGAGCTGTACTTCCTCAAGATCTTGTACATCTAGATCAGAATTATACCCAATGAAAATTTGATGAAGTAGAAGACAATAGGGATAGCATCTCTTCACGCGGTATGACAAATATAGCACAAACTGAGGGTCGGAGAGACCTGACCTAATTACTGAGTCGAAGCCTTTGGAAGGGTGGAGGATTTGGTTGACCATTGAACTGAGACTGCAGCCGGCCAGATATTGTTGATTAATAATTTAGTAGTGGAATATCTATCAACATTGACGTGTGCTTCAAGCCCTGTAGAGGTAAAAGCTAAGCGCGATGCTACAAGACTTTAGAACAGAAGAATTCATGATAGACACGGCTAATACTAAACACATATTCAAATGGAGAAACGAAAATAAATTAATGAGAGGGAAATATTAGGATAGGTGGACTAATAAAAGTGCAGAATGGATAACAAGTTATAAAAAATATATTCAAGCAGCAAATAAACGAAAGACTTTTTGTTATGCTCGAAAAAATACCTATTCATAAAGAAATTTCTATGTAATGGCCATAAAAATCTTTGACAAATTTGGTACAAATTTAGGGTTGGTAAAATGAAATTGATTCTTTAATTAGTGTCACACCAAAGAAGTTTATCGCTCAAAGTTTTGACGGATCATCAGTCATGAACGAAAGTGTAAATGAAGTACAAAAATTAATTAAAGATAAATAATCTTTTTGCAAATTATGATGGATTGATTTACCACCTATTCTCATTAAATGGCTCTCATAAATATCATTAACCCTGGTAGTAAAATAAATAAACACGGTTTTTTCTTTATTTATAATGTTAAAAAATTTATATTGAGATCGCCACATAAAATTACGTAAAAATCGGAATTAAATACATAATCTAAAACGCGATCTAGTATTAATATTGTCATCTGTTGGACGATATATACAATATACATATAAGTATAATGATTTTATTATAATGAGAAAATATACTTATATAGTATCGAAAATTCTTTACTTAACAATAAAAAATTTAATTTGAAATTTATATTGACACCTAAAATTAATTTCAAATTACAGGCATCCTGTAATAATTAAAAACAAAACTCATAAATTCTTATTCGAAAAAAATATTTCGTATCCCCCATTAAATTTTTTATCTGGGACGGCACTGCCTAAGCGTCATTCGAGAGAACTCCGAGAGTACAAGGGCCTTGTTGGAAGACATCAACCTTAATTTCTTCTTTTTTCAAACAGTTCAAATACCCTAGATGACCGATGATGTACAAGCCTTTTTTGTTACAATGAACCGTTATACGGAGATAGTATAGCAAGGTGAAATGCTTTCTTCTTTCTTCTTTCTTTCAATTTAGGCAGCCACAGATTAATTAGGAAAAAAAATTCATTTGAATAGAACTATAAATTCGTTCACTATTATTTGGTATTGAAGAGTCACAAAGAGATGTTTAACTTGAATTAGTTTCAGTTTTTTTTTTGTAGAATAAATGAATGCTAAATAATATTTATTTCAATCAAATAGTAATAATAATTATTATTTGATGGTAAAAATTAAAAAAAGGTTCTTTATTGCATTAGTGCAATAAACATTTTATTGCACTCATCTGTCATTTTACTACAACGTTTTATGATCATGACAAACATAAATATTCAAATCAACGCCAAATATTTAGTCCATTTTCATTTTCTGTGTTACGTTTTAAAAACAATTGCATATTTTATATTATTTTCAATCATTTAACAAATAAATTAATAAAAAAATGTATTTTATTAAAAATGTCATTACAAATTATGAACACAAACGTAAATAAATGCCTCAAACAAAGGTACACGATCACGGCCGCGTTTGAGAATCCACATCGGATGCATCTGAGATGTTGTGAATTTTTTATCACGTGATAGAGAATTAGATCTGAATGTAGATGTAATAAACAAACGCTCTAGACTTTATTTGGTCACGTGATAAAATGTCAATGACAAGTTAGAAGTTTATACTTATTAAATTTGACTTTTGAGACTACAAATCAACCTAAATTTGAAATATAAACAAAAATTAAACAAACTAATCACTTTTATGTTCATAACAAAGGATAAATTGACAAACAAGACTTCACAGAACACTTACTTTCTGGCATGGAACGAACATCTCATTTACATCTCATTTCAAATCGAGATGTAAAAAATGTAATCTGAACAGGTACATCTGGGATAAACAAACGCAGATGTAGATGTAGTAGATGTGTCCGATGTGGATAAAAAAACGCTCGAGATGTATAAAATGCATCCGATGTGGATTCTCAAACGCGGCATATGATTTGGATAATACAACTGCAGTTCTATAAAACATTTTTTGGTTTTTGCATGAACGTAGTAAAAATAACTATTAAATATCTATATTTTCTACTGCGTTTCACCAGCATCTCTTGTTAAAATTGGTATTCGTTAGTATTTTTGTGACCCTCAGAGGACGGTCCTGATGCCGTTATATTTTTGGCGCTTAATGTGCTTAATCTTCAAGTGTAACGGCTTTCTCTTCTTTTGTTGGCTAAATTACGAGTAGGTATGAATAATTTTGGCAGTAAAAACAGAATGGAGGTTGTTACAGTGCCGACATTTTATTTTGACTCTGGCGTCTGGCATACCTTCGCAGCTGCTGAAACAGACAATAAGAAAATATTATTAAAAATATAAATTTTTAACCTATTAAATTATACTAAGTGACATAAAAAACAGAACTTTGAGGTAGATTCTTCTCAAAATCATTGTTACGACTTTCTATGACTTGTTTACTGTCATGTCAAAGTAATCCTTAGCCCTTCTTTTTTGAATTCTTGAAATTAATCAAAATTCCACAAAGGTACGACAATAATGACAATTAGGCATTCCAACGATCTGTCCAAATGGCTACCAGTGGGGACTGACAGTTTAGATATGGCAACCCTGTTGTCATGTTGTCATTAACAGGGTCAATGATGCATATATAGTTATATAGATTGCTCAAATCTGGTCATTTGCAAGCGGCCATATAGCCTGGCAAATATTTATTAATTTGAATCGGTTTAGCAAAAATGTGTTTTAAAACTAATTTTTAGCCTTTGGATATTTAAAAAAAAATAATTGCTTACATTTTTACTTCAAGCAATGAGCTTATTTTTATTTTGAAAAATATGGATGATCAATCTATGTAACTATTTATTTCATTGACCTTGTCAAATCACCAGGCTTACAGGGTTGCCATAATTTTGCCATATCATAACCTGTCAAAACCCACTGGTAGCCATTCAGTTTGGAATGCTTAATATCTATCACTAATTTAAACTTTTTTATGACGCTTTTTATAATATTTTTTTTATGATTCTTCTTTATCGGTCTATGATTCTTTTTATTATTTTGTTTCAGGATCCTTTTTTATGATTCTTTATACAAGGTGGTCCTTAAGTAATTGTACATAGAAGTATGGTAGATTCCTCACTTTAAAATATTACGATTTAAACTAACTTGCTTTAATAAATTGTTGCTAATAAAGAATATACTGGGTGTTAAAGGTTAAATTTTAAGATTTCTTTTTTGCAATAACTTTAACGCAATGAACAGTCATATTTCTAAATTCCCCATATAATTACCTTTTTAATGATGTACTACACATTGCAGTGTCACACTCTATAATAGGTTGTAGTTTTGAATCCAGCTAGAGGGCGATAAAATTTAAGTAACGCAATGTACATAAATATTTCTGAATTCCCCATTAAATTACCTTTTCAATGATGTGCCATATATGGTACATTACCTATTTAAAATTAAGGCGTTGGAGAAGTGCAACGGAGGGAGTTGACACATGACAGATGTCTGTATTGTAAAAATGTTTAATTTGGAATAAAAATCGACCTGTTTTCGCATTTTCTTAAAATCCAATGATTAATGACGAAAAACAGGATGAAAATATGCGGCCTGGGAGTTTTTATTGGTACACCCTGTATATATGATTCTATTTTTTGTTTTATGATTTTTTCTGGATAATTTTTATGATTATTTTTACTATTCCATGATTATTTTTTAAGATTCTGTGATTCTATGATTCTCTTTATGTTTGTTTTTGATTCTTTTTAGGTTTTTTTATGATCTTTTATGATTTTATTATGATTTTTTTATAATTTCTTTATGATTTTTGTATGATTATTTATGATTTTTATAATCTTTTTTTATTTTTACTATTCCATGATTATTTTTTAAGATTCTGTGATTCTATAATTTTTTTTATGTTTGTTTTTGTGATTCTTTTTAGGGTTTTTATGATCTTTTTTGATTTTATTATGATTTTTTTTTATTTTTATGATTTTTATAATCTTTTTTTATTTTTAAGATTGTTTTATGATTTTTTTATACTTTTTTCAATATTCTTTTTTATGTTGTCATGATTCTTTTTATGATTTCTTTTAGTATTCTTTTTTTATGATTCTATGATTCTTTTATGTTTTTTTTATATGACTTTTTTATTCACTTTATGATTCTTTTTTATGAGTCTGTTTTATGATTCTGATTCTATTTTTTCTTTTCTAAGCATCTTTTTATGATTATATTTACTATTCCATGATTATTTTTTAGGATTTTGTGATTCTATGATTCTTTTAATGATTCCTTTTTTGATTCCTTTTAATATTATTTTTTTATTGGTTCTTTTATGATCCTATGATTAATTTCTGATTTTTTATATAAATCTTTTTTTATACTTTCTATTATTTTTTTTATGATTGTTTTTTATAATTCTTTTATATTAATTATTATGACTTTTTATAATTTTTTATGATGTTTTATGATTTTTAATGATTTTTTGATTTTTTAAGAATGTTTTATAATTTCTTTTATTATCCTAAGAATATTTTGTGATTTTTTTTATACTTTTTATGATTCTCTTTTATAATTCTGTTTTATGATTAAATATATGATTACATGATTCTATTTTTTCTGTGAATCTTTTTGTGATTCTTTTTTATGAAACTGTTTTATAATACTTTTATGATTTTTTCTACGATTCTTTTTTATAATACTTTTTATGATTCATTTTATGATGTTTCTTATGATTCTTTTTTTGATTATTTCATGATTTTTTATTATTTTTTGATTGTTTTATGTTTTAATATGAATAATTTTAATAATTCTTTTTTATGATTCTTCTTTATTCTCTTATATCTGACCTTTTAAATAAAATGGCTTCTTCTTTAAACATAATTTTACAAATCTTCTAAATTATTCTTACGAGTAGCTTTTCATTTAAGGAGGTCCTTTCGCCACACCTCTCGCCTCAAATGTTAAAAAAAAAGTTATTAGATTATGACTAAAATTATTTTTTTTCTAATAGTTGAAGTCCTTATTTATCTAATACTGAACTTTTAACTATACCTTACCTTGCAAATTTTTGAGAATTTTTTTTTTAAATGTGAGTATTTTACAGTGCCTCACGAGAAAGTAAGTCCTCAACAACAATTTTCGAATTATACTATTATTTATTGATTAGATGGAGTAGAAAAAAACTAAAAATAAGGTTTTTGAAATATTTAGATTTTGTTTTATGCAATAAAATATATATAGTAAACCGTGGAACTTATTGAGAAATTAATATTAAAAAATCACAAAAAATTTTCAAGTAACCTAGTTGAAATTTTTTTGTGATTTTTTAATAATAATTTCTCAATAAATTCCACGGTAACCTATATATTTTATTGTAAAAAACAAAACCTAAATATTTCAAAAACCTTATTTTTAGTTTTTTTCTACTCCATCTAATCAATAAATAATAGTAAAATTAATTATAATTCGAAAATTGTTGTTGAAGTCTTACTTTCTCATAAGATACTGTACAAACACAAACATTTTTAAAAAAAAATTTTCTCAAAAATTTGCACGGTAAGGTATAGTTAAAAGTTCACTATTAGATAAATAAGGACATCTACTATTAGAAAAAAATTAATTTTAGTCATAATCTAATATTTTTTATTTAACATTGGTGGGCGAAAGGACCTCCTTAAGTTAAATCATACATTTTATTGTGAATTTTTTACTTATAAAAGAAAGGCTCCTAAAATTGGTGGCTATATCGCAATGAAAAATCAGTTATTATGTTTTCTTTTAGACCTTTATTTATTAATTTATTTATTTACTAATTTATTTAGTTATACATTTTTTACTAGTATTAAATTTAGAGGAATACATAAAAAACATCATAAAATAAAAATAATATAATAAGTATACTCGATCGTTTGGCAGCTGCTCTACTGACATATTGAACCTTTTTAATTTTGGCAAAATCAGTTGTATCAATCGTAACTGCTTTTCTCAGAAGACATTTATCAATTTGACTAACACTCAATGCGGTATGAGGCTATTTATAAAATTTAAACACCTGTTAAAATTCGTTATAAATAGCTCTTAGAATTCCTAGTAGTCGAGTCAAAACAGAATTAATTCTTTCATCCATCTCTTCTGGAAGCTTTTGGAATTCAAGGAACAACCACCTTCGTCAAGATAGTCTGTGAAATAGCACAGGAGATTATTCCGAAAAGAACTTTTCTAGAATTATCGATTTAAAATTTTGACCAGATTGTAAGTTATTTTTTGTATTTTAAATACAATGACAGTTATAACAATCAAATATAAAATGATGATTCTACTAGTCATGAACATCTTCTAAAGGATAATAGAAAATAAATCTTAAATATAATATTTATCAAATATAAAAGTAAACTTTTGATATGTTAGGTCTGGTAAGAGACAAGTCTTGTTAGACTTTCTTAGGCAGCTGTAACCTTTTGGAGAATAAAAATTTAATGTTTTAATAAGATATTCAAAAGTTCTTGGAATTGTTGTTAACAGAAACCTGCAAAAAATATATTATTTTAGTCCTAAAATATAAGATATCACATTCATATAATATAATTGTGCTAGAACAATAAGAATAAAAAGAATTTTTTGATCGTCCGAAATAAAATAAGGCCTCTCAAGGGTTATTTGCAAAAGTTTTTACATTGAATATTATTGGAGCCCATATCACTTACGGTAACAATAACGTTCAGTCCAATATTCCTTAACTTTTTAATATCATCAAAAACTATATACTTTAACTCTAAACCAGGGCATGTACTATTGTAAAAAAAATAACTCAAAGGTTGCTTCTAATTAGAAAAAATTCCCCTGACCAACAAGACGGTGACTGTTCTTGCTGGTTTAAATACTCTTTTCCCATTGCCGGGATTTTCCACGCCTACAACATAATCCGCACTACGGTTAAAAAAAATTGCCTTTATGCTTATTTCATCCACACACAGTACACAATATTTGTCCATTTCATTAGAATTGACAGCTTTTGAACACATTGGAGACTTCCAAACCTGGTGGGATGTCTATTCCACGTAATAAGCTTATAAGGGATTGCGGCCCAGACAGGCAAAATAATTTAGTTAGAAGTGTTTTATAAACCTTTGGGCCAGAGAAATATGGTGATAAACACTTAAATTTAAATTCGTCCGAATAACTTCGACCTTTAGCTGATTTCATGCTTTGGGTAATCTGAACATTAATAAATTCTACGAGTTCTGTGGATGGGCGCAGTGAATACGTACAAGTTTTGTACTGTTCGAGAGTGATCGTGTCCTCCAATTTTTCTTGAAGATTGTTACATTTATTAAGAAAGACCTGGTTGTCTCTTTTCAACGCGTTGTTCTCACATTTCAGGGCATTGTTGATTTCCCTTAGTTTTTCCTTTCTTGGGCTTCAAAAAGTTAGTTTCTCTGATGTTTGAACACTCCGTGAAGGAAAACATATAGGAGATCGCTGAATCGATTCTGCCTTATTGGAAGAGTTGCCAATGGTTGAAGCTGATGGTTCCAAAAGCTGATATAAAATACTCGTACATGGCACTTGAGAGGTTTCAGTGCTAGAAGTCGATGTACTTGAAACTGCCTCGTCAATGATGCCACTTGAAACGAATTTGAGTGGAACAGCATCTTTTCGCAGTATTCGTCTCTTTCCTTTTTGGAACATCCGTGGAGAAAAATGAACATCACAAATTCTATAGCTCTTGTGAAGTGTCGACTTTGTATAATAATCTGGTCTATAACACGCTAAGAGCCAAGATTTCGCCTTGAAAAAAGATAAATAAATTAATTAACAAAAATATCGTGTACTTACTATTTTTTGTGCCCCAACTTGCCTCCGCCTCACGGTAGCAACTGGAAAAATCTGGCTGTCTTCATGTTGAAGACCAGCAGTTTCTATTCCTTTGAATGGTTTGGAGTGTTCAGTTTCACTTGTTTGGATGAACCCCCACTTCATTTGTTAAAATTTAACCACATTTTCGGTGTGGTTCTTTTATTTTCAATTATCCAAGCTACAAGCTATGGTGGTGACTTGGGACTGGTCTGTTGCTGTCCTTTTTAATTTAGTGCATTTTTCATGTTTCTTCTATAGTTTTTGACGAAGTCTCTGATGATGGCCTAATAGGCCGAAAGCGCTTAGACAAATTTTTGCAGAGTTTTATTAATAAAACTCAATTTACACACTTTAAATACTCTCGATTCATTTCTAATTAACAAATGTTTACATAACTAAATTTTACAGTATTTTGAAGGATCACTGTAATTTTTTAATCCAAAACTGGTAAACTCTAAATGAAATAGTTTTCGAGCCGTACCACCGGTACTACAAAAGTTCATTGGTCGTCAAGGACGACGCAAAACGCAGTTGCAGACCTGGGAATTCTTCTCACGTCCGGCACCGTCCTGATGATGACTAATTCTTCGCTGGTAGGTACTGGCTTTGCCGCCATTTGACAGAACGTTTTCTTCTTGTTCGTTTCTTTTTCACTCTCGCTAACGATCTCCAAGAAGCTATTTTTATCCTTCAAGTTGAAGGAGTAAATTCCATAGTTAAACACTTTATTTGATGGATCACTTTTTTCGATTGGTAGAGTTTAGGAGTTAGTTTCGCTTAAATATAAATTGGGTTGAGTCTCAATTTTTTTACTAATATAATTTACGATGAGAAGTGAAATGAACATTTTTTTGCAAAGCCATTATCATAGCCATCTCCTAAAAGATGTTAAGTAATAAAGAAAAGAAATAAAATAAACAATAAGCTGTTTTTTACAGGCCTAATTTGCTCAGAAGGAGATCTCTGGAAAGAACATAGAAGATTAACTTTCAACTACCTTCGACAATTTGGGGCTACCAAAGTAGGACCCAATAGAAAAAAAATGGAAAATCTCATACTGCACCATTGTTTAGATTTTACTGACGTAAATATATATTATTTTCTTAATTTCTTAAATACAATTATACACTATTTTTGCAGCATTTGAAAACAGTTGGAGAAAATACGGAAATAGATATATTTCCACCCCTACGTCACAGCTTAGGATCGGCTGTCAACGTCATTATTTTCGGAAAATCCTGGGATAGAGACGATAAACTTTGGAAGCGGTTACAATATTTTCAGGAGGTGGCTCCTAAGTATCTTGGAGTGGCTGGACCAATAAATTTTCTACCATTTTTAAGGTAAAATTATTCAAAAACAGAAAACATTTTTATAGTTTGTAGTTCTCAAAATCTAAGGCATAATTAAATGCCTTTGTACATAGAAGTAATTCTAACTATTTTCGGCTGTTACAAGTTGATACAGGATCTATTTTCATAAAAATAATGTGAAATATGGTCCGAAACACCATTCTGACTGGTCATTGCCAAGTACAAAAGCATCTCTATATTATGGAGCTGTCAGAATCCGCACTCTGCAGAGGATGCGAACAAGAAGATGAGACCATCGAGCATATCCTTTACGATTGCTCGACGCTTTCATTAATTAGAAGATTTGTGTTCGGCGAGTATCGGCTAACACCGGTCGATATAAGAGAAGCACCTCTTGGCGACGTTGTCAACTACATTAAATCTGTAGGCAGGCCCACGAGCTAGGAGGTGCCTATCATCTCAGGAGGATACACAATGGGCCTAATGAGGCCTAAGTGCCGTGGGGTAACCCACCCTCCATACGTTACTATTTTCTTGTAGGTATGAACCATTTATTTTAAAAATATATTAATTCCATTAATTTTTTTACAGATTTCTTCCAAAATACCAAAACATTATGGATTTCATTTTGAAAGGAAAAGAAGAAACTCACATAGAATATCAAAAAATTATAAACGAACAATCTTTAATACTGGATAAGCTGAATATTCAAAATGGAGTTACTAATAATGCTACAAATATTTTGCAGGGGTTTCTTGTAGAAAAACAAAATAAGAGTGCAGATGTTGCTGAAAGGCTATATAGTGATGACCAATTTTATCATCTTCTAGCGGATCTTTTTGGAGCTAGCTTAGATACAACAGTTACTACTTTAAGGTAATCTAATAGTTATAAAATTGCTGTAAAAAACAAAAGAAAAATAAAAGGGAGTCCAAATGGACATCAAAGAATAAGACATTTGTATAGTTTAATGCAGTGGTTCTCAAACTTTTTTGGTCACGGAACCTTTTTGAAAAGTGAAATATTTGATGGAGCCCTAAACACATTTAGGAAAAAAAAGCCCTCCTTGCTCTAGCCTCTTGCCAGTTCCCTCCCTTTTCTTTGCGGAGCCCCTACAACAAAATTCTCAAAATCATATACACCTTCCTCTTCTTGACTTCTAAAACTTCTAAAAAAAAAACAACTGAAAATACCAAAACTATATACTCCTTCCTCTTCCTGACCTCTATACCAAATCATATACTACCTTCCTCTTCCTCACAAAAAAGGTTCTCCAGCTAAAAATACCAAATTATATACTCCCTTCTTCTTCTTCCTCCCTTCTAAAAAAAAAGGAAAAAAAGGTCCCCTTGCCGAAAATACCAAATCATGTACTCCTTCCTCTTCCTAACTTCTAAAAAAGTCCTTTAACCCGAAATACCAAAACTCATTTACTCCTTCTAAAATATCCTCATGCCCAGTCCCGTTGTAGCGATAGGTACTGCTTATTTTCTTTGCGGAGCCCCCACAAAGGCTTTGCGGAGCCCAAGGGCTCCGCGGACCACTCTTTGAGTAACGCTGGTCTAACGAATGTCTATTGTTAAAATGCTAAACATCCTTTGGACAGTCAATATGTCCATCAATAGACTTACAGTGGACAGACAATATGTCCGTCAATAGACAGACTTAGTTTATCAGTAGTTTTAAAAGTTATACAACAATGTCTGTAATACTTTTTATTTCACTCCCGATATTCCTGAATATCTACAAAAATCATCAAGAGTATAGTCTCGTCCATATAATGATTTAGCAGATGATTATTTTCTCAGTAGAAACAGAAACTTTCTCAACAATTATCACCCAATAACTGTCCAAATCTTTGTACCTAAAACATATCTACAAACAAATGTTTGTCTTCCTTAAAAATATATATTGCAACAGACCATCAAAGTAGTTTTTCATCTCTATTTAATATTGGATTTGAAGAAATTTGTGGATGCACTTTTCTTTGATCTCTCAAAGACTTCTGTACTTGGAAGCTAGAAAATTTATAGTCATTGGTTTCTGGAGTTGACAAATTGATTTCTTGAATGTCGTATGAGGAAAAATCTTAATATATGTGACTAGTGAGTGTCATCCCTTGTTGGATAGAGTAGAGATTAAATAACATCTTCCAGTTTGGGAGCTTTAAAGTATACTGTGTTTAAAGTCTCTCTATGTGTCCATTATGTTTTGCCTTTTGATTTCTATTTTATGTTTTTATGTTTGTATTTTTTTAATAAATACGTCTTAACTAATAGGTTTGGAAGCTTTTAAGTATATTGTGTTTCAATAATAAAAGTTGTTTATTTATAGCTACGAGTGTACACATAGTCCGTATTAATTTTCTTTTATGGTATACTGTGTTTTGTAAAAAAGGACTAATTAAGATTTTACAGGTTATGTATTATTCTACATAACATTTTATGTATTGTCCTTAGCCTTGGTACCAATACTAACGACTTACCGTGACATCTATTGATTGCACTGGAAGTTTCGGAGTTCACTTTATTACACTAATCATTTTATATTACTTATATCCAGATAATACCAATTGATGCTGAATCTCAGATGATCTGATTATAAAAATTAATCTTTTATCAAAATAATTTATGATTAAGGAATAATCTGATAATAATTGGAACAAAAATCATGTGCATATATTTTTTTACAAGGACATATATTCCTCAAAATATGAATGTTTCCTTTTCGAGTTCTACAAAGATTTTAAATACCTACCTTGATAGTAATATGAGTTGGAATACCATCATTAAATACCGTTTATTGTGATCAAAACGTATGAATATATCATTATTATTATTACATTATTTTAGATGGTACTTCATGTATCTAGCAAAATACCCAACAATCCAAGATGAAATTAGAAAAGAACTTGAAGACGTACTGCAAGGTCGTCCTCCATCCATGGAAGATCTTAACCATCTCCCTTTGACAGACGCTTCTATTTTAGAAACTATGAGAATAAGACCTGTGGTACCTGTTGGCATACCACATGGTTCTTTAGAGGAAATGGAAATTGAAGGGTATAGAATTCCAAAAGGTACCATGCTGGTTCCGTTGCAATGGGCATTACATCATGATGAAACAGTATGGAAAGATCCTGAACAGTTCAATCCTAGAAGATTTATTAATGATGAAGGCAAAATCGAGAAGCCTGAGCATTTAATGCCTTTCCAAGTTGGTGAGTAAAAGAAAAATCGAGATTTTTTCCACTAAACAAAATACATTCGATCCAAAACTTAACAAAATTAACTTATTGTTAACATACAATCAAAAACTTATTTAAAATTTTAATTTAAATATTGTCAAATATTTTTCGTTAATAAATTATCTGAAAATTTTCAATGTCTCACTTGTCTTACTTAAATTTAAACTTTTATCAATCTTACCATAATAAATACGGTGTTGTTCCATTATATTTTGAACATAATTAACTTTTGAACTAGTTGAAATAACGAAATGCGCTTTTCACCAGTCTTCTTTTAATTTTTTAAAGTTTTTTCTGTATACTTGTTATTTTTTGCTCACATCCAGCTTAACCAGAAATATCATTCTATATTTTCGGAGATTGGGCGACTGTTATTTAGAATTATTTTTCTCAGTTCAATCGCCCACTGTTTCTCTTTTGGTGGTAATTATTAGAAAACAATTATTCATTATTTTTTATATGTTAATTATATTTTTTAGGCAAACGGATGTGTGTTGGTAACGAATTAGCAGGAATGTTTCTGTTCTTTTTTGGTGCTACGCTATTACAAAATTATTCTATAACTTTAAGCGATCCAAACGTGGATATGTGGGGAGAATGTGGAATTACTTTGACGCCGCAAGACCATACATTTTTGATAACACCGATAAATAAAAATGTCAAATAATGTATTAATAAATAATAAAAATTAATCAATAAAAATTGTACCTAGCCAATATTTGTAATATCGCAAGATAGTTTTTCTATTTTGTTGTGTACGGTAATTTTTTTTTTTTTACTAATAAAATGTTTTTTATTCCGCCAAACGCATTTTTACCTTTCTACACAGGATGTTATAATATTTTGGAGTTTAAGATAGTAGCAGTTCCAGTTTCTAATAATTTTTTTCCAAACAGTAGAAGATGGTGTAAAGATTTTTTATTTGACTATAAAAAAGATTATATTGCTGTAAGTAAATTTTTAATCCAACGTTTTGTGTCTAAACGACCATCATCAAGATTGTTTTTTAAATATGGACCTGTATTTTTATTTTAATTATTGGAAGTACTCCTAATCTGATTACTCAGTGTTCTTATTTCTACTTTTTCCATTTTCTTTCTTTAAAAAAAACTTAAAATTACAAATTCAAAAAACAAAGAAAAACAATAAAAAAAGCAAATTTAAAAAGCAAATGAAAAACAAAATTAATAAAAATAAACAAAATAAAAACAAAAAGAAACCAAAAAAAAATTAAGGAGTGATTCTGTTGTGGGTATTTGGTATAAAATTTTTTGAAAACCCCTCCCCAGAAAATTTACAACTTGCTGAAAATTTAAAAAAATGGTCTTTCCTTTTATTTTCCCTGTATATTAAGCTAAAGATACAAAACTTGCTAAATATTATTTATCAATAACTACACTTTTTGAAATTTTTTTCAACCCTGAAGTGTACTTAGAAGACGTTGAAATAGTCAACCCCTAAGATATTTTTTCTTGCAAACTTTTTAATAGATAAAATTTTTTCTTTAGTCAAGACGCAGATTGTTTAGGAGTACATTTAACACGATAACGAAAGCGGATATACAAAATTTTCTAATCGACAAGACAAGACAGCTATAAGAAAGAAGAACTTCTTAAAGTTTTACGGACAAAACAATTTAAAAAAGTATACGTCACAGATAGTATTCCTGAATACCATGGACTTACTGTATTGACATTTCCTCCTTATTTTTGTATTTTTAATAGGATATAAATCCACATACTTTAGTGGCGTTTATCTTACCCTTCATCAATTAAATTAAAATTTCTTCATTTTTCAGTATTGACGATTCATTTTAATTGTTTTAATTTAGAACCGAGCGTCTGGCGAGAAAAATACAAGATGCCGTATTGATGTAGAATTGACCAGTAAAATAAGTAAAAATATCAAAGTGGAAAAATGTCAGTTCCATACTACTTTTTTTGTAGAAAATATCAGATGACATGTTTGCAGAGACGCTACTGGTAGAGCAATAAAATGAATTTACCAAAATTAAAAATTATATCTAAACTATTTTCAGAGATATTAAAAAATATCTCTTCAAAAAAACAATTTTTCAACTCGCTTTAGCAAAAATTTGAAGCTGTTGGGGACATATGTTTATATGAACTTTTCTCATAAAATGACCTGAGGAATCACACCCTACAATATTAGCCAATTATGGTCCGATGTCGGTGAAATTCACACACACATAAGATTTCACATTTAAAAGTAAGCTTTGTAAGTGGCATTAAAAAAATTCAAATAGTTTGGCCGTTATAAGCAAACAATGAAATTAGGACCGCGGTGCATTTTGCCCTTCCGCCATATGCCCAATTTTGGGATTTCTCTTGCCCCCTTCTGGGAATCACTAGTCACATCCCTTAAGTTCAAAACGCATTTTTGTTTTTTCAAATATCTTAATTTTTACCAATGTTATAAAGAATTTAGTGTTTGAACATTTAACAAATTCAATTTTTCGACCTTCGTCGCCTCAAAATACTAAACAAATTTAAATCGTCCATACCGCGAGAACGGTGTATCGGATCAAAATTTCTCAAGAGACATAAAAATTAGCATTTTTCCTAAGCTTTCAAATGTCGTAAACTGCGTTTTAAAAATATTGATTTATTTCCGACATGCGCCTGCGCAAAATTGAAAAATTGACAAAATCCAAAATTTCGGCACTTTCGAAAAACTGCTACATTTTGTTTTGCCTTTTTTCGAAAAGATCACCTCAAAATACATAGAATCCATTTTGTTTCATCTAATTACAATTTAATGTAAGCTCAAAACCCGTAATTTAATTCGATTATAACAATATATTTCCACCCATACGCGGTACACTGTCATTGTCTGTTACATCTTTGACTCTCTAAGATTGTATCAGTAGATGAAAGGAAAAGAAACGATATTTGTAACTGAAAAACAGTGATTTATTTAAATTAAATATGTTAAAATTATTAAATAACAAAATAACCTTATCATAAGTCTTCAAATAATCTTAAATAAGCATAACTGATAGACGCAAAAAACTATTTACAAACTCACTTAAATGTCTACATCGAATAATTTCAAATAATTAAATTAAATACAAATTGTCATATGAAAATTAATGCACACATTTATTTTGGTAAAATCGTCAAATAAAAATACATCCAAAAGTTTAAAAACATTTTTAAATATGTAAAATAGGTAACAGTAATGAATGGATGAGATCTATTACATAATTTTTAATTAAATAATTTAAATCTTCTGTAGACATAAGCCTCGTCCACTTACGGGTAACATTCTTTTGTAATCTATTCTTCAAACCAACAAATATACATAAACAAAGAAAATATTACATTGTCTCAAAGATCCTCAACTAATCAAACAAGTAAATCATACATATTGAAGTTCGATGAGACGCCATAAAATTCAATTGAATTCCTCTGGTAAGCAATACTTACTACAAATAAAAATGATAACAAAACAAAATGGTTAGAATGGTAAAAAAAACGTAACTCTACACCGAGTGGATTTAAAATGAGATGACAATGCAGAAGTATCTAGATGCAGAATTAGATGCAATAATGCACTTAGATACCCCTTTGACAATGCTGACTAGTTAACATTCCTAATACTATGTGATAATTGAACACTTTTGCACAGCCGATCTAAATCGGAGATCTGTTGTCCTTCTTCCTCTTCTTATTCTTCTTCTCGACCAGGATCGTCTTTAATAAGTACACTGCCTGGTACATGGTACAGAATTTACTGTATGAACAGTAATAGGAAACTATTATAACCGTGCTCTCTACTGAAGAATCGTACATTACATAACAACAAATATCTCCAACATGCTTGGTAGAACCCAAACATTTTTTTTGTACTCTTTCATAGTTACCTAATGAACACTAATATGGTGAACGAAATAAATTATTTTAATGGCTACCAGCCGGCCTGATGTTGGATTCTTCAGTTTCCCAAGCCATCGGCCTTGCGGTTAACTTCACTTTGAAGGCTTTAGGACTGATTGTAACACCAGCGATGCCTTTCAAGCTTGGAAGTGTTTCTCCTTCCGGAACTGAGATGTCGAAGGAATGTAGAAGCGAGGAGAAGAAAAGGAACAACTCCATCCTAGCTAAAATTTCTCCTAGGCACATTCTCCTGCCTACTCCGAATGGGAGGAAGTATTCTGGTTTGTGGACTTTGCCTTCGGCGTTAATGAACCTCGACGGGTTGAATTTTTCTGGTTCCTCCCATAGGGAGGGGTCCATGTGCACGGCGTGGAGTAATGGGACTATTTGAGCGTGTTGTGGGAGATGGAAACCATTTAGTTTTGTGTCTCTGTAACAAAGAAATCAAATTTATTAGTTTGTCTATTTAATTATTATTTTTTGTTGAGAAGTAACTATTTTAAGAGCGTTATCCATGTACTAAAATTGTAAAAAAATTATAAACATTTGCTTTATTCCACGCACATGGGAGGGGGGTAGGGGGTCTGGCGGGTTTCGATCCAGTTTAACAAGATGGGAACCTTTCCAACTTGCGCTCAAGTACTGTGTGTGCTTCAAAGTTAACATCACCAGATGCAATGAGATAAAAAATTATAAAATATGTAATAATTGACGACAATAATATTATTAATAATAATAATATACATTTGGAACAAAATGCTGTGAGTGGCCGTTTCATATACTACTTATTTATTATCCATAATGACTATTGGGTCTGATTTGGTTCTCTAGAAATAAGCGACTTTTGTACTAAATTTTACTCTACTAAAAACTAAAACGCGCATCCGAACCCAACTTGAATATCTCTCAGAGAAACAATCCGTCAAACAAAGAGCGCGCGTCGTTGCCAAATTGGGCTGAAAGGTACTGCGTCGCATATTATTTAGCAGATTTGAGTTAGGAGCTTACTGGATAACGCTCTTAAAATTCCTAATGCCCTGTATTTAATTTATTTTATTTATTTTTATAAAATATTGATGTTTATTACATTTTTATATTCTATGTTTAACTTTGTATTGTTTTTTATGGTTCTAAACATTTTTAATTACCCATGGGTGGTCAGTAATTAATAAGTAATCGTTGTAGCCAACCCTACACTAGTTGAGAATAAGAGTGAGAGGGACTGAAAATAAGTAGTTACTCAGTAATACGAAATGGTTCAATAAAGAAAAAGATGTATTAATTTAATTAATTTTATATTTTTTCTTAATATGTTGTGAAAATCAAGTTAGATAGATTCGGATGCCTTAGCTAGATCTCAAAATAGTTTTCAAGGGTCGTATAACGATCAATATGACTTGTTAGGCATCCGATGGTTCGTATTTAAAGCCACTGCCTTTATATAACGCAAAACAGACAAAATTTATCGACTTGACTACAGCTAGTTTGAATTTTTCGATTTTTAAGCCTCCGTTACTTATGTAAGCAGCAGCGCTCGGTGCGTATATTGAACTTATTACATAAACCTCAGAAGTTATTGTCTTTCAGCGGCATTTTGCGTGCAGTTACGAAATATATTTAAGAAATCGTCTGTGAATGACCACGGTTCAACGACCGAAAAATATAAATTATTTTTAGGCCCGATATAACTTTCACTTTTTTGCGGAGAGGCGAATTTTAAACGAAGTTCCAAATTCGGTTCTGCTGACCAGTGGCGTTCGTAATGGGGATTTTCACCGAGGTCATGAAACTTTAAAAAAACTGTATTTGAAATATATGGGGTTATTCATAAAATCGCTATAAAAATTACGAAGAAAAAAGAAAAACAAAAAAAAGTATGTAGAAAATCACAAAAATAATTCCATAAAGGTAAATAATCTACAAATTTATTTTTTATACCTTTTATATACAATATTAACCAATCTTTTCGTGATTTCCTACATATTTCTTTATTTGACTGATTTTTTAAATCTAATTAGAAATTAAAATATTTTCTCTGTAATATAGTTTGGGCCACTTAGGATAATATTTGAAATATTTTTCTTTTATTACACAATAAATTGAAAAAAGTCGGTTTCAAAGAGGGATCCTGTCTACATTTAATATTTCTAGGAAGAATTTAGATTACGAAGAAAAAAGAAAAACAAATTCTTGAGGCAACGAAAAAGTATGTAGAAAATCACAAAAAGAATTCCATAAAGGTAACTAATCTACAAATTTATTTTTTTTACCTTTTATATACAATATTAACCAATCTTTTGGTGATTTTCTACATATAAAGATCAGGGCGAACAAAAACAAATGCAAGGTCGTTTCTGAAGAGGGAGTCCTGTCTACATTTATTATTTCTAGGAAGAATTTAGATTGCATCAAATGTCAATTAGAAAACTTAGGTTAGAATAAAGTTGCTGATTTATTTTAATAATCAGGGCTTTATTTGAGAATTTAATAAAATAGATACTGTCAAATAGGAACCTAATAAGCATTTAAAATCTTTTTAATGAAGATGTTGCCCCCAATCAAAAAAGTATAGAGTAAAATCTAAAATTTTAAATTGTTTGGTTATTATTTGCGCCCTTCTTCTGTCAAGCTATTTCGTGACATTTGAAAAGTCTCAGTTAAAATTATAAATGTTTAACAAGTAGCCAAAAGTTACATTTTAAAATGCCTTTAAATTTTAAAGGATTTTTAAAAAAAAAATACCCAAAAATCCTTACTATTTTTAATACACTAATACACGAACATTTTATAAGTAGCAAATTATGCGATATTATACCAAATAATTTAAAAAAAACAAATTGTATCTATTTAAAAACAGTCAAACTGTGGATATTAAAAACTGATATTTAGTAATATGGTTAAAAATGATTAAATTAATAATTATACTTCACAGTAGTATATGAAGAGTATGATAGGTATACTTTCAAGAAACCAAAATTTATTATATTGGTTCAAATTTTAAACAACTTTTAAAAATGTTCGTCCGTCCAATCTCACGTTTTTTGTCAGCACGATAACTAAAATTAAAAATGATATCAACTTGAAAATTTCAGGAAAATCAAGCTCTATAAGGAGAAAAACCTGATTTTGAAAAAAATTTGAATAAAAATGGAGGGTTGGAATATTAAAAAAATCCTAACTCAAAAACGAAAAACGATATCAACATGAAATTTTGAGTAAAAATCAAACTCTATAAGGAGATAAAGCCTTTTGATTCTGAAAAAAATCCTTATAAAAAAGGGGGGTCAAGGGGGGTTAGAATATTAAATAATCCTAACTCGTAAACAAAAAATGATATCAACTTGAAATTTTTAGCAGAAATCTAATTAAAAATAGGGGATATAAAATCTGAATAAAAATGGGAGTTAAGGAGGAGAGGTCTGTTAAACTGTAAAGAGTAAGCAATGTCTATTTTCATTTTAGTTTACTTTTTGTTATAACAAAAAAATTTATAAATATTTTCACTGATTTTTTCATATTTTTTTTATTCATATCTTGTACTATTATTACTATTATGTCTCGTATATTAAAATATATAAAACTAAAACTATTATTATACTTCTACAACTACAAAATTCAACTCCAAAGTAACCCTATTCCCTTGAAAACTTTTAAATTGCAACAAGGGTTGACTGATAGCTTATTTGAAAGGGTTTTTAATTCTCCATTCAACTGTTTGAATAATTTTAAATTTGCTTGATTGGTTTTTGACTTAAATGTGAAATATCAAATACTTAATTGATTTCTTGACAGAAGAAGTATATTTTAATTAAGTCAAATACAAATAAAATTGAATAGAAATGTAGAAATATTTTTAAATAAACTACCATTCGACTACTATTAAGCAAATTTAAAATTATTTATACCGTTAAATAGGGAATTAAAAATCCATTTAAATAAGCTATCGGTCAAGAGAGTAGCAAATCTGTGCGTGGCGTTAAAATTAGAGTAATATGCTTTATAGGAAATAAAAATCAACCTTTTTTGAGTATTTTCTCTAAAATTTCACCTTACAAATATTAGAATAGGATGTACCTATACATATTTTTAAGTTCTGTTACTAAAGGTTTCTGATTTTTTAAATAACGTAATAACAATTTAAAATTACGTCTGTATTTATAATTTTTTTTTTAATTACGGATTATTATTGTCTATAACACGTTGAGTGCCATGGTAATTTTCAGGATTTCGGTCTAAAAAGCCGTTGATATATTAAAACAATTAGTGAATTTAAAGAAATCAAAAAAGTTTTTAATGATATATTTTTTGAACTCTATTTTATTTTATTTATCTGTAAATTCATGTATGTAGTTGTATTTCAGAACCCCAGAAATTTTTTCATATAATTCCAACTTTAATAAAATATAATTTTGTTAATATTCATGTTGCCAAATATACTTAACTTAAATCATATAAATTCGCCGATGCACGCCTATGTGTTATGACCAAAAGTCTTCAAGGTCCTCGCTTTGTATATTAAAACGAGCCTTTATTTACCTACTTCAAAAAGTCGGTGAACGCGGCGATCCACTAGCCTAGCGCCATCTTATGAATATTCTAATAGGTATTGTAATTAATTTAAGCTGTAAACGATTATTTATTTCACAAATTGGTACCCGATTTATCGGTTTTAAATACACCGAGAAAACGGGTTTCTTCATATATAAACGGCTTGGTTCATTTTGTTGAAATATTTGACACAAAAAATTACTAAATTTTATAATGGATATGAATATCTACATAAACCAATGCTTTTGTTGTTCATTGCGTCATTACTAGTAATAATTTTTTAAGTTTTTAATAAATTTAAAGCCACCTTGTCTATTGGACAGGTCTGGTGAAATTACAAATAAAAAAATTAGAAATACACAAATATTATTCACCTACATATGTCAAATACAATGAAAGAATCAAATAAAAAAAATATTTATAGATTTTTAAGGTTAAAATTAATTATAATATTTTTCACCATGAGTTATGTCAAACAGGATTTGTTTCTTGAATAAATTTAAGGATGTAAAAGAGCAACATAGGTACCTTTTTTATTATCGGAACTATATATAAATACATCTTTTTCACCATAGATAACTACTTTATTTTACTATTTTATAACTAGCGGTACCAGTTTTTAATATAAGATGTAATTAAATTGATTCTTTAGAACGGAATCTTGAAAACTTTCGCTGCAGTCAACGTGTTAAAGATAAAATAGTTCATAAATTTTAAAACCTTATAAAATCAAAGAGAATTTCAAATTTCCTTATAATTAATTTAATGAATTTTATATTATGACGTTTTAATTTTTTGTTGTTTTCCCAGTTAAAAAAATCATAAAGCAAAACTTTATTAATATTATTAATATTAAGTTAAACTAATGTAGAATCTTTAAAAAATATTCACCTAATCGGAGCATGCGTCGTTCCCATTGGTACAATGCTGGATATCCTGAGCACCTCGTATATGGTAGATTCGGTAACTGGTAGGTACGTCAGATCTTCTAGTTTTGGTAACCGTTGACGACCGATCACTTGGTCTAATTCTTCCTGAACGGCCGACATCTTGTCCGGATTATGTAACATGAAGAGCACAGCCCATTGTAGTGAACTTTTGATAGTTTCCATACCAGCGGAAAATAAGTCACCCATAATTTGCTGCATTTGGCGATCTTTAACAAGAGAAAAACCTATTATGATTGTTGTTTAATTAGATATTTTAGAAAAATGCATGACGGTTCGTGGTTGTGCTAAGTGAAATAGGAATAGCATTGTTGGAATTGAAGTTACAGACATTTTTTTAAATGATACAATAGAAAATATTGTCTGAGAGTTAATAGAATGTAATAATAGTACTATTAAATGCAGAACTGTTATAGAGATAAGAAATGTAAAAGAGAGGAATCTAAATTTAGTTATTCCTTGAATGAAAAATCCAAAGATGGACCTATTGAAGGTGGTCGATATTGATTTATTTGATTTAAGATTTAAAATAGTCTCTTGACTTACCATGATCCTTTCCTTCAAACAAGTGATGTCCAGTACCCTCTTCGTCTGCTTTCTGAATTTCGTAAAGATAAGTATCGAGAAGGTCCCTCATATGACTAGGATCAAAGGATTTCCTGTGGTCGTCAATCGTTTCCTGCAGAAATCTTGCCATTTCTTCACGATTCTGAAAAAGAAAGAACGCTTTAAGTGAAAGAGTGTAAAGGAGGGAACATGGTCCAAAAATTTCCAATTCTTAAGATTCAACTATCAAAAAAGTATGATAGAATAACTGTATCTCTAACCATTAGTCAACATATTTACTTTCTTGCAAATTCTACTTTAATTTGATTCCTTTTAATCATAATTATTTAAAATTATTTTCTTACCGTGGCAATTTTCTGTCTAGTAGACGTATGTCCAGGCAAGTACCTCAAAATAGGTATGAAAATAGCAGCTTCCATCGATCCAAACAGTCTAAATCCTTCATCGATTAAATTCATGAATCTTGTAAACCTTCTGTCATCGTGAGAAAATCTCACAGACATCAGAACATCACAGATAACATTAGAAATTGATACGGCGAATACGGGATTCAAATCAACCGATTCTCCTTGTCTGGCTTTCAAGACGTGGAGAAAATCCTCGACTTCAGACATGATTCGGTTTTCCATTTGAGTTTTACGTGAGCTCAAGTAGGACATGCCAAAATGGCGGAGGCCGTCGTGCAGGAATCGCCTTTGGTCTTTCCAGAGTTTTCCAGCTATGTTTATCACACCTGCAAATAAAAAATAATAATTAAATTGGGATGAAAAAAATTTAATAGCATAAATTTAATTAGGAGTTTTAATAAATGAAAATTGTATGAAATTAATATCAAAATAAGACATAAATATGACAAAATGGTTAAATAAACATAATTAATTCAATTAGGTATTAAAATTTATATTTTTAAACTAATATAAATGTTTTTAAAAAGAAAATAATTAATTCAGAACGGGAGCGAATTTTTGACAGTTACAGGTATAGTTAAAATAAAATAGAAGAATAAATTCTCGAAGTCGTATTAGTCACAACCTTTGCTCATTTCCCTAATACCACAACACGCATTGAAAATTATTTTTAACGTTATTATAAGTAATATAATATATAAATCCACTTATTTTTTAGTAATCTATCTGAGGATGAATTTATGACATACCTTTTTGAAACACCCTGTATAAAGATTCAGTGTTGGCCAAATGTGCCTATTTCATACCTAACCAATATTTTGCATTGCCTATTAGAAATAGGTTAGGTATATTTTAGAACTAAATGAAATAAAGAGAAAGGTAGATATTTTCTTTTTTAATTCTAACAAAATTTGGTAAAGATTTCAGTAAATTTTTTGATGAATATCTAAATTGGCATAATTATTGCTTACTATAAATAGAGGGTTGAAAAAAACTTGTAAGAATTAAAAAATATATAAAGTATTTGATTTTTCAAGGTTTTTATTTAACAATATGTCAAAAATTATTAAAAAAATGCAAGCAAAAAATAAAAAAATAAAATTCTGCAAACAGAAAAAATAAAAACTAGTAAAATGAAAATAAAGTTCAAAAACCTTATGCAATGTTTTTAAAAATATATTTAAATTCAAAAATATAAATATTATTTCTCCTTAACAAAATGATAACGTATTATTTGTTAATTAGGTAGTCAAATTCAAATAAGTTTAGTTGGGAAACAAAACCTCCAAAAGGTACTTGTATATCATATCTAACATATCAACAACCGTTATATATTATTATGTGACACCTGGTAAAATTAAAAACAAATAACGTGTACCGCAAATCAATAACTGATTTAAGTTTATCAGACGCATTTTTTCTTCTTTTTTAATGATCTCAAACTGGGTTAATACTGATAGGATATCAAAGCCAGATAATGAAATGATCACTTTTACTAAAGATGTGACCTGCGAAGGCCATTTGCAAAAGTGTGTCAATCATATATAAGATTTATTTTTAGAATCTTACAATCTCACACCATTTTTAAAGCTATGCGAAGAATATTTTTTTTAAAATATTATTAGGGATTCCCCTAAATTAATTTTGTGAAAACAAGTTTGAATTAAATGAAAATTTTAGATGTAAAATAAATGTTATCACAATGGCATTTAATTTTATTTATTTTGCTTCACATTTTAGAATATACAAATGACAAATTAATCAAATAATAAATGAAAAAATATTTATAACATATAACATAGTGTATAAAAAAAAAAAAAAATTATATATTTTTTATAATATAATAAAAAGAGGAAGAAGAAAATTGATTTATAAAAAAGAATAAAACTAAAAAATTAAGATTACAAATGATATCAAAAATGATGAGTTTGATTAAAAGTAAAACTTTAAATAAAGATGTATTTAATATATACAGTATGGTTCAAATGAAAGGAATAAATTCATTATAATGGAAGTAGTTGGTTTTCCGAAAAAATGCTCAATGCTCAATTTTGTTTACTTAAAGCACAATTTTTTAAATAGAATTCAATTTTTCCCCACTTCCCATTTTTGGGCAGTGACGTCATTGGCAATTTTTTTAAATAGTAACTTCAATTTTTTTTCTTGATTTTGATAGATCTTGCAATTTCCTACTCGGAAACATAATATTTGAAATATCTTACATAACAATTTTTTTTGAACAAAAGTCATTTACAGATCAGACACAAATTTTATTTTATTTTGAGAATACAATAAATGAATAAAAGATAATTATTTGTAATTAAGTGCTTAATCTAACAAAATAATAATAATAATAATAAATAATAATAAAGAATTTGTGAAATTGTCATTAAATTCTTTTTCATTATTATTATTATTATTATTATTATTATTATTATTATTATTATTATTATTATTATTATTATTATTATTATTATTATTATTATTATTATTATTATTATTATTATTATTATTATTATTATTATTATTATTATTATTATTATTATTATTATTATTATTATTATTATTATTATTATTATTATTATTATTATTATTATTATTATTATTATTATTATTATTATTATTATTATTATTATTATTATTATTATTATTATTATTATTATTATTATTATTAATATTATTATTATTTTGTTAGATTAAGCACTTAATTACAAATAATTATCTTTTATTCATTTATTGTGTTCTCAAAATAAAATAAAATTTATGTGTCTGATCTTTAAATGACTTTTATTCAAAAAAAAATGTTATGTAAGATATTTCAAATATTATGTTTCCGAGTAGGAAATTGCAAGATCTATCAAAATCAAGAAAAAAAAACTGGGGTTACTATTTTAAAAAATTGTCAATGAGTCACTGCCCAAAAATGGGAAGTGGGGAAAAATTTAATTCTATTTAAAAAATTGCGCTTTAAGTAAACAAAATTGACCTGTCCGAGCATTTTTTCGAAAAACCATTTCCTTTATAATGAATTTATTCCTTTCATTTGAACCATACTGTATATCTATTATATCTATCGTATTTTGCTTCATATTTCAGAATATACAAATGAAAAATTAATCATGTAATAAATAAAAAAATATTTATAGATTATTTTAATAAAATAACTGATACTAATAATGAAAGAAAAAAAAGATTTATATTGGTAATATTAAATATCTACTGAAATTTTTATTGCACATTTTTTTTATTATTTTTAAATGGCATTTATTAATTTTAATTGTATTATATATTTATCGTTTTTCAGAATGTACAAATGACAAATCAAAAAATAAAAAATATATTGATAAAAACGTTTATGTAAGATAAAATTCTTTCTCAATTTTTTATGCCAATTATTTTTTTTGCATCTTCAAATGATTCATAATTAGGTATATCGAGATTAAATCTCCATTACTTCATTAACATAACTGCATCAAAGTGTTCCATTAGGAGCAATCAACTATAATTAGTTCAACAATAATTACTTAATGTAGTTGAGGTTTAACTCAAGGTCATTATCAAATCCTTGTTAGTAAACAAATACTTTTCAATTTACTTTTTTATATAATTCTATGAAGAAAATTGATTAAATGGAATAAATGGTTTATTATTTTTGTTAAATAATTAATAAATGATAATATTTATGTAATTTTTCTGGTGTATAATTCAAAATCTGTTATTTGAATAATATTAGTCTGTTATTTCAAGTATTTTGAAATAATTAAATAATTAGGTACTGGTTTTAAATAATTTTAAATACATTACGAAATGTATTTTATTTATGTTATTCCTATATGGTTTTAATATCGTTGTGAAACAAATTTAAATTTTTGCTACTTGTTTGTTATTATTTAGCAGAGTTACACAAAATTAATGATTGATTCACTAACCAAAATTAGACCTATTGGTAAACGAAATTTTTTTTTTTTAATTTTTGAAAATTATCAAAAGTTTTTTTCTGATATTTATATTTAGAGAAGGGTATTTTTTCAAAATGGAAGATATGAAAAATGGCGTCTGAAAAATGTGTAGGTATCTTTAATTCATATTCTAAATAATTTTTGATTAGATGGGCCATACTTATTTTAATTAAATTAGAGAGCATACGCTTCTTTATTTATTCATAATTTTTTTAATAAGTCTCATATCTGTGTTAAAAGTTTCTTAAAATTAGGTCAAATCTGATACATGTTTAGAGTTATAAAAATTAATGATTGAATCCTTATCTATAATTAAATCTATTTTTTACAAATATTCAAAATGAACGAAATTCATTTTTTTGTAAAAATTGAATAAAATTACTTTTTAAAAAATAATTAAATGTTGAGTTTTATTATTACAAAATATGGTTTAATTATATAGATTAAAAAAATTGATTATATAAAAAATATAAAATAATTAAAATTTTTGACATTTGTAATTCAAAAGAATATTTTGTCAATTGTAAACATTCAAATTTTTTAGGGTATTACTTTGATATAAATAAAAAAATAATTACATAAAAAAAATAAAATAATTTGACATTTCTGATTCAAAAAATATTTCGTCAATTGTTTAGTTTTTTAGGATACCACTTTTATTTAAAAAAGAAAAATTGAATTTATAAAAAATATACAAAATTTGAATATTTGACATTAATATTTTGTAATCTGTAAACATTCAGTTTTTTAGGGTTGGCACCACTTTTATAGAAATAAAAAAATTATATTTTAAAAAAATATACAATAATTTTAATTTTTGACAATTATTATTAAAAAATATTGTGTCATTTGTAAACATTCAGTTTTTTAAGGTACCACTTTTATATAAATAAAATGATTATATAAAATATACACAATAACTTAGAATTTTTGATTTCCAAAAACATTTCCTATTTTTAAAATTATTATTTTATCAAATTGGTGATTATTTATATATAATTTTTGAAACTAAAAACTCACCATAGCCTCCCAAAATATTAGTAAACTCAGTGTGCGGTCTACCAGTAAAATCCTCTTTTCTAAAAGTGTCTCTAATCATTTTATAGTCACTCAAAACAACGATCAGCTGCGATCCCAGCCTAGTCGAAATCAGCGATCCATATTTCTGGGTCAAATCCCTGTAATGCAAGTGAAGGTCGCCCTTCAAAAACGGAAGCGATCCCAAAATCGGAAGCCCCCAAGGTCCTGGGGGTAGTGAAAAAGCCTCTTTCAACTTTTGTAGACCGCGAACCACAAACAGAACCGTGATGAATACTAGAAGAACTTTCGTTGAAAACTCCTTCACCGCGTAATTATAAAGCACCATCGTACTATACACGAACATTTTAATTTTTTTTTTAAAGTCTTTATTTGAAGGTTGGGAAAAAATCGCGATGTATTATAAACTGAAGAAATACAGTGTTATCTACAGAACCGTCATTATAAGCAATGCTTTTATAGATCAGACTTCAACTTACTTAAAGACAGCGTGTGGGGAGGGATTAGTAAGGAGGAGCGATAGTCTTCGCCAATGGGAAGGGAGATTCTGTCTCCCACCATTCGATAGTAAGGAGATGCATTTCATTCATAATTTCTTCAGTTGGTCAAGGAAGGTTGAGGAAGGATGTGTATCAGTGCTTCGGATGAAATTCATGTAGATTACGATGAATCGGTGAAAGAATATGATGATAAAGTTTCAAGATCAAGTTCGTTTCTAAATTGGATTTTAATTTGGTTTTGTGGGTTTTGGTCTCTATTTTTTTAGTTGAATCAGGTCAAACTGTATTTACTTTTTATTTATATGAATGTTTTTGATTTTGTTTTCAATTTCATTTATATTTTATTGTATAGTAAAAAGAATACAGTTATCTGACGTATCTTCAGTTAAGTTTTAATAATTTTGTGTATATGTTTTTTATTAATTTGTTTAGTAGTATTTTGAATAGATAAATATTAGTAATTCTAAATTTGTCTTTTCTGAATACGAATCACATACATTTTCACTGTCAATAGGTTTAAGGATAATTTAGACATGACGGTATTAAGTACATTCGTTAAATATTGATATTTTCTTTAACTTTAACAGATATGTAAATTAAAATTTAACAGAGTACCTACTGATTATTTAGTATAAAAATGACAGTAACATAATAGTTTGACAAACGTATCTAGTGGAGATCATGCCTATAAAACTAGAGATATTCCAATATAAATAATCAGCAATAATAATTAATATACAGGGTGTCCCAATAGTGTGTGGAAGTTCGATATTATCCTATATTATAGAAAATATCAAGCAATGTTATTTACAAAAGTTGTAGATAATGTTATAATGTAGATAATAACTTCAGAATTGATCAAACCTATGTTTTTTTTAATGGACCACCCTGTATTTAATTGTAAATTTGAATTACCCTTACTTTGCCCTCCAAGAAAATACCAACATGTTTGAGGTTATACTGGGTATTTTAAAAGTACCTATAAACCAATTTTATATGAAAATCGTACTAGGTTCAACCCTCTGTATATTTCAAAAGAAACAATCGGCCGTCTCAAAAGTGTGTTTGGTACATCAACTTTATTCTTCTTTTTTTTAACAATGGGAGGAATATTATCATCGGAGCCACATTCACTTAAAGGAGATTTTGATAGGCTATAACTTCTTCCTGGCTATTATCATCAGAGCTGTTGTACTGTGCGTCACTATCATCATCATTTTCTGTAGCAACTATTATTCCATAGTAGAATTTTCCACCATTGTCCATTTTTACTTTTTTATTTTTTTCTAACCGGTTTGATCCATCAATAAGAGACAATTATTTAATTGCAACAACATTTTCTGTTCCATATTCCCATTTAATTAAAACATCCATGATTATTAATTAGTTATCTGAAACAAATAATAATTACAGTTAACTACCTACATAATACAAAATTTTTTTTTTCTCCTTGATGAGTGCTCCGCTAAATAGTATATTGTATTCCTAGGAAGTAAAGTGCTTTTTCAGGCCTCCAGAAGTGACTCGACGCAGTGGTTTACACATAATTTTTATCCTACACAATAAGTGTTTTCAAAAACTATAAACGTCTAATCTCCGTTGGACTTGTATTATGGATAAATAAAATACGTGTTGCACTTGGGGACTGCCACGGTAAAGCTATTGCATAGCATTTTTTATCAACTTATGCAATTATAATTATTTATTTATTTTATTTATGCAGAATGTTTTTTCTTTGATATTAATTCAAGTTTTTTCTTTGATATTAATTCAAGTTACACTTTTTGAGCGTGGTGACCGATAAGAAATAGTATATTGTTTCACGAGTGACGAAAATAACATTTTTTGAAGCGAGAGAACAATTTACCAACCGAGGTGAAGCCGAGGTTGGTAATGTTCGCGAGCTTCAAAAAATGATTTTCGACGAGTAAAACACTATTCTTTTTCTACGAACTCTATTATGTCATGTAGGTACCTACTAAAATGAAAAAAAAACAAACGTTAGCAAATGCTTTATTTTGTGTTAGAAATAACAAAAAATTAACCAACAATTAAATATTTCAGAAATATTATTTATTATTTAAATATTGATTTATTGTTATATTTGAACAATTGTTCAAAATTATGGGGGTATCACACTCAAGCTTTTTATTTATTGAGGTAGATGCCGACATATTTGTTCTACTGTTAAATGTCATTTCAGATGATGCGCCATAATCGGATGAACTAGTAGTTTCCTTATTTTGTACAGATTGTAAAATTTTGGTTTGTATTTGGTTTTTACTGTTCGTGGATTCATCAACATATCCTTCCGCAACACTACTAGATTTCCAACCACCGTGCTTTTTTAACAGAAGCAAGTCACCTCCTGCATCTACTAATAGCGTTGCGGATGTTCTGCGGAAACAGTGCCCAGTGTAATCTTGAGGATTCGGAAGCGTTAAAAACTGAGCAATTTCGTTAGGAAATTTACTGATTTTATTAAGTCCAACAACCTGTCTGCTACACTTTCCATTCTGATAGTTAATAAAGAATCTTGAATTAATTTGATCCATGTTTGCGGGACGTAGGCTCATATATTTTTTAGAAATATCATAAAAGGGTCCAGAAATATGAAAAGAACGCGGAACTTTTGTATTACGGATTTTAACAGAATACTTCCAGTATCCTTTACATCGCTTATTGTTAAATCTTTTAGTTCGTGGCAACGACAAGCGCCAGATAATCCAAAAACTAATGCTACCTACAAATATTAGTAGTTATGTATTAAGTATTTGTTAAAATAAAAATAATAATTCCGTTACCTTTGTTATTAAATATTTATAGTCAGGTGCATTCTTTAGGAAAGTCTTTATGTCTTCAGGCGAAAAATTTTTGGATTTTTGACTTTTAAAACCATCAGATTTTCTTTTCAAAAGCGAACGTAACTTTGGATATTTACTAATATCGACATCATTTTTAACAGAGAGTGTAGTTCTGGTGTAGTTCTTAGCATCGAATAAATGGACCATAACGTCGACGGTTTAAAATTTGAACATATTTCTCCAAAGTATGCTAGTAGTACAGTTTCCGAAAATGATTTCACTTTATTTTTTTCTCTTCAGTCCAAAAATTTGATATAAATTTCTTCATATCTCTTTTTTGATTTGGCCGGTAATAAATCTGAAGAGGTTTCTTCAGCTTTAAAAATAATTTCTGGGGGAGTACAATCGCTTTCTGACTCAGACATCATGAAAATGTGTTAAATTTAGGACGAACTGAAACGGACAGTTCTCAAAAGTGATAAAACTTCAAATATACAAATGAAAACCAGGAAATAGTATGAGAGACCACTGCAAATTTTGACCGTCATCTGATAACGAAATAAAATATGCTCCAAAGCCATGTAACAACATTGTACTTTACCAAATTGCACCTGTGCCAATCCCTATCCTGAGCAAAGTGGCTAAAAAAAAATATTTTATATTCAAAAAATCACATAAGACATGACAGCGACAATTGTGTTTTCCCTGAAAATAACAATCCTAATTCATTGTAAACCTAGCTTTTAAACCTGAATTATTAATATTTGTACCTACCTTTTAAACCATATTTATATATAAAAGGAAGAAGGATGGCATTGTATAAATCATTTGCAGAGATAGTCAATAATAATTATAAACTCTTGTCAGACAATTATTTTAAACCATAATCATAGTAGTTTTTTGTCGTTTCTATGGCAACCTGTAAAAATGAATCACAACAATAGGCATACAAATAAATTTTTAAACCAGCAAACATTGATTCATATTTTTAATGATTTTTACCTAATAATCGTGGATAGATGTTTTTGTGCAATATGAAGAGGAAGAAAATGTTTCCCTTTAACGATATACCGGGTGTCCCAGATTTTTTTGCCCAGCGGATATCTCGGTTATTTAATGATATAAAATTGTAAAAAAAAATATGAATAATATTTGTCTAGTAGCCTTTTAAATTCCACTACATAAAGTTATATTCATCAATCCACCCCATAGGAACAACCCCTAACTTTTTTTTTTCAAATGTCACCCCTATATTTTTTTTCGCTGATATAAATACTCAATTTGTCCCGAATGCAACGATATGATATTTGATATACTTTACAGAGTCATAAAGCCGGTAAAGACTAAAAACCAATGTTGTGGTTAAAGTCATTAATTTTGTATCACCTGGTATTTTCTTTTTATTTTGATTAGAATTGCTTCGTTTTTGTTTTTTTTTTGTTACCTATAACTAACTAACAATATGCTTAGACCATTTCTGAAATTGTTCGCTAGCTATAAACAACAGACAAAATGCCCTTTACATTCACTCCAAACGAATATGTTGATATGCTTTTAATTTTTGGTGAGTGCCAAAAAAATTCTCGTGCTGCTGTACACTTGTATCAACAGAGGTTTCCTGAGCGCCGACAACCATCACGTAAAACATATTCTTATGTTGAGACTAGGATGAGAGAAGGGTCATTTCCAGGAAAAGACAAACATCGTCAACATGCTGCTGCTGTAAGAACTGAAGAAATGTGCATTAATGTATTAGCTTATGTGCAAGTACATCCCCAGATATCGACGCGAAACCTAGCTAACGAGGTTCATATTAGTAAGTCGTCAGTACAAAGAATCCTAAAATCCTATAATTTTCATCCGTTTAAAATTCATTTGCATCAGGAACTTAGAGCTGGAGATTTCGAAAGAAGGATAACATTAATAGCACATTTTGAAGATTTAATGGAACGAAATCCCAACATTTTGAACCAGATATTGTGGAGTGACGAATCAAGGTTTCACAATAATGCTACTGTAAATCGTCACAATATGCATTATTGGTCTCCTGAAAACCCTCACTGGGTTAGGGAAACTAACTTTCAGACCATCTGGGGAGTAAATGTGTGGTGTGGATTATTTCAGGGACGACTGATAGGTCCCTATTTTTTTCAAGGTACGTTAACTGGTGCTAGGTACTTACACTTTCTTGAAAATGACCTTCCAGAACTTCTTGAAGAAATTCCAATACAAGAAAGAGGTGCTATGTGGTGGCAACAAGATGGAGCTCCTCCACATAATAGTAATTTAGTTACCCAATTTTTAAACGAACGCTTTGAAAATCAGTGGATCGGAAACAGCGGCCCTTTGAGGTGGCCTGCGCGTTCACCAGATTTATCGCCTCTAGATTTTTTTTATGGGGATATCTGAAGACCGTGGTATTTGAAACACAGCCATTGAATTTAGAAGATTTGCAAAATAAAATAGTACAAGCCTGCAATAACATTACACCAGAAATGATTACAGCGTCATGTACTCGTGAACTCATTCGACGTTTTGAAGCATGTTTGGCAAGTAATGGGGGCCATTTCGAACAATTTTTGTAAATATTCAATTATTTAAAAAACATATTAAGAGGTTTACCTATTCATTGGATTTGTTATTTTTTAATATAATAAAATGATAAAATGTAAACTAATTATTAATGACTTTAACCACAACATTGGTTTTTAGTCTTTACCGGCTTTATGACTCTGTAAAGTATATCAAAAATCATATCGTTGTATTCGGGACAAATTGAGTATTTATATCAGCGAAAAAAAATATAGGGGTGATATTTGAAAAAAAAAGTTAGGGGTTGTTCCTATGGGGTGGATTGATGAATATAACTTTATGTAGTGGAATTTAAAAGGCTACTAGACAAATATTATTCATATTTTTTTTTACAATTTTATATCATTAAATAACCGAGATATCCGCTGGGCAAAAAAATCTGGGACACCCGGTATATCAAGATATATTTGAATGTAATTTTCTAGAAAACTTTAAGGGCAAACAAAATTAGCGCTGTCATGCCTTATGTGATTTTTTTAATATAAAATAATTTTTTTTAGCCACTTTGCTCAGGATTGGGATTGGCACAGGTGCCATTTGGTAAAGTACAATGTTTTCCATGCTTTTGGAGCATATTTAATTTCGTTATCAGATGACGGTAAAAATTTGCAGTGGGCTCTTGGGCTAAAACTAGATGTAGATTGGTTTAATTTGCACTATTTTTATACATTTTTATTTTATCTTTAATTCATTAAAGTTTAGGTAAAAACGCATATAGAATTTAATGAGCATCTTTTTATTTCATTATTAATAATTATTATAAGCTGCCAAAATATTATACGAGGCGACTGATATATGAAAATATGTAACAACTTACTTTCGTCACTAGAGACGAAAGTAAACGTTATGGGATTTTTTCTCACTAGTGACGGAAATCAAGTTTTCGCTGAAAGTATCCTGTGGCGAAAGATGTCTTTTTGTAAGAGTTCGTAGAAAAACAATTTTTTTTCTTTTATTGAATAAATGAGAAGTTAATATTGTTTAAAATATTTTTATTATTTTACAATACATGTAGGTTATTCAGCAATTTTTATCATTGAAACTATAGGTTTCTATAAGTTTGAGACTTGATATCCTCTAAATATCTGGAAAATACCGCGTCAATGGTGGTCCCATATTTTGTTGTGGATTCTTGTGGATCATTATTCAATTTTTCCGAAATTGTGACTAAAAGAGATAGAATCAGTTATAAGCAGTTAACAGCTAGTTTACACGCACACAAACACCGTGCCGAAGTCTGCCGAACTGAAACGACGTTAGACGATGCACAGCTTTCAACGCCGCACCCTGTGCCAGTCGGAGTGGGGGGTGTTAGGTTTATTTTCGTTACGGAATTTCTTTTTCTTTTTTTTGATTTTTCGATTTTTCGATTTTTTTTATTTTCTTTTAGTGAATAAATGAGAAGTTAATATTGTTTAACGCCGCACCGCTGTGCCAGTCAGAGTGGGGGGTGTTATGTTTTTTTTTCGTTACGGTGTTACGGAATTTCTTGATTCGGTCTCCGCGCTCAAAGCCCGCGATAAAAGCTATGCAATAGCTTAAAAATAGCGTCGTAAAATAAACATCAAACATGACAGCTTATTATTTAAATGATTACGTCTAATCTCCTTGAAGCCATTAAAACTCAACTTTCTCATAGTGAAGGATAAAAATTAAATTACATTCAGCCCTATATATCTGTGCCAAAATGAACCTACAGTAGATATGTAGGTACTGTTGGGACAAATATGTCACGCATTGCAATTACGCTAATTTTTCGATGAAAATAACTGTTAATCTTAATCTAAATCCTAATATACATAATTAGTAATACATACCTAGTTATTTTATAAAGTATCTTCAATAAAAATACAATATAATTAGGACTTAAATCGTCAAAGAGTTACTCACTAGAGACAATAACACACAAACTGTGAGGTTATGTTATTTTGTTGCGCAAACGAATCTCGTCTTTATGAATTTGAATGTGTGGTTCCCCCATACCTACCTACAGTATTTTTAAATTGTCCTGTGACAAATGAAACTCTGCAATGTTTTCAAAACCAATATTCTGAAAAAAAAAGTCAAGAGTTGAGCCCTTTTGTAAAAATAATAATTCGTCTCGACTGATATATGCCGAAACACACTTTTCCCCATAACTTTGTTGCCTTTTATCGTAGAGATATGCCGTTTTGAGAGAAGAAAATATACGCTATACAACTCAAAATCGACAAAAAATGAGTTTTTGTAAAAACAGTGACGATATCATTAAAAAATTTATTTAACAAGGGAGAAACCCTTTAGACTTATTTTCAATCCCCTACCTTCAACCCCTTAAACAGGGTACTGTAAATCACTAAAATCTTAAATAGAAAGTAGGGTTGAGTGACACCTTGTTTGAAATGTCTTTTAATTATCTTTTTAATGATGTCTTATTTGTGAAATCAGATGTCATTTCGATAATTTAAATTTCAAACTTATTAGTTTCATTTACAAAGATGCTTGAAGTTAAAATTAGTTTAATAAATAAACTCGTTTCGTTTTCGTTGACCCACCTTGTATACCCTACATACATGGCTATAAAAGTAGAAGTTTTTGAATTTTCTATTGGTATTTGTAACAACTGTTTTCGTATGCAGCAAATTTGTTAAAAAAAAACTATTTTCATTGAACTATCAATTATTATTATAGAGATTAATTTGTATCAAAAACAGGAAAATAATATTCATAATATAAATTGTAAAGACCTTGTACAGCGGAGTCAAAAACATCTACATCTGATATTAATGCGGAATATGGAAGTTAATTTAATGATAAATTTGATTGGGCAATAGATACAGAATTGTTTAAATACTCTAGTGCCAAGGTAAAATCTATTTACCAAAATGTTATACTCATGAATTTATTGTTAATTCATTTTTATGTCAAGGTTAATTAATAATTAATAATTATTTTTAAAAATTTGTATTATAGGAAGAAAATTTAACTTAAATTAAATTATTACAACCTTCTGATTTGAAGGATATTGCTTATTTAAAATTCGGTTAATATAAGATTTATATACCAATTCTACAATTTTGAAAATAAATAAAAATAACAAATTCGAAAAACAACTAATATTGCTACAGGCATTAAACTATAACCAAAGCAACACTCTAATTTGGATTTTGCTTATTAGAGAATGTCATTCTTAAACTGATTTATAATAATAATAATAATAATAATAAACGTTTTTATTTTAATAAGCCTCGGCGGAGTCCAGCATAGCTGTTCCACTCAACCGAGTACCAAATACAAACATTTCATACAGGGTGATTCATAAGTACTTTGATAAACTTCAGGAAATGATTCTTTGAGTAATTTTAAGGTAAAAAGTTCATATAAACATGTGTCCGGAAATGGATGGTTTTCATGATACAGGGTGTTAAAGTTTTAAGAAAAAAAATAGTTTTTTTAATATATCTTTCATACCACTAAAGATAATTTAATGAAATTTGGTACACGTTGTTTTAAAATAAAATGACATTTTCTGATGCTATCAACTTTTTTATTTTCATCAGTGGCGTCCCTACGGTATTTAAACTAAATATTATTGAAGAAAAAAATGGTACGCCACTGTTTTTTTTTTAAATAAAAATTATTTTTAAAATCTACATTTAATTTGAAATAAATTTGATTTCTTGACTTTTGTTCGCGTAAAAAAATTTGTACAATGTCGGTAGAAATGCAATTATAGACGAATCTTGGTGTCTTTCAGAAATTGTAAGAGGCAGTTGATAATATCATCAGAAAAATGTGTTAAAGTTGTTTCAATATTTAAGGGGGATGGAATGTTATTTTTTATAAGATTCATATAAAGCGTGTTTGAATGTACTGAGTATTTCTTGCATTCGAAGAAAACGTGATTAAGGATCACCCTGTATAATACAAATATACATTGTTATTTAGATTTAAATTATTTAATATACATTTTATATAGACACATGCAATAAGAAAATTAACAATACATAAACACAAACTTTAAAACAAAAGAAATTTTTTCAGTCATTTTTTAAAGATTTCTAGAGATTTATTTTTACATTGATCAGGTAGAGAGTTATACAGGGTGTTTCAAAAAGGTATGTCATAAATTCTTCCTCAGATAGTTTACCAAAAAATAAGTGGATTTCGCTATATTTATCTATATCAAAAACTGGCTCCCAATAAAGTTACAGGGCGTTAAACTAACATTCAAAAAAACTTTTTTTTTTGTAAAAAGTTTGCTGTTGCGAATTTTTCTTTTAAATTTTTGCCAGTACTGTAGATTTGAAGGCCCAATATTCTAAGGAGAAAAAAAAATTTAAAGCGACCCCTTTAAAAAAGTTGGGAGGTTGGATACCTTTTAGCCCCCCGTATTTTTTTTGTCATAAAAAAAGTTCCTTTATCGATCTTAAAATCAAAAAGAACTATGAATTTTTAAAAATTTTTATAGTAAAATGAACTTTGTATCTTTCTTAGTTAACGAGCTATTTACAATTTTTAACTCAATTTCTAGAGCAATTCGTCCGTCCTGGACTTAACATATCAACAAAACTAAGAGTAGGTCAGGAGTTATTGGACAAAAAACGCATATAAAAATGAGTGGTGTGTCTAGGGATGTGCTTGAGCCGCCCCCGCACAAAATACCCCTTCTATTTATATTTTTGTAAAAAGGGTATTTATAATATTGGATTGACGCCATAAAAATGGTGTGCCACCCTTGGTTCACCATGCCACTGATAAAAATACACGTCAGTTTGGAAATGTATTTATTTAATTTATTAGTAATTAAAAATTTTTTTTTTCATTCTTCCTTTCAAGTTCTTCAACTCTATTTTTTAGTACTTTTTGTTCCTTTCTTAACACTGCATTATCTTTAGACATGTTTTCTCATTTTTTCTGAATGTCATCCATCCAGAAACTACATAATCTCCTTATTAGAAGGATTAGAGCTATTAAGGACATTATCTTCGTGTTTCTGTACAATACTCTTTCTTTTGGTCTTTCTCTGTTTTGGTGATATTGGTGATGTATCTTCAGATACTGGTTCCGAATCACTTTCGTCCTGACTGGAGTCACTTTCCGAAGACGATGATACGCAATCATAGCATAACCATTTCTTATTAGACTTGCTATCACTGTAAATTTCATAATCTTCGTTTGATAATCTAGTGCATTTTTTATGAAACCACTCTTTGCAATTTCCATTGCATCTTAGAGAGCTTTGAGTCTTTGTTATGTTACTTTTACAACCTTTGCATTTGACTTGTTTCTTTTTTACCTTTTTTTCCTATGTTAGGCACAACTAAGATTCTTCGAAAGGACCTTTGGTCGAATAGCCACTACCAAATATTTTTAGCAATCGAAGTTCGAAAAGAAGTGAAGATAAGCTAATTATAGATAACACTTTTTATAGTTTTTTTTTATTAGTAAATACTATTTAAAGATGCACTTTTATATGCAGAATTGTTTCAAAACAATAATCTTCCATGAAAAAATTTATATACCACGGTATCACGCACTTTCTGCACTTTTATTTAATATTAAATTTGTCTATTTATTTCAAGTTAATACCGATGAAAACAACCGTTTTGCAGAGTGTTGCCTTGTTGCCTTCAAAAGGTGAATATTAGGACTAGGACTATTAGGACTCGTCAGCAAGAAATAGATATTCTCGATTCTAATTTCTAATGGATATTGGTGCAGTTGAAGTTGACGTGCAGTTTTTAAAAAATTTTAATTTTTAAATTTTTAAAATATTTTTATTTTAAATTTTTTTTTAATAATAATAAAAGATTGTAACGATGCAGCGTCCACTAGAGGGCGCATTGAATAACTCGAATCACTAATTAAGCATAAAATTTTAAAATTACGTAACAAATCTTTAAAATTTCAACGCACTTTATACAATCCATAATTCATTCGTTTTGTTTACATATCTAGGATAAATGTTTGGACGCGATATCAAAAAAATTGCAGTGACAGTGTTGTAGTTTTAATCAATAAGATAACAGTAAGAACCGTTCAATCTACAAAATAATGTCAGTTCAATGAACTGCGGACAATAAAGTTTCTTGCCAAAATGTTTCCTTAATTGCCAATTGGTGCATTCATGAGCGGATACAGAAATTACCACTGAAAAGGTAAAATTTTGTATAAAAATAACAGAATTTTGAACCACAAGCTATGTAACTGGATTTCGTTAGTTTTTGTACAATCTGTATACAGGCAGGGCCGGCTGTAACATTTTTTTTTCGTTGAATACGAAATTTCAAGTCAATCCGACAAGTAGAAGTCGGTCAAAATCGACTTTCTAGATTTGTTACATTCCCTATCGCAGAGGTGGCGTTGCAGGGCGCTGAGTTTCTCACGGACAATCACAGGGGCGGCGTCGAATGATAATAAAACAAGTAAATAATCAAAATTTAATCTATACTGTCACGGCTGCTCTTCTTAATGACTAAAATAAAAAAAACTAATATTTTTTTTTTTTTTATATATATTGATAAATGTAATTTTTTTTTGGCGACCATAGAATTTGGCGCCCTGTGCAACTGCACACTTTTCCTCGGTAGTATAGTGGTCAGTATCCCCGCCTGTCAACATAACTGCACACTTTGCACATGCCTAGAACTGGCCCTAATACAGGGTAGGCAATTGAAAATGAAACAGAACCAGGTCATTTTTGATTTTAGGAAAAAACATTTTTTTGCCAGTTTTACTCCTTGAACGGAAAGCCCCTAACGGGGGTGTGTCTCACCCCTAAAATCTTAAATTGAAAGAATGATATCTTATTTTGAAGGTATTTTTACTTAGATTATAATGCCCGAGTTTAAAATCGCTACTGTCTTCCTAGCCATGATCTTTTTGGGAAAATGCTGTAAATGCTGACTCTTCGTTTCCATGCAATAATTCGAGAGACTCTAAAATGGTGGTTCTATTAATAAAGGACAGAAGGATGAGTATTGCAACTATGTTAAACGAAATAAATTGACTTTCAGTTCAGAATTATGTTCAGTGCGCGACTGATATTTATTTATAAAATAAAAATGACATAGTACCATCGCATCAGATCTATTAGAAAAAATTCAATATAATTCGCAATATCACAACTATAATACAAGAAGACAATCTGACTTTCATGTACGGCAAGCCATCACTAAAAGTTCGCAAAATACAATTTTTATTAAAGGTTTAAAAAATTTAATAGACTGCCTACAGAAATTAAAAAAAAAACAATAAATGTATTCAAAAGTAACCCCAAACAATACTTGATAAATAAACAGAACGGATATACTTTCTTGTGATAATACTCTTTAAACTACCCTTTTTAAGTATTTTCCTTAATTTATTGTTAGGACAAACCGAAAATTCTGAAAATCAATAGAAGTAATTATTCAAGAAAATCAAAACCGCAAGTCAATCAGAGCTTTCGTTCTGGAGTTATCGTGCCGGCATACATACACACAGACGACAAGACGAAATTTTTTTTTTGCATTTTCGGATCAGAAACATGAAAAAAGTTTTAAAAAATGGGTGTCAGAAAATTTTTTCGTCTGCACGAATACTGAGGCCCCATTGGAAGTGCCTTAGTAATAGAGGTATGTTTAAAACAGTTTCGAACATTTTAAAGCATCTGTGGGGTGATTTAATGGCAGATTTTCCAGTGATATTGGCTGGGTGGCATAAAAAGGTACTTTATTGAACCCTTACCAGAAAAATGTTAGAAAATGGGACATATTTTTAAATACTGGTTATTTCAGTAATAATTGTTATGTTCACTTATGAACTGCGGGCTAAATAACATATAGTCCAGTAAATGATATGTATTATTTATGTACTCTGACAACACAAGGATGACAATAATATTAAATGATTAGACGTTTATTGTTTGACTGACAAGATGCGAGTGTCATTCGTCTTCTGATGTATATTGATAGATGTATGACAGCAAGTGCTACCATCCTTAGGGTACGTTCCGTACATTTATAATAACGTTATCAACGGGTACGTTCATTATATAACAATAATTAACATAGTAATAATTGTTATTTTGTGATTAGCTTATTTGGATAAAATTAACTTAAATTACCAAATGGACTTTTATTTAGCTTTAGTTCCAGGTACAAACGGATTATCTATGGGGTGGGATTTTAAAAATGCCAAGAGAAAACCAGAATACTATCGCCAAATATTATTAATTTTAGTTCGTCTTTGTCTTTGTGTTTGTGTCTTTGTGTTGGCGATTTTGTGCAGTTTTTAGTAATGGAAGCAACATTTTGTTTAAGTGAGAGAGGCATGTCATTATTAGTAATTTATGGCTATACATTCAGTTTTCAAAAAATGTTGTTTAATAAAACAGTAAAACGATGGCAATACAGTAAGCGAACATGTAAGGCATTTGTGAAAACCCAAGTATCTACAATTGTGCAATCAGTTTTGGACCACAATTATGAAAAGTTATCCGATGAAGTTTTTAACAGACATCTCGTGAGTAATTCGGTTAAGCGTAAAGCTCTCGAGGAAATTTGTGAAAAACCCTTAAAACTCATTAGAAACAAAATTAAAAATTCTGCAGTCAAGACCTTAACCACAAAGGACATTGTAAGATTTAGACAAAATATATACAATGCTAAATCTTCTCTTCTTTTTAAAAATCCTAAAAATATTTCCGAATTTCATATGGCAATTGAGTGTTTCCTATTTTAACCAATCAGAAAAAAAAACTTCTTGCTTAAAAATGACAAAGAAAATAATATTGTCATATTTTCGTTTTATCAAGTCTTAAATTTCTGTCATCTGTTTCTTGTTGGTATGTTGATGGTACATTTGAATATTGTCCATGTTTTTTACTTAGTTGTTTACAATTCATGGTCTTAAAAATGATCGTTACATTCCATTAGTTTTTTTGTCTGCTTCCTAATAAAATATTCTTATCATACAATCTTATTTTTAAGTATATAATAGAGGAGTGTGTCAAACGTACCACTCTGTTTCGCCAAAAATGATAGCCTTTTCCTATTGTTTTAAATTATCTCGTTGTTGGTCTAAATTAGATTTTAAATGCTCTTGCTGCTGTTCTAAATTAGTTTTTAAATGCTCTTGTTGTTGATCTAAAAGATCTACTCTACTTTTAAGCTGACCAACCTCTTGCTTGAAGATTTCCTGGATTTGTAGCAAAGCATTCATAATTTCTACTTCAGCTTTTTCACGCATCTCTTTCTTCTCTTTTTCTTCGTCCTTTCTGCGTCTGTCCTTCTCCTCCTCTTCTTCCTGTGTCTTTCATTCTCATCTTCTCGCCTGTGCTTTTCCTCCTCTTCTTCCTTTCTACGCCTTTCTTTTTCCTCCTCTCATTATATGAGATATTGAAATTACACCGTCTCTAAAATTTCGTTTGACCCGCCACTGTTATCGACTATTGCACTTAACAGGGGTTTGCTGCTAAGCAAAATAAAAATTTAGGTATCTGCAATTCCGAATTGAATGCTTAAGGTTAACGAACTCAGCCGTAGTTCTTTTAAGCATGTCGTGTGCCCAATTTTTTTTTGTCGACTTATTATTTAAACAATTTCAAATGGAGTTTTTGTGCGATAAACTTTTCATTGCAATAAGCCGACAATTCTATTGTTGATTTTAATAAATTAGGACAGGTCCTGATGTTAAGTGTTTATTTTTATTGGTATTATCTTTCGAGATGCTTTTCGATACTTTCTAATGTAATTTTTCTCTTTGGTAGATGATAATTTTTTGAAAATTGAATAATCTTTGAACTATGAATGGTTTATTAGTTTATTACATAATTATTGATATTAATTATTGTATCTATCTTGAAGTAATTATTTATATTCTTTTGAACGACGCAAAAGTAGGCATATATTAAAATATAAGTAAAATAAACATTAAACTGATATCTTTAAAGACGGCAGAAAGGACCAGGCAGCTATGGAAAACTGGGCTTTGCTGAAATTTCCTGAAATTTTAGTATTATGTAGCTCTTGACTTTCTGAACAATAGTATCCATAAACACAACTCAATCCCATAACTAATTATAGAGATATAGAGCGCTGAAGTGACAAATAGGGCGCGATTTTCAACAAAGTGGTTCTTTTATTACACTCTGTAACATTTGTAAAATATTTCAAAAGATATTTTTAAAAAACAAACACCGTATTTGTTTGAAATGCCTCAAATATTATTTTCGAAGAAAATTTCATTTATTTATTTATTTATTTAGTCCAAAGTTAAAGTAAAATAACCAAACAATGCATGACGCGGCAGTGGCGACATTTGAGTCGGGTCGACAAGTGCTTATTGTGTTACCGATTACCGATGCCAAAAAGTAGTTTTTTGTTTACATATGCCTATTCAAGACATTCAAGAAAATTATGACAAAAAATTACCTAAGTCTAAAAAACTGTCAAGTCACACTAGAGCTATTAATTCCATATTTGACAATCCCCGCGCTATAATAGAGGTAATGGAAAGCATCTTATCTAGTGAAATTTCAAGTACAAATGACAGTCAAATGATTGATGCTCGTGGAATTTCAACATATACAGGGTGTTATTGAAATACACGTACATATTAAAATGGGGAATAGTATGTAATGACCAAAAACGATTGGCACCAATTTTAACTTCAAATTCTAAAATTTAAATATTGGGGAAGAGTCCCCTTTTCCGACCTACTAGTTTCCATATTTAAAGAAGTAAAATAAATCGAAATTGAACTTACCCATAGAAATTGCACTGTTGCCGTAGCAAAACCAATTAATTCAAAATAAAGTTTATTACAGTAATTGTTCAAAATGCCGTCCATTATTATTTACACACACTTGCAATCGTCTTTCCAAAGAACTTTGAACATTAGAAATTAGTCTTGGGTTTTGTCGTAGTTCCTCGGCTACCGCATTAACTTTATTGGTTAATTGTTCAACACTATTAATAGGTTCATTATAAACCAGTTGTTTCATGTGACCCCACAAAAAGAAATCGCATGGATTTAAGTCCGGAGATCTCGGAGGCCACTTAGTAGGTCCATTTCTGCCTATCCACTTTTGAGGAAATCTAATGTTCAAAAACTGCCGTACGTTTAAATCAAAGTGAGGAGGAGCGCCATCTAGTAGGTACCACATCCGTTGCATTAATTGTAACGGTATCTCTTCTAGGAGTACTGGCAAAATATCTTCTAAAAAGTGGAGATATCCTGGCCCATTTAATCTGTTCGGGAGAACATAAGGCCCGATTAAATACTGATCTATTATGCCAGCCCAAACATTTATTGAAAATTTTCTTTGATGCCCAGTTTCCCTAATGGCGTGAGGATTTTCATCACTCCAAATATGCGTATTGTGCATATTGAACACGCCATCACGAGTGAATGAAGCCTCGTCAGTATACAATAATATTTTTAGAAAATCAGGAATATCAACACATTTTTGAATCATCCATTCACAAAACTCCACTCTCTTTTCTTCATCACGTGGATATAAGGCCTGGACTTTTTGGATGTGATAAGGATGTAAACCTTGTTCTTTAAGTGTCTGCCACACAACAAATGAGGACACTCCAATTTCAAGACCTAGTCTTCTACAACTTAATTGAGGCCGGTTTTCAACAGCTTCCAATATTTCTTCTTCGGCCGCCAATGTTCTTTGTGTTCTTGTTCTCCCTCGATCTGCATTGACACTCTCAAATTTTCCATGGTCTCTTAGATGCTGAACAGTTGAAATAAACGTACGACAGTCCGGAATTCTCCGATTTGGAAACCGTTCGCGATACAGGACTTGTGCTTGCCGAGAATTTTCTCCAGCTGCCCTATAAACCAGCACTATATCCGTTAGTTCAATATTCGTAAATAGTGGCATCGTAAAAAAATATTTAAAAGTAATCGTAACAACACTTTTTACCAACTTGGAAATGACGCGCTCGTGTTAGCCAGATTCGTAAATCAACTAAAATTTTAATAATCTATAGTTTCAAAAATGTATAGTTTAAAAACAATCATTTATCAAATATTCTAGTTTTTTGATAACGAGGGTTGTAAAAACCAGTCTTCGGAAATAGAAATTAATTCGAAAATCTTGGCAACATGGTTATTTCTTACAAGACTAGTTTTCTTATCATCTGACAAAAACTTGCATATTAATTACTGTTGATGTTTAAAATAGGTAAATAAACCTAATTTATATAGGTCATCCTCAACATATCAGTGAAGTACGTTTGTTTTAGAATTAATTTTCAAAAATTAATAACTCCCATAATAAGGGGTATTTTTAAAAAATACTATTTTTCTACATTCAGTGGGGATCTGCGCAATACCCAGTTTTAATATGTACGTGTATTTCAATAACACCCTGTATAAAATCTTTTGAATTTGTATACCTTCTTTGCTTTTGGAAACAAAAACTTTTAGTTATTCAAATTCTATCTAATTATTTACAAAAAGTCGATATAAATATATCAGCAGTAGTTTCCTTAATTAAATCAACCATAAATGACTTTAATTCATTGAGAAATGACGAATCGTCCAACAGCTTTAAAGAAAGGGCTAAAGAAATTTCAAGTATGACTTGCCCAATGAGTTCACAAGAAAAAGATCCAAAGGAGTCAAACTTTTCACGATGAAAACATTTCTGGGCACATTGAAAATTGCTCCAGGTAAAATTTTAAAATTTCTGTATATTTTTTTGTACTAAACGCCAAACAAAAACAAAAAATACGTCGGCATATATGTCTGTTGTCATGAAATAAAATACATAAAATTCCAAACAGTGTTCCGTAGGAAGTGACTTAGATTTCAGAGCAACGAGACAGGACTACTATAATAGGTGAAAGGAGAATTTTTTCTGATGAGATCAGAAGCCATTTCTAAAGGTTATTAGCCTTTAGATAATACTCATTACATTACAACAGTGATACAATGTTTAATGCACGCATGATAAATTTTCAGGTGTGATTTGCATATTATGCTCTCATTTTTGCAACTATTAGCAACTTATAGAATCATAACAAGTCGTTATTGCAGTTCGTTTACCTTTACGAGTATCTATATACAGAGTGTACTTAAATGCAATCAATAATTATTATAAAATACTGTAAATGTTTATACGAGTAGTTGTTAAATAAGTTCTATACATATCCAGAAGAAGATTGAAGATTTTACTATTTAAATAAACGTAATGTCTTGGACCAATACTTTTATTAATTTGGAGAATTTGTACAAGACCTTTTTGTTTACTTCTGGTGTAAAAGGTGTGTTTGGTTCCACAGAGAAATTGTTTATTTTTGTAAGTATAAATAATAACGGTGTAGATATAAAGATTTCGAATACTAAATATTTTTATCTCTTCATATAGTAAGTCTGACGGGAAACGAATATTTTTATGTATGATTTTTAAAATCTTTTTTTGTAAAATATCTAATTTTTATATATATTTTTTTGTTATAGCTCCCTAAGACAATATTGCATATTGAATACGACTTTGGACCAAAGCGAAGTATATTATTCTAAGATGAGTTATGCTTAGAATTTTTTTTTAAATATTTAAATTTAAATAATAGCAATCTTAGAGTGTTAGTGACATTATCAATATGCTGAATGAATAGTAACTCCCAGATATTTTATATTGTTTTTTATTTTTATAGAGGAACATGTATTGTTATATTTTAATTCAATTGTTTTGAATGTGGGTAAATTGCTTTAATACCTTGTAAAAGGAAGAAAAAGTCTTGTCGAAATTAATTGTTAGTTGTTCATGGTTAAATCGTTCCATGTTTCAGCTTCAAATATTATTGCTATATCGTCCGCAAAGCTAATGATTTGTCCCTGTGAATGTATAGAAAATAAATCGTTTATATATAATGAAAAAAGAGTAGGCCCAAGTATAGTTCTCTGAGGCACTCCAAATTTTAAATTTCTCGATCCACTTATTTATGACTTAATTTTAACGTCTTGCTGACGATCAAAGAGATAATTTTCAAATAGATCTTACGTTTTACCCCGTCTCCATATATCCTCCAAGACATATAATAACTGTATATGACTGACAGTGTCAAATGCCTTGGCTAGGTCCAGGAATACACATAAACATGGTTTTTTCTTGTCTTCTGATTTATATATCTTTTTGGTCAGTTCTGCAATGGCGTCGTTAGTGGATAAACCTCTTTGAAAGTCACACTGAGACTGGGAAATAATGTCATATTTTTTAAGATAATCAGTTAATCTTTTATTTAAAACTTTTTAAAATATCTTTGCATAGAAAGTTAAATGAGATAGGGCGATAGTTGGTTAGTAAAGATTTGTCTCCTTTTTTGGTCACCGGAATAATAGATCGCCCTTGTATAAAAATTTCATTTATTAAGTGTGTAAAAAGGGGAGTAATTAATCTCATCTGAAATAGCTTTAACGGTTTCAATCATAACGCTGTCAATGTCAGATTTTTTATTTTTTAAGGATTCTATATTTTTTTTTATTTCGTATGCGTTAAAAAATGAATTTTTTAGTCTTTTTCTTTTTGGGAATGGAGAATTTGGCTTTATTATTTTTTCCGCCAGTTTTTCGGAAACATTTGAAAAAAATTGTTGAATTCATTGTAAATAAGTTTTTGACTAGTTAAAATTTGATTGTTTTCTGATTGGATTTTATCAATATCTTCTTTTTTATTACCACTATTTCCATGAAGTTGATTTACTACTTTCCATATACCGTGAGAGCTGTTTTTATTTTCTTCAATTAGCTTTTGGTAAAATATTTTTATCGTTTTTGAGTTCTGCATATAATTTATTTTTTTTTTATTAATGGCTTTTATTATACCTTGGGTTATCCACTGTTTTCTCTTTTTTATTTTTTTGTTTATTTTGACTACATAACTGTTTTTCTCTATGAGGCTATTCATATTTTCAATTAAAAAATTTGCTTTTTGATTAATATTTTTGATGTTAAAAAAAGTTAACCAATTGAAATGTTTGATATCAGTTCTAAGTTTATTGTAATTAGTTATTTTTTTAGATTCCTTTTCTTTAATATATACTGTGTATACAGGTAAATAGGCAAAAGTGAATTTATGATCAGTTATTTTCGTATCATGGACAACAGCTATACAATTTTCAGTTACTTTATCCTTCAAATCACTATAAAAAAATGTGGTGAATGCAACTTCTAGAATTTCCCTGTATACGTGTATGTTTATTTATTAAGAATTCAAAATTGAACTCACCTAAAACATCTTGATAATTAGAAACTAAGTCCGTCTGATTTTTTATATTTATGTTGATATCATCTACAAAAATATTTTCATTTATTTTCAATTTAATTTTCTCTTGTTCCAAATATGTATAGAGGTCCTCTATAAACTGTTGTGGATTTATAGGAGGTGGTTTGTAAACTGCAATTTTAGAACAAAAACATCACAAAATTTTTGTTTCCAATAAATTTTTATCACTAATTAATGAGCAAAAACGTCTAGTTGAAGAAACAAGTATTGTATGATTTTTGTTTTATTGGTAGGTTTGTTCCACTGATGCCAATTTTAATTAAATCAAAAATAGCTATTAACAAACTTTGTTTTCAGAATTTTTAATAAATAAATGGAAAAAGATAAAAGAATAACGAGAGAAAATAAATTTTAGGTCAAATCATCCACGTGTAGATAGTTGTTACATGAAATTATTATTTAATATTCTTAACTAGATAAACGTAAATATTTGAAAAAATATTTTACTAACTTTTTGTTATTACTATGCAGCAGAATTTCACGCGTGCAGAGGTTCACACACCTAGACAAAATAAAAATTGTACTAGTTTTTGAATTGCTTAATTTGGATTGTTGAAGGTTAGTTAGCAAAAGATGTTTATAATTGAGGCATGTTGTTCTAGAACAGCCGAAACCTTCTGAAAAAATACAACAAAATAGTTGTTTACGTAATAGGTGTAAAAAGCGGCCTTTTTTAAAATTAATTAAATGCTTTTATATACGCATTATAATAATAATAATCTTTATACAGCCTTATGGTGTACATACATATTAGGGTGTCCGATATTTACCAATTTGATTTTTGAGTTTGCAGCGCCCCTAAAATTTTTAGTGTATGACCCAAAAAAAAAATATCGAACCCTTATAAGCCCTTAATATTGATGATAAACCGTGTCACAAAGGCAATTCATTTCCCATTTAAATAACATGGGGTTTTTGTGATTTTTGCAATAAATTTTTTCGTTCCTCAGCCAGCTCATACAAAGCTGCGGCAATCAATTATTTTTGTAGTAAATTTAACGCTCTGCAAAAAATTTTTTTCGATAAATTCACTTGCTTCAAAGTTATTCAAGCTCAAAGTTGAACTTAAAATAACTTATTAATCTTCTTCACTTATCGGTGGTGGTTTATACAAAGATGTTATTAAAAGTTGATTTTTGTTAGATAAAGTAATTATCATTTGTACCGCTTTACATAATCCTATTTCTACTATATTATATTCGTACAAACTGTAGTGAAAAAAACTATTTTACAATCATCGTTAATTAACTACTTTCTGACACATAATTAATTTAGTAGGAAAAGTCCTCAGTTAATTTTTTTAATTTTCGATAATCCTTAATAAGTTTTTATTGTAAAAATTATTGACATACTTTCAAAGAGTTTAGGGTAACACTATCATTATTAAATAAAAATTCAGTGAATTAACGAACAAACTTTTATCTCTTAATCCATCGAAGAATAAATATTTTAGTTTACTAAATTAATAAAGTAAGTTAAGTAAATATCGGTGAATAATTCTTCGTAATATTATCAGTTTATGAATCATAATATTCAATTTTTGTTACAATAGGAAAAAGTATTGATACAGTGAAATATAGCCCCTCTCAAATTATTACATTATGGGAACTGTATATACAACTAGTATAAATATTTAAATATATCAGTCACATATATACCTAAAATATGTATATTTTGTTTTTGTTTTAATGAATTCTAAATTTAATTTTAATCTTATTTCCGAAAATTTGATTGATAGTAAACTTTTTGTAAATGGGATAAACCCTTTATCTTATTATAGAAAACTATAACCTATCCCGGGTGTTCAAATTAAAGTGTCACAGTTAAATATCGCCGAAAATATGCATTTTAGAAAAAAGTTTCAGACAAAAGTTTTATAGTTTTTTGGGGGAACATTTTGGCTAAATTCATTTTTTTATAGCTGACCATACTATGGCCATATCGAGGTGAACTTTGTTTTTTTAAATGGGAATCCCATTTTTTTTCTTACATATTCTTAAAGTACATAAAAAAATAAGAAACTTTTGAGGGAAATATTTTTTTTATTGGACTTTTACTTTTTGAGTAACAGCTACTTGAAAATGTTGCTGCGCGAAAAAAAAGTTGGCCATATTATGGTTAGCTATAAAAAACGATTTTAGCCAAAAGTTTGTCCCTACAAAACTATAAAACTTTCGTCTGAAACGTTTTTTTTTTTATAAAAAGCGGTATATAGCTGTAACGCTTTAATTTAGAACATCTGGTATATCAATAATGTTTCTAGACTTGTGTTAAATTTATTTATTTATCTTGACCATACTGTACATCGAAATTTATACATTATAGCTCTTTTAATTCTTGTCTAATAGTGATAATAGTTGAAAAATACAATCTTGAAGTAAAAATCAGTCGAAAACACTAAACCAAAGGTATATTTATTTTATGTACACCTATATAGATAAACGAAAGAAAAAAGTTTTACTTCATGCATGTCGACTTGGTTATCTTTATTTTACCCATAAAATGCGAAAACTAAACTTCCGATATTCTTGACGCCAACTGAAATCAGTTAGAAAGTCATTATGGAACTATTTTCACTTAATGCAGATTTAGATAACGAAATAAATAGTTTTTTTACAGAACATAATATGTTGTAGATCGTTCCAACCATGATAGTCATATTTTTTAATAGTCCTTAAGAAATTTTTTCATTTACAAAGTACCTTAGCTAAATTTTTTCGAAAAAATAAAAAGTAAACAAAATTAAACTTCTTACTCGTGCCTTGCAATTTGACAGATAAAACATAGACGTCTAAACCTCAATTTAACTACTTCCTAAACTATTTTTTATACTAAGGAATTTATTATAAGGGACTCAACTAGAAAACGGGCTGCAAACATTTATAAAGCTTTTATATAAATTTTATTATTTGTAATAAGGTATAAATATTTCCGTTTTTAAATTCCTGTAATATTAAATGTTGACAACAACTAAGTGATGTGAAAACTGTGTTTATTGTTATTTTATTGCAAAGAAGTCGAGAAGTATTTATGTTATTATGGTATGGCGTAATGATTGTAAGAACCATAACCTTCAACTATCGGTAGTTTAGTCACGTTAACTTGTGCATTTCTGGGTCCTTTCTACAGAGTGACCCAAAAATAAATTGTTCACCGTTTTAGATTATTTTGTTTTGGTGATTTACACTATTTTGGTATTTCACAACATATTGGTACTGAGAGAAAATATTTTTCTACATTATTTTGTAGCATAGTTAAATAATTATCACCATTCAAATTGCCATCAACGAAAAAGGGACCTACGACCTATGATGATCGATAACAATTCCAATTTTTTTCACACATTGAGATTTTACTATAATCTCAATTTCAACCTCTAAATATCTCACAATATTTTATAGTGCATCATTTTACATAATTTCTCAACGTTAATCATATTTATTTAACAAGCAAAAGAAATTATGTAGAATTTTCTTTTAATTTAAAATAAATATTTTTGCTGGTATAGTAAAGTTCATCCTTTGATACACTGTATAATGCTGTAGAACTATTGTAAAATATAATATCTATGAACAGGGCCGCTGAGAGCCAGGTGGGGCCTCGGGACAATTTTATAAAAAAAATTAAGCCCATTCAATATCACATTTCTAAAAAAAAGGTTCTCAAGCCAAAACTCTTAGATCCTTTTTAGTGAAATCTCAAAACAAAAAGAGGTCCTCATATTGTTATTTTATATAAACCAGCGCTCCTGTTTTTTGTGCAGTGGCGGCTCATTAGGTGCCGCAGGTGACGCGCAGCCTCACCAAAATTCAACTAAATAGCTAAATAATTCTTTTTCTGTAACAAAATGCCCTGCATTTTTGTCTCTATACAAATTACAAAACAGAATTCTTCAAACTCTACCTAATTTCGGGGTATCTGGACCACTACATGAAACAAACGAGGCGCTTGATAAAAAAAATCCGACCGTCCGGGCTCGCTTGTTTTTGGAAATATAATACAATAGGAAGATTTCCTAATCCGAGCGATCGGAGCGCTTGACGCGCTATGCATAAAACCGCCGAACGCGCGTCTCTTCTATCGGCGCGTTTATGATAGTTGCCATAGTAACGGCACGTTTCGATCTAGCCGATTAATGCACTTGACGCGTTGATTCAGTTTGATTCTTCCGGTCGGAACTATTTTTATACAGTGGTTGGACTATTTAGTCAATTGCGACTATTGCGAGTTTTTTTAGATTTTCCTAACAATGTTTTCAGTATGTATGCTATTGGAGATGCCATTCTGTAGATGGGAAGTGAGGATAAAAAGACTTTTTCAGAAACGTTATTTAGATATAAATTACTGTGTATCTCAAATTAAAAATGCGGAGAATCAACTAAACGTTAAAAGAAGTGAAGTTATTTTTGCAAATATAATTGATTCAGTTTCCCTAAGAACAGAACTGCCCACTAAACACCGTGATGGGTGCATAAGACAAGTCTTGACAAGAGATCAAGTAGTTCAAAAATATAAAATTCTGTATTATGAAATACTGAACACAATTTTAGAACAAATCAACTTTCACTTTCAGGATACTGATAAGCTTCAGTTCGTAACATTAATGGATCCTTCCAAATGTTCTGTATATTCGGAGAGCTTTCCTACAGAAGAAATAATCAATTTGTTTCAAATTATCGTAGTAAATTAAATGACTTACAAAGGTTAAAAAATGAGTTACAGTTTATTAACAGTGATGAAAACTATAAATATTGACATTGATAAATTGTTGGAAAAACTATCCATCAATTTAATACATTTTGAGCATATTTTTCAATTCCCTAGCGGGGGACAATTATACCACTGAAACGTCAAATATGCAGTGGAGTCGAGTGATACATCATTTTAAAAGGCGTAAAATTATGTTTCTAATAATATCATATCTATTGGATTTTACTTAAACCTCTTTACTTAAACGCACTTTTTGATAAATTTATTTTTGATATCGTATAAATACAAGACATAATTATTCCAATTACTTCAAACACGGTCAGTTTTTATTTTAAACCTATCTGGAATTCCCTACAATAAATCTTTTAATATTTTCAGCGACGCCGTTCAATTTGTATAACCACATGGTTGATGAAGTTATTTACTGTTTACATGGCAGAGTGTAAATAAAAATGAGCGCCGTTTACGTCACAAATTTATTAAAATGAAATTCGACACAGTCGACAGGGTTTCCGGCACTTACCTTGCCCAAGCTATTGTAAATTATTTACTAGTATAGTACTTTGGTAATCAATTGTAAAATGAGCTTCAGGTGTTTCGAGTAAATGCTCAAAAACCGTTAAGCTTGAAATATTGATTTAAAATAAATTAATTTATAATTAAAATAAAAAAAACTAGACATTAGTTAAATAATGTAAAATTTTACTTACCATGTACTGTTTGTTATAAGAGAGAGAGAGAGAGAGAGCAAATTCTGAAACTCTAGAAAACTTTGAATAATATAATAATATAATGTAATAAAATGTAGGTCCTTATGCAAGAAAAAGAATCCAGTCTGTTCGCTATACTTACGCGGGTTTCGGATTAACAAAATTATGCAAATTAGTCATTGACAACTAGTTCCAATAAGCCTCTTCCCAAGAAATTAGGTAAAATTGCCCTAATGGTCAGATTTAAATTAAAATAACATTAGGGTAGGTACTAAATTTGTTACAAATAATTAATTAATTAATCCGAAACCCGCGTAAGTATAGCAAACAGACCTGTAGGTAACTATGTTATGCTACATTTTTTGGAGTTTAAAATGCAGTGTTTTAAAGTAGTATTATGAAACACATTATGAAAATGCAGGTGTTGATAATACCTACTTATTTTTCGTCATTTCTTGTTACTCTGTATAAATAACTTAAGAATGTTTCTCTTATTTGAACATAGGTACGGTAACAGAGTAAACGATACTGTGAGAGTTTTGAAAAAACTATTGTGTAGATCAGATCCAAGTGTTTTTATTAATGATAAAGCTTTTAATTATTTTTAAAAAAAATTATTTTGCTCTTAAATTTTAAATCATTCAATATAATTAAAAGTATTTTACAGATAGTAAGATAGTAACTAATATAAATAATATATAAAAAAAAACAAAAATAATCGGTTAAAAATGAATATAAAAAATATTTAAATCAATACCTAAATATTTTTTAACATTTTTTGTAAATAAAGTTGGAAAACTTGATTCCATATATAAAATAATATATTTTCAAAAATTAAGTTAGTTTTATAACTTTCAAATGAATTTTTGTCTAGTACAAGTATACAGGGTGATCCATTAGTGTGAAACAGTCCAATATATCCGCCATTATTAGAGATATAAAAAAAATATTTTCACAGAACAGTAGACAGCGTTAAACTACATCTTTTAAAATTATTTTTGAATACACAGGGTGTTTAATAACTTCCCTCTGGAACCAACTTATGTTCTTTTTAATGGATCACCCTGGAATTCTACTATTAAATTGTTTTTTTTTTTCTTTATTTGTACTGTAACAGGACTTTAATGGTCAAACATGTATTAGAGGAAGATTGCATTTTCTTTAAAACTCAACGGGCTAAGAATGGTTTGAGTGATAGCATTAGTATCCTTAGATGTCCTAGTGAATTTGGAAAACTGTTTAATTTTTTAAAAGAAGTTAATTTATTTAATTAAATTTAAATTAGTATAAATTATTTTCCTGTACCCTATAGTTTTGTAAATTAGGTTTTTTTTTCTTTTGTCTGTAGATAGTGTATATTTTTGTAAAACCTCTTGTAATATTATAATTGTACCTGTGTCAATGGCCCCTGATGCCGAGACACGTTAATTTCAATAAAAAAAATTTATAAAGACACCAATATTCTACTATTTGATAAACTTTTAAAGTACCTTCCTAATATACTACACAATAAATATAACTCCTCGAATATGCACTACCACTACCAACTTGTAAGGCACAAACATGAACACCTACTCGTATATCAGAAAAGAGCACTTATACAAAAAAGTGTTTATAAAATATAAAATAATTATCGTAAATAGTTAAAGCGATACAAATCTAACTTCGTCGAAAGTTAGTTTTCAACTGTCTTTGTGCCTGTGCTGACAATATTCAATCTGTTACCCGTCTGTCGTTTATTTACTTGAAACACATTTTAAAACCATTAAACACAGATAACGAAGTCATTAGGGAATAAATATATTCATTTCTTGAAAATTATCAAAAACTGTTGGAATTTTCATTCATAGACAACAGTGTTGATCATGCTTATGACTCACCTTCTCCAATATTTTGTCCGAGTATAGACTTTCTAGTGAATTCTTTACCAATATTGCTTGAATATCTTCCTCTTGAAGGTGGTATTTACATGATGGTGCTCCTGCTCACAATAACGCTCTTGTAAATGGCGAACTTGCAGATCAATTTCCAGGAAGATGGATATGAAGAGTCGGGCCAATCGGTTAGTCAGCCCGGTCACCAGATTTAACTAAAATGGACTTGTTTTCTGGGGCTACGTTAAGGCTCTAGTGTATAAAATACCTCCAACTACAGTAGATGATATGAAAATACGAGTAAGAGAGGCATTTCAAAGTGTTACTGTAAAAATGCTTAGAAATGTGAGTCGGAACTTTGAAAACCGTCTTCAGGTCTGCATAAATATTATGGGAGGCCACTTTGAAAAATTGTTCTAATTAAATATAATTTGCAAAAATTACATTTAAATAATAAAGTATGAATTTGTGCTAGCTATTGATATTTTTTCTTTCTTAATGTAAAAATCGATAATAAATGACAGCTGGTTAAATTGTAATAATTACTAATTATCAAACAGGGTGTATTTTCTATCAATTAGTTTCTGAATTATCGTTTTTACCACTAAAATTTTAAAATCTCTAAAAACTATTAACTTTTGGTATAGGGAATGCTTAAGTCAAATTAAAGTATAATTAGGATACTTTTGAACGATGATATAAAATACAGGGTGAACCATTTAAAAAAATTATGTATTTTTGTTTTGACTCACCCTGTACAGATTTGATGCGAATTGAAAAAGTAGTGTCTCCGGATAAAATTTGATGCGCTTTTATCGATCCCATAATAATTTATTTTTTAAATGAGCTTGCCCGTAAATAAATAAATAAATAAATATATGTCAATGATGTGCAATATGAGTTTTAAAATGAATTTTTCTATTCACATTTGGTTTTTTTCTAACAATCTTGAAAATATTTCTTCAAAAAGGCATCTAGGGTACGTAGTACGTCTATTCTTGCTGACTCTTAAAACTAAGTATATTTTATTTATGGATACATTACATAATATTCAAATTTGACATTTTGAATAGGTTGCAAATCTCAAGGATATAGCAAAGATTAAAAATTTTGAATAGCTAGCACATTTTAGTCACGGATTTGTTTTAATGAGAGTTAGAACAACACAAGTGGTCAAAATTATGCTGATAAAGAGTTTTTTATATTTTCGCATATTTAATTGAAGGACAAACATTTAGATTTATTTATAAATTTCACCAAATTTTTAAATAAACTAAGTGCAATGTTTAAAAACATTATTTTAGCTTTTAAACAACATTATAAGATTACTTGTCTTGTCTTCAAGAAAGATTAATCATGTCATGTTATTATTGCAAGCTTTGGATAGAACAGCTTATTAGTATTTGCCCTAGTTTTATATTAATGGTCTGTCTACATATTTCAGTTAATTTTTTATTTTTGTGTCGATACACATTTTTAGAAAATAAAGTTGCTGTTCATTTGTCATAAATTGAATTTGAGAGAAGAATGCACATAAAAAGGGACATATTACTTTTTTAAAGGACCCCGCACTAAACTTATGGAAATTGGGTCCCGGTCAAATTCGCTGAAATTGATATGTGATAGAGTTCATCATATTGGTCAATTGTCTTAATGGCCACAAAGCTCAAAAATGGATAGTTTGGCCGGTACAGAGCTTTAAAGCTCCGAGTATCCTCCACGGACTTATGTATATGCGCAGTGTGTATAGACTTTTGAAATAGCCTATTTCATTTTTTTTATTATCTAGGTTTATATTTTTGAGGTTGCAGAATTCAGATCTGTTGTTAGATTTTCAAAATTGACAGTTGGCAGCTGTCAAAAGGCTGTCAATCTGCTATAATAAAGCCGAAAACTTGTTTTTTTATGTTTAATCTTTCTTTTTTTTTAGTTCGATAAGTTCAAAGATGACCTGTCATTTAGCTGTCAACAATTCTTCAAAGTCCGGTAATAAAGTCAAAAAATTATTTTTTGTTTATAACTTCAAGTTTTTTAGATAAGTGAATATAAATATGATATAAAATTATGTAGTCATCTAGCTTACAGCTGTCAACTAGCTGTCAATTAACTGTCAAAATGCAATAATAGAGCAAGTAATTTATTTTTTATGCTTAAGGTGATTACAGCACCCCCTTATAATTTTCGGACAAGGATATCTCAAAAAGTAATTTTTTTAAAAAATTAAAATTTTGGCGAAATATATTAGGCAATAATATCTAGAATATGCATATATTTTAAAGTTTTCATTCCTTTCAGTTTCTGAGAAAAAAAATCAAAGGGATTTAAATTTTGAAATATGATAATGAAAATAAATGCATTCCTCAAAAGCACAATTCTTAATATAATCCCTTAATTTAAGCTCTTAATCTTTTGTTAATGATTTTTTAAAATTCGCCGAAATTAGTAGCTAAAACGCCTTATTAAGTACTGTTTTCTGGTTTAAACTGGTGTAAACTGTTGTAAATCGTTGCAAGAAACGAATGATGACTCAGAGTGTACGATACGATACTTACAGACGCGTTACACTAGAAAGAAGCACTTAACGAGGCGTTTTATCCACTAATTTCGGCGAATTTTAAAAAATCATTAACAAGAGATTAAGAGCTTAAATTTGGGGATTATATTAAGAATTGTGCTTTTGAGGAATGCATTTATTTTCATTATCATATTTCAAAATTTAAAGCCCTTTGATTTTTTTTCTCGGAAACTGAAAAAATTAAAACTTCAAAAAATATGCATATTTTAGATATTATTATTGCCTAATTTATTTTGCCCAAATTTAAATTTTCTAAAAAAATCACTTTTTGAGATATCCTTGTCCGAAAATTATAAGGGGGTGCTGTAATCACCTTAACTTTGTGGATAAGAAATCAAACATGATATAAGTTTATGACATCACTTTTGAACTCAGTGCAAAATCCGATCGTCTAACCTCCCCGCGGTGCACATTGGATTACGCTAATGGCGACGGTAGAAAAGTGAATTTAAGCATTACTAAAAGAGTAAACGCCAAAGTTTCAACATTCAAAAATAATTGGGAATAAACTTTAACAATGACAAAAAGCATCAATGTATTTTTCTATTTGGAAATTCTTGGCTTACAGCTGTGCCCTATCGATCAGCTAACTGTCAAAATGCAATAATAAAGTCAAAAAATTACTTTTTTTTAAAAGCTTTAAGTTGCTTAGATCACTGAGTTTAAAAGTGATGTCATAAACTTATATCATGTTCGATTTCTTATCCACAAAGTTAAGCACAAAAAATAAGTTACTTGCTCTATTATTGCATTTTGACAGTTAGTTGACAGCTTATTGACAGCTATAAGCTGAGGACTACATAATTTTATATCATATTTATATTCACTTATCTAAAAAAATTGAAGTTATAAACAAAAAATAATTTTTTGACTTTATTACCGGACTTTGAAGAATTGTTGACAGCTAAATGACAGCTGCCGATAGTCATTGTTATTGATTTGATATCATCTTTGAACTTATCGAACTAAAAAAAAAAAGAAAGATAAAACATAAAAAACAAGTTATTGGCTTTATTATAGCACATTGACAGCTATTTGACAGCTGCCAACTGTCAATTTTGAAAATCTAACAACAGATCTGAATTCAGCAACCTCAAAAATATAAACCCTAGATAATAAAAAAAATGAAATAGGCTATTTCAAAAGTCTATACACACTGCGCATATACATAAGTCCGTGGAGGATACTCGGAGCTTTAAAGCTCTGTACCGGCCAAACTATCCATTTTTGAGCTTTGTGGCCATTAAGACAATTGACCAATATGATGAACTCTATCACATATCAAAAATTTCCATAAGTTTAGTGCGGGGTCCTTTAATTTGAAATAATAAAGTGTGTGGAATTTATAATGAATAACCCCGTACAAAATTTTATAATTCCATTTATAACACTTTCCGAGAATCGTCCAATCGAATTCTGTATTATTCAGTGGCATTATCACGTATTTTCTGAATGTCGAGACATTGCACCTAGTTTGGAGTAGTCTTTCACCGTTCTGCATTCTTTTATTATTGTTATTATGATGATGATCATGAAGATCAACAAACTTCCCGGTTATTGCGATTTAATTTGAAACTTTAAAAACATTTAAATATTTCATAATAGGTATTACATAACGTAGGTCATAGAACTAACTTATCAAATAATACTCTCTACGACTTATCTCGGAATATAATTATTTGGCAATGCTCGGCATGTGGATGCTCTTAGAATATCATTAATTATTAATCAATACTATACAGGTCGTAATTATAAGTGTGTTACGATAATAATCAAATCACTATTGCCCAAGAGATAGGACAAAATATAACAATAGGTTTTTGAGAATAAAAATAAACAAGTACAGCAAGACCTTGATAATCCAGCATACTCGGGGATTTTTCAGTGACGAAGCTCTTTTAAAAGCTGTATTTATTATTTACATGAATAGTAAAGTATTACTGTATTTTTTTACAGATAAAAATGTAATTGTTAATGACTAGTTAATATTGATATATTATCCAGTGCCCGGCTTGTCCTAAGGGGCCAAAGGGCCTTGGCACTGGCGCAAAATTTGTAAATATTTCGGTCTCTAAAATATTAATTACAATAATTATTACAATTGTCGGATCAAATTATGGCTAAACGATACATTATATAAATTATTTATCATTATTTAATTTGATCCTGTTGAAAAAAATTGCGTCGTATTATTCCTAGACACAACAAATTTAATAATTCAAGCAATTGACTGCCCGCCGTCTATCCGAGCACATCGACCAGTGGCCCGGCTGCTTACATATCAATCTATTGTAAAAGTTTACTAAAGGTCACGCCATTCGCCTGTAGAAAGGCGCTTCTTATACATTCAAACGGGGCCACGTTTCAAGCGGCTCGGAATCGAAACGCAATAACTGTAGATCAGGTTATCGAAAACCCGTAGAAATCTGTAAACAGCAAAAAAGCACCATATGTAGATGGATTAAAAAAACCTGTAGAAATATGTTAAACCAAAGACAATTTACTACAGATAGAAAACTAATAACGACCTTTGACGAATCTACGCCAGAGCGCGCCTCGTTCGATGTTTGTTGTTGCATATTTTAATAAATATTAAATAAAATATTAAAATTTAGCAGAATACGAATAAAAACAATAAAAACTAATAAAAAGAACAATAATAGTTTTAATTAGCTATATTAACAATAAATAAACAAAATTTAGGATCCTATCAATAAGTAACAAAAAATAAAAGTCAGAAATAAGCGAAATCTAAAATATCCTTAGAAAAAGCTGTCATATCGGAAAATCGTTGATTATAATAAAAATCGGTAGATCTACGGACAAATCCGTAGGGTTAGCAACACTGCTCGGAATGAATGGTTAGAATAGGGATGCGCAAATTTTTTAAAACATCGATGTTGACATCAAATGATACATCGAATACAGACTATCGATGTTGTAAAAAATCGGAAAAAAATATCGATTTTTCTAAATATCGATATTTGTGTTTCCATACATCGATGTGTCTGTGAACATCAATGTTTTCCAAAAGCGTTCAGTGAAGAGCAAAAAAAAAGGAAAAAAGGCATTCAAACCACTATCAAACGAACGGTTTTGAATTGAAAATTGAGGATTTGTATGGTTATGTTTTCAAACTAGTTCAAATAAATCTTAAATGTGATGTTGTCAAGTGTTCTCCTGTCATTTTTAAGGGAATCCGTTAAAATAAATAATTTTTAACAGGCCTCTAAAATTTGTGTATACAGAATACCATTTTTAGTTAAAAAAATTAACGGGATGCTAAAAGTTTAATTTTTAAAGGCCTCTAAATTTTAACGGATGTGTTACAGAATAGACCCCAATGTGGACTATATGATATTGCACTTCAACCCCTTAATGTAATCCAAATGCGTATAATTAAAATTTTCTAAAAAGCTAGCATTATATCCTACCTCTCTTTTATAAAATAAAAAAAGTGATTTTTATAAGAACATTATATTATCTGTCTTGCTATACCTTTATTTATGGAAAGCCTGAATTGAGATACACTACAAATTATTTGCAATAAATATCAAAAGAAGCATACACAGCTGACATCTTGATACTTGACAGGCATACCCAAGCATTGTTCTGATTTTTGCCAAATAAAATGGCCGGTTAATTATTATATGGAATTGCGATAGAGAGCCAGTAAATTTTATGAAGGTGTTTTTGTGGCTAAGGGCGAAATAGTAGTACGCTTAAGTTAGCACCACCATAAAAAAGTAATTTTTAAGAAACTGCTTATATGTTTTATAAACTGGCAGGCTTGGCGACTAATTTCGATTAAAACTAGCCTCCAAAATGGCTATGGTTGCAAGTATAAAGGTCACAACTTGCTTTAGAAATCTCACCTTTACTATCAACAGCTATTGTTTGACAGGTCGTTAGAGAATGTTTGCAATTTATGGAATGCTAAGAATGTTAGAAATGTTAGACGTTAGAAATTATTGGAATTCCTAAAAGTGTCACATAAAGAATAGGCGGATTTTAAGAAAATTAATATTAAAGTAGTTAGGATGAACCGAAAATTCTGAAAATCAATAAGGTTCTAAGTTAGAAGTAATTATTCAAGAAAATCAAAACCTCAAGCCAATCAGAACTTTGTTCTAGAGTTATCGTGCCGGTATACATACACACAAACGATCAGACGAAATTTTTTTTTTTGCATTTTCGGAAACATGAAAAAAAGTTTTAAAAAAAGGGGGTAAAAACATTTTTTCGTCTACAGGAATGCAATACTGAGGCCCCATAGGAAGGGCCTCAGTAATTATGAATTTAAGATAAAACAAGCTTCTCTGCAAGATGTCTATATTACATGAAGAAGGCACAAGGGAAATTGCTTACCTAAATTCATAATAAGAATAATTAAATCAACATTACTATTTTACGCATTTACCTATAGTTAAAATCGATAAAAAGAACAATATTAATTGGATTAGATACCTATCAGAAAGATAACAAACGATTGACACACTGCACTGCAAAGGTTGTTGACTTTCCGAAAAAAAAAAATTATTAAATTTTATTGGAATTGATAAAATTTATGATAAAGTGACAATAGAAAGAACCAAATTCATTTAAATTGTACTAAGCAATTGTAAAATAAAAATCTAAAGTTTGTTTATTAATTAAAATAGTTAAATAATGAAATTATATAATCTGTTATTTTGTACTCTTTCTTGTATTATTTTTAATGGGATTGTATAAGAATGAATGGGAATTTTGATAAAATCAGAGTTACTTATCATTATAAAAAAAGTGCATCGAAGAATATCGCTTTCGTGCCTTAAACATCTACATGTGTGTTCTATAAAGACCGGACTAGGAAGTATAATTTAAGGTCGCGATTACTAAAACGCTTAATGAAGTATGGGTGATATGATGGGACAGAAAATTGTTTTGTTTTCATTAAAAATAGTGTACGCTTGCATAAAATGAAGCAACTACATGTGTATTCCATGTGGACCGGACTAGTCGTATAATTACGATTGAACTTCCTTGCAGGTAAGTAGTTTAATCTTAAATTATATTTAGAAATTTTACTCATGTACTTTTTTCACATTATTTTGGTTCTTTTCATTTTTTTACAAAAACACTTCATTTTACATTGACTAACAGAAAATTAATGGCACTGACGTACGACGTGCAAACTGCAGTTAATTTGGCATAAATAGAAATATGTAGAAATAGTTAGAAAGTATTATTTAAACTATAGACTATATAAATTAACAATCCTAATATTTCTCAACAACAAAACGAATGAATCCTTATTGATTGTTTAACCAGTATATATTTATCAATATTCGGAACCACAAACAGTAGCTAGGTAATTTATTAGAATCATGTTTTTCCTGGTATGTCGTTGGCAATGAGTTTTTCTGCTATTTTAAATAACAAATTAATTGGCTAGAAGGCGTTTAACTTTTTGTTTTCCCTGTTAAATGTCATTGGATGGTTCAACGACTCTGAGAGTATGTATTTTTTTATATAAATTAAATTATTTATTGTTTATTGCTGTGTCGCTGCTTAGATACAGGCCGCGAATTCTCCGTATAAAATTTAATTAATCAATCTGTAATTTGTGTAGATAAATGATTTGAATAAATGCATCGTGTAAACACAATTACGCGTGATCGGATTATTAAGATGCCGTGAAATGTTCGAAATAATCTTTGAAAGTTGCGAAACGAACTTAAAATGGCGATCAATTCACAAGGTGTTAATAAATCTTGCTTTTTATAAAGGAACGCTATCTAGCAAACCGAAAAGAAATTGCCAAAATGGGTATAAAGATTAATGAAGCAAATTTGGTAAAAAACGGTGTTCCGCAAGGTTCGGTTTTGGTACCACTGTTATTTTTTATATACTTGAGAGAATTATATTCTTTACAGATGACACTGCTGCCATAGCTATCCATTGAGTTGCTTGATCCAAATCCTTTATTGGTTTCTTCATCTAAATAAGTCTTTGATGAACTAGAAGTTTAACAAAAAATGATTTAGTTTCAAAAGTAAAGTTTTATATAGAATAAGAAAATTAATTTTAAAGAAAGCATATCACCAACTTAATAAAAGCTTACAACATTGTTGGTAAAACATTCTCATTAACTACTGTTATTATCTTGTATAAACGAAAGATTTCGCAATTAATTTTTTATTAATCTCAGGTTCTAGGAAGAAATTAATAAAATTAATTGTTATTGATCGTTTATTTCAATTTAATCGATAAAACGTTTGAATTAATTAATATAGGGGTGTCAATATGCCGCAAACTTATCAAAAATAAAGATATACTCAGAATCCTGTAATTTTATTTTCCCAGAAAGACGGATTTACAATTCTGCAAAATGTTTTTTAAAAACGAAGATAATGCCACTTTTAAATAAATGAATTGTTTATATCTATTGGTTTTGTTTTATTTAAAAAACAAAGAACTGCAGAGATAGCAACCAACAAATAATTTTTCTTGGTGACAGGCACATACCTATAGATATCTTTAATAGTTTATTAATAACTCCCCTCAAAATTACCCTTAGCATAAACCGTTAGATCTAGAAGTATGTCGATAAAAGTATCAAACGATTGGATTGGAAAATGAGGTTCATAGGGGCTTTTGATGAAGCTAGAGTATCCAACTGAAAAAAGGCAATTATTTAAAGTTTTTCAAAGGTTGTCTCATGGAATATTTCTATGAGAAATTGGTGAACTGGTCTAACAATCCATTATCTGAAGAATCCGTTATAGCTTATATCATTAAATCTACCATTTTATATTCATCGACAAATTTGTAACAATACTCCTAAAAATAAGATTGACTTTTTAGAAGCTTTAAAATTTGATAATATTAGAACAAACGAGAGACAAAATTTTGGATTCAAATATAAAAATGAGATACCAGAGCAAGATGGAAGAAGATAATATAGAAGAGGAGATGAAAGAAAAATACAGTAGAAATGAAAACAATAGTAGTGACGAAATTGTGAAATAAATGATTTAGAACTTTATTCGTTCTATTCAAATCATCCAAGCCTCTTAGAAAGAAACGAAAATGTAATACAAATTTTACTTAATGATGACATAATTATACATGCTTTAATAGATACAGGTTCAGATTTTTAGACATAATAAATAATGCTACTATAAAAAAATATAAGCAGATGTAAAGATTACGATCAATGAGACGAGTATTAAAATAAAATCTACATTGTAGAAAATTTAAGTTTTAAAATTTGAAAATGTTGTCAAAGTTATGTTTCTACACTTTTCGTAAACATTTTATGAAATTTTGAAGTTTATGTAATAATTTGTTTGGAAATAAAAGCTCCAATGTCAAATTTATAGCAAATATGAATTCCACTTTGATACTCTCTAACTTGAACACTTGTTAAAATTTGAAAATGTTGTTTGCAAAATTATGTTTCTGCACTTTTTTTAATTATTTTCTGAAATATTAAAGTTTATAAATCTATTAGTTCAGAAATAGTGACGAAATAAAGACTCGAATGTCAAATTTATAACAAATAAGAATTCCACTTTGATACTTTCTAACTTTAACACCTTACAAATTTTCTTCATATAACAAACTTGGATTAGAAAAAAAACTAAAGAAATGTTAAAGAAAAGAATTATAACAAGATCAACATCCACATATGCTTCGCCGTGTGTGCTTAAAACTAAATCAGATGGATCATTTAGATTTTGCATCAATTTTGGAAAAGTAAACGAAGAGACTGAGTTAGATCCAGTCCTGTTTCCTATGATTAAATTTTTTTCAAATCTTGAATTAAAGAATGGACTCTGGAATATTAGTATTACAAGAGAAACAAGAAAATTTACTGCATTTGTGACTAAAAATGAACATTTTGAATTTACTAGGTTGCCATTTGGCTGGAAAAATTCCAGTGCCGCATTTCAAAGAATAATGCAGATAGTTTTAGGTGATTATTGGAATATCAAGTAACTGTATATATTGACGATATAACCTACGGGGGATTCTCTTATGAGGAAATTCCTCAGAGGAATGCTAGAAGAACTTGATAAAAATAATCTAAAAATCAATTTTAAGAAGTGCACATTCTGTGTACCAGAAATAATTTTCCCTGGTCGCAAGATTGATGGAGATATAAAGAAAATCAAAGATGAAACAGTAGAAAAAGTAAGAAATATAAGAAGGCCTGTGGACATAAAATCGCTGCAATGTTTTACTGGTTTGCCAAACCATTGGAAAAATTGAAGTGCAAAAATAAAAAGTTTATTTTAACCGACGACTGTGACGTTGTATCCTCACTTTTACTGCACTCTTCTTTTTTTCAGACTATAGTAGGTAGGTAGTTATTATTTTTGGATTCTTGAATTAGACATGAATTTATCAAAATGTCTATTAAACGAACCAAAAAAAAAACTTTATACTTATTATTGTAAATCTAGATCTCTTCATTAAATTAAGTAGCTAGATAAACCGGTAAATATTCATAACTTATATGTACCTTATCTTGTAAGTTATTTTTTTTAATCAGTTTTTTTATTGATAATTTTACTTGCATAAACACTTTAAAAATTAGAACAACGATGAACGATCGACAATAAAAAAAACTCTTCATCATTATATTTTTACAAAAACAGTTACCTACCTATTTTTTTCTTAAATTAGCTGACCTTCTTAAATATTCTAGAGTTCATTGTGGTTCAAAGAACATCTAGATCAAATAAAACTCTTTGTTGTTTAAAGACAACAATTGACTGCGGATATATTTCTACTTTTACTACGTCCATGTAGGTCTTGAGTTGTCTAGTTGAAAGTCATTTAAATTTTGGACGAATCAGTTTATATGAAAGATTATTGTCATAATTTTTGAATTTTTTGTGAAAAGGTTCAATATATCCGCCATTATCAGAGATATAAAAAAAATATTTCCACAGAACGGTAGACAGCGTTAAACTACATATTTTAAAATTATTTTTCAATATACAGGGTGTTTAATAACGTCCCTCTGGAACCAACTTATGTTCTTTTTAATGGTACACCCTGTATTTTATTTTATATTTGAATTGCCCTCGCTATTCCCATTCTAAAAATATAAATTATTATTGGTTTATACAGGGTATTTTGCAGGATATAATCAGTTTTGTATGAAAATCGTATTGAATTCAATGACCTATATCATCCAAAAGAAACCATTGATAACCAATTTTTTTTCAACCACAATTTTTCAATCATGCTCAATTTTTATCCGGAGACACTACTTTTTTTAATTCGCATCAAATATGTACAGGGTGAGTCAAAACAGAAATACATAATTTTCTCAATTTTTTTAAATGGTTCACCCTGTATTTTATATCATCGTTCAAAAGTATCCTAATTAAACTTTAATTTGACTTAAGCATTCCCTACACCAAAAGTTAATAGTTTTTAGAGATTTTTAAATTTTACTTGTAAAAACGATAATTCAGAAACTAATTGATAGAAAATACATTCTGTTTGTTAAATAGTAATTATTACAATTTAACCAGCTGTAATTTATTATCGATTTTTACATTAAGAAAGAAAAAAATATCAATACTAGCACAAATTCATACTTTATTATTTAAATGTAATTTTTGCAAATTTTATTTAATTAGAACAGTTGTCCAAAGTGGCCTCTCATAATATTTATGCAGGCCTGAAGACGGTTTTCAAAGTTCCGACTCACATTTCTAAGCATTTCCACAGTAACACTTTGAAATGCCTCTCTTACTCGTATTTTCATATCATCTACTGTAGAGATATTTTATACACTAGAGCCACGTAGCCCCAGAAAAAAAAGTCCATTTTAGTTAAATCTGGTGTACGGGCTGGCCAACGGATTGGCCCGCCTCTTCCTATCCATCTTCCTGGAAATTGATCTGTAAGTTCGTCATTTACATGAGCGTTATTGTGAGCAGGAGTACCATCATGTAAATACCACATTTTTCTATTATTGGTAAAGAAATCACTAGAAAGTCTAAGTACAATTGCACTTACAGGTTGGTTAAAAAAATGAGGTCCTGTCACGTACTCACCGATAATGCCACCCCAAACATTTAAAGACCACCTTTCCTGACTGTTAGTAATTATATGGTATGTATTAAAAGTGGAATAATAATGAAAGTTGTGCCTATTGACACAGCCATTGCGATGAAAAGTTGCCTCATCTCCAAAAAACACGTACTCAAAAAAATCTCTTCGTTTAGTAATTTTTTGTTGTGACTGTAACCTACCGCACCCAGGTACCTTAATAATTTATTAATTCCAATTATTAAATACAATATTACATTCTTTTAAATTCAAAATGCTTCATTTAACGAAAAATCTCCCAGATAATTAAATCTTATTTACGACACCTAATAAATAATATCTATAACCACGTCCGTAAAAGATGCACGTGGCTGAGTTCCTCGAGAAAGAAAACACCATAAAGTGTATTTCTGTTTACGAAGTAATTATCATTAAAACACTTAAGTCGCTTATTTTCCTAGTTTCGATGTTCAGACCGATATCGACAATATTTCGATACTCATAATAAATAACCCACCCCCTTTTTCACCTACATTCGTATTTTCTATGAGAAACAAAACGATAGAGACGTCACAGAAACGATTAAACTGTGTATAAAAAGTCTGACGAAAATGAGCTCGGATTCATTCAATTTTTATCATTTGATGTGCAAGCATACATTTTATTATCTGTACCCAGTTATATAATCTGTACCTTTCCTAAACGCTCCTCCTAAACGACGTCTATCCTACAGTACCTCCTATCCCCGACGGTGTCAACGTCTCGACGCCCAACTTCCTGCCATCCTACTCCCTACGTCTCGAACGCTGTCACATTCCTCACCATCTAAGTATTTCCTACCGTACACTCATTTCGACGCTCAACGTCCCACGCCTTATTTCCGACGCTTTGCCGTCCATAATTATTTCCTTCATAATATCACGTCCCGCACCACCTACTTAATTCTACCGTATATCTGTCCCAATACAGTACCGTACTAAATACCTTCCCTTCCATCACGACGCTAGACGTCTCGACGATGGACGCCTCGACGCCCAACCCTGCGACGTACCTAAATAGACGCCGTCACAACGCTAGATGAAATTAGTACATAATCTAATGTCTGTACTTTCAGTGGTGAGTCAAAAGATTTATTTAACCTTCTTTGAGATACCACCCCGGTTTCGTTTAAGGGCGGCCTGACATTTGCTGTAAAATATTATCAATTTAACCAATAAACCACATGGCCTTCAGGTCATACACCCCGAAAGATAGGATAACATCTGTTTTGGATGGGTGAAATTTGGAATATTTCAATAGAAATTATAATAATCAATATTAAGAAATATACAGGGTTATATTAAGTTGTTTCAATAGAAATTATAATAATCAATATTAAAATACATACAGGGTTGTATTAAGTCATATCAATAGAAATTATAAAGATCAATATTTTGGAAATATACAGGGTTGTGCTATCTTGGATAAATTGTACAAACCAAGATGGTAAAATTTAATAGTAAGTTAACCAACTGGCGAATACGCTGTTCGTTAGCTCAAGGGGGGACACCTATACGCTAAGCAACCCGTTCTACAAGGTTTGAAACAAAGTATATGTGAAATCAACATAGTAAGGTAATCAACTGGCGAATTGGCGCTGTTTGTTACTTCCGTTGGTCATCACCTCTATACTCATCGTAATATTTACCTAAGAGGGTGCAACCTGTATATATCTACAATAGAATCAAATCAACATCAACTCAATAGTTAATCAACTGGCGAATTGGCGCTGTTCGTTAACTTCATTGGTCATCAACCTAAATAAGAATAGTTAATCAACTGGCGAATTGGCGCTGTTCGTTAACTTCATTGGTCATCAACCTAAATAAGAATAGTTAATCAACTGGCGAATTGGCGCTGTTCGTTAACTTCGTGGGTCATCAACCTAAATCAGAATATAAACAACAACACTATAGTTAATCAACTGGTGAATTGACGCTGTTTGTTAACTCTGTTGGTCATCAACCTAAATAGAATATGTATTGATAGCAAATGAATATGGTCTGCGTTTAAACGGGACTCAAGTGAGATCTCAGTAAAAAGTAACAATTGTAATATACTTTGCTAATTATTGCATCACATTTAAAGTATGAAAAATAAATAAGAGTTTAAATATGAATTTGTATGTTTTATTTATCAATTTGCACCAAACTTTGCATCGAATTCTGGTTTACCTTAATTAACATTATCACAACGTGGGTATATAAATTATCAATTAATTAACTAGACGATCATTTTTACTACTAGAGGAAAAAAGGCCAATTAAAGTAAGTATAGAATTTAAAGTAAAGTAAAACTTGTGAGGTAAATAAATAACATTCAAAGTAAAAACACAAGAACAAATCAAAAGAAGAGGGGGCCTGGGGGCGGGCCGTCACATGGCCATTCACAAAAAGTTACCCTGTGTTCAAAATCCATAATAGTGAGTGCTTGATGTAGTTGCATATGATACGGATGCATTATATTTTTGGAAAGTATTTTTTGTACTGACGTATAACTTATATAAAGAGTTTATATAAATATTAAAAAGTGTTGGCCCTAATACGGCACCTTGTGTACTTGATACACCATTTATTCTTACTATATGCTGTCTATTAGATAAGTAGCTGTCGAAGAATTTTAGAAGAATACTTCTCATTCCTATATGTCTTCAAGATAATTGAGTAAGAGTGAATGGCTAACAGTATCGAATGCTTCCGACAAATCTAAAAATATGGATATAGGCATTTGGCGAGAAATAAAGTTTAGATAAAGTACAGTGGACTTTCATGTGAAAAGCTGTAACTATAGATTTTTTTTAAATGTGTAGGCCATCTTCCTTTCTACAAGCATTTCTTAAATACTTATTCCAGTGGTCTGACAATATGCTGAGATGAGATATATCTACGAATGTTATCGACTTTTCTTGTTTTATCAGTCAATTGTTCGTGGCATTGTGTGCAAAGCGTATTTTAAATAGTGGTTTAGAAAAAATTATTTACTTCTATATAACTAAATAAAAGTAAACAAAAAGTTATGGTATAATAAATTATATTCGACCCAATTTGCGAAATGTACCATTGATAACTGAATAAAAATTACAGACACAATTCCGGTAACACATAAACATCACACCATACGTTTCTGAGCTATCCCAATGTTTCTTTTGTAATTTAGAAGACGTAGCGTTTTGACGTCGTTCTTGGAATTATTTACTATAATTTGGATCTAAGAATGTTGAAACAGCAATTAAAGAACATGTAATCCAATATTCGCTTCTAACGTTCCCATAGCTTAAATGGCAGTAGTGTATGATAAAAGTAAACTTGATAAGGTTTTTGCGCGAATTTAAAACTCTAGAAACATTCTAAGGTCTTTCGTATTTAATATCGCAACGTTTGTTTTGTTTTTGGACCCAATAAATTTAAAATTCTTTGGTAATGCTATTAACTGTTTAAGCACAAAAAAACTCTTTTTTTTTTCTTGCAATAAATCCTTTAAATAGATAATAAATAATAAAGTTATAATACTTTAAAAAGTTTACTTTTGAATCAATTATTAAAAACACTATTTTTACGCCATTTATCGTGTCATAATGGAGCACCTATTTCTATTGGTCACTAAAGAATCTGTGATACCATAACACATTTAGCTGATCGTTATCTTTTTCTAATAGTGACATTTATGATAGTTATCTCTTTCTAAAATCGGATTAAAATTATTTTTTCAATTCTCATGATACAAAAATGTCATAATTTCTAACCTCAAATCGATTGTGGGAAACATTGAAATTGCTTTTAAAAAGTGTGATAAAATAAACATTTGTTTAATTTTGCGTTACATTAAGAGTGTCATCCATGTGCTAAAATTGACTTAAAAGTAATTCCAAGATTCCAGGCCTATTTTTTAATATTTTTTTATGAAATTTGGCATGCATATTTATGGAGTCATGCATAATGGGGATACGCAGTCCAAATTTTGATATATAAAAAAAAGCAAAGCAAAATGTAGCTGTATTTTTATTCAAAAAATGTAATGATTATTTCAACTATTTTTGTTTCTACAAAGTCTATTTTTTTTGTAAACCTGGAAATACTAAATATCGAAAAATGTATTTAGATTTATCCGAGATATTAACTACTTAGCAACGTCGCACTGATATTGACCATGTCACCAGGATTGGCTTGCCGTTTAATCTCTAACCAGACAGGTTAAATTTTCGTAACGCTGCTGCAGATTTGACGTTTCTGAGACGCTTACTTGCATATTATGTAAAAACTACTAAAATAATTTTTTTTAGTTCTTTATTATAAACGCTTTTATTTATCAATTGACCTTAATAATTATGTATAGATATTTATTAAATTGAAACATAATATCGTAAAATATTTTATTAAAAATTTCTACAAAAAGATACTTATAGGAAAACAAAAAAAATCATAAATATAAACCTATATCAGTTTAAAAAATATTTTGGCAGAAGGCAAAATAATCACAAGGGTGATAAACTGTTGATCAAGCGTGTAAAAACTAGTTGAAACGCGCTAATGCGAATTATGCCCCGATCAACCGGTGAAGGGGAAATACTGAATACGTCTCACAATCACATTAATTTTACATTTCTGTTTAGTTCATAGAGAAATAGATGGTATTTTTATTTATAATACAAATATATATACAAATAATATAATGATGCTCAAGAATGATTTTATTTTTATATAGCAATACATTGTGAGCAAGTAAAGTCCTGTTAAAAAAATATGTTAACTAAATATCCTTTATCTGTCGACAATCTCGTACATACCTGCGATTGTCTACATATAAGTAATTTACAATTATTGATTTTGTTTGTAATTAAATCACATAATTTTAATATTATTTTTAAAATAAATATATATTTTATGTTTTTGGTATTTTGGTATTTTATAATATTTTCTACTTTATCATAAAAAAATCAAGTCGATATCTCGATTAGGTTACAATCCACGGTGATGTAAATAATAGTAATATTTAATAATTGCTGATTTTTGTTTTTTTCTTGTCAAAAAATGCCTGACCTACATAGGTACTGAAAAATGTCTAAGTGACTGTTTCATATACTACTTATTTACATAATACCTATAGGGTCTGATTTGGTTTTCGCTAATTTTTATCATCTCGATCAATAAGCGACTTTTGTACTAAATTTTGGTCTACTAAAAACTAAAACGCATATCCGAATCCGACTTGAATATCTCAAAAGAAACATCCTACAGACATCGAGCCATCGAGTGCGCGACGTTGCCAAATTGGACTGAGAGGTACTGCGTCGCGTATTGATTTGAAATCTGGGTTAGGAGCGTACTGGATAACGCTCTTAAAAATATCTGGTTAAGTACTTGGTCCCTATGAGAAGTAAAAAAAAAGTTCCTCAAAATCTAGACCTAGACATTCAAAAACGATAGTGGGCTAAGGGCTGTTGCAAAATACAAACCACCATCGTGCTTTTGTATTTATTTTGATATTTTATAACAAAAGCTAATAGATGTATATAAAAAACAATTCCTTTAAAATTTGCAAATTATTTAACTGTTTTTTTTTATTCTGATAGTTTTGCCAAATCTATATAAACTCAACAAAAGTAAATGCCTGGACTGTACCTATACAGTAAACAGTCAATGTCTTACCATAAATGAACCTTTTTTAAAATACTCGATTAACGGTAATATAACAGGTAATTGATAAATAAATATAAAGAAAACAACAAAGGTTATTTTTATTTGAATTTATTATAAATATTCCAAAAAATATTTGCCGACTTCATAGTATCATTTAGTTCTTGTTCATCAAAAATAAACTTCCTTATTTATTTCAAAATTTCAAAAAAGCGCATTATGTTTCTTAGAAAGCAACAGTTGCAGTTGAATACGGAAGTATAATTTTCTGGTCACTTTGCACTCGATATAAATCTATTCACTCTTATTATTTATAAAAAGCACATATTTAATGTTTTTAATTCGAAGAAGAATCGACACCCTCAAATCATTAGAACGTCAAACTTTTGACAACAATGGCCTTTTCTAATAACACAATGTTGATATGATGGAAGGTTATTCACTTCGATGGTGTTCAGAAGCCACAACAAGAAAGCAACACTATGCACCTACCTTAAAAAAATAGAACCATGTAAATCATTTAACACCGTATTTGAGCTTCTTAGTATTGACAGGAATTGGAATTACCTTCGAAAGCAGATTATTCTGTGAATTAACAAGACATTACCTTTTCCTTTTGTTTATTTATTACTGAATAACGCTATAAACTTTTTGTGTTCTGATGTAATTCTAGCTTTAATGTTACAAATGGTAACAAATAGTGCACTTCCTTGGTAGAGTTGCAATAGAATAGAAAAATGTTAACAATATTGAATAGTGAGTTTGTATAATAAAAAATGTTTCTTTCTTAAACACAAATCTCTTTGAATACAATAATTCTAGAAAGATTTGGAGCGTAGAAAGTGTACTTACGTTGTGAATTTCAGAGTCAATAGATTTTATATTATTTATATACAAAATCATTATTCATGTTAGAACCCACCTTGGGTAAGTTGTCTTAAGATTCTCCTTTTAATAATGTTTGTACTTTGGCCATTTTTAAAAAATTAAATAATTTTAAATAAATCAAAATAATCTCGCAATCGAAAACAAGGTTAGGATTTAGATATTTTAGACGCACATATGAAACCACGTTGCCAAACTTTTACATTCTCAACATCTTCTTTCCATCTTTTACATCTTTTTGTATTGTTTTTCAAAAAAATAATTTGGTAATATGAAGAAACATAATCTCATTTATTTGTAATATAAACTTTGAATAAAATTTACATATCACACAAGAGTGCAGTAAGCACACGCTTCGCTAAACCCTGTATACGTATTTGTCTCCTTTTTAAAATATCGAATGAATTAAACATAATTTCGCTTTAATCGAAATCGAAAGCCTTGAAAATGCGTTCATCAACATCAAAGAACACGTGTGAGGTCTATGTTCGTTTAAATATTATGTTGTAATAAATTATTAATTATATGTGTGGCGAAAAACCGCAAAAGAATTTTCTGTATTAATGAACCTGAAAATTCCATGACACTATTCGAATGTCAAGTTGTTGTAAAATTAACCTTTCGTGGTGATACAATTCGTATCTACTTTTAAATGATGATGTCAATGGTTTAGATATTCCCAAAGACAAAAGAAGAAAAAAAAAAGAAGACAAAGACAAAGTAAAAAAGGGACGCGCAATTTTTTTCATCATCATCAAATGAATACAGACTATCGATACTGTAAAAAAATCGAAAAGAAATTATGATTTTTCTTAACATCGATGTTTTTCAAAAACAATTCATTGAAGAGCAAAAAGTCTTCAGAAGGTGACCAGAAATTAAAACGTAAAGCTTAAAAAATATCGAAAAAAGAAATCGCAAAAAAAAACTAACAACATATCGCATGTTAACTAATAACATCTTTTTTTAAACATCGATACGTCATCATGCACATCCCTAAGAGAAAGAAACAGAATAAGTAAAAGTGGAAGAAAATAAAAATTATCCATCTTTAACTTGTTTTTATATTGTTGTAAATTCTAATAAACATCTTCAGCGAATCAGAATTGTTCCGGTACACCAAACAGACTTTAAACCATTGACGTCATGTATCTAACGACTTTTTTCTCATATTATACCTGCTTAAAGGATTTATCAATATTGTTTGTTTACTACGTGGTAGCTTGAGTCAGAAATGATGTCGAATGTCGATGGAATTTGGTTCTGGAACTGGGCATGACGTTTATTTTGAAAATAAAATTTTACGAAGTGACGACAAAAAGTTGTTTCATTTTGTGCTTTAGATGTATGAAGATATAGAATTTATTACCTTGTTCGGATGTTACAGGATGTCCGTTTATTAAATTAGGATAGTAATACAGATAGAAGTAAGATACATATCAATTTTTTCCTACGACCACTTAAGGCCGCCATGTTAGTGTATTTTACGTGCTCAAAACAGGGGTTTACAATTATTTACAGTATGGATTTTAGTGAAACTTTGGCAGCTTATAGTAAAATGTTTAATGATTTGTCCTGATAATTATTAAATACTATTAAAAAATATAAAAAAGTGATAGGCACAGATGCAGTTCAAAAAACGTTACAACATTCTACATATTTTTTTGAATATTCTTGCCAAATTTTAATAATCAATGTTACATATTTTTTAAACTGTGCACAAATTACGATTTCATGTAAAATTGAAAATTTTGCTGCATCCATATTAAATTTTAGTTTAGGTCCTAAGTTACAAGTGTCCGATGGAGCAAAAGTAGCGAAAGTAAGTGTAACTAACTCTGCATAATGACCATTGCCTCTCATAACCTTTTCCTAGTTCAGGCCATCTACTTTACTTCTACTCTACTTATATTTTGCTTCAACTTCACTTTTAACTTCCGCCTTTGTTATCTTCATCCATCTATTGTACATCATGACCTCCGAGGAGCCACAAGAGATCACCCCCTCCCCACTTTCGGAGGAAGGGATGGTCGAATGAAAAAACCACCTTGCTGCCCAATTTTTAACAGAAGACGGGAAGCAATAAAAGAGGTAACTATCATACAATGTAACTTGCAGCACAAAAGGGTGGCTACGGCAACATTATGCCGCCGCCTTGATGAGCTGCAAGATACAATAGCACTCATCCAGGAACCCTGGATAATAAAAACCAAAATTTTAGGTCTTAAAAATCTAAATGGTTCAATTTTTAGCTTCTCCAGCAACCAACAACCTAGGACAGCCACTTACATTCCTAGGAAATACAAAGCCCACTCAATGGCATACCTTTCCACCTCCGATTTAACCGCGGTTAGAATCGAATACGCCATCAAAAGGGAACGTTAATCCTGGCATCTGCATACCTTCCTTCCGATGCAACCACGCCACCACCCAGTAAAGAAATGGAGGATCTGATTGAATACTGCCTGGAACAGAAATTTGAGCTGGTAATAGGTTCACTTCAGTTGGGGCAACTCTAGAGATAAGTCACTTTATGATTATATAATTACCAAAAATCTTTGTATTTTAAATAAAGGTACTACACTAACATTTTTAAACTCTCGCAGTCAAACACTAATAGATATCACTTTATCCACAACTGGTATCTATAAATTAATTCTAAACTGGCAAGTGTCTAATAACATTTGGATGTCAGACCACCGCTGGTTAACATTCAAAATAATCTTGATGTTGCCGACCTCCACGCTATCTCTGAACCCTAGGAAGACGGACAGCATAATCTATGCCCACCTTTTCCAAGAGGATCTGAGAGAGATGGAGGCCGAAATACCAAACAATAACAGTGCTTTGGAGAAGTAGTCGAACACTATCCAAAGCACAATATACAATGCCTATAAGAAATTCTTTCCCCTGAGGCTGGTCCAACACGTTCAGACGACTACCGCATGGTGGTGTCACGAGTTGGATCACCTCATGAAGATGGCTAGGAAATCCTTTAATAAGGCAAGAACCACAAAACTCAAAGAGGACTGGTATACTTACAAATCTCATCTCAGAAAATACCAAAAAATCGTCAGACAAAAACAGAGAGATGCATGGAGATCCTACTGCGAAGAAATCGAAGATATCCCACAGGCAGCGAGGCTTCATAAAGCTCTCTCAAAAGATCCACACTGAAGCATTGGTGCGCTAATCAAAAAGGATGGCACGAAAACTGCCTCGAAGATTGCATCAAACTTCTGCTGTCAATACACTTCTCTGACTCGGTCATCACAGACGTGGCCGACTGGATAGAGGAAGAATACAATACATCTGTTTATGATTGGCAAACTGCCAAACACATTGTAGACGAAAAATTAGATGGGCAATATCCAGCTTTTCTCCATTTAAATCGCCAGAACCTGACGGTATCTATCCAGTCCTACTTCAGTGGGCTCTGGAAGAACTCACACCGCACCTGGTGGGTATATTCAGATCCTCGTTGGCTCTGAGGTATATCCCCAAAAAATGGAGAGAAGTAAAAGTGGTATTTATACCCAAACCTGGAAGGATGGATTACACTGTCCCAAAAACATACTGACCAATTAGCCTGACAACGTTTACCTACTTCAGTGGAGTCTGGAACAACTCACACCGCACCTAGTGGGTACATTCAGATCCTCGTTGGCTCTGAGGTATATCCCCAAAAAATGGAGAGAACTAAAAGTGGTATTTATACCCAAACCTGGAAGGATGGATTACACTGTCCCAAAAACATACCGACCAATTAGTCTGACATCATTTGTCATGAAGGCATTGGAAAGGCTATGCAAAAGGTACATAAGGGATGCGGTGATTACAACATCACCGCTCCCAAATCAACATGCATACACCCCAGGTAGATCTACTTATTCAGCCCTTCATCCAGTTTGCTGGCCGGATAGAAAGATTCCTGGACAATAAAGAGTCTGCCTCGGGTGTTTTCATAGACATAGAAAGTGCTTTTGATAGAACCACCTTCCCAAAGATAATACACTCACTAACTAACAGAAATGTTCCACAAATGGTTAGTGGGTGGATACATAACATGCTCTCAAAGCGAGCAGTAAATATAAGGCTTGGTTGCGAGGGGATGTCCACAGGGAAGGATGCTATCCAGGGTTGCCAATCTGTGGCACATTTGTGAGTAATTTACTAGTCTGTGAGTAATTTTGTGAGTAAAGGGCAATTGCGAGTAATATGTGAGTCACCGTAGGTATATTCTTGGTAGATAGGCAAAATTTTGATCGGATAAATTTAATATAATCTTAATATACCCTTAATATCAACCTAATTTTACGCCTCCTACCACTTCGATCTGTCATTATAATTTTGTAGTTTTTTTTTTTTATTTTGAAAGTATATTTTTTTATTAGTACTTTTCTTTTCAGGTATTAGAATTGATGGTTCATTATGTTTTTGCGCAGATTACAACTATATACACAATTTTATTTTTTGTTACATGAAACTGGTAAACAAGTAAATAAAAATTAATTTAAATCGTACCTATAAACTTACTAGCGTCATTATCGATTACATTGAAGAGGACAACGACTTTTTTATTACCTATTTGTCTATTTTTCAGCGTTTTTTTTTTTGCAAAAACTAGGAATGTGACCTTCAATCAATAGAAACACAATTTCATGGAATAGTCGAGTGGACCTTGATCGAGTCGGAAGCGGTGTCAACAACCAGAATAATGTGACTGGTGTATACACTGTATCAACAGGTGGTCTATTTTCGTTTGAGTACCTACGACACAAACAGCGCGCGCTGAGCGGGGACTTCAACTCGCGGTTACGTCACAAACCAATTTCACTTTCGGAAGATGCGTCATATTTTTGTCAGCGGCCACCGAGGCCCGGTAAACAACGTTGTTGAGGTTCCCAGAATGACTGTGGAAGATTCTAATTTGAAGGTCGCGCAAGAGTGTTTGTGGAAGATTCCGCCAAGCTGAAGAATTCAGAGAAAATTTTAGTTGTTTTTAATTATTTATCTAATACAGGTCCGGGAACTTGGCAACATGGGAGTCCGCAGAAAATGTCATGGGAGCAATCAGTTTGTCAACTAAATTGTAGAGGGTGATTCAGTAAGGGTGGCTACTAGGGTTGCCAACTCTGTGAATCAGAAATCTGGGAGAGGAATGAAAAACAAAAAATAGTAAAGAGTAACAAATAATTATTGCAAAAACTAAAAATTATTCTTAAGTATGAAATTTTACAATATTTGTGACCCGATATTTTTTTTGTAAAGTTGTATTTTTTTACACCGCAAGCAGCTGGAAATACTTTTTCATTATCGATAAAATCATAAAACTCTCTACATATGTATTTGAAATTTACGCACACTTTTATTTCAGATTTGACATGAGTTTCATTAAGACGATTATGACTTTCTGACCAGTTCAATAATTACGCTGAAAACACGCTTGGCATAGGTAGAGCAAATTAAATAAATTTTTTATTTCTTCGCCTCATTCATCCATAGATTTTAAAAAAAAAAATAACCCAAACGCGCCTATTTTAGTTATTTATTTGTTTGCAATAACTTCACGTACTTCTACTTTAATTATTATCATACAGTTTATCCTCATGCATTTATAGGCATGCTTTTAATTCAACCGACTCAATTTCATTATTCATAATTCAATAGATCCGGGAGATTTTAGGTACGTATATTCCTGGAGCCGGAAGATTTTGAAAATTAAATCCCTTTTTTCGGGAAAATCTTGGAATTCCGGGAGAGTTGGCAACTCTAGTGGCGACCCGCCGTATCTCAGAATATCTTGAAGTAGATTTTTTTTTTAAATAAATGCAAAAACAGGTCGATTTTTATTTCAATGGGGACACATTTTTAAAATATCCTCAACTGTCATATGCCATTCCTCTACCCTACGTCAATCTAACCAGTACAATTTAAATAGGGAAATTACCAAGTATGACGCTTCGTCAAATAGGTAATTTTATGGAGAATTTAGCATTAGGACTCTTCATTACGTTTCTTTTAATTTTAACGCTCTCTAGCGGGATATAAAATTATTATCTATGGTAAAGTGTGGCACTAGAAACCTAAAATTCTATTTCAAGATATTTTGAGATACGGCCGGTCGACATCCTTAATAAATAACCCTGTATATGTATACGAAATAATAATGGTGAATTAACAAAATAAAAAGCTAGGGGGCGGTTACCTCCCGTGCCTCACCCCCTCCTGACGCCCATACTTGGCACCGAAACATTTCAAAAATGGTTCAAAATTTGTGAGGCCATCATTTAACCATTTATTTTATTATGAAATACCTACAAAACTAGCGCATGTACTAATAGTAAAAATAAAAAGGTCTGCAAAGAAAATAACATATATGTACACATAAAAATATTATTTTAGAAGTAGGTGAGCTGCTGCATGAAGAAATAAGTTAGACTCACCTGAGGATGTTGGTTGACCTTAAGGAGTTAGTTTTTTTTTTCCAACGGTTACTATCCTAGATCCACAATAAAGTGTTAATTGATCCCACGCTCAATTCTATATGGGTTACTAACAATGATCCTTGTTTTTTCAAGCTAAAGAATCCGAAAAATCGATTGATTTCAATAGCACATGCTACAATCAGGTTAGCTTTTTATAAGGACTGTAGAAAAAGTGTTCAAAAAGACTAGGAAGGAAATCCCTAAGACAATTTGGTAAGTCGATGAAAACAAGAAAAAACAAGAAAAAAACAATAAAAAAACAAGAAAAAAAAAAGAAAAAAACAAGAAAAAAAAAGAAAAAACCAAAAAAAAGAAAAACAAGAAAAAACAAAAAAAAAATATTCCTAAAAATGTAATATAACTATAAATACATTAGATCCCCTTTCATTCGTCTATATTTGCCCAGTTTTTTTTTTTTTTAATCTTAATTGAATGAGAGTGGCTAAAACAGCGATAACAGTGCATTTATGTGTTTATTTGTAATAGAAAAATGGGCAAACATCGAAGTGACGCCAAAATAATAATTGCAATTATGTAAGGATTATTGTTGAAGTTAGCTCAACAAACTCATAGGGATCCGGAATTAGTGACAACTTAGATTATTACAACAGAGCTAATTAAAAATTGGTGCATACTTAAAATTAAAAAAAAACTTTGATCAAGAATCAACTATTTTACTCTTATTTTAGTCTTCAGAATCTTTCGTATGCTTTTTTTTGTTGACATGTGACTAATCTTTATTGGAAAAATTCATCCACTATCGAATGTTTTCCTTTCGAAAATAGTCGAAAACAATCGCGCAATTAAAAACATTAACAGAGGTCAGTGACATTCTTTCGTAATCTAATCTAAAGAATTTCCAAAATTGCAATTATATCGTGTTGCCTGTCTGCACCTTGGTAAATGAACCGTTTAGTCATTGATCCGAATGAATCAGCATATGTAAACAAACATAAATCATCGGCAGTTCATTAAAAACGTATTTTTTGCAAATTAAATAAACAAATAATAGTGCAAATTGGTTATATACTTCTACGAAGTTTTTACGCTTTTCGGGTTTTAAAATATCGATTACTTTTAAGTCACTTTAGAAAGAAGGTCTAGTTGTCTTTAGAATACTTTCAAAAGAGAGTAGCAGAGTAGTAGTAGAGAGTAGTAGAGAGTAGTATAGAGTAGGAGAGAGTAGGAGAGAGTAGGAGAGAGTAGGAGAGAGTAGGAGAGAGTAGGAGAGAGTAGTAGAGAGTAATAGAGAGTAGTAGAGAGTAGTAGAGAGTAGTAGAGAGTAGTAGAGAGTAGTAGAAAGTAGTAGATAGTAAGTAGAGAGTAGTAGAGAGAAGTAGAGAGTAGTATTAAGTAGTAGAGAGTACTGTATAGCTGTAGAGGGTAGTAGAGTGCAATAGAGGGTATTAAAGAACAGTGGAGAGTAGTAGAAAGTAGCCAAAAAGGGCAGAAAGACAGTTCAAAGGTGCGCAATACTAAACAGAATGCTTAGCATATTATGAACGTAATACTAATTGAAGTGCACCATTTTGAGAATTGCGGTGAAATACCTTTATTTAGCAATTGTTCACAAGGGGCGGTTGCTTTCTTAGACTCTCCTTAGCATATTATTATTGTTTATTATTCAGTTGATACCCTACTGATAACTTTATATAAAAGAGTATGTTTCTTTTTTAAATTACACCCAATGATTGAAATAATTAAATATCTCATTAAAAATAAGTCTTCATGTGGATTTAATGACATATCAGGATTTGCAATGTGGCACGTCAGAAGGAGTGAACAACATGTACTATGTCCCGGTAGTAAGAGCTGTCGTGTGACATTCAAATTCAATGTAAAGTTGTTTATCGATGGATTTTTTCGTTTTTTGGTGGCAATGAAACATATATAATAAATATAATAAAAAATTTCATTGCAAACATTTTCTGTCGCCTTTTTTTCTATCTACGGTGTAGGGATTTCGCCCACGTGACCGAATATTTATGTTTTTCAACGAAATTTGGGACAAAATTGGTGTAAAATCAAAACCAAAAGACGGGCAGTGGTTTAATTGCTTTCAAAATGTTTGTTTGACTCTCAATTAAAATTATTGCCCTTGCAAACATTTTTTTATTCAGTAGTTTTAACCTATTCAACATAAATTACACTATTTTGACACGTTTTTCACGACAACCCGTGGTTAATAAGAGTCTGAATGGGGTAAAATTGCTAAACAATATTGTTAATAGGGAATAGTACAAACATTTTGGGATCAATCAAACCTCGGGTTTTCTAGAAAAATGTCAAAATAGTATAATTTATGGCGAATAGGGTAAAATTATTGAATAAAATTGCTTCAATACTTTTAGTCGAGATTTAATATTTCTTCTTTAAACCATACCACAAATATAAAATAACAACAACAAACGATCCAATAGTTTCAGGTCTCTGAAAATATTTGTATTCTAAAAAAGCTAGGCTAAGTTGTTCACATAAATTAGTTGGTTTTGCTCAAACTAGATGGACTAGAGATCCATAAGTTACTGGTTTAAATCCGGCTCGAAAGACCATAAATAACAATAGAAGGGAATTTCATAAGTTTCTTCCAATTGTGATGTGGGATGCTAACTAAATAATATTGAAAAAATCTTCTTATTTTGGTTTACAAATTTATTGTTCTGGACAGTAATACACATGTATTAATTGTACTAGATAATAACATAACATAACACAATTATTCGTGGCAACAAATTACTTTCGTTTTTTGTGAGTTATCAAAAATGATTTCTTTATCATATATTGTTATGACGGGTACAAAGCAGATCTATATTATAAAATGAATTTTCATCACTTGCCAATTTCATCAATATTTCGTAAGAATGGGAGGATGAAAGCTTAACTATTTAATTTACAGATAAATTAGGGATGTCAATAGCATTTCAAAACAATCAATTAATTCTTAATAATCATTTGGAGAAGTAAAATCACTATTTTTGGTTCATAATTCTTCGTTTTTATCTAAATTTCTGGTAAAGTCTCAAATTTAAGTTAGCAAGTCCCTTTGTGCATTGGTTATTATTGTTATTTTCCATAAAATAATGAAATATTTTTGGTTTAAACAATATTTTATTGATTACCTATCAATAATTTTTATTTAATTAACACGAAAAACCAATACGATAAAAAATAATGTTGCTAGCCAGAGGTCAATAACACCATAGGTAATCTAATCAGTATTGCCAATTAAAAATTGTTTTTAAACTGCACATTGCACTGTCAAAGATTAAAATGTAGCCGAAATTTTAAATTAACTTTATTGCTAGGTGCCAAATTTGTGCTTGATAAGTGAAAACTAAATTTAATTTAAACACACTTAATTTTTACTTTTATGTTTATTGTCCTTTTTTTTGTACAAAATATATAAACATTTTTATAAATATGTTTACATAAAATTGTTCAGATTTAAGATTAAACCTCACTAAATTGATGCTAAATATTTAAAATTTATTAGCAAAGCATTAAGTTCATCTCTGCCACTAAAAAGCGTTTATTTTTACTTAATATTTGTATGTAATACAAAGGTAATTAATTTTATTTTGGTTCGCTTTAGTTAACAAATTAATGTGTGTTTATTGTTTTTTTTTCTGCTACACTCTACACCTTACTACAGTAACTTCTTTAAACTGTGCTACAGTTATAAATCAGTCAAAACACATTTGAAATTGATGAATTTTCTAAAATTCAGTATTAGCTAATAGACCGTCATATAGTGACAAATTCAGGTGCCCCATATTCGCATACAAGCAATATACAGGGTGATTCATTACTAATTAGAAATATTTCAACTATAAAATTCTGAGCTCAAATTATGAAGATTTAACCCAAATTACCTAGATAAAATATGTCTCCATTCTGAGTTACAGTTACAGTTTTGTTAAAAAATTTAAAAATTATTTCTGTCCAGTACTTTAAAACTATTTTATGTATTATTGTCATATTTGACGGGAAGTGTAGATACTATACACGCTACTAAATTATGTTAAATAAACGTTTCTGGCTACCATGAGAGGCGTACGGGTGGGGCAAGTGACTGGTTAATCCTTCACAAATTCTACGCCACTGGCGGAATTGCAATTTTATCGAAATTTTACGATTCTCCAATATTTTCTACGTAAATATAAAATTTACCACTTGGCAATATAAAGCGTTTACAATAATAATTTAAAGTTGACTCAATTAATGTAAAACAAAATAATTGTGCAGCTTCATGTTTAACTTAAAATATCTCGAAAAATAATAACTTTATCGCTATGAAGAAAGAGTATAATATTTACGTTTGAAACGATACCTTTGATACTACCCCTTTTGATAGAAACGAAACGTCAAACGAAACGTCAAACGAAACGTCAAACGAAACGTCAAACGAAACGTCAAACAAAACGTCAAACGAAACGTCAAACGAAACGTCAAACGAAACGTCAAACGAAACGTCAAACGAAATGTCAAACGAAACGTCAAACGAAACGTCAAACGAAACGTCAAACTAATAATAACGAAGATATAGATTTAGGCCTTTTTGGCTTTGCATCTGCGCATGATTTTTTCGTTCGGCGTTAATAGAGATTTAATTCCCCCCACTGTCTCCCACTTCCCCACACTCTGTCTCGCTTTTACCCCGTGAATATGTACCTCTCACTCTTACACATTGAATTCCCTATGTGAGCCGGTATTTGTTCTGTCTATCTACTAAGATTACTTGCAGGGCCTTATTGATAGCTACAACTTCAGCTGTATAAATTTGATTGTCCAAAAGAAAGTTTACTTGAGAATGCAAAATCTATATCTGGACTATACGCTCCAAATCCAGAGTGAGTAGTCTATTGAGCTATTAGTAAAGAACCTAGTGTAAGATGGATATTTTCTGATGATATTCTGATATTGGTAGCGTCAATATTTGCAACAGGAATAGAGGCAAATTGAGGTTGCAACTCGAAGTTATAACATGAGAAAAGCTCTGAAAAATATAAGTAAGGATTCACAATATCCAATTGACTAATGAGCTGAATAGTAGATGATTATTTTTTGTTGCTCCAGTAGGTAGAGATCCCAGATAATCTTTCTAGTTTTCTTAAAGCAGTGATAATGGGATTGTTTAGCAAAGACATATTTTTAATTAGATACTTGAGGGACAGCCATTCTCTTCTAAGTCTAAGGGGTTAGTTCTCCAGTTTCAGTCAATATAGCTAGAATTGGGGTAGATTTCATACACCCTGTAATGATACGAACGCTTTGGTTCTGAAGTGTGTCTAACTTCTTTTGTATACTCTGGGAACACGGTATTATAATTTGAGATCCATAATCCAAGTGTGATCACGATGTCCAGACTTAATAATATTCGGTCCATCTACATTGGCCTAGTGAAAATTACGATTTACCTATGAAAATTTGAATCAGTGGCACAAACAAGATCGAACTTTTGTTAAACCTTAGGGAAATTTCTCTTAGTAATTGCAGCATTTCAGATTAGTAGGTATGTTAAACCAGAGATCCAGTGACTACCATAAAACAGCAGGTGATTTACTTATCAGCAGGCGGCCGTCTCTACGCAGAGACGTACCTACACTGGTAGTATTAAAAAGTATAAAATAAAGTATTTAAAAGTACAAAATGTAGGTTAAACACATAAAATATAATTATTAAAAAGTATAAACTTGATAAAAATAAGGTCATAGTGATTGTTTCTACCCTTACATTGTGGAATCTATTCATAATAAATAAAATATTAAAAAATGTAAGTATTTTTATTAGTATAGTGGAATTTTTACATTTTTTTTTTTTTTTTTGTAATGGGATACATTTTATCTTCTTATATTTTATTTATTTATTTAAACAAAATTACTCAATAGACTCAAAAATCTCCTTAATAGACGTTTAGTACATAAAGTCAGGTGGTCAGGCAAGTAAATTTTATTTATAAGTACTTTAAATTTTAGGAATTTCTGTTATTATAAAAATAGTTTTACATTCAAAACTGTTAACAATTGAAATAGAAAGCCTTCAATTTAAATATTATTGAAAAAACATTCTTTACTATTTCATGAGAATATATATTTTAATCCAGACCTGGAAATCTTTTAACCAACAGACAATTTTATCACTTATCTACAAATCGAATAATAGTGATAATGAGGGTCATCGAATATAATTTATGAGAGTCACTAGATCTCTGGTATTACTATAGGTACCTATTTACAATATTCTAGAGCGCAAGTGAGCTGAAAAAGATTGACAGGCGCAATTGAGCAAATTATAAAGATATGTGTTTCTTATAACTATATAAAAATTATTTTAAACAAGTCAAAGACAAATAGCATAAATTAAAACAAAATATTTTCTAATATCCTTGTTATTTCCGGAAATCGATTATGTTCAGCAACAAATAAATACTTGGAAGTTAGTCACATGTTTCCATCAACGAGACTAGCGATTTTGATAAAAACAACAAAGTTTCACTTTTTATCAATCACTGGTGATGATATGGAAAATTCTGGCCATCAAAATCCTGACCTTTCTATTTGAAATATTCTTTGAGAACGATATATAGTCGTATAAAAAAATACTCGCGATACCAAGTTCAAGGTCATTGCTCGTTCGCCGTATTTACTACGTATTTGTGATTCCAGATTAATTTCGAATGCCGCATAAAATAATAAATACATGTGTAATGTACATGCATGATTTAATAAATGAATAATTGACTGCATATTATGATATGATTCGAATGTGACACGATACAAACTCATAATATCAAAAATTTAATTTGATGTGAATTTATTTTAAAGACAGATTATGCAGATGCAAAAGTTGACAAAAAACAATAATATGAATGCTCTGTTGAACTCGTTTCTAGTCGATAAGCAAAAAGAAGTGAGGAGTATTTACTTGGCTGTAGAGCGGAGCATGCAAGGGTTTCGTAGTACCCCACTTTTAAAGTTTATTTTTGACTTATTCTAAAAGAAAAAAATATATACGTGTAGATAAAGGATAAATCTATGCTCCTCTGGAGACACTTTTTTAAAATTTGAAACTGTTTTTTCTAAAAAAAAATACAAAACTCGACATTTTTTACCCATTTTCTCAATTTTTTTTAGAAAAAACTAAATTGAATTTTGAAAAAGTGATTCCAGAGGAGCATAAATTTAACCTTTACCTACACGTACATATTTTTTTCTTTTAAAAATAGTCAAAAATAAACTTTAAAAGTGGGGTACTACGAAACCCTTACATTGCAAGATTTTTCGTCTGGAAAGTGGCGCCTCTGATAGATTTTTAAGAAATTAACATTTGTGAATGAAAACAATTTATATTTTACTGATGTTTTACGAGGGATGAATAAATTTTACGTATTTGTACACCTTATTTTTTACGTAATTTATTTCTGTAATACTAAGATTGGTATATATATTATATGCAAGGGTTTCATAGTACACCAATTTTGCGGATTATTTTTTAATTTTACTAAAAGAAATTTTATGTACAGGTAAAGGCTTAACCCATACCACTCTGGAGTCACTTTAAAAATATGAATCAGTCTCTTTTGAAAAAAATCTAAGAAAAGAAACAAAAAGAAATAGAAATGTTAAAAAATGTTAGAACAATATATTTAATTTTTTCCTACAGGAGCATTTATTTTTATTACAATAAAAATAGAAATACGTTAAAGCTTTTTCGTCTAGAGGGTGACACCAACAAAATATATATCTTTGTCTACTATTTAGTGATTTGAATTCATGTTATTTTTTACATACAGTAATTTCGCTCAATTATATTAAATTAATTTTATCATTTATGTATTAAAAAATATATATCCGAAATTGGAAGGTATACACTGAGATGTGAATTATAAATATGTTTTTGTTTAATGAATACCTCTTCGAGTCAACAATAATTATTAATTCCAGCATGTTAATATCTCTTCAATCCGTTAAAGTAATGTAAATATTTTTTCTTGCTTTCGCACATGGCTTTGACTGTCGCACCATTTGAGGCGCGTTGCAAGAGAAAATTTTCTAAAAAGTTAGCCAATGTCTATAAATGAGAGAAAAACGATTGTGACAAGCTGATTTTGTATTGTGGAAAAGACGGAAATGAGTCACTGCTTTAAAATTTTGAGAAATTTTTAAAAAATCTCCTAAAATCTTTTATTTAGTTTTAAAGCCACCCGATATGGCATGGACCATAAATTCAGAGCAAAATAAGATTTTTTTTCTATATAACTTCTTTTCGAGACATTGTGAGATAAAAAAAACAGACAATTAATTAAAAGCGTACTCAAAATTTTTTAGGTATAGAAGTTTCAATGCTATACTGTTTTCCAAATTATGAAAATACTAAAGAATATTAAAAAAAGAGCCAATTAAAGAATGTGTTAATATCTACAGAAGAACATCGTATTTTTTTTTTTTTTGAAACAAAGAGTAGTCGAAAATTGTGAAAATAACATATTTTTATTTCACAAAAATAATAAGTTAGTTTTTGTTTTTTATGTAAATCATATCATTTTCAAGGCAATAAAATAGAAGAAAAGTCAGCGAATACCGATTTCAAAAAGGTCTATTAGTTTTTATAGGAAATGGAAAGAGAAAGAACGCTTTTTAATCAAGTTAAAATTCTTTACTAATATCGCGGTTTCTCTTCGACGATGTCCGGTCTCCGTCTTGTTTAAAATCGATAACTATAAACGGATTAAGGTATTTTGTAACGTGTTAAAAAATGTAAGAAAAATTTTGAAGGATATTTATTTTTTTTTAAAAATTAGTAAACTTTGACAAACATATACAATATTCTAAGAGATAAATCACATTTATGTGATTATATAAAAATTTTATTTATTTTTCTAAAAGTCTGCTTTCTATATGTTACTTTTTTCAGAAAATGTTATTTCTGATAAAACTTAGTGTTTAATTAAACCGTAAACTTTATTTATTCAAAAAATTCTGTATTATAAATATAAATTTGGCTGCACAGTGAACTAGGTACTCTTCTAGGAACCGAACCCACGTTTTTACATATAAGATTAATTTAAGAAGATATATATATAACTCTACATAATAGTTTTTTAGTTAATACAATTAATATAGATTATTATTTAACCTTTTAACCTAATTCAAAAAGGGGGAGGTTCTCAATTCGTCTGTATATTTTTTATGTATGTTCAGGGATAATTCTTTAACACAGTCCGATTTAAATGATTCTTTTTTGCTGGAAAGGGGGTACTTCCGGGATGGTCTCATATAAATTTGGTCAAAATCTAATAATTGGGTCCATGAGAAAATCCTCAAACTTTTTATTTTTTATGTATGTTCAGCGATAATTCTTTACCACCTTGTCCGATTTCTATAATTCTTTTCGTTAGTAAGGGAGTACCTCAGGGGTGGTCCCATATAAATTTGGTTAAGATGTGGTGATGGCATCTGCACGATTTTAAAGTCGGTTTTTTAAAATTACTTTTGTTACTTGTTACGTAAATTAAAAGGTTAATAATTTGGTGCTTTCTTGATGCGTCGTTTTATGATTTCACTTTGTATATGTTTAAGTACAGATAATTATTATTACTGGCAGTTTATTTTAAATCATTAAAATAATATTTTGTTAATCCAAAAAAGGCAAACAAAAAAGCCATGTCACATTCAGTGTAATATTAAAAATTAGATATATAAATATAGTATATTATGTACCAACAGACTAAACTTTCACTTTCAATCCCGCCTTTTTGTCGTAAAAGACTTCTAAATTTTTACCAGTGACGTCCGTGCCAGGTTTGGACTGAATATTTTTGAACAAAAATATAATACGCCACTGCTTTTTCCAAAAACCAAAATTATCTTTAAAATCCTTATTTATTTTGGAGCAAATTTGGTTTATAGACGTACTTTCGTACGACGCACCCTTTTCGCGTAAGAAAATAAAAACCAGTTTATTGAAACTGCTTTTGATATTTTGTTGAAATTTGGTAGGAATCCACCATGAGTGGAAACACTTTTTTTTGGGGCAAAATTTCATAAAAATATCTAGAGTGATAAGAAACTTATGATAAAATAGTTATTTTTTTTTTAAAACTTTAACACCCAAGGATTCACACCCTTAAGTATCGGCACTCAATTAATAAATACCCTGTATTAATTGATCCTATTACCTTATTCGAACCAATCGTCTATTTTTCCGTTATTTGTATTTATATTTCACACCTCTTTACTCCTAAATGTAATTTAATCTAACTAAGTCTATTCACTAAATTAAAATATAAAAATAATGTAAAACCCTCTAAAAAATCGAACTGCGTTATAACAATATCTCGCAATGCACCGAGAAAAACAAATACGATTCTGGTTCCCCTAATTTAGGTAACTCTGACTCACTCAAGAAATGATGAAGGTCGGTAGCCGTGTTGATTTTTCGGTTCCTATATGTTCCAACTTCGCGTTCGAGTTTGGAATACGTATCCCTCGTATCTACATGCAATTGTTAAAATTATGAATGAATGCGGATTTTGTTTAGTCTCGGAAGTAATTTTGTAGTATTTAGGCTCCACCCTTAAGTTGTAATTTTTATACCTACTAAACTACCGTTGCCCCGCAGGTCTTTTAGTTTGTAATGTAAATTTTCCTCTTAAGAGGAAGCCGGACCTCTCGCGAAAGCGGTAATAGGGATTAGACGGACGGTTGATTTTTTTATATTTTACTATTTTTAAAGTTGATTTTCGTTATACTGTCCTTTTGATGTAATCTATTGTCCTTTCGATAAAATGTATTTTTGTTTTTCGATCAGTTTTTTGCCACCCCAATTTGATACCGCACGATAAATAGGTAGCTTCTATTTAAAGTTCATTTTAAAGTCTCCTTTAAAAAATGTCATTTCGTAATGGTTTTCATAATATACTTTTACTAAAACGTGCTTTAACAAAATTTTAAATTGTTGGTATTGCTGATCTGTGTTTAATTCTAACATTAACCGGAATATTAGCCACAAAAATGCTGTTTCCTAAAAAATGTTTTGGATTCAAAAATGTTTTATATTTAATTACATAGTATAAATATTTATTCTACACGATATTTGTAAAATGATAGATATCATGTAAGCTCTTCTGGTTTTTCCAAAGTAGGTGAAAAAGAAAATTTTGAAATTTAATTATTCTAGGAATTAATATCTGCAATGTAGGATACAGGAAGCAGGGTAATGCTATGGGTATTCCTATTAACAATTGTAAGAATCCTTTTATCAAAAGTACGAACCTCAAAAATTGTGTTTCATGCATTTCCCTCTATACCTTTTTTTGAACATTCGTTGCTTGAACTATAGTATATATATCATTAATTATAAACAATAATTATTTGAAATCTAATTAAACTTACCTATCTGTCTATTAAGTACTTTAACATCTTTGACATGATTATGTGTTAATTCACTTCTAAAAATTACCTTTTCTTCACCCAAGGTCCATACTTTAGCTTTACAACTTCTCACAGTACATCGCTAAAACATCTCTCCATATTTTAAAATTATGCAAAAACTAAATGTTGCTTCGTCTAACACAAGAACTTACTAACCAAGAAGATATAATAAGAACTATTTTTTGATTTTGAGGTTTCATTACTTGTACAAATTGTTTAAAAATTATTTAGAAGGAGGGGTTCGAAAGCAATTTTTCCAAGAAGATTTAAAATTTAAGCCTATTACCCACACTAATTTGATTTTGGAACATATTAGAAAATTATTTAGGTGAAGAGACTGGAGATAATCCCATGGACAGTGCCCAATTCGAGAGAAATTTCGCAGGTACCTAAGGCAACCCTTGCAATATGATTTTTAGAGTGCCCAGTTCATGCACGTCCCCTATATGTAATTACAAATGATTGCTTTTAATCCATTTTAAATTTTAGTTTGGGATTTCCTAAATTATAGTATATGTCAATGTGTCTTATCGGGAAAAAGGGTTTCTCTGGGAAAAATAAAAGTTTAGATCAGTTATTTAAAAGCAAAATTATTTCAGTATATTTTATAGTATTTTACAACAGATAAAATAAACAATGTTGAAAAGGTTGGTATAGCTAGAATACTATTTTTACTTTCCTATCTGTATTCAGATGAATTTTGTAATCAAATTTAAAGTAATTCAAAGTTCAAAAGTTTTTTAATCTACAAAAAATATTGTAGACACACAGGAACACGTGCACTCATGGCGTCCAATCCCCAGGATCACTTCTTGTTGCTGGCCGCCGCGTCTCCATGACCAAAAGAAAACATGCGAAGGATAGAAGAGTATACGCTCGGATTTTGCATTAAAAACAATGCATTTTTATAATGGAATTGTGGCAATTCTAACGCATTAAACTAATTGAAATTTTAGAAGCATATTAAGAACATACAAATAAAGTCTGCTCTTCTTTCGTTTTTTGATATTTATGAAAATATACGCGTAATAATTTTTTGAAGTTAGACGAGTTCAAGCCAACTTTCAATTTTTTTAATGTGTCTTCTATTTAGTTTTTGAAAATTTTGAATAAAGAACAATCTAAGTTTCAATTGTTTATTTAACATATATTTTTTTTAATAACATCCGAATACTAGATCAGTTACAATTCTCTTATAAAAATTTAAGCCTATTTTCAAAAGTAAGAATCCCCTTAAGGATTTTTTAATGTAAAATTGTATTTATATGCATGATACCAAGGGCGGTTCCAGGACATAGGGGTCATAAGAGTCTATGTATCGATAGAATCCAGTTATAGCTTGAATTGGATAGTTTTCCTATAAAATCGACCTAATAGAATCGCTATAGATTACCCGACACACTTGGATATAATTAAATTTGGTCTCACATCCCTAAAGGTAGTAAAAAAGCAATATTACAAAAAACCAAAAGTGAAATACCTACAAAAAGTGGCTAAAAATACCTCTAGTGGGGCTAGGCCGCTATTCCCTCTCTATATCCATACTTTTTCTTACCAATTATTAACTCCTGCCTTGTGTAGATCTTCTTTCACTTCCTTCAGCCATCCTGATCCAGGTTTTTCACGTCTCCTTCTCCGTTCTGGGCCCCATTGTAACATTGAATAAACCTTTGTTCCATTTTCTGCTCTCCAAATGTATCCCAACAATCTTAGCTTGGATTGTTTTATTTTTGTTATTGTCTTCTTCTAGTTCTAATTCTGTATTCTTCTTCAGTAATTGAGAAAATAATTTTATTTTCAGCATTATCTACAAACTGTATCTTTTAAGTGACATTTGATGATGTATAAACTTTGTAATAGGAAAACTACAACTTATATGACCTTGGAGAATGCCAGTAAATAAATGAAATAGGCAAAAAATAATTCCATGATTTTCGTATTACGTCACAAATATTTTATAACTTTAATGATTTTGTTTACAAAATTTGCAATAAGTGGTCATTTACCCAATAAATTTAAAATGTATTCTCAAGTGGCTGGATCAGACAAATTACGTCAGGATTTCACAGAAGAAAAAATATAGACGAAAACACATTGATCCTACGCTTTTCTAGTATTATATAAGATACGCAGGAATTTTATAGTAAACACATTAAAATTCGAAGTTCATTGCCATTTAATATTGTTTGTCATTTATAGAAGGCCGCCTAGAATATTTAATTCATTCAGAGCTGGTCCTAGATAACGTAAATTTTTTTTACAAATCTGTACTTATATTATTAAGTTTTTATAAATCGTATCTGATTTAATATTAGATTCACAAACACCAAAAAAACATTTAAATAATATTACTTATTTTTCAATGAATGAAATCAATCAATCTAGAAATAAGTACACTTAGTTTTATTTGCTTAATCTACTACTTCTTTTAGATAATTCTTTTGAAACAAAATATATTAACTCTATTTTCACAATAACTTATTTTCATTCTCTTCACAGTTTCATTTTGTTTTTAAGAATATAGATTATGAAGTGCTTTAATTTCAAAATCAGCCAGTCGAAATTTGAGCCAGTATTCTTGGAAATCAGATGATTTGAACACTATTTATGAAGGAAAATCTGACGGGAGAATTGTACCTCCACTTATTTGAAGATAAAATTGATCCACTCATTAGAAAGACAAGTTGATGAACAAAGAAGCATGGTGCTACGAGACCAGAATACAATGACGGTATTCTGGACCTATTGGATCTATTCTGGGCCTATTGGATTGACAGAAAGGGTTTTATAGAATGTCGGCAAGATATCTAGATTTAACGTCACCTGACTTTTATGGGACTATTTAAAAACGTTGGTGTATAAAACATCCCTCAAAGATTTTCAAGAACTAGGACTTGTTAGTATTAAAATGAAAGTACTGTAGGGTAAGGTAAGGTATATTGGTGATATAGGTAAGTTGGTGATAATTTTAATTTCATTTGTCAACATATTACCTATTGCGCGGGAACTTCTATTTCACAGGGACGGTTTATTAATGTGTATGTTAAGTGCACAATCAGGCAACGTTGGCTGCAATCGGTTTGTTTACGTTCCAGAATGTAATTTTTTTTAACTACAAAGTTATTCACGTAAAAGTAAAATTATCACCAACATACCTTACCCTATATCTCAATGCAACTAATTGTAAAGCCGTCGAATTTGTCAGTGAAAAAAAAAGCAATTACAAGCGCTGCACTGGTTTTAGACTACATGTTAAAATCTTGTAAGTGAATGTCATCAAAGACAAAAAAAAAATTACACTTTAAACAGTACCTTAAAAAGTACGAATACCTAAGATACTTCTAAGATTCTTCTAAAATAGTGCACACTCTGCGCGCCTTTTGAAAATGATTTGTTTACTGAAGTGAATGTAATCTAGGAATAATTTGACTGCAGTAATATTAAACGTTATGGGAACAACCGTTTCGTAGATGTCAAAAATGTATATAACCGTTCATAAGATATTATCAATACAATAAATAATAAATACAATACTTTCTAAGAGGCTTTCTTCACAGTTGTTTTTTTTTTTTAGGTGTTCAGCATCCAAAAATCTCTGTCTCCTATAGATATTATCAATACGAAACTCTCACAGAAGGCATCCGTCCTTCGTAAAAGGTTATTAACCCTGTAAGAAAAAGGTAGTATTTTGAAAGTCTATGTCTGAATAGATTCCGTTAAAAGGGCCCATGATGGCATCTGCCAAGTGTCGATGAACTCAGGTCTGTCTACTTTTTCTTTATGAACCCAAACTAGTGGAAAAAACCCAATGTATACAAGGGCGATACCTACACGAAGTCATCAGTCTAACGGTTTGGGACAGACATTATGATTCCATTATTTATCGCTTTATAAATTAGTTTCAAATCGATTTCTGTTTATAACTTATGTAGTTCGTAACTCAAAACAATTGATTTTCAAATTGTTATCCTGTATTGAATTTTTTGACGAAAAGTACTAATACTAATGAATGTAAGTGAAAATTTCACTCCACCATTTTTAAGCCAATCAGAGTCTATTTTTTTGTTTGGTTACCATGGTAACCCAAAAAATTTCCGGAACTTTTCATCCTCCAGGGTACCCTGGACGAAATTAATAAGTGGAAATTTTAATGTCAAAATAATGACACTTGTAATGGGCTTGATTCATATAAGACTTTTTGTTTAATTTTTGTGCAAATTAAAATTAAACAATTACTGCTTCTTTTGGTTTTAAGGAGGTCCTTTCGCCACCAATGTTAAAAAAAAAATATTAGATTATGACTAAAATTAATTTTTTTCTAATAGTAGAAGTTCTTATTTATCTAATAGTGAACTTTTAACTATACCTTACCGTGCAAATTTTTGAGAAAATTTTTTTTTAAAAATGTGTGTGTTTGTACAGTGTCTTACGAGAAAGTAAGACTTCAACAACAATTTTCGAATTATAATTAATTTTACTATTATTTATTGAATAGATGAAGTAGAAAAAAAACTAAAAATAAGGTTTTTGAAATATTTGGGTTTTGTTTTTTATAATAAAATATATAGGTTACCGTGGAATTTATTGAGAAATTAATATTAAAAAATCACAAAAAATTTTCAACTAGGTTACTTCAAATTTTTGTTTGATATTAATTTCTCAATAAATTCCAAGGTAACCTATATATTTTATTGTAAAAAACAAAACCTAAATATTTCAAAAACCCTATTTTTAGTTTTTTTCTACTCCATCTAATCAATAAATAATAATATAATTCGAGAATTGTTGTTGAGGTCTTATTTTCTCGTAAGACACTGTACAAATACTCACATTTAAAAAAAAAAATTCTCAAAAATTTGCACGGTAAGGTATAGTTAAAAGTTCAACATTAGATAAATAAGGACTTCAACTATTAGAAAAAAAATTAATTTTAGTCATAATCTAATATTTTTTATTTAACATTGGTGGCGAAAGGGGTGGTGAAAGGACCTCCTTCTTCTTTCTTCAGTGGTGAGTAAGAAAGGACACTCGTATTAACTAAATATCCCTGTTTCTTTTGGTTGGATCACTTTGACTCTGGTCCAACGTTGCCACGTTTAGTAGATTTCTACTTTTTTGTAAGAATATTTAAATATATTAAATATATTGTAAAAATAAGTGACCCTAATACCGTCCTTTGAGGTACACCAGATGTAACAACTTGTCTATTGCTAAAGGAGTAGTGCATTATAACTTGTTGAGTTTTTTTTAAGGACATGACTAAAAAAGCTTTAGTGCGGTACTTGTTATACCATTTCTTAAAGCGTCTTTAATAAGATATGGTGATGTTATGTTATGTTGGGAATGGGGTGTTAATACACTGCGACCTAAAAGATCCATTGTGCCCTCTTCTGTCATCAATGCACTTAGGAAATATCTCAATGCCTATAACGACCCTTCCAATCCTATTTTCCCAAGGAAGTGTAGGATTTGAAGTGGCTTTAAGTTAGGTAAATCTCCCTCTTCTAGTTGATATCCTCCTAGATATAGTGCCCTTGGATTCTGGAGTGCTACACATTCAGTTAGGATGTGAATGGAGGTTTCGTCCTCCTCCTCACAGAATCTGCACTCACTATCCTCTACTATTCTCAGTTTATTTAGATGTCCTTTTAGTCAAAAATGACCGGTAAGGACCCCTGTTACAATACGTAGCCTGTTCTTGCTCAGGCAGATGCAGGCTTCCGATATTTTCTGGTTATATTCACCCAGAAGTATCTTGGCCTGTCTCAACCCCAAGAGATTGTTTCAATTATCGGTTCTTCTACTACCCAATTCTTTTTTAATCTCTCCTAATATTATGTTATTGCTGAATCCGCAGAACGGCTCAGGTCCTACAAAGGATGTTTGAGTCCCTTTCCTTACAAGACTATCTGCAATCTCGTTACCCTGTACCCAAGTGAGAGTAACTATATTTTTCTCGCCTAGCTCATTCATTTGTTCTAGGCATCTCCAGACCATTTTTGAGCTGATTACGTAAGAGCTTAGCGATTTGATGGCTGCTTGACTATTGGACAAGATGATAATCTCTTGTCTATGATAGTTTCTCTCGATGTTAAACTGGATACAATTCTCGATGGCGTGAATTTCCGCCTGAAAGATGCTTGGGTATTTTCCCAAGCTTTTGGAGTGGTTCTTGGCCCATATACTCCTATTCCAGTTCCTTCTATGGTTTTGGAACCGTCCGTATATTACTGAATAGCATGTCTTTAGGTTGAAAGAGCGATGGATTGATTCTTGGCTCCATTCCTTTCTTGCAGCCCAGCTCTGTGGTTTTGAAGTTTTTTACAAAATTATACTTCTTTAGCATTTCATCCTGAGGCATGTCCCAGGTATCTTTAGTCCTGAAGCAAATAGACTTTCGTCTGATTACTCCGTTCCTGATCATTCTGTATCGTGTCCTTTTTGCAACATTCTCTATCATCAAATGTAGAGGGGTGAGGTTTAAGATCACCTCCATTGCGGCCGTAGGACAGGTTCTCATTGCACCAGTAATGCAAACACAGGCTAGTCTTTGTACTTTTGAGATATTAGCTCTTGTAGTAGCTAAACTAGTTCTGTTACTCCAGGCTATAGCCCCGTAAGTGATGATTGGTCTCACTATTGCAGTATACATTCATCGCAGTATGTTTGGGTTACATCCCCATCGTTTACCTGCAATGTTTCTGCATACCATTAGGGCTTTTCTGGCCTTATTTACTACTACTTCCTTCTCATGTGTGTTCCAGAGAAGTTTGTAGTCCAGGGTTAAGCCTAGATATTTGACTTCCTTTTTCCATTCTATATATATCCCGTCTAATTTAACGGTTTTGAGATTAAGTTTTCTTTTCCTTGAAAAGGCTAGTAATGTTGTTTTTGTAGGGTTTATACTAAGTCCCACTTCACGGCACTATCTTTTAGTATGTTTTAGTCCTCGTTGGACTATATCACACAAGATATTACTAAACTTGCCACCAGCAAATATGACTATGTCGTCGGCAAAACCTCGACAGGTCAGTCAATCTGCATAAAAGTTCGTCTACGGTTAGGCTCCACATTAGTGGGGACAGAACTCCTCCTTGTGGACATCCTCTGGTTGTGCAGATGGAGATAGTGTCCTGCCCTATCTGTGTCTCTGCAGTTCTTGTAGATAACAGCTGAGCCATCCATCTGAATGTGATGTTATCTACTCCTCTGTATGCAAGTGCTCTTTTTACAGATTCGTGTGGCGTGTTGTCAAAAGCTCCTTCTATGTCTAGGAAGGCACACACGACCGTTTCTTTGTTTTGTCAGTGCATGCTGGATTACGTCAGTCAACTGTTCCAGGGCAGCTTCTGTAGATCTTTCTGCTCGGTACACGTGTTGGCTGTGGTGGAGTGGCACCCTCTCCAAGACTTCCGTCCTGATATAATTATCAACAGCCTTCTCCATTATTTTTAATACAAAGGATGTGAGGCTGATTGGTCGGAAGGCTTTAGGATGTGTGACATCCTTTTTCCTACTTTTGGAATAAAGGTGACTCTGGCCCTTCTCCATGTTTCTGGTATATGTCCCAGCTCCAGACTGCTCCGGGATAGCCGGATTATGTGAGGTAGTAATTCTTCCTGTGCCTGCTGAAGCAGGGCAAGAAATATTCCATCCACACCTGGAGACTTAAACGGTTCAAAAGTGATTACGCCCCACTTTAACCGATTTCTGCTGCATATGTGTTTGGCCACTACAGCGGCCTATCTTGGGGGCCTGCTTACCTTAGTTGTGTCCATTATTAGAAAAGGTGGGCTTCCAGGAAAGTGAGTTTCGAGTAAGAGACGAGCTCTTTCTTCCTCACTCTCCGTGAAGCCATTTGGTTTGATTAATGCCATAACTAAATCAACTCTTCCTTTTGCCAGGGCCCTATGCAGTCTCGCTGCTGGAGGTGTCGAGTTAATATCCTCGCAGAATTTTCTAAAGCTGTTACGTTTAGCATTCCTGATTTATTTGCTGTAGGTAGTAAGCGCCTCGGTGTAGCTCTGCCAACCTCCGCTGTGCTTGGCCCTATTATAGAACTTCCGCACAAGATATGGTGATTGGCGGTGTCAAAGGCTTTTGTTAAGTATAGAAATGCATATAGGACCTTCTGCTATTTACTGCCGTATACATTTTTTTAGGACAATTTTAGAATAGCATCTTTAAAATCTAACTATTTATCTGTTGGATAATATTGCTACGATAGTTTGTCATTTATGTATTTTTTAGTGTAGTAAATTCCCTCTTTTAGAGATTTATTAATTATATAGTATATGCTAGAGGTTTTATAATAAATAAATAATTAAAACAACACTTAGGAAACAGAACACTATATTAATACTCTAATACAAACTGTCATTTCGGCTTATTTAACATCAAAACTAAACTAACTTCCAATTTTAAAACAATCTTTATCTTAATATGTTTGAGTCAGCAAAAAACGCCGTATTTAATGTTTATATGTAATATTATTTATGGGTCCGGTCATGACAGTCTTTAACATAAGACCACCAACCTCTGACGACCTATCAAACGTCAATGTGTCTCAAAATGTCCAGACCAATAATACCAACTCATACATTGCAGCCACCTATGTATATAACAAGACAATAAAATTATCCTTATAAGCAGATTTGGAGAAGTGGTTCTATTGAATGACCATCTAGATCGCCAGATTTATCACCACTAGATTTTTTATGGTATACCTCATATCAAAAATTGAAAAATCGCAACAAAGATAAATACATTCATAAATTGTCACCCTCTTAATATAAAATTACCATTTTAATGAAATCCAAAAATCTTACAAAGATAATGAAGCAATTCACAACCTCGTAAATAACATTATTAATACTGTGTTTAAATTTTTGCGATCGAGACGAAAGATTTCTGCAAGCGTATTGAGTAATAATTCTTGTACACACATGGGTGTTTTGTATCGAAAATTGCGTGCGAAAAAGTGGGTTACCTTGCGTTCTGGAGCCACCGAAATTGTGTCACAATTGTAAATTTCCAGTTTTAGGATAGCTTGTGTGACAGTCAAGGTTGAAGGAGCAAAAAGTAAGCGGTAATCATTTGTTGAAAAGACAGGACCGCATTCAGATATTTATTTTAAATTTGTAATCTACTAATATCAAAGTTGGCCATTGACACAATTATAAGATCAGAAATTACTGATCTTGAAATAACATTCGAAGAATATTGCTTATATTGAAGCAACAAGTATGAAACGTAATCAAAATAGTACAAAATATGTAGCGGTTTGCCTAACTGTTGGGGTTATATTATGATAAATAAAATGTATTCAAAATAAATAAGCAAATTGAAAAATTAAGAAAAGATGGATTTTTATAGGGAATTGTATCCGGGTTACTTATTCCAAAATTAAGTGCTCTAACTATCTAAGTTATCAAGTCAATTATCTAATCAAATTTATATTTGCCTTTTCTACTGACTTTTTTAAGCCACTGTCATCGAGTTTTCCACCACTAGTAAGTCTGCAGCAAAGTATTTCCATATTATACAAGGTAAGAATAAACGAATGACTTGTAAATTTGCATAACGCAGTGTGTACCAAAAATGTCACTGTCTTATCTGCCAGAGGGTTTGGGGGAACAAAAGTTTGTTGTGGTCCATTTATTGGATCTTATTTTTACGAAAAAACCATAACTTGACAAGAATATTTAAATTTTTTGGATATTGAGCTGCCAGATTCAATGGAAGATATTCCTCTAAATTGAAGTCCTAGTTTGGCAGCAAGATGAAGTTCCACCTCCAATGCATAAATTGTGACAAATTACCTAAATTACCACAGGGAAGCGTCCTGGGACCCACTTTGTATCTGTCATACACTTGTGACATACCCCAACTAGAACAAGACACAATAGCCACATTTGTAGATGATACTGCCATCCTAGCGATAGGTAAAGATCATGAAGAGGCTGCAAATAAACTACAAACATCAGTTAATCAAATAAATAATTGTACCGAAAGATGGCGTATTAAACTAATCGAATCTAAATCTGTTAATATTAATTTTACTAACAAAAATGGTCAAAGAATACCAATTAACATAAAAAATAATGCGCAGATCCCTTATGCTAACTCGGCAAAATATCTAGGTATTACATTAGTTGCAAGACTTCGCTGGAAGGTTCATGTTAAAAAGAAAAGATAACGGATATAAAATTCAAGAAAATATACTGGTTACTTAGTAGGCATTTCAGCCTATCTACATAAAACAAAATTCTATTATATAAACAAGTTCTCAAACCTATGGCATTCAGCTCTGTGGTTGCGCCAGCTACAGTAATATTCTAATAATCCAAAGATTCCAAAACAAAGTATTGAGGAACATTGTCGATGCTCCTTTGTACATTAGAAACAGCGATCTTCATCGAGACCTTCAGATGGACACTATTGACCAGACTATCACCAGATTCGCTAGGAGTCACGAACAGCGGCTCCATCAACATGTGAACGTTGAGACGATCTAGCTTTTTGACAACACGATCCTGACAAGAAGACTCAAGAGAGTGAAACTTTTTGAGTTAGCCAAGTGATTGTGTTAATAACAAAGCAAAGCATTGTGCGGTTTAGTGTTACACGTGTTTCCCTAAGGTATACTAGCGAGTATAACTTTAGTTTTTAAGATTGCAACCCTAGTTAAGTTAGGTTATAACAAAATTATTCATTGAATAACTCTTGATCTCTTTTGGAGAGTTTTTTCAAAACAAAAATTACATAAATTGTCTGTTACCAATTGGATGGATTGGAAACAGGACCCATTCTTTGGCCTGTGCGTTCATCCGACCTGACGCCGATATAATTTTCTCTTTGAGGCTATTTATTATAACATGAATTGTATTTATCTTTTGCTTATCCATTTTTTTAAATAAATCTTTAAAATGTTTGTTATTATTTATTTCAAAACAATGGGAAAGAAGAAAAAATGTTTTGGACAAAAGTCACTCATCCCAGACAGCACACGGCAATCCATTGGATGTCCATCGAAAGTCCATTGATGGACATACATTACATCTCAGGAACATCCATTGGACTCTACAAATGTCCCACCCCTAGAAGGACATACTATGGACATCCAATGGATATCCACTGGACTACACAAATGTCCCAGTCCTAGACGTTCATTTGGACAAGATCCATACATGGACTCTTTTTGTATTGCTTTTGTACAATTTATGGACATTTGATGTACATCACCACCTACATTAATAAGAAATAAAATAATTGCATTTTTTATTTTCATAAATAATATCAAGCATGTATTTATTTTATATGCACTCCTTTCTGTTTTCCTTTTCAGCCATTTTATTAAAGCTATTTTGTTTACTTTTTAAACAACACCATTGTCACTCTCAGCAGCAGCTAAAAAAAAGACACGAATATTTATATCTTCTAAATAGCCTTTTACTTCTGCTAACATCTCATGTAGCTGATACAAATAAAAATTTGAATTTTTCTGGTTTGGAAGGTTTCTCACCTTTATTAGTTACAATAAAAATAGTGTTGGCATCATCTCGAATTTACAGCATATTAATTTGCTCTTAATATAACCATTTTCTAACATAGGTACATCATTTGACAAGACGTCTAAAAGAAAAGGATTCTTTGAATGTAAATCGAAAATATAAAGTTTAAAACATAATTGTTAGGTTATATTAGTTTAAAACAAATTGCTTCTTAATTTTTGGAATTATAAATAATTTAATGATAATTATACCAGATAACAAACTCTATTCAAACAGGAGAGACGTTCTTGCTTTTAAACTCTTTCTTCTTTTCTTTTTCGAGTCTGGCCTTTTACTTTTGTATCTTGTCAGCTTTGTCATTTTTATAGTGTCCATCATGGCCATTTTTTCAACATCCAATGGACTTCTGAATAGATATATCCATTGGAATAATGAAAAATGGATGTGTAATGGACATCCATATGAAGTTTATGGACATCCAGTACATTATTTGGATAAAATATGGACGTCGAATAGACGTCGTGTGCTATCTGGGATGCTGCATTTAAAAATGAGTGCTACGAATTCGAGCTACTCGACGTACTTTTACTTAAAATTTCTTCTGCCAAATACACATATACGTTCTAATCTTTTGAAGAAACCTATACTGATTTCTTGTACTATAAACGTGCGAGTATGAACGATTTTTAAATGTGTTTTATTTTTAATGTGCAGATACCCATCTTGTTCGACCTACATTTAAAAAAATACACTTTAAAAACCTCAAAATAATATCAAAATCAATACAACATAAAACAATGATTATGTAATTATTATTAAATGGATATTATATATATTATCAACCACTATATCATGCACTGACTTACATCACTGATGTAAACAAACTAGCGAAAAAAACATTGATGATAAGAAAATCTTTCCAAATGCGCAGTTCTTGAAAATATAAGAAATGAGTATTTCAAAATATTATAACTGATAGATAATTAAAATGTTCTTCTATTTAACATTTCAATTTCCTTTGACGTACTTAAACCATAATTTGTATTAATAACAAAATAATTTATCTAATAAATAAAAATAATAAATCAAATATAATTATTATTACCTAGTTTTATGTAAGTCTAATGTAGTACTGATCGTTTTTTCGTCCAGACTGAAAATTTAAAATATATAAGGTTAGGTTAGGTTAAAAATGCAAGGGATGATCTTACGTCCTTCCACTATGATCCAGATGGATCTACTAACTTATCTTTAAAAAAGCCACACCTTTTGACTTTTGATGAAAGGTTATGGTTGAATTGGATGAGACTAAAGTCGGTGAGCTTCATTCGAGGGAATCGGAAGATTTGGAAGCTAGTTCTTTCCAAAGTAAAGCAGATACATAGAATATGATCTACTAATTCGTTTTCCATGTTGCAGAATCGACAGTACAACGTTTATTGCAGACCTATCCTTCTTATTTAGTTACAATGTCCTAAATATCAGTCCAGTGAGAAAACGTAGGTACTCCATTCTCATATTTAAGTAGAGACGTTTTAATGAGTTGGCATAGTTCATAAATAATAAATTCTCTATCCATTTTGAGAGAATTCCTTTGGAAAGGTTTTGGTCTATGACTACAGATTCGAATTCTATTTTAGCGAGTGCTTATCATTGCCCTCCACACTGCTGTGTCCCGGAATCAAGTTCACAGTAACTTTGTTCCGGGCACCGATATTCAAGAGAATTTATACAGTTCTAAAGCAGCTTGGAATCAACTGGGATGGAGATTAGGGCCTTGACTATGGTAGTGTAGGTGTCTACGGCGCGGCATTCATTTGCGAGCCAATTTTCTGGTAAAACGAGACACGGTTTCGAATCCTACGGAAGACCATTTATTTCTGTTGATATGACATCCAGATTAATAAAAATCACCATGCGTTACCATTTTCGATGATGGTGGGTGGGGTTTTCCGGGTTTTCCTCACCAGTAAGTCAAATGGCACCAGCAATCATTTTTAAGTCGCCCTGGAGCGCCACGGCAAATATTAATAATATCCGTCCCTTTCTCCGGACAAGCTGAGCTTTAGGGGTTAAAGTTCACTCGTAAGGGGGTGAATTAGGGAGAGTAATATTATTATTATTGACAGCTGTCTAGCTATTCGAAAAGATCCTTACATACTTACTAAACGTCTAAATTGACTCTTGTATTAAAACTTAAAACCAACACATGGGAAACACTGGGATAAAAACGCCTAAGCCATTATTTCCAACAGCCCTTGTCAATCCAACAGGAAAAAATACTAAAAAAATACTAAAAAATTCTAAAAAAAATACTAAGAAAAATACTAAAAAAATACTAAAAAAATACTAAAAAAAATACTAAAAAAATACTAAAAAAATACTAAAAAAATACTAAAAAAATACTAAAAAAATACTAAAATAAAATACAGAAACGAGAATTTCGGAAAAGATAAATAAAATTTACTATATAAATAAAAAAAATAAAGAATAAGCAAAATTCTAATTAAATATTACTATTTTTTAATACCCACAACTTTGGCGCCCATAATATCCATGAGTAATCAAGATGACTCATATATTTTTTAAATGTTTGAAGAATTTATATATCTTTAATACATATTTTAAAAAACATTATAAATTATTATAATTTTACCTCCAATATTATAAGATTCATGGGAGTATAATTGCCCCGTAATATTATTCAAGATTTATATAAAAAATTGTCACTTAATGAATAATAATGAAGTGTTTTGATATATAAATTAATAATTAATTATTACTGAACTTTAATAATAAACGCATGGAAATTAATTGCTAAATAATTCAGAATTTGTGAAAGAAAATTTAAGAATAAAAGTTTTCACTAGAAAAACAAAAATTTAAAATTTTAATATTGAGGTTACTCTTGAGGTTCCTAAAAAGGGGAGGGTTGAGTTAAGTTGAGCTCTTAGACCCTTAGACCACTTAAAGTTGTGAATTCTTATTACCCTCTTATTACAAATCAGTAGCGTATTTTTGAGAGATAATAATAAATAATTATGCAGCAATTTGTAAAAAAAATTACATTATCTTCCATGATTTTTATAACTCAATTCAAAAATTTACATTTTAAATTGAACATATATACGAACGTTACACCCAATTAAATTTTAAATGAATGTTTTAATTTATATTTAATGTAATAAAATTATTTACATGATGGATGAATTCTGGTATTTACAATTTTAATCATTAAAATTAGCGCTTCCAAAAGTTTAATTGTATGTTCACTGACCTACCTTATTAAAATAATAGTTGGATACATTTATAAGGAAAGAGATATTTAAATATTAACATACAGTGTAATCCATTATTTATATGTATTTGGTATTTTTGACTATGCTTGTAAGGGAGAGTGCGCGTCGGGTAATCGTGTGCATCAAACTATTTTATATGTCGTGTGCTTTTAAGCGCCACCGACTAGTGCTGCGCTCTCTCCTTTCTACTGTGTATCACTGACGCCATTACCCACATCAGTTGTTTACGTTTGCACGGAACGAGTCCTATTTATTTGAAATCCAGCCAGTTTCTGTAATTTTTTGAAATCGGAAAATAAGACAGGGATTAACTGGGAAGGACAAGCTGTATGGATTTTTAAGGAGATCACCTGATATAAAGCTACAGCTGCCTGAATGAACCAGTTTGAATAGGATTGCATCTTTTAATAAGGACTTAACCAAATTATTTTTTCAAACCTTCAAACTATCATGGAAAGGTTTAAGTTTGAACCCAAGAGTATTTATAACATGGATGAGACAGGCATCACTACGGTGCAGAACAAATTCTTTAAAGTTTATGGTCATAAGGGATCTAAATTTCTGGCGAAAGAGGAAGAAAAATAACAGCTGCATTTTGTATGAATGCGGCTGGGAACTATATCCCTCCCATGATAATATATCCTAGGAAAAAGATTCCCAAAACTTTCGAGAAAAATGGACCAATTGGGGCGTTGTACAAATGTTCTAAGAACGGTTGGATCAATTCCGGACTTTTTCTATTATTACTGATCCTGTCCTTCTGGTCCTGGATAACCATTCCAGCCAAGATGGTGCAGCAACTCTTTTAGATAATCGCCCAGATTTACAATATCAGAGAGCTCCAAGCACTCAGCCATCTACGTCTTATGATAATTCTTTCTTTGCTATGGCTCCAATACCACAAACAAAAGTTAACCAGACAACGAAAAGAAAATCTAGGAACAAACAGAAATCGGACATTTTTATGAACACTCCCATCAAAACAAAACTAGAAGAAGCTGAAGAGAAAAAGATAACGAGAAGAAGCAATCAAAACCAAAGAAAAACTGAAAGATAAGAATAGTAAAGGAGTTATTCGTAAATGTTTGGACGGCGAATTATCAATTCCGTCGTCTTTAAAGAAATAGTGTGCACCTGTCATTATTGGACATATTGGATTTAATATGCACAGGAACAAAAAATATGCGTGTTTTTATATAACATGTATTCTTCTTGAGCTACTTTTTCAAAATAAGTATTAGATTTTTTTTCAGAAAAAAATGGAAGCTCCTATTTTCTGAACGATTTTCTCAATATTTTTTATAAAAATCTAGATCAATTAAAAATAAATTGCTTTTAGATGAATAGAGATTAGACCTTTATAAGTAAGTACCAGGCAATTTCCTCTTGGCAATCTAAAATAACGAATAAACAATGGTAGCAGGTGCGGATACAAGGGGGTAAAAAGGTAATTATCCTCCCCATCTTCTCGAAGAAATACTGAGATTTATTAAATTGTAACGAGAAACGAGAAAGCAAAAAACAAGATAGTAACAAATAAAATTATTTACTCCATCAATGAGTGGTTAAGGTTCTTGTAAAGAAAACAGTTGTTTGTTTAGTTTATTTATAAGAAAGAAAAATAGCAATTTAATTTTTTTTAATTTGGTTTTATATAATGTTGCATATAGTCTTTTATTTTATTTTTTAATTAAAATTTTATTGATTAGAATTGGACTTTTTTAAAATTTACTTTTCAACACACTCCATTTTTTCCTCTTTAATTTTAGTTATAAAAATATTTATTTATTCGAAAAATTCAACCTTCCCTTGTCAATTCTAATTATCTATATTCAGGAATTTAATAAAAAAAATTAGATAACAAAAATTATAACAAGTTTTGAATAATCCGCTCATAATTAATATTCTTAGATCATCTTCCATACAACCTTCAACGTTTAAATTTACTGTTATATTCTATTTTACCTTGTACCTATTACAACCCATACCAGAAATCTTGAAATTTAGCAAAATTTTGGCAAAAATTTCTTAGAAGAAATGTGGAGTGCGATGTCTTAAGTCAGTAATTGTGAAACGGTTTTCACTAAATTACCGAATAACTTCTTAATATATGCTAAATACTTTTTGGATTCAGGACGAGGTCATTGTACATTTTTCAAAAAAACAATTCATAATATATATTCTAGTTTGAAGGTAAAATGTATCGAATTATAAGAGGGTAATACAATTTTTTAAAAAATTGGTTGTTGGTAAAAGTTGTCTCTATACCCAAAAACATACCTGACATCGTCTTCCATGAAGACACTGGAAAAGCTATGCGAAAGATACATAAAGGATGTGGTGCTATTCACCTAGTTGCTGGCCTGGATCATAAAGGTGGTTTAATGAACATGGAAGGTGCTTTTGATAAGAAGAAACCTCTAGAAGAGGCTATTATAGTGTCCGGTAGATCCGTATTTACCAACGCGGTAGTGGAAACTCACCAAATGGCCACCTCCTATCAAATAACATCGACAATGTATGATAGTGGGTGAGGTTTTCCGGGTTTTCCTCACCTGTAAGTCAAATGGCACCGTCAATCGTCATTAAGTCACCCCAGAGCGCCACGGCAAATAATAACAATAGTCGTCCCTTCCCCTACACAAGTCGTTCAGTCGACTTCAGGGGTTGAAATTCACTCGTAAGGGGGTGAATTAGGGAGAGTAATAATATATTATTATAATCTGCCTGTCGTAAGAGGCCTACACGAAGTAGTGCAACCCACCCTTTCCACTTTATAAATAAAGACTGTAATAATGTAACTTTTTGTGTATTCTTATATTTAAATAACACTGGATAATATTTTGTCGCCAGTTGGTTATCTATAAATAAAAATAAACAAAAAAACTATACAGCGGTTTGGAATCCGTATTTATCTATAATTATTAAATTACGCACAATACAATATTGCAATCGATTATCGTATTCGGATGACCCATAAAAATAAGAAATGTATCAATTTCATAAGCGATTATCACAATGTTTAAAATATCTGCCGTGCATTTTCGATAAAGGCCACAAACTATAATACATATAATAATACACCTATAACTGCTTGTTTTGGGTGGAATTTTTCTTGTTTTAATGTTGCAGATGTGGTTCAAGAGTGACACTTTGGAAATTTTCTGCTATCGCCAGACTGGGACAAATTGCGATGTTTTTAAAAATATTATGAGTAAAGTTAATTACTTTATTGATAATACGAAGAATTGGAAGGTGATATCTTTCAATGTAGTCAAATTATTCAATTTTGATTTTTAATTAGATACCTACAGACTTACAAGATAGTATTTTTTATGGTAGAATAATTTTCGGAATTACGACTTTCATATAGATTTATTAATATATTAAAAATAGTAAAAGTGAATTATTTTTTTTATGTTTTGTAGTTTTGTTTTAGTACCTACACTCTATACAATTTAAAATGTCGGGAAAAATTAATTTTAGGCATTTCTCAAATTACGGGAATTTACAAAGAATTGCCGGATAATTTCGCGAATTACAAATTAAATTTAAAAAATGTAATGAATTGATAGAGAATTGCCGAAAATAACGGAAATTTCTACGGGTATTGCGCGAATTTCCGATTAATTTGAAATAAATTTAAAGAAATACCGAAGAATTACCGAAATTTTCAAGGACTTGCCGTGTAAATGTATAAATTGCTAAAGAATTTTAAATAAATTCACAAAATTAACAAAAAAATTTAAAAGTTTTTACAAAATTACCGGATAATTTTGCGAATTTACGATTAATTTTTAAGAAATGATAGCGATTTGCCGAAAATAACGGGAATTGCAAGAATTTCCGGTTAATTTAAAAGAAATTCAAAGAAATGCCGAAGAATTACAGAAATTTTCATAGAATTGCCGTGTATATGCGTGAATTGCTAAAGAAATTCAATAAATTTACAGAAAATTACGGTAGTTTTCATATAATTATCGAATAATTTTGCAAATTTACCATTAACTATGAAGAAATAATAGTGATTTGCCGGAAACAATGGGAATTTTTACGCGAATTTCTGATTAATTTAAAAGAAATTTAAAGAAATGCCGAAGAATTATCGAAATTTTCAAGGAATTGCCGTGTAAATGTATAAATTGCTAAAGAATTTTAAATAAATTCACAAAATTAACAGGAAATTTTCAGAGTTTTTACAGAATTACCGGATAATTTTGCGAATTTGCAATTAATTTTAAAAAATTGATATTAATTTGCCGGAAATTACGGGAATTGCACGAATTTCCGAATAATTTTAAGAGAAATTTAAAGAAATTCCAAAAAATTACCAAAATTTTCAATGAATTGCCGTGTATATGCGTAAATCCCTAAAGAAATTTAATAAATTTGCCTGAAATTACTGTAGTTTTCATATAATTACGGGATAAATTAGCAAATTTATTATTAATTTTGAAGAAATTAGAGTTATTTGTAGGAAACAGCGGGTATTATTACGGAAATTTTTACGGGAATTGCGCAAATTTGATTCATTAAAAAAACATTGGGGAAATACCGGAATTGTCTGAAATTTCCAAGAAATTGCGGGAATTTCCGGGTAAATGCGTGACTCGCCGATTAATTTTAAATAAATTTAAGAAATTGATCGGGAATTACGCAAATTTGTAAGGAATTGCCAGATAAGTGGGTGAATTTCCGATGAATTTATAAGCAATTTAAGTAATTGTCACAGACTTGTCGGGAATAAGAGAAATTTTGAAGAAATTGCTGTGCAATTGCGCTAATTTCTGACGAGTTTTAAAGAAATTTAAGAAATTGCCGGTTGTAAATTGTCATTCATTGAACGCACCAACGGTCATTTATGTTCAAAATGTCAGAAATTATCAATTTATCACTTTTAAAGTTTTATTGAACGTCAAACCGTAAAATATCGGTTGTCAAATGTTATAATTGAACACTCCATTCGATATAACTCCTGTTAACGGTACTATATAAAATTTAAAACATTTGGTTAATTTACAGTATTGTAACTCTACCCTCAACCATTAAAAATACTGTCTGCCTTATATTAATTACTTTCATATCAAAGTGATTACAAAGCGCTGATACACTCAACATTCTCGGTACTAACCATGTTTGAAATTCTTCACGTTTTTCACGATATATTTTTTATGCAGACTGTCCGACGACTACGCTTGACATTGAGTTGACTCGACGCTACCCCTGACCCATTGATCCCTTTACATCGAATCAAAAAACTCGCCTTAATTATCGATTTAAAACGAATGCACACTCATACTAATTACCGTGTAATGGATTGGATGTGATCATCGAAATGATGCATTTTTTCTTTCGTATTACTTAGTCGTGTCTCGCGTTCTTATATATTCTTAATTCGTATACAAAACGAATGAGAAAGGAGATATAACTGAGAATATAAATGAAAAATAACTAAAACAATAGAATTATCTTGTTATTGCTCCTGAAGGTTCATAATCAATAACTAGAGACTCAGAATACTGCAACCTTTTGGGTCTATTGTATTCCCCTACATTTTCTTATTAATGTTCTTTACATTTATTATCTTTATTGTTATATAAGACCTAGAGTCTACTAGAGTTATACATTTAACTTCCAATATTCAGAAAAATAACCAATAGATGCTTTTAGACAGATAATTGTGTAAAAAATCTTTATTATTATATTGTTTTTCTAATGCATTACAGCGTATATTAAAATATGTTATATTGGATCTATCTCTAAGTAAATTCATCTATTCCAATTATCGCAGAACAAATATTGTTTACCTTTGCACCGCCTGTCACACTAGGAACTATATCGTAAATAACGACCGAGACTCCCTCGAAAAGAAAAAGGTGAATGTCCCTTCGGATTATCAAATCTGGGAGGCTACAATGCACTTGAAAAAAGCGGTTAGTGCCCTCTGTTTTTGACCCCAGACAAAAACTATTTATACATATTTGACAATTTGCTTTTGATGGTGAGACAGGTTATTGACATCAGAAGTCGTTCTTCTCTTTGTACCTATATCTCTGGTACGATATGTAATATATTATTCTAGGTTCATTGTTTTTTGAAAGATAAATTATGGGGTTAACAATATTTTTATTAGATACGGTTTTTCAAACGATTTTCAATAATAAAAAAAGGAGATAAATAATTGAAATGATTTTTAGGAGAGAAAAATGTATGTAGTTTAGAAACAAAAAGTAAATTGAGTTTTTCTTCGATATTACAAAGATTTTTAATTTTTTCAAAAGGTAGTGAATAATGAAAAAACATTTCCAAAAATTATAAGATTTTTTTAGTTGGAACTAATTCAAACACTTCATTTCACTTTTTGCCTGCTCTATCTATTCAATAAAATCAAAACTGACAAACCAAAAAAATGGTTATTTATCGGTAATTTCGAATTATCATATCTTTTAAATACAGTAAAACCCTTTTGTTAAACATTTTGTTACTTTCTCGAGGGAATTATGTTTTGTAGTTTTGTTTTAGTACAACACACTATAAAATTTAAAATATCGGGCAAACAAATAATTTTATCAATGTGTTAAAGGATTAAATCGATTATTCACTCAGTATACAGACGAGGGGGATTCAGCATCAAATGACGGAAATTGGCGGAAAATTTCGCGAATTTCAGATTGAATTAAAAAAAATTAATTAATTGACAGAGAATTGCCGGATATAACGGGAATTTCTACGGGAATTACACGAATTTACGATTAATTTTAAAGAAATTTAAAAAAATGTCGAAGATTTTCCGAAATTTTTAAGGAATTGCCATGTAAATGTATGAATTGGTAAAGAAATTCAAATAAATTCCCAAAATTTAGTTTTTAGTTTAGTTTTTACAGAATTACTGTATAATTTTGCGAATTTACGAATAATTTTGAAGAAATGATAGTGATTTGCCCGAAATAACGGGGATTTTTACGAGAATTGTGCGAATTTCCGATTAATTTAAAAAATGCCGAAGAATTACCGAAATTTTCAAATAATTGCCAAGTATATGCGTGAATTGCTAAAGAAATTCAATAAATTTACAGGAAATTACGGTAGTTTTTATATAATTACCGGATAATTTTGCGAATTTACTATTAATTTTGAAGAAATGATAGTGATTTTTGCCAGAAACAATGGGAATTTTTACGGGAATTGTTACGGCAATTGCGCAAATTTGATTCATTACAAAAAATCCTAGAAATTGTGGGAATTGCCGGGTAAAAAAGTAAATCATTTTTTCTTCGGTATACAAAGATTTTTAATTTTTTCAAAAGGTACCTAATGAATAATAAAAAACATTTATTAAAAATTGTAAGATTTTTTTTTTAGTTGGAACTAATTCAAACACGTCATATAAAATTTCATAAAAAAAATGCCAAACGGTTCAAAAGCAACTTTAACAAAATTCATTTAAATTTTTATCTTATAACTATTTTTGGGTGCACTTTTGTATATAGGTAAGTACGGTTAAATCGACCTATTTTTGACCCAAGAATATGTGGTATAATTTATGACCAATCTTTTTGAAACACCCTGTATAAAAGAACAATATATAGGTTATTTTTGATGTTTTTTTTTATTAGCAGATGTCGCTTTTAAAATCCTAGGATCCATACAATTTTTAAATCTAAAGCCAAAATTAATTTCGGGCTCCACACATTCTATGTAAAAAATTGGCAGCAAAATATTTCTCCGCAAATCATCATCTCTGTTTATTTCCTAGCAAAATAATTCAATACAGTAGGAAGACTTGTTCAGACTTCTCTTTTCTCTTACACGGCCTTAAAGATACTTTTCGAAATATACATCAAGTAAAAGTTAATTTTCTCTATCGCTCTTTTTCTAATGCATTAGCATAAATAAAGAGAGAGGTGAAAGATATTGCAGAAAGAAGAGTTATTCAAAAAATGGATTGAAAGAACGAGGTTAAAATAGAGGAAAACAGGAAGAAGATCAGAAGGTATAGAAAGTGTCAGTAGTTAAGAGCAGAAGGCAAGAGGATCATTTTTTTATTTTTACATTTAAAATTGATATTTAGGCATTGATTTTTTTGAAATTATTCTAAGAAGCCTATTTTTAAAAATGAATGAAAAAAAATATCGTCATGTATATTTCCTATATTACTACGATGTAGTATACAATAATGAAAATCTAAGATATTACTGTGGCCCTTCCTATGGGGCCTCAGTATTGCATTCGTGCAGACGAAAAAATTTTCTTACCCCCATTTTTTAAAACTTTTTTTGATGTTTCCGATCATTCTGAGTACGAAAATGCAAAAAAAAATTCGTCTGGTCGTCTGTGTGTATATATGCCGGCACAATAACTCTAGAACGAAAGTTCTGATTGACTTGCAGTTTTGATTTTCTTGAATAATTACTTCTAACTTAGAATCCTATTGATTTTCAGAATTTTCGGTTCATCCTAACTACTTTAATATCAATTTTCTTAAAATCCGCCTATGCAATTCTTGTGTAACAATTTTAGGAATTCCAATTATTTCTAACGGCAACATTCCTAACATTCCATAAATTGCAAACATTCTCTAACGACCTGTCAAAAAACAGCTGTTGATATTAAAGATAAAATTTCTAAGGCAGGTTGCGACCTTCATACTTGCAACCATAGCCATTTTGAAGGCTATTTTTATTCGAAATTAGTCGCCAAGCCTGCCAATTTATGAAAAATATATGAGCAGTTTCTTAAAAATGACTTTTTTATGGTGGTACTAGCTTAAGCGTACTAGTATTTCGCCCCTAGCCACAAAAACACCTTCATCAAATTTACTGGCTCTCTGTCGGAACTCCATAGAATAATTAACCGGCTATTTTATTTGGCAAATAGCAGAATAATGCTTGGCTGTGCCTGTCAAGTATCAAGATGTCAACTGTGATGTGTGAATGGCTCTTGAATGTCAAATTATAAATGTATGCTTCTTTTGATATTTATCGCAAATAATTTTGTAGTGTATCTCAATTCAGGCTTTCCATAAATAAAGGTACAGCAATACAAATAATATAATGTTCTTATACAAAGCACTTTTTTATTATTTAAAAGAGAGTTAGGCTATAATGCTGGTTTTTGTAGATAATTTTAATTATACAGTTTTGGATTACATATTCAACCATCGAATTGTAAATATTAATTAGTAAACTCCTAGTCATAAATTTCCTCAATTCATAAAATTTAAAAATAAATCTTCTTACCTTGGGATTTTAATGACGTAATGTGATCAACCCATTTCAAATTTTGATCAATTATGATACCGAGGTATTTTGTTGTGTTTTTCATTTTAATTATAAAGTTGTCAATTATTTGTCTGTTGAAAGAAGGCCTTTGTAAATTACATTGCTCTCTATGGATCTACTTTAACACAAAAATAGTTTTGTGGCTATAAGTTACTATAACCTATCGTCGCAAAATTATTAATTTAAACATAGTAAGTAATAAAACGAGGGTTAAAATAACAATAAATTAAGGGAAATACTTAAAAAGGGCAGGTTTAAAGAGTATTATCACAAGAAAGTATATCCGTTCTGTTTATTTATCAAGTATTGTTTGAGGTTACTTTTGAATACATTTATTGTTGTTTTTTTTTTATTTTTTTAATTTCTGTAGGCAGTTTATTATTTTTTGAACCTTTAATAAAAATTGTATTTTGGGAACTTTTAGTGATGGCTTGCTGTACATGAAAGTCAGATTGGCTTCTTGTATTATAGTTGTGATATTGTGAATTATATTGAATTTTTTCTAATAGATCTGATGCGATGGATTTATGTCATTTTTATATTATAAATAAATATCAGTCATGTAGAACATAATTCTGAACTGAAAGCCAATTTATTTTTTTTAACATAGTTGCAATACTCATCCTTCTGTCCTTTATTAATAGAATATAAATAGGCGAAGTAAGGAGCCCAAATATTTTACATGAGCAGGCCTAAAAGGTAATGGGGCCAAATTCGACCCATTTATTGGATAAATTGTTCGAACAAGTTTTTAAAACCTTATCATAAGGCGATGTAGAATGGTTTTAAAAATCAAGGCTTGTGAAAATTATGGTTTAACCTAAGTAATGCCACTGCTTCACAAAACAAAAAATTCAACGTTTTATTACTACTATCAGCTTTCAGTCTTTCGTTCCAAGGTAAACCATTTCTCGTTTTTGTTACGCTACGAGTTTACCCTTGTGGGCCTCAGTCTCGATAAGGTGGGAACACAAAACTATGCAATTATAAGTTTTCAGACTATTTATAACTGAAGTTATTTTCCGTATTATAGTTTATTACGCATTTTACTATTTTTTGTTTTTTTTCCATAATTTCACTTCTTACTACTGCACTTTGTTTTATATTTGCATTAAGAATACTTTGTTTTTCTTCATAAAAGCATTTTTTTGAGAAAAGGATAAACTACAAACTATTTTTTTTAGAACAAACAGAAATTATATCCCATTTTATTGCATTAGGATTTACGTCAGCAACATTATTTTTTATGATTGTCTCTTATTCTAAAATAGAATTGGTAGACGTCTAAATGTGAATAATTAATGGAAATTTCTATATAGGTAATCAATTTCTTTTATTATTTTTAATACCACTGATTTTAAATTCGATTTTTAACTAGTTTTTTTTATGAACAGTTGCATTAAAATACAATAATTAATTATTTAAAATATATTTGCTGACATCATCAGAATTTGCAATATGTATGAATTTTTTTGGTTATTTAATTTCAGGTAAAAATCCATTCAATATTGAAAATAAATTATACATAATTGAATTGCCTGGCATATTAATGGAAATTTTTTTAAATCTATTTAGTAATGTTAGTCAAAAATGTTCTGGAGATTACTATCAAAATGCAGTAATTTTCCATCTAATCTAAAACATACTTAATTCTCAAAATTAAAATAGTAATTTGGACATACCACTCGAATTGTACAGCATATTTTTCTACGATCCACTTACGAAAATCTACAAATTTTAAAAATTATTTTAGTTTGTTAAGAAAACATAACTAATTTAAAAAGAATGTATAACTTTGTTCTAATTTATAAAATAAAATAAACTTAAAATCCTAGATTTGAACCCTTAATATGGTTTCAATATGGAAAACTTATTAAAAACCGATGAAGGGAAACCAATCTCGAACCCAGATAAATACCATATCACATAAAAAATATAGGATTATGATCGGTTTCTAATATGGTTTCAATATGGGGAAACCATAAATAACCGATGACGGAAAACCTCTCCATAATTTCGGCCATAATTTCGCAAAACTCTTGCCTTCGATCCAAATCATCATCATTTAATTCATTAATTAATTTAATTTTGTACGGATGGAACTTGTGTTTATGTAAAATTCTGAAAACGTTAGATTGGCCAATACCGGCAACTGCAGATAGTTGTCGGAACAGATTGCGTGTTGGCATAAGTTGGACATGGCCCGATACCGCCACAGCTCCTTCATCATTCACAATTCCAATGGGTGCCCTTTTTTTTATCCATTACTGAACCCGTTTCAACAAATTTTGAAATCAATAGATGATTTCAACGGAAGACATCTTGAAGTTGCAAAGTCATTGGAAGATCTTTGCGCCATCTATAAGTTTACATAACAATTAATAAAATAAAAAGTAAACTGTAAATTATTATTTTGGCAATCTGTCTAAAATTACGGCGGCGTCAGCATAAATTTCTTCTTTTTTTCTTGCCTAGTTGTATGGGCTCAATTTTCACTCTTACTATCGCCAAAATCTGGAATCTAGATCTACATGGCTTGCTAAGCGTGCGTTAGGTCTCTATGGCTGATTTTTGTTAAATTAGAACCTTTTTTATTGGGTGTCGGTTGCATTACCCAACAATGATAAATACATCTATTCACTTTGAAATTTAAAGTAGTAAACAAAAGGTGCACACCTACCTTTTAACTTTACTTTTCATCATTTTCTTTGTGTTTCTAAGCTAGTATTTTCAAAATAAATGCAAATAATAATTCAAAAACAAAACCAGAGATTGTAACCTCAATTTGTTTTATGTTTTTACAAATTTTGACATGACACATATGTCTAAGAAAAAGAAGACTTTGGGACCTGGCACTAAGTAGATAGAGATGGTGAAAAACTGAGCACATACAATTAATGAAGAAGACAAAGAAAAAAATGAATACCGACGCTGTAACCTTAAACAGATTGCTAAAATAATAATTTACAGTTTTCTTTTTTATTTTATTAGTTGTTATGTAAATTTATAGATGGCGCAAAGATCTTCCAATGACCTTGCAACTTCAAGATGTCTTCCGTTGAAATCATCTATTCCATTACCTACTTATGGCGAACGCTACGTTCAGGATGGTTTCGGTTAAATATCCGTACAGCCGCTCGGGCACTATTTTGATTTTGGTAATACAGGCTAACCAGCTCAACACGTTCTTGCAATGTGTACACCATAATTTATTTTTAAAATTGTAAGCAAATCAGCAAAGTAGTAACTCAACAGATTGATTTTTAATCCATGAAATTATCGAAAAAACGTGATAAACACCTTCTAAGAACAAAAAATGAAGACAAGATAAGAAAATGTTTTGATTTTTTTTTATTTATTAGTTCGAGAGAATTTATTATTGTATGGAAGTCAATGGAGGACAATTTGAATATTTGATTTAAAAACGCAGTTTTGATTTTTTTGATTGTAAGCATGATAAAACAATTATTTTTTTTAAGAATGAGATTTTTTCATACACCGTTGTAAAGAGGCTTCCAAGACCTTGCAAATGAAGTATCACTCAACCCCTCTTCCCTATTAAATTTTGAGGGGTTGAAGCGCCCCTCGTTCAAGCCTCAAATAAACGTCAAAAGATGTCCCCCAAAGAAAATCATCCGATATGTTTCGGGAAATGTTTCCAATTACTATGGGATAAGAAATATACGGGGTGGCTCATCTGAGATGGAACACCCTGTATGTATATAAATCATAGTATTTGACTAGATTAAGAAACATTAAAAGCGTATTATTTTCCATATTTGGCACCCATTGAAATTATGTATCGAAAATTTTGATAAAACAAATAAATATAAATTTAATAAAAAAAAGTTTGAAATTCATTAGAAATGCAACAGATTGGCCTTGCTGAATGTCACCAGACTAATTACGTTTTTATTTATTTATTTATTTTTTTTTTTTTTCTAAACAAAACTTTTATGCATCACTATCATTAATATAAATCTACTAGCATTAACAAAAAAAGTATTAAAATCGTATTATTAAATTAGGTGCAATAACCCTAATTTGCAAATTAAATATTCAGCAGACACTAGAAAAAGTGTAAAAAATAGTAAACAACCTTGAATATGTCTATAGTGAAAATTTACTACTAGTTTGATTGCTAGACGTAGACGGAGTATTTGAACCGGATATAGGTGTTTACAAATTAAAAATAGTTAATAATTGTTAATAATGTTATTCAAATTATTACCAAAAATGTCAAGTAAGTTGTTCTGTTGTTTTGGTATGTACAACAAACACTCTCTTAAATTACCTAACAAATTTTGTCATCTAAACAAAAATGTCTACATGAAAATCTTAAATAAATATATTGACCGAAATCCAAATTTTTCAAATACTTGAAATGGACAAGATAAAAAATATTTGTCTACAAATTTAATACTAGTGATGTAGCGTAAGACTCAATTTTTTTTCAAGTTCGAATAGATCTTACCTTACTTAAAAGTTTTGAATTTTGAATTGAAAATTCCAAGCTTATTTGAACTTAAATTAGAACCCGTTAAAATCTGGAATATATGTTTTTTTATTAACAAGTACCTCGAGAACGTAAAAAATTAGATCCACTGCTCCCTCTTTAATCGTTATCTTTTTCTAGATTTTTTCTAGAATTTGTTGCTGTTCAAGAAGAGAACAACGAGAACCAGGGCGAAACTAAGCAAAATAAAAATAATCAAAATGAGAAAAATCAGAATGAGAATCCCAGTACCAAGAAAGAAGAGAATTGAGGAATCTGACGAAGATGAGATAATGTTTTAAATGAAAAGGTAACAAATTATAATACGAAAAGTAAAAATTAATATTAAAACTTGTAGAGAAATTAAAAAAGAAGCTTAAAGCATTTTGAAAGAGCAAGAAAATAGTGAGGGAGTTACAAGAAAAAGAAAATCAGTAGGAAAATGATTGACAAAAAAAGCCAAGGCATGACTCAAAAAGAAAGCCTACCATCTATTTTAAAATAGCAAAAAATCACACAAAAAAGTCGATGTATAACGATAAACAACAAATAGTCTAAAATGGTCTAAAATAGTCTAAAATAGTTTAAAATTGTTTAAAATAGTCTAAAATAGCCTAAAACAGTCCAAAACAGTCCAAAATAGTCTAAAATAGTTTAAAATTATCTAAAATAGTCTAGTCTAAAATAGTCTAAAATAGTCTAAAATAGTCTAAAATTGTCTAAAATAGTCTAAAATAGTCTAAAATAGTCTAAAATAGTCTAAAATAGTCTAAAATAGTCTAAAATAGTCTAAAATAGTCTAAAATAGTCTAAAATAGTCTAAAATAGTCTAAAATAGTCTAAAATAGTCTAAAATAGTCTAAAATAGTCTAAAATAGTCTAAAATAGTCTAAAATAGTCTAAAATAGTCTAAAATAGTCTAAAATAGTCTAAAATAGTCTAAAATAGTATAAAATAGTCTAAAGTAGTCTAAAATAGTCTAAAATAGTCTAAAATAGTCTAAAATAGCCTAAAATAGTCTAAAATAGTCTAAAAAATGAAAATTTGGCCCGTTCATGTTTTATCATATTTTTCCAACCTCCTCCTATAGGTTCTTGAGCACTACGCTGAATTAAATCAACACTCGGTATAAATCGCAATGCGCCCGCTTGGCATAGAGACCCATGCTGGTGGAAGCGTAACAAATCGATACACAACGAAATCTGCAGACAGTTCAAACTTAGCGCCATGATTCCAACTACGCACAACACATCAGAACGTCACTTAAAACTTAAATGAACAGCTGAAAAACTAAATAAATCGTAAGTAGATAGTTTGCAAATTATTTCTATGTAAATTATGTTGTTGATGTAGTACATGCTTGTTTGTGTTTTCTATTATTTATCGTTAAATCTAGAAGTTTCTTATTGATGGTAGCCATTATCATCATAACATAAAACACCAACGTTATTGAGTATACAGATGCCGGGTTAAAAGGAATAAATAGTTCTCCAAAGTTGCCAAGTTGTAATAATATTTTTTACATCATATTTTTAATTAGATATGATATCAATGGAAATAGATAATAAAATTTTCTTTTGCAAGGTAAGTTGACCTAATAATGGAAAATAATGAACAATAATTCATGAATTTTAATAAAATGTTGCATAAATAACATTAAATTGTACAAGAAAATCATTTATACCTAATATTATAAAAGTCTCAATTGTATTTTAACCAACATGCATGTAAAGTCTGTGATTAAGTATTCTAAGATCTCTGTAATATCTTAAGCAAAAATTGAATTCATTAAAACAAAGTTTATAGAGGAAAATTTAAGAATTTTAAATTAATTAAGAAAAACAAGAGACGCATTAATACTCGTATTAATACTCTAAATTATAAAGTGATCAAATTAAAAAATTCTAATCATAAGAAACCAGATTTTTTAGAACAATCATTTTATTATTAAGAATTTTAATTTGTGAAGTCGCTATAGTTATAAATATTAAATTCTCTTATTTCCCTAGATAACTGTTGGGTTTACCAACGGTAAAATAAGAATCATTGACGTGACAGATGATGTCAATTGTCATATAGATGTGACGTGTGGTTCTCTTTGACAATTTTCCACAGAACTGAAATAAGGAGAATGCATTTGACAGTTTACAAAAACGTTCCTACAAGGGGAATAAAATTGAGGTTTTTTTGAGTTTGCGCAGTAGGTGCCAAACAAGGTCGTAATTTGAAAAAAAATATATACATAACAATGTTTTTAGAAAAAATTAACGGCGGGTTGTACAATACGGGGTTAATCATCCCAAAAATTGTTTTTAAATAAATAAAATTAACATTTATTTTCAAATCACTTTCACGATTGACAATTGACATGTCTAACAGATACTCACTGCGCAAACTCAAACCTTAACGCAACGTAAATTTTGAGCAAGAATTGACATCAAATCCATTCTCCTAATTTCAGTTCTGTGCAATTTTTAAAAGAAATTACATGTCTGAAATTTATAAAAAAAAATTTTTGTGTAACATACTATTCATTGACTTGACATATGTCAATTGCCATATAGATGTGACGTGTGGTTCTCTTTGACAATTTTGAGAAGAAATTACATTTCTGAAAGTTTATAAAGTAATTTTTTGTGAAATATACGATTCATTAACTTGACAGATATCAATTGTCATATAGATGTGACGTTTGGTTCTTTTTGACAATTTTGAGAAGAAATTACATTTCTGAAAGTTTATAAAGTAATTTTTTTTGCATAAAATACGATTCATTGACTTGACAGATGTCAATTGTCATATAGATGTGACGTGTGGTTAGTTCCCTTTGAAAATTTTGAGAAGAAATTAAATGTCTGAAAGTCTATAAAGTTTTGTGTAATCAGCCTAAACTACTAAGGTCATTTGCTTCGTGCTCCGTGTAGGCTTTATTACTGTTTCCCAGTGCCACTTTAAGAACATCACTGTTAATTTGGATGAAGTTATTGTAATAATTATTCTGTTTTAATTAAAAATATAACCAAAGTAAAACAGAAGCGGTCTGAATTATACCCAAATAATAAACATAACAATTTCTAAATATTATATTTCATTTAATTGGGTTGGTTTTAGTTTACCCAATTTTATTTATTTTTAATTTTACGCAAACTAATTTAAATAGAATATTAGAACACGGTTTGTATTACAAAGTCTATTATACTTTAATGTTAAATTCGTCAGTAGCGTTTCTAGGGGGGCGAATGTGCCCCCCGGACGCAAAACTAAAAAATCAGAGGACGGAAAATGTATATGCTTAACTTATTCCAAATCTTGAATTAGGTATTTGTTGTTTTAATGTCCAGTAAGCGGTTATTATGAATTTTAGTTTTAAATTTATTTTAAATACATTGATATATATTTTTCATATTATTAAAAAAAGTCAATTATTTAGTTTATTTGCCACTGAAAACTAATAGAGAGGTATAGATACCTAATAAATGGATAGGTTACAATAACTATGTTATGGTAATTCAAGGGGTAATTTTTATTTATCGAAAACATTCTGTACACCCATCTAGTAGAGAAACAATACAATATTTTTTAATTAATAATATATAACATTTTGATTTTTACAAGAAATGTATCTGTACCAATTTTAAACTAAAAATTATATTCCATCTTTAACAATTTCTTACATATTTTATATAATTTATTATTTTTGTTTTCTATCAATATTTTATTCTTTAACTAGTTTGTTTTCGGATACGATTTGGCAACGTTGTTACTTGCATCTGACTGCTCGTTAACGTTTGGTAACTGGGCGAAAATTAAATTTAATACTGTTAACTCCATCTACACAAGACATGCTCAACGAATCGATTATGGAAAGCAGAAATCTGTATTTTATTTTTAAATTTTAACTTTTATAGATAATTTAAAAGGAGTAAATTATAATGAACTGCATTTGATGGTGTATCTATTTATGATTTTACTGTTAAAGGTATTTATTTACCTTTTTAAACATATATTTTTAGATGTTTTCATTTTTTTATAGTAGGTATTATGCTTGTAAACAGTGTGTATAATATTATACTTTTTAGAATATACTTATTGGAATATTCTGTTTAGACTATTCCTTTGCGAATATTCTTCTGAGAATATTCTTCTGAGAATATTCTATTTAGAATATTCTTTTTAGAATATACTTTATCGAATATATTTTTAAAGTATATTCTAACCTGTTCTAAGAACATTCTAAAAAGAATATATAAACAAAACGTTCTTAATATATTCATAAAACATTGATATTATGTAGGTTGTATACAACTATAGTTATTCTATACTTTAATGTATAATTTCCAGATAATGAACAACCACAAAGTCAAAATCTTAAATTTCACAAACCAAGAAGCAGTGACGTATTCCATAATCAAAATAATAGGTAGTGTCCAATATGCGACAAAACCAGTGTGCCAAATGCAAAAAGATACAAACGTTTATCTGAGTCAAAACAACACAAACGTCCTAGTGTCAACAAATCTAATCAATGACAAATTTAAATTTTTGGTTCAACTCGTCAGCGGTAAAAATCAAATCAGGATCAAGTATTGCTGCGAAACTGTTTCTATAGTTCTGGAATACTTTCCAGGTTAGTTAATTAATACCTAAAGAAATAATACTATAATTAATACATTAATTACTACGTTAAATAAATCAGTAATTAATACATTAATTATTGCATAGATTAATTAGTAAATGTAATAATGATTACAATAAAAAATTAATTTATACAATAATTATTGCATTATATAATACATTAGTCAATACGTTAATTTATACATTATTATATTAACTAAGAGATTCAATAATACATTAATTATAATTATATTAATTAGTACAAAAATTAATGTATTAACTAATGCATTAAATAATGCAATAATTAATACAATAATACATTAACCTATACAATATTTAAAACATTATTAATACATTATTTATAATATTAATAAATACGTTAATTAATAAGTTAATTCATATATTAATTGATATAATAACTAATTCATAGATAATTAATTTAGATATTAATTTATTCTTTAAATACAGTAATTATTACATTAATTATTATATTTTTTAATATGTTAGTCAATACATTAATTAATACATTAGTCAATGAGTTAATTAATACATTAACTAAGATATTTATTAAAATATTACTACAATAATTTGTACAATAATTAATAGGGTTAATATTACAGTAAATATTAAATTAACAAATACAATAATTAATACATTAATTAATATTTTAATTAGTACATTAATTCATGTAACAAATAATACATTAATTAATACATTAATTAATAAATTAATTAATACATTAATTAACACATTAATACAATATTAATACATTAATTAATACATTGTTATATTTTTTCTAGTTATATCAGAAAACGCTGTGATACCATTATATGTGATATGTGAGGACCACGATGGTTGCTTCCAAGCACCTCCTTGGGAATCCAACAATATAGAGAGCGCTTGCAAAAGAATAACTTTGGGTTCAAAGCTTTTGCAGTGTGTTACAGCAGAAAAATTGTATGAACATGGTCTTGGGAGAAAAAGTTTCTTCTTAAATGAGGAGTGTCAAGTGTTTAAAAGTCAAATTAAGTGTCAAGATGCCAGGAATATGAACCAAATGCAATTGTGGGAAAACGTTGGTAGGTTACAGTCAATTATCACTTTGATAAATATCAGCTGTCAAATGCCACAGAAAATTAATATTTATTAAAAATATTACTATGTATTTAATTTTTTAGGTCGTGAAATAATGAAATCCCCAATTGGTTCAGACCATAGGAAATATCTAGCGTTTTTATCTTGTACCAAATATTATGGAGAAAGGTTCAAACAAGGCATCACTGCAACTCATGACGATTTAATAGAAATGACGGAAGGTTATGTAGCATTAGGAGGTGGGGGATTAGCACTTTTTGGTACCGCTTGTTTATATACCTGGCCCGAAAATTTTGACGATGTGATTCTTAGGTTTGAAGATTCTACTCCAGTAAACAGGGCACAGTTTTTAGATGATAGCTGTTATAGGTGAGTAATATATATCTGTATATTAGTTAAGAAATATGGTAAGCTTTCAATGTTTATTTCAACGATTAGCGGTGGAAATTGACCATAACCTCACTTCGAATGTATTCATGTCATCAATTACAATACAATATGAATAATATCGGTATATGTATTTCAAAATGTCAAAATTTCAACAAGCCAAGCAAGAATGAATGCCAAATTTAATTTCAGATGGCAAGGCATTAAATATTTGCTTTATCTTTTAATACAATATTTTTATAGATAATTATTTATAATGTATATTTAATGAAGTTGTACTACTTTTATGACTGTACAAAATATAAAAATGGTGCTTAATCTTGTTCGACTCTTCTCTTATGACATCTGACATTTGACATCACATTTTCATCTTAGATCAATAATAACTAGACTCGAAATTAATAAAGGAAAGCATTTATTATGAACTAAAATAGGTTTAAAACTAAATTAATCTAGATATTAAGTGAATATAACTTCTCTGGATAACTGTAAATAATAATAGTAAATAAAATTTTTATATTTGTAAATCATTACTATTTTAACATTTTTATTTCTTTTCAATACTACAGGGGAACGCTGGGTGCTTGTTTTTCAACAACCCTAGGCTCGGTGCTCCACGAACTGTTTCACACCTTCGATCTAGGTCACACTGAAGAAGGCATCATGGGTAGAGGATTCGATAATATTTACAAAGTTTTTACAAACTCAAATTCTCCAAATCAAAGCGTCGATACGGGCTACGAAGCACAAAGGACCTTCCAGGATAAAATCGAGTTCAAGGAAGAATTCGAACCGGATAGTTTGTTAGAAAGGCTAAGGAGTGAGAATAAGAAGAAGGAGTTTATTGTTATTAAGTCGTTTGAAGAAAGTGACGATACTGTACTGAGTAGAAGTTGTGCTGTGATATTGTGCTACCATAGGTAAGAAGGGTTTTAATGTAGAATATTTTTATCAGGAATATCCTACCATATATTATTTGCCATGCTTTTTAAATTTGGTTGAGAAGGAAATAAAACCAGATTGATGACATCCCACTCGATTTCCCACTTGATTTAATACTTTGAACTTGATAAGACGTATTTTATTCTATAATATTGCCATCTAAAACATAAATGCTAAAAGATATGTGTTTAGGGTCAGAACATGAACTAATGAAAGCAAAAGAAGTTTGTTCCAAAATAAATTAGGTTCACTGTAGTTACAAAAACACACCTAGATGACAGTATAGTTTTATTAAAAAAAAATATTATGTAATTTAGTAATCTTTCTTGTAATTTAATTTATTTTAATTATTTATGCTTCATTTGTTTGTTTGCTGGTTATTTCTGATTTTTCTTTTTTTTTTTGTGTAAAATATTTTCAATATTTCAGGTGGTTCAACCAGACTATATCCAAGCAATCATCTCTTTTGTCGTTAGATCCATCTAATAAATTGATACGATCGACAGCAGGTATTCGAGTGGTCGAAATAAGAAGTTTAAACAGGGAACTTGTGCTGCATAGTTGGATGTTCGATGGCAGGATCCTCAAGTTTTCTTTTCAGATACCTGAAGATCTTCTAATCACCATGGGTAACGGCAGCTATTTAATTTTTGTTGAAGATACTATAGGTTGTATTTTAAAAGAGGAACTCAATGTTTGAAGAACCAGTTTTAAGCAATTTTTGAAGTAATAATAAGTAGATTAGGTTATGTTTAAAAAAGTTTCAACATAAACTAAAAAAATCTGTAGGTATAAGATTTGGGCAGATATTTTTGTGTGATCATAGTGTTAGAAAAAATTATACAAAACCTTTAAATAAATTAGAAAAATATTTAAAAATTCTGAAAATCGGAGGTGCCAAAGTATAAAACTTTACGATTTAAAAATGTTTTTTAATGCTTTAAAATATATTTACATATTGTTTGGTATTTTTTAAATTTTACTGTTTTTCTATTGCTAGTTTATACGGATTTGGATATTTTAATAAATATTTATTTCTACATAATTTATTATTTATATTATTATTAATCCGATTTATATAAATAAATATATTTATTGTAAAATGTAGAAATTGATATAAAAATATAACTTTTTCTTGATGTATTATCTTTTGAATACTACCAATAATATTTGATTAAAAAATTTTTTTCATTAAATAATATATGATTTATTTCAAAAACTGATTGTAACAAAACTTATAACCAGTTAGAATTTGTCTCAAATTCATTACAATTAAAAAGAATTTAGCGAAATCAAAAACTAATTACAAAGAAGTGACTATAACAATTTCATTTTGACAGCTGAAATAATAATTAGAAATATTATAATTTCCAATATCTAATAAAAAATAATGGATTCAAATAAATAAAAAAATATGCATTTAACAATACTAAAAACATATTTTACAACAGATTAACTAATTTTCAATTAAAAGGCTTTATAATTTGAAAACAAATAAAAAAAGATTTAAATACGAGTGTGATCAAAAAATACGGCGATTAAAGTGTTTAGCAGTAACTGCTTGTTCTGGTTTCTTCAAAATGTGCTGCAAACCATCCGAGATGTAGTGGAGCAGTTGAATATTAAATTATTCGTCGTGTAAAACTTTATATTCTCTAAAATGATGATAAATCGTAAATAAATATTCATCAAGAATTAAACTCGTTTATCTCATTTTTAAAACAAATATTCTGAATCGACTGTCAGTCCATCTATTAGTAAATAGAGAAATTACTTTTCGGTATTCAGTTTCGACAACCGTTCCTTGGCTCGGTAGAAGACGACAAAATTATCAAAGACATGACTTGGACATCACAGAGTTTATACTGCCATCTATTGATACTGTCCATTGTCCTCCAAGATAATTTGCATTGATATTGTTCTACTAGTTGATCTAAATACAATGAAAAACTAAGCATCGAGTATATTTGTATCCTTGTTTATCGATATGGAGAACAAGAAAGTGAGAATACACTCAGAACGCACTAAATGTATACAATCGGAATGGGAATAGTGTAGTGACTTTGACAGCTGACACATTCGTAGTGATTATATAAGTCTAACTTTTTACCCTTCATTAAACAAGAAATTTGGAACAAATGGCATCAACAATGGAATTCACTAAAAGAAAAGAAAACATCTTTTTACTTCCAAGTGGTCCCTGAAATACCCAAAACTCCGTGGTTTAATAGTAAACAATGCTATGAAAGAAGGTACCTCTCCACAATTATACCGATGAGAACTGGCCATTGTCTAACCCCATATCACTTATTTCGAATTGGCATTTAAGATTACCCATTTTGCGAGTGAGGAGAAGTTGGATCGTTAAATCACATCATCTTAGAGTGCCCCATTAATAAATCTCCCCTTTTTGATGTGTATTTGGAACTAACGAAGGCTGGTTTATCAGCCCCATTTGATATTCGATACATCTTGTGTTATTTGGATGATAGAAGAATAACCACCCTTTCCAAATTTTAAAATTTATTTAAAATCACTATCTAGTAGAAGCCAATCAACTATATCTGGGTAAATTGTTTGCAGTAACATAGCCCAAAAAAAGAAAAGAAGAAGAAAAGCACGATAATGAAAAAAGTAGAGACGATAGTTTAAAAGAAATTGAAAATATATCAAAATACTTATTGATGGAACTAATGAGGATCAAAGAATGTAGAAATTGTTACGGTAAATTTTACCGTCCTCTCGTAACACAATATTCAAAAATTAATTTTGAATCTAAATATTCTAAATAAAGAATTCGGACAGGTATACGATCGATTTGACCGAACTAGTGGTGGATACCTAAATTCTCTACCAAAATTGGTTCCAGATACCAAATAACTTTCTTTTCTGTTTTGAGTGCCATCGAATTAACTGGGCCTAACGAGAACAAGGCCCACCTAGGTCCACCTAGATCCATCTGAAAAAGATTTTGAAGACAGACCCACTCAAGTTTTATTTTGAAGAAAGAATTTAAAGACGGAAAGGATCCCTTTCTTCCTCTATAAGAAGAAAAGAACAACATCACCAGCTGCAGAACAGCACCACTGCGGATCTTAGAATACCGGCCTAACACCAGGCCCTGCTTGCTTCCAGAGAGACCGCCCAGCCGACGTCGTGGAAGTTGAGAAGGGAAGTTCCGTAATATTTCTTTAACTCACATATCACCATAGAGAGAGAGAGCTTGTATCTTAGGATAAAAAAAATAAAATACTATTTATTTAATTTTTTTTTATTATTTACCTATTGAACCACAATTGTTTTGCACATTATTTAATTTTTTAGGTTCACAGAAGATACAGTTGGTATTTTCTGTCTCTAAAATACCTGGCGTCCTTATTTCTTGTTGCCGTCCTTTTCGTGCTAGTTACTAGTAGCAAAATTCCTCTGTGAATCCGAAGCACTGAGAACCCACTCCCTTTGAGCTAGTTGTGAGCTTACAGTTCAATTTTCTTTTTGCATTTTTTTTTTGTCAGTTAAAATTAAAATATTTCTTTGTTAAATTTCTTCCTCGTAAAATTTCTATATATTTTCTTTTTCCCCCTTTTTTTTTTTCTTTAATTTTTGATATTAATTTATTTTTCACAAAAAATTTAATTTCCTTCTTTTTCTATTAGCTATACGGTATTTTTTATTGACCGACTTCAAAAAAGGAGGTTATCAATTCGTCGTAATATTTTTTTTTATGTATGTTCAGCGATAATTCTTTAACACGGTGTCTGATTTCAATAATTCTTTTTTTGTTAGAAAGAGGATACTTCACGGGTGGTCCCATATAAATTTGGTCAAAATCTAATAATTGGGTCCATGAGAAAATCCTCAAGTTCTTAATTTTTTTGTATGTTTAGCGATAATGCTTTACCACCTTGTCCGATTTATATGATTCTTTTTTTGTTAGTAAGGGGGTACCTAAGGAGTGGTCCCATAAAAATTTGGTTAAGATGTGGTGATGGCATCTGCCCGTTTTTAAAGTCGTTTTTTTAAATTTTTAATTTCTAATACTTATTTTTTATACCATAGGTATGTATAACATATATTGAAATAAAATGCTTGGTTCAAGGCCAAAAGATGCTTTTAATATTGTGATTTACCTTCTTAAGAACTAATTCATATTAATTTTTAGGTAAATTGGTTATGTACCTACCCACTCTAAAAAGTTACAATTAGTTATTTTTGAAAGAGTAAAACCAAATTTGGTAATGTAATGTAACAAACTTATTTCCTAGTATACCTCCTAAAGAAACAGTTAAGCTAGTAGAAAACTTATTAGATCGTAATCAAGTCAATATTATAATCAAAGAAGAAATCCTAAATTTGTTAAACATTTGCCTAAAACAAAATTATTTTCAATTTCAAAATAACATCTACTCAGCAAATGAAGGTCTTATTATGGGGAACCCATTAAGCCCGTTGCTTGCAGAAATATTTATGGATAATATAGAAAATAAAATTCATAGCAATAATTTAAGTAAACATTGTCTGTATTGGCATAGATATGTTGATGATATATTGACTGCTTTTACTGGTACTAGTAGACAGTTAAATTCTTTATTAGTTTTTATCAATACTATACACCCTAATATTAAATTTACTATGGAAATAGAGAAGGATAATTCAATTAATTTTTTAGACTTAAATATTATTAAAAATAATAGAGGCCATAGTTTTGGGATATTTCATAAGCCATCACATACGGATATTACAATAAATAATAGTTCATCTCATCCATACAAACAAAAGCTGGCAGCATACAACAGTATGATCCATAGATTAGTTAATATTCCCCTTACCAAAGAGAACTTCACAAAAGAATTAAATATCATTAAACAAATCGCAGTAAATAATAATTTTAATTCAAAGTTAGTAGACAACATTTTAGAGAAAACACTTTTTAAACAGGCTATTCAACAAGTTTATCCCATAATTAAAGATCCAAATTGCAGATATAAGAGTCTTACATATATAGGAGCTCCTAGTGAAAAGGTATCATCATATTTAAAAAACCAAAATATTAACGTAGCTTTTAAAACCAATAATACGCTTGGGAAGTATATTAAAAACAATAAGGGTAAAATTAATCCTAATAATAAATCGGGGGTATATAAATTAAATTGTGGTAGTTGTCCAAAATTGTATATTGGTCAAACAGGCCGTACTTTCAAAAAACGCTATTCCGAACATTATAATAGCTATACAAAAAACAAAAATAATTCTACTTACTCAAATCATATTTTAGCTGAAAATCATTCTTTTACATGTAGAAAATAAGAGCCTTAAATTAAACCATTTAGAAACACTTGAAATAAATAGATTTAAAAATTCAGATAACTTACTAAATGATCAATTAGATATTAATAATTCACCCTTATTAAATCTCTTTCCCAGTTTTCTGTGAGATAATCCCGGTAATGGGCTATCTTATTGTTATCTGATGGATATTATAATTACCTAAGTACCCTTATTTACTTTAAATAGTTAGTTTATTTTGTAATGTTATTGATGTTTTCTTAAGTACTTTGTTTTGTTAAATTATTTCGTATATATATTGGATACCGAATTGTAAATAGTCACATTTGAAAAAGAAGTTGTACTTCGAAACATATGTCATGTTAGTGTTTTTTTTTTAAATTTTATTTTTAAAATAAAAGTGTGAAAATCTACCAAATTTGGTTTTACTCTTTCAAAATTAAATGGATTTTCATCAAGTAAAGGCCGAAACAATAAATAACAATTAGTTATGATTTAAAAAAAAATATTTACCGACTACTTATGTTGTTAGCAAGAGGAAATTTTAAGTATCAAATTTAAAATTAAGTAAAAGAAGTCCTTAAAAGTAATAAATTGAACATAGTTAATGTTCAAAATGTTTTTAGAGGTTGATTCGTAATTTATAAGGACATTTTATACTAAGAAACAATGTTTAGTTCTACCCAATCAAGTTGTCCCTTTAACAAAAATAAAGTACAGCAACATCACCCTCTACTAATGGAAAACAGCATTTATTTTATTTGTATTACCTCATCTACACGTACTAATTCTGGTTTTGTATAAAAATTGCCTAGTTTTCTTTTTCCTTTACGCTTCAAGAGTTTTGGTTCACCCCTTATTAATAATTACAACAGATACATATCCATTTGGTTACGTAGCAACGGACTAATACAATCATTTTGAAGGTCTGTCAAAGCAGTGAATTTTACCACTGATTGTTTATTTTCGATTTATTATTATTAATATTATTATTATTTTAAAATGACTGAATCGTCAGAGAATGATTTACTTGAAGGTAAGTTAAAAAATATATAAATATTATTTGTGTTTTAATTTGTATGCAATATTGTTTTAGGACTCAAAAAATGTATAAAATAATCATTTGGTTGATACTTATTGTTAAAAAGTAGGGTTTATTACCTTTTACACCAGTCCAGTTTTTTGTCTTTAATGTATATACATAGTTTATTAAAGTATATACTTCTAATATTTTAAATTTTCTGAAAAATCGTTTTATTGCCGATAAAAACACCTTTAGTGCCTGTAGTTGCAAAGAAGTTATCAATATCAAAAATAAATGGAGCAAAGAGTAGAGGAATAAGGTGTTTCATCTTGTAAGACACCGAATATTTGGCAATCCAAATTACAGGACTTGGTGGACCCTTGGTAAAAACAACAATAGTAGGTGCTTCCCTTGACAAAAATACTTCTAGTGAAGTTTTTAGTTATTTTTTTTGAGTGTTTAGAGTTTTTTCAGTGTATTTAGTTGAAAAATGGCATAATTTAGTATCTGTTAAGATTATATGAATACTATTTGTATGATTTACAATAACACTCAAATACTAATGAAAAAGTCAGGTTAACGAACTTTGTTGTTTTTGCCAAGCATCGACCATTTTTGTCCATTCTGACAGGACATTGGATTATCTAATTCTACACTCTCATACATATTACGTATTACACTTGTAATTCTAGATTTATTTTCCAAATTAAACAATTTGAGCCAGCGCAAGAAATGGTTGACAATTTTTCTATGATCATTTTTACTAGATTTATTGATTTGAATTTATTTTAGCAATTAAAGAATCTCTGGAGAAAGATGGAACTCTGGGTAGAGTGAATGGAGAAATTAGAGCAGCTGTTATGTCAATTTTGAATCGCGGTTTCGAAAATTGCGATCCACCACAAGTACCTGAAGAAACTAAACTCATAAACGAACTGATTAGAGAATATTTGACTTGGAATGGGTACCTGTATACGGAACAAATATTATCAGCAGGTAATATAGTTATTTTGACCGTTAGGCAAAACCAGTTAACAAGACTAGAATTCTGCGCAATAGATAATTTGGCGGTTTGAACATACCTTTTTTTTCTAACCACTTAAGCAGTGACGTAGCCACGGAGGGTTTCGGGGGTTTAACCGATAACACTAATGTATCTTATTCAATTCTTCTTTTTATTTGCAGAATCTGGCCAAAAGAACGAAAGACTGAGTAGAGACGTATTAACAACAAAATTTGGTGTAATGGATGATGCGAAAACAGCTAAAATACCTTTATTATACTATATTGTATCAGCATTTCAAAATTTCCACTAAAAATTATTCGCGATCATAATCCATCTCAAAATAAAATGTTCAAAGCAAATTAAGAGTACAATTTATTATATATTATACTTAATGCATATATTGGTTATAAAAATAGTATAATTTAGAAAATTACGAACTTTTTTTTATATTTATATTGTATTAAAATAGAAATAAAACTAATAAATTATTTCTCATTATTTATTTCATCATCGTTTAAAACTTTTGCAAGATTATCTTCAAATTTTTGCTTCTTCTGGTATATTTCGGATTGCTGCAGAGCGATATATTTTAAGGCAAAATATCCTGAAACTATCTGGATACAAAGCAAGGCAAATATAACGCTTTGTACGATTTTTTCCAGTACATACATGTCGAAATGTGGATTGAAAAGTAAAAATCCCTGTAGAGGAAACTGGAGCAGAATTGAGAGCATCCAAAAACCTGCTAGTTCTGGAATCTGAAATAAAACATTAGGTTAATAAGGGGCAATCTTTTTACCTCTGAGTAAAGTTGAAAGTAACTACTTGTAAACTATAGGGCTATTGTTTGTTAATCTGTCAAGTAAACCTACATGTAACTTTACTCACAGGCGAAAAGATCGGCCCTAAATGTGTATAATAATAATTTATTTTTCACAAAAAAAAAATATAAAAATAAAAACAGATTTACAATAGTAAATTTAAATAGTTGCGGAAAATAAACTGAGCACCCACTGAAATCTTAAGGAGAGATTTGTGCGTGAGTTTTGCGTTTACTTTAAGGAACCATTTTTAACATTTTTAATATTTTATTCTTAAGCCCTAATTCAAAACAAAACAAAAAATCTAATGGAACCCCTCTTATACCAAGGTCCTCGAGCACACCTAACAACTTAATATGGCACACTGTGTCGAAGGCTTTTGTTGGGTCGAGAAATATACATATTGTAGCTTTATTATCGTCAATAGCTTTGTAAACGTTATTAGTCAGATAACCTATTGCATCATCTGTCGACATCCCTTGTTTAAAACCGAACCGCTTCTCCGATAGCAACATGTGTTTTTCTAAGTAATTTACTATTCCTTTTTTAATTATTTTTTCAACAACTTTCGTAACATTTGAGACAAGAGATATGGGTCTGTAATTTTCTGAATACTTTGGATCGCCTTTTTTTAATAACGGTTTTACAATTCCGATTTTTAATATATCCGGGAAATCGCCTTTTTCAAACATTTTATTTACAATGTAGCAAAGTGGATGCTTAATGTAGTTTACTATTAATTTAAGATTTTTACCAGTGATATTGTCATCGCCAGGTGATTTTTTAATTTTGAGTTCGTTTATAATGGCTTCTATTTCATTTGAGTCAGTAGGGTGGAAAAATATGTTATGTTCAGTTATATTTCGTTTTATAGTAAAATTATTAGCACAGCTTATACAATACAGCTAAAACACTCTCTTGGCGGCAACGGTTTGCGTCGATTTCGTCGCGCATCGCTTAAGCTCCGCCTTCGAAGGGAAAAGACGGTTTTGGCGTTCAGAAGTGTACTTAGGTAAGGTGTTGAGTCGTGCGTATAATTTCGTTGATTGTATAATTTCGTGGAGCCTATAATTTCGTTGATTTTGTTTGAGTTAAAGGTACTGTTATTATTTTGGTGACTCTTTGTCTCTGACCATATCGAGTAGATTGTTCATATCACAATCAGACGATTGAGTTCTCCGCCTACGACGTCGTGCTCAAACTTCGTCTTTGTGTGATATGGCTATCATATCCACCCTTGTTGAACAAACTACAATTTATTTGTTTTCTTGGTTTAAGTTTTACATCAGAAATAGGAATTAAATTAATTTACTTCTCAAGTTTTCTTGTAAAAATCGATATTACTTTCTCCAAGTACAAATTTAGTACCTACCTAAAATAAGTACTAATTATGTTATATCTTGTTATGTTATATATTGTAATTCAAATTTTACATTACTATAAAGTTTTAAAATTTCCTACTTCGGTATGGTCAGATAAAAATTGAATATATTATATTAATAAAAATTGTCAAAGTATAACTTCTACAAATCTGTATTTCAAATAATAAGAATACATCTAAATATAACCAATATTGTTAAAACAAAAGCACACATTCTTTATAATTCCAAAATACCATAGAGTTCCCAGACCTCAGTCGAAGCATTCGTTTATCTAGGTATAAAACCTTTGCGCGAAGAGTAACACTTGCCAGAGACACGAGGGTACCACTTGATTTGCATCCACGAGCGTGACACAATTCTTTAACAATTGAAACCCTTGGTGTAAAATGGACCCAAGCCACAATTTGTCGTGAAGTGACTGTTTTAGCTCAAAACATTTGTTAACGAGGATTTTACTAGCCATATATAAATTATTTTACCTCTAATCCGAAAGATGTGCTATTTTTCGTAATATTTATATTTAAATAATTTTTTTAATTATATTTGAAAGATTTAAAACAAATTAAAAATGTAATTTCTCAAAACTTACTTAATATGGCATGTGACCAACCTTATTACGCCAAGGTTTTCAATTTTTTCAATAATAAAAAAATTGTTTAATCCGGGCCCGACTTTTCCCTCGAATCTAACAGAGATAGCACCATTCCGTCTTGCTTGGTTCTCGACCGCCAGATCAAAGACGCCGACACGGAGTTGTGGAGCTGTATTGTCTAAGCTGTGGTATTAGGTTTATTTATTTTACGTGCCATTTCTTTTCCTATTGAAGAGAAATAGTCGTTAAAATAATTAGCTATATCATTTTTATTTATTATTTTTTTATTATTATTTGTGATAATTTCGTTGGAATTTATATTTTTAGAAAAAACTGGAACTTAGGACTATTTTTGAGCAGGAAAGGAAATAGCTGTTGCATTTTTTGTACCAAGTTTTTGCCTTGATAAATATTTTGTGTATTTTGAAAGTGTTCTCTTTTAATTTATTAAACGAAAATAGTATTATCAATGTCTTGATATTGTTGGATGTGGGGATAGAATGCGAAGTCAAAGAAGAATTAAGGAACATTTTTATTTAAAAAATATTTTTTTATGGTTTGTTCCCTTAAATAAAGTAAATTGCAGAGACCATTTTGATATTTTTTTTTTTTTTTCGAAACCCTAGGAAAATAAAAGTACTATACTGAATAAAAAATGCGTGAAAAAAGTATTGTTTTACTGTTATTGACGTCTAGAAGCATATATTTCATTGCCAGTAACTCTACTTTGAATTTCACAAGTCACATGATAGCGCTACACCGAGAAAAAACTACTAGTTTAATACAGAGGTTATTAAATTTTTTAATACTATATGAGACAGCTAAACTGATTAATAGCACATATTAAACTTTTGTTTTTGGATCAGTGTCGCTATCACAAGCAAACAAATAAAAAACTTTGCTTATCATTAGTAAATTAATTTGATAACAGTTATTATACAGTTTATTAAGAGGAACTGAATACTTTAATAGTCATTATTAAACAGGGTAATGATAGATATTAAACAGCTTAATAGCATTTAGTTCACAAATATTGATAATTTAATATCTGTTATTAATGGCTTTAATGCTAGATATTTGCAGGTCCTAATACTGTCTATTAAACCACTTTAATTATGATTATTAAATAGTTTTATAAAGGTCGTTCAAAAATATCTCCTTCCCCAAAAATTGGCAATATATACAATATAACCACATAAAAACCTTAGGTTAGTACCCCACTCTTTTTTATTTTTAGTTCGAGAAAAAAATATAAAGGTTATATCTGGACGACTGAGGGTCAATTTTTACAAAACTTGGTAGAAGAAAATTACAAAATTTCATTTTTTTTAAAGACTTCCTTAATTTTTTTAGAAAAAAAGAAACTAAATCAAATTTTGAAAATTTATATCCAGAGAAACACAAATTTAACACCTACTAATATAATAAACTTTATAAGTGGAGTACTACAAACAGTTTGCATGGATACAATTCGTATTAGTTAGAAAAGACATACCAAAACAACGACCGCCATGTCCAATTCTTTAATAATTCTTTTAATCGATTATTTTAGTTCTTTAAAACTCACTTCAACACGACTTACTCATATGAGTACCACACAAGTACACTGACTTTCGTAAGAATAGAGTTATTTCCTCATTACATGCTATGGCGCGAATGATTATTAAGCTTGTTAATCTACATCACGTAGTATGAAGAGGATAGCAGTCGTTAAAATTTACTTGTGGTTATTGAACATTTATTTATGATTAGCAAACTGCTATTAAAGAGTTTAATAGGAACCATTAAATCAGTTTAATAGTAATCGAAAAATTAGTGGGTATTAAAGTGTTTACTAATATGTTATTGGTTATTAAACAATTGACTAATTACAGCAGTTTCAAGTTAATACATTTCCAGCAACATTCGTTTAATTATGTTATTAACCGAAAATGAAGTAATTTGTTAGTGACAATTAAATTTTTTTCTATTAAACATATTTAATAAACCTCGTTTTCTCGGTGTACCATCACCATAGTACAACTACAAACAGCAGGCAAAAAATTCCACGTGCCACTTTTATAGTCAGATGAATGACTTATAGCTAAAAACATTTAATAAAAAAATATATATGTTGTACTTACTTTATCTTTAAGATTCCCTTCGTATCCCAAATATAGTCGCAATACTTCTATAAACAGTGTGGTACAAATAACTGTAACAGTGATGTATCTGTAAAGCTCATCATAGGAAGAGTACTAAAACAAATTACTATTATATTGCATTGATTTTAACAATTGCTACTATTTATAGTAGCATAGACAGAAAGAGGGAATCAAGGGATCAATCCTCGCATATGAGTGAACGAGTATTTTAAATAAATGGCTCGTCAACTACGTATATTTATGTATACAACAAAACTTCAAAGTCATATTCCTCAAAAATATATCTACGCCACTGATCTATACAGTTTAAAAGTATGAAATAGATTCATTATAACAACCTTTTTAAAAAAGAATGACACAAAGTGCAAAATTTAAGATATTTTCTTCTTATTTATTATTTAAGATCTCATTTTTTAAATACAATGATGTACACAGATTCATTTAAATTTAAATAAATATACATATATGTTTAGGTGTGCTTACCTTCTTATCCAAAAAAAGAAGTATCACAATAATCCAAACAGGTACAAAAACAACATTAAAATATAAAGCCATTTGTAAAGGTAAGTTAGAAAGGACTCTTCTATCTGCCAAAAAAAATAGTTATAATATTCATATAATCAGAAAAATATATTCTTTAAACATTACCTAGTGAATCCGTCTGTTCTGGAAGATCAGGAAAAATGTTTTTTGCTAAATAAGTTGCACTTTGTTTAAAGTCCATTTGAAGAAAATAAAATACCGCTTCTTGACAGAAGATTTGTTTTGATAATGGTTGCTATAGAGATGAGCGCATTACAACAATAATTCCCCCTGTGTTATATTTCTGAAATCAATTTTTTATTATTCAGTGTTCGCTGTTGTAAAAATTGTATATTAATGAATTTAATAAAGTAAGTATAAATATTTATTATCATATTACATGATTTAACTTTATACAAATCAATCAAATAAAATTGATAATGATTCAAACTTAAAAATTTTTGTATCAAAATACTTCTCATCAAATTTGAAACAACTTTTAAAAATGTCTATTCAATATTACGTTTTTTGTCCACACCATAAGTCAAAAACGAAAAGCGATATCAACACAAAATTTTTAGTGAAAATCAATCTCTAAAAGGAGATGAAGCCTATTGATTCTGAAAAAGAATCTGAATAAAAATTAAGGGATAAGGGAGTAGAAAAACCGAATGTGGTTTTATAGCATTTTTACGCTCCTATTTGTATACAGATAATTTCGTCTTCGAGTTTTCGACGATTTTTTGCGTTTTGGGGTCCCTTGAATACGTTTTGACTATTTTCGCGATGATGTCTGTGTGTGTCTATATCCTCGATAACTCATGAATGGAAACAAAGAAAAACACAAAATTTTAAATTTAAGCTTTATTCGGGCCTCTAGTGAACTGATTAGATTTTGGGCAGAGTCGGAACATCTGTGGGGTACTTTATAGGTGGTCATTTTTATATTTTATGGAATATATCTGTTATTTACGTTTGAAGAAAAAATTTCTTCAAATTAAAGTTCCTTACAATATTATTCTCTATAATTTTTGTTCTATAGAAATGTTTCCTAAAATGGTCCGTATTCGAGAAATTTGATAAAATCTAAAAAAATAATTTTTTATAAAAATTGTTTAAATAAAAGTTGTTTATAATATATTTCTCTATAATTCTTATCTTATACATAATTTCTCTAAAATGAACCGTATTCGAGATATTTGAGGAAATGTGTAAATTACGAATTTTGAAGAAAACTCAAAGACGGATAAAGGAAAAAACATTAATTTTTAAACTTAAGTTTTATTTCGGCTGAGGTGGAATGATTAGATTTTGGACAAAGTCGGAATGGAAGGGTACTTTATAGGAGGTCGTTTTTATATTTTATGAATATATCTATTATTTATGTTTGGAGAAGAAAATTGTTCAAATAAAAGTTACTTCTACTATTATTATCTATAATTTTTGTTTTATGCCAAATTTTCCTGAAATGGTCCGTATTTGAGAAATTTGACAAAATGTGCAAAATTCTGATTTTTAAGAAAATTGTTAAACTAAAAGTTGTTTGCGATATAGATCTCTATAATTTTTGTTTTTTATATGATTTTTTAAAAATGGACCATAATGGGAAAATTGGAGGAAACGTGTGCTAAATTTAAATTTTTCAGTATTTTCGTTTTCAATAAATATCTATAGAAAAATGTTTCGAGTTAGATGTATGTGGAAAATAACATTTATAGAGGTGCTGCAATAGGTTTTACAAAATAACCAGAAACAGCCTATAACTAGATAGGAAAGTCATGTGTTGGACACATCAGATTTTTTAATAACATTTTATAGCATTTTCTAACATTTTATAGCATTATATATACAAATTTTATAGCATTATATATACAAATTTTATAGCATTATATAACATTTGATAGCCTTTTATAGCAATATATAACATTTTATAGCATTATATGACATTTTATAGCATTATATTACATTTTATATAGACTTTTATAGCCTTGAATATCATTTTATATTGTTTTATAGCGTTTTATATGATTTTGTATCATATTAAAGCAATTTACAGAATTTAATAGCATTTTTTACAACCAATTACGGTTTTTACTAAATTTTATTCGATATAGTAGTGCTATGATCTCCAGAATGATACTACAAATATGTTGCAACTCTTTTTGATCTGAAAATCTCCTACATATTATTCTACATAATAAATCATCCCTTTTCTCTCAAAATACCTTTTAGCCCTTTATATTAACCATAGAGCAAGCATATTATTAACAAATAAGTCATGGTGCAAAATTAGTTACCAATAATTATGAGTTAGAGGAGAAAATGATTTTAATTTACCATGTATGAGTGGAAAATTTTAAAGAAATCGTTTCTATCAACTTATCACTGATGTGGGCAGATAATCTGTTAAAAATTTGAGATAATTAGGAATTTATACGAATTGTTTTGCGTCACTATTTATTATCTTTGATAGACAATAGATAAGAGAATATTTTTAATCAAAATTAGTCGCAATAATTATGCGTATCGATATCAAAATATGGAATTCTGTGATGACCATACATTTCCAACGTTTTCTCAGTAAGTATTTATTTTATTTTTGAATAGAGGTATTTATCTAGTTATTATACCTACCATTTACAAAAACCTTAACACAGTCATTCCTCTTCAAACACATCCTACAGAAAGTGGAAGTAAATAAAAATGAAAAACAAGTAATATTCACATCAAAAACAAAACATAAATATTATACAGGAACATTCAAAATTGTGGTTAGTTTTTTTTAATAATTTCTAATTATTGGAAAATGTAGATTGCAAATATTGATTTTTATAATTCTCTGATTTATTTATTTGTTATTTTTTTAATTTAATTAAGTGTTTGACTAATTGTATATAGGACCTCAAATCATTCCACCCAATGCAAAAACCAATTTTATTTTTTTATCTAACGAAGGGACTTAAATTTCAATTTTCGACCAGTATTTGTAAAAATTATATATTTAAAAACACTATTTTTCGCTTTTTTTAGGGCAAAATATTACCTTGAATCGAATACAAAAAACCAAAATATTCTAAATGATATAGAAGATTTTGTATTTAACTGGAAATTTCAATCTCAGTATGATCTGTCACTTATTATCGAAGATGTAAATAATATGATATATGGTATAAAAGATGAGTTTTTTGGAAATAGAAATGATAATAAAATTTTTGAATCCATACACTGGTAAGTATTATTTATCAACTACAATGTTATAATAAAACATGATATATTATGCACTTCCAATCAATATAATCTTTTTTTTACGTTCATCAATTTTAAATTTATTAATTAATATGTACAAAATTATCTTTTAGTGTGGTACACAATAAGCTGTGGGATATTTTAAAATCTATTATAAGAGCAAATTATGCCACCGACGATCAGAAATTATATGAAAAAGGTAAAATACTATGCAAGAGTAAAACATTACCGTTAGAATCTGATGAAACATCATATTGTTCTATACCATACACAGCTGCAGTAAGTGTATTTTTTCTACTAAAACTATTTTATTTTAAAAGTATATCCCTTTAATCCCCTATAACCCATATAACTCTCATAAACCACTTTAACCTCATTTAATCTACCTATAAACCCGTCTATAATCCCCTATAACCCCTTAGAACTCCACATAAATCCACTTTAAATCCCTATAACCCCTATAGACTCCTGATACAGTAAGTGTGTATTTTTTTCTACTAATACTATTTTAATGTAAAAGTCTTATACCCCTCCATAACCCCTATACCTCCTTTAACCAACTTATATCCCCGTTTATAATCCCCTATAACCCCATATAACCTATAACCACCTACAAACCACTATAAACCCATATAAACCCCTATAAACCCATATAAACCCAACTTTCGATTTTGGTATTATAATTGATACCATAATTCTCAGGGTGTAAGTTTTAATAACGTTTATTAATCAGAACTGTCAGTGTTAATTTTTAATTATTGATCTAATACCGTTCATAGTTTCAACGGTCTAAAATCTTCCTTTCAATGCAGATTTGACCTTGGGGAATAGATAAAAGTCACATATAACCAGGTCAGGCGAATAATGCATACAGATTGTCTAACACACTAGGATGCACATAGGATGTTATACTTGACTTGAGAAATAATGCAATGTGAGTTGTCTTGAACAGTGTTGCCGCACCGACATCTGTCATTGTCGCTATTTTTGTTCGCCTAAAGACGCTATTTTGTCGCTACATAATAGGTTCTTTCGTTCGCTATTGGTGAAGTGTACAGCAGTGTAAATTACACCAGTTACACCACCTTATTTACCCTAATTTACATCCTTCTTATTCCTTATACACATCGTCGAGTGTAATTTACTCCTGTTAAATAGCTGGTGGAGAAAATATCCACCAGTGGACACCACATCGCCGACAGGAAGGTATAGTGGGTTTTACACCGGGCCAAACGAAAGGTTTAGTGTACGTTGGTGTAGTTCATTCCTACACCAATGGGACGAACGAAAGAACCTATTGATTGATGAAATATGCAATTAAACATACACTAACGTATGTGTTGAATTGCGTAAAACACTAAAAATAAACATTTTTTAAAGAATTTAGAAACTAAAAATTTAAATAACATCAATAAATAAAAAAAAATTCAGCTTGAGTCTGACCGTCTGAAACTAATTTGTGAACAGATTCAGTAGTTCTGCATAAACTGGTTGAATCATTCTTCAATTTGTTTAAATATGTGTGTCGGTAAAATTATAAAATTTATTTGTTGAAATGCTTTATAATTATATACGGAATTAGTTTTTAGCAGACAACTGATTTTATTCCTCAGATAACCATCAGCAGGCCGTTGCAACCACATCATGGCGTCAATTGAAATCATCTATATAACTAATAGTGTTTTGTTATTTTATTACACTGGTACTTAACATATTAAGGGATATTTTTACTAATTTAGACTAAATCGCCGCTACTCTCACAAACTATTAGAATGTCGCTATTTTCGCGACAAATCGCTACGAACGGCAACACTGGTCTTGAAGAAGAATTCATGACTTGTATCCACATTTAGGCATTACAAACAAAATGGCTGCCAGTGGGTATGGCAAACCTGTGGGCCAGGTAATTTGACAGGGTCAATGATATAGACAATTATATAGATTGATCATCCATGCTTTTCGAAATAAACATAAGCCTTGAAGTAAATATGTAGGTAATTATTTTTTTGCCTTATTCAAAAACTGAAAATTGGTTTTGAAACACATTTTTGCTAAGTCGATTCCGTTTTTCACTGAGAAAAAACCTCAAGGGAGTGCCGGTAATTAATCGTTTGACCTTTAGAAATCCAGTTAAGATATACAATCCTATGGACAATCTTTGAATTTGGATTTGTTCAGTCGAGCTCTTCCAATGTATGGATTGGCCCTTAGTTTCTGCACTATAAGTTAAAAATCAAGATTATTTACATGATATATCACTTTCCAATATGTTTGTGTATTTATCAATGGCACTTAAAGTATATGCTGTGTGAGATGCATCTCTTAAAATGTGTTCGGAGAATATATTATTGACTAACACTGACCGATATAAGAGAAGAACCTCTCGGCTTACGCTAGCAACTACATCAAATATGTAGGCAGACGAGCTAAGAGGAGCCCATCACTTTAAGAGAGATGCACAATAGGCCTATTCTGAACCACCCTTTACACATTACAGATACAGATACTGTACAAGTATTAGAAATTAAAAATTTAAAAAACCTACTTCAAAAACGTGCAGATGTCATCACCACATCTTAACCAAATTTATATGGGACCACCCCTGAGGTACCCCCTTACTAACAAAAAAAAAAATCATATAAATCAGACAAGGTGGCAAAGCATTATCGATAAAAATGCATAAAAAATGAAGAGTTTGAGGATTTTCTCATGGACCCAATTATTAGATTTTGACTAAATTTATATGGCACCACCCCTGAAATACCCCCTTTCCAACAAAAAAAGAATCATTGAAATCGGACACCGTGTTAAAGAATAATCGATGAACATACATAAAAAAAAAATATCGCGACGAATTGATAACCTCCTCCTTTTTTGAAGTCGGTTAAAAATAAATTGTAACCCTTTTATTTCTTTTTAGATTGTTGAACTGTCTATGTTGGATTCATATAATAGTCCATTAGAAAAATTGAATTGCCTCTGTACAACCTACGATATAATATTTGCAGAATTGAAATCTGCATTGGTTACTGTAATATCAAAATATTCAGGTAAACCAACTTTTGTGATTTTAAAATACCTAGATATATCATTTTACATTTTAATTTTTCAGAAAAAGAACTAGAGATACCAATTATAGACAATAAAGATATCGCTCCAATTATGTCTCTGGTTTTTATCAAATCCAAATTGAGATATCCTGTGAGCAATCTGATGTATATAAAATTTTTTGGTCAAAATTGGATAAAAGATGGCAACAAAGGGTAAACGTTTTTTTTTTATAAAAAATACTGACAATGTTTTTACCGAATACACTTTTAGTTACATTTTAAAAACATTTGAGCAAGTCACTGAACAATGTCTAAAAGAGGATCAGCAATATTCATCTTTAAAAAATGGAATTACAGAACCATCAGATATCGACTACTGTGATATTATTAAAAAAATGACATTAGCAGAAACAGAACCACACAAAATAGAATCTCCCGGAAAACCTAGTCTTCAAGATGAAAATAGGAAAAGACTTTTAAATCTCATTTTTAGATCGACAACATCCAATAATTTGTAATATGTTGGAAATATAATTGAAATTTTAATATTTCTAGTTTTTTATTTATATAACTTTTATAGATATGTTTTTGTGTTTATTATATTTTTCTTATTTTTGTTTCTTTTTTGCTTAACTTGAATTACAAGTATTAGTAAATAAATTCATTGTTATGCTTAACTTTAATTTTAATGGTAGATAGTTAAAAATTTCTAAATTCCTAAAGAGGACATGGGCAGAAAACCTATTTGATTTCTGATAAATAAATTTAAAAACTATGCATAAATTCTGAACCTTTGCAAGAAGGGGGGGAGGAGAACAATTTATGAGTTCGTAGGTGTTTACCGATTTTTTACCTTGGATATCAACTGTCAAAAGCTTCAACTACTATAGGGTTATTAGACTAAAAGAGGGCAATTGTCCCATTGCTTGTGCAGGTGTTATATGTATGCTACCATTTCCATTCTATAACACAGAATGATCGAAGATTGGAAAATGGCTTCTGATGCTTCTCCACTTATACTCTATTTTGGACACCTCCTAGATTTAATCTTCAACTTTAACTTGATTAAAACGACCACTTCATAGAATCATATACCAGTTAAATTTGGGTATTATCTAATGAAATAGTTTTTACGTACCTAAGGATCGATTCCATCGTTGTGTTAAACGAAGTTTAAAATGACATTTCAATATTAACAATGTCATTTTAATCTCCGTTTAATAAAACGGTGGAATCGGCCCTCAGTCAGTTTAATTTTTTCATTATTTTTACCATTAGATAGAATGTACAACTTAAAAAAAGAATATATAACTATTATTTATTATTCGAAAATGTACTAACGCAAGATATATAATAATTTTATATGTTAACAAAAAGATACGTATGTCGTTTGTAAATTAAAGGGACCTATTATTTTCAGTCTTAATAAAATTTAGACATATGAAACTCATAAATATGCTGGTTTCGCCGACCGCCCTGTATATCACTAAAATGAAAATGAAAATTTCATCATATCTATTAATAAAAAAACCTTTCGTTTAATATGAAAAGTGAATGTTATATATAAAATGTTAGGAATGGATTGAACAAGGGGTTGATTAGAGTTCACCCTGTAACAGAATTTAGCATCCCATATACATCATATTTTAATATTAACATTTTTTCTTTTTAGTTAAATTAGATATTAGCTGGTTAGATACTTATGGGGCACACCCGGTATAAAAACGTCCGATACTTATGGGGCACACCCGGTACAGAAACTTTATATAAATAGTAGATACAATCGGATAGAATCGAAAAATAAAAATATCGATTCTTCTTCTCTTTAGTTATTTTTTATAATTTGTTTTCTGTTCTCATTTTATATTGTTATAGTCTATAAAACTGGGCACAGAAATATTCGGTATTCGGCAAGTACCGAATAGAAAATATTCTCAAATCAAATGATTATGGCCACTTTTGTGCCGAGTCAAAGTCACCTATGATCAAAGTAGACGAATATTTTCGTTTCAGTCGATTCACTATTCATTCGAATCGCGAAAAATCGCTATTATTCGAATACCGTATGTAAATAAAAATAAATGGGTCACCAAAAATTCCCTTTATTTGTAGAAATCATAAGCTTTGACTTTCAACTCACAGATGTCACGGTGTGTAACACGCCTATTTTCCTTATAAAATCTGTATTTAAAAACATATAGAATTTTATTTAAAATAATTATTGAGATTTTCTTAATAATAAAGATTTTAATCACGACATAAACGATATTTTACAGTTATAATGTCAGAATTGACATATTGTGCGCATTAACATGACATTGACAGATGTCTTCTTTACCGACCGTCATTTTGTAATGTCGTATTTGGTTTTGCGCTTTTTGTAGTGAGAATTTTGTGAGAGAGCTGTTGAATTTGGTGTTTTATCCGTTATATTAAGGATATACAGTAAGCAAATTACTATTTTTTTAGTGTTAATTCAATATATAGCAAAATCTACATTCATTTTAATGTTATTTTACCGAACAAACAACAACCAAGTTTTTAGGGTTAAACATATCTAAATATTTTTATCACATGAAATTTGAATAAAAAAACTATATATAATCGGTTTTGGATATGTTAGATGCCTTATAGTTTTTATAATCCATAAGAATGCAATGAAGTGATTACATTTTAAAGTATTTTGTTTTCAATTTTTGATGATTACTTGTTGTGCAAAACTGTGTTTCCTCCTGTTACCAACAGAAGTGTTACCGAGTAAATAAAGCTAGCAGGCCACTAAGTTATGTTCCAGTTTAAACTTGGTTCAAACTTTAGTCTGATTGTGTCTCTAATTATAAGTTTTCATATTTGGTTGAACCCAATTGAACATTGCAATTTTTGGTCTAATTTTTCACCCTTATTCAGTGACATAGAGTCTTTGTATGCTCTCATACATATATACCTGTTTATTCACTTTGTTTTGAATTAAAAAAGTATAATATCTAAGTATATCGAAGTATTCGCAATACTTTCTTCAGTGACTTTAAAATTGTTTTTAAAAGGTTTTTTGATTCTAGATTATGCAATATGGCTTAACCTAAAGTAAAATTATGTGCTGTGTGAATCAATCAATGCGTTGTTTACTCCAGCCTTAAAGAACACTCATCTAAATTCATTATAGAACTGCAGGCAAAAGCAAAAAAATATTAATAGATATTTTTAATAAGGTTCCCTAATTATTAAGAAAAATGTGCAACAAAGCAAAAGTGTTTTTATGGTTTTACTATAGAACTCTTGGATTTAGATACAGAAAATTTAGGGACTACAATGGGAATCTATTCAAAATCTGACAATCTTACCACTTTGATAGGTGTTGAGGTTGTCCTGGGTTTATATTGTGAAACATCTAAGTGAGTCTGGCTAATAGTTAAATCTACTATTTATACTATGTTTTAGGTTTTTTTTTTATAAAACTTTGTAGTACTTATACTTTATTTATTTTAAGTGTAAGCACAACACATTCTAGGAGTACAAGAGAATATTATAAATATAATAATGAATTCATTGCCACTACTTCATTTTAATTGTCAATAATATTACTTGCTACTAATGTAATATTTATTTACTCATACCCAACTTTTTTAAGGTGGATTACATTTCCTCTGCACTCCTATCCAGTACTGAGATATTTCATTTGTATGTCTCGTCTATTCTTTCTAACAACTTCATCTTTGAAAAATAAATCCGTTGGAGTCTGTCCTGTTATTGTAGAATGATGAGTGCTACCATACTTTATTAGGTAATTTATTAGCTATTGCTTTCAATCAGTTTTTGTTGCCTATGTGATAATAGTTAATAGGAATATCTAGTTACTGTGTGTGTGATCCACTGCTTTGAATTTATATATTATAGAAAATTGAGATATTTCACATTATTGAGTTTTTCAGTTTGGAAATTTTAAAATTTAGTAATTAAAAGAATTGAATACAAATGTGAAATAACAGTTTTATCTTTATGTCTATTTACTGAATATGACTATTCCTTACTTATATATCTTGTTAAAAAAAAAAACAAAGTTCCTATCAACTATCTTAAAATTTTTATATTTTTAATTCGTTTTAAATAAATCTTGAAACAAAAAGTGTTTGTTAATAAAGGTAATAAAACTAAGTGAGGACAAAGTTGTGTGTAAATTTGACATCTTCCAATATCACTATCACTGCTTGCCTATTTGCACCATTTTTTTTATTAACTAATTTTTAAATTTATTTAACTCTTAAGTGTTCACACATTTTTTTTTAAATCTACATTTTTAAATAAGACAAGGACTCAGTTCTAACACTCTAGACAGCTAGGCCCATATACATGTCAGAACTGAGACTTCTGTAACTGCATAATAAATAGTATTGCTAGTTATGCTAGGGATTAATACCAAAATCACATATTAATATCTAAAAAAAAAGTATAAAGGTTTTCCTACCATACATACTATAAGAAAGATAATTTGGTGGGAAATGCAGCAATATGATTATTAATCATGTACTTTTTGATTTTAGAGTCTTCTAGAATGACATTTCATTTTCCATATAAAATTGTTATGGTTGTTATGTTCATTCAGTTATGTTCTGTTATAATGTGCATTAAATTACTAATAAAATTAGCTTATAAATAAAGTGTTACACTTTAAAATATGTATATCTAAAAGGGCTTAAATTAAAAATAATGCAGTAAAAAGTCTTACTCCCCATAAAGTTACCTTTTTAATGATGTGTGGATTGTGGAAGGGAAGGGGTTGACATTGCAGCATTTCTTTTAAAATCTTACAATTCCTGTCAAATATCAAAGTGAACAGTTTTCACTCTGATGATGACTCTGATAGTTGTCAAATACTAAACCTAATCTGAATGCCGAATATCTCAGAAATTTGTGTTTAACAATGACATAATATTTACCTAACATAAGCTGAGTGAACTGTTTGAGAGATTGTTTAAGTTCCTTGAAAAAAAACTCAAAGGTTTTGAAAGCTTTATTTATTGTATGGGTGGTATGATGAACAAATGATAGATGTTCATCTAAGAGCAGCCCTAAATATTGTATCTTATTTACAAGTTTAAGAATTGAATCCGCCATTGAGTAATCAAATATAACCTTGTTGATATTAAGTGACGTATAGTTCTTCACAGGCCAATCTGCAGTGCATTAATAGCTTTATCAGCAAAAAGAAAATTAGTATATTGTAAAATATCTTCAATATCATTGATATATAGTAAGAACAATAATGGTTCCAAATGGGAACCTTGTGGAACCACTAAGGGTACCTTATATTGGATGGACAGACTACCAGTTATCCTTGCCATTTGAACTGTTTTTTTAAATAGCTTTCAAGCCAAGCCAGAAAGGCCTTTTTTCATTTAAATAGCAATAAAGTGTGATTAACATGGTCAAATTAGAATATATTGCGTCAACTTTGCATATTTTCATAAAATTTAGAAAGAATATTTTGTTGATAGATCATTGGCAACTGTAGATCTACCTGCAGTAAAACCATCTTGGTTAATCATTTTATTAGAATATGAAGACCAATGATTGGTCAAAGTATTGGTATGATCAATAATATTGTTGGTTTACAAGCAAAACACACTGTAATTTTTTTTTAACTTATTTAGATCAGTTTACTGGATTTCTTCCACTCTATAAACTGGTAAAATCCACTACGTCCTCTAACAATTATAACCTTATTTTTAAATTATTTTCATATTCATTAAGTCTATAGCATTATTTTGTTTGGGAAAAATACATTAAGTGACTAGCGGATTTTTCATTAAATCTGACTTATGGGTCGATTCTGAGACTTTCTATAAGATCTGTAAGTCAAAATCTGTAAAAAAATTACATTACTATAATTTACAGATTCTGTAGCTTATAGGATATTTCCCAGAATCCTACCATTAGTGTGTTTTGCTAGTAAGCCTGATAATTCTGTATATTACATCTATCGCCTGTTTTAAGTACAAAAATAACAAAATAGGGTGCCATCAGGACCATGGCTTAATTTATCTTTTAAACTAAAGTAATTCCATTAAAAACCTTCTCAATTGAGAAAGAATACATTTCTAATATTGTTATCATCATTTAAAGGGTCTTCAGCCAATTCATCACTGTCAGATTTAGAAAATTGGTTGGGAAATAAGTCAGCAATTCCTTGATTGGTATTCCCAACTTTATTATCAAGAAACATTAAATTTGCAAAAAAGGATTTGATCTTCAAATTTCTATAATATAATTACAAAAACTTTGGGTTATAGAGAAAGTAAAAGTTGAAAAGTCTTTTGGTAGGTAGAGAGGGGGTAAACGTCAAACCACGTCGGGCGGCTCCGAGAATTTCGCAGTAATGTTTACCTGCCAGTGTCGTTTCATAGAATAAGTAATTTTAAATTGTTATCGGCGGAACCGGACAATCGCATGTATTTATGGATTATAAATAATTATTAAACCTGTATTATAATATTCAAATCATAATTTTACAAAATTTCAACAGCTATTCACAATTTATTAAACTATTTACTCGAAATTGTTATTAACATCTATAAAATAATTTTGTACGCCAATGTATCGCGTCCACTTCGGTGATATCCGCTGCCAACCTGTCAATTTATGTGTATAAAGTGGGAGAACTGGCAAAAGCATTTCCAACTTTTACTTCTGTTCTATTAAAGTTAGAAATGTGACTTTCAAAACACTGTTTATAAAGAGTGCAACAGGTTGACAGTGTCTTTTTTCTCAAATTACCGTCTCCTGTCCTTTATGTTCCCTCGTAGCAGGTAAAGAATGGATTGTAGATTAGGTTACTGGTTCAAAGCCGAATCAAAGGACCATGCAACAAGTAAATGGTGTTTTTTCTTTTGTAGCAGGTAAATCATGAACTATAGATCGGATCGGTGGCGTAGGTGTCTAAAGCACTTGAATTCATTTGCAAGCAATTTTGTGGATAATATACACCCGGCTTCGAATCCTACAGAAGACCATGTATAGTATGTATAGTATTTGATGAATGCTATAATAGCAGAAATTTATTTTCTGTTGATATGACATCCAGGGGCATATTTCATAAAACAACTTTGCAACTTTTCACTTTGCACTTTGCAAATTTACGAATGCAAAATACTTGTGTTTCATACAATTATAACGTTATCTTTGCAGAATATTAATTTTTCATTTTTACTTTTCAAATTGCTTTTCAAATTTTACTTTTTAAATTGTCAAATTTCTCTTTTATAACATAAATTTACTAAAATGAGCAAAGTGAAAAGTTGCAAAGTAATTTTATGAAATAGGTCCCTGGTCATAAAAATCGTCATGCGTTACCTTTTCGATGATGGTGGGTGGGGTTTTCCGGGTTTTCCTCACCTGTAAGTCAAATAGCACCATCAATCATTATTAAATCGCCCCGGAGTGCCACGGCAAATATTAATAATATGCGTCCCTTCCCCTACACAACTCGCTTAGTCAGCGTTAGGGGTTGAAATTCACTCGTAAGGGGAGAGTATTATTATTATAGGTCGCTGATTCAAATCCGGCTCGAAGGACCATGCAACAGGTTGACGGTGTTTTTTTTTCCCTCAAATTACCCTTCCATGTCCTTTATGTTTCCTTGTACCAGGTAAACCATGGACTGTAGATAATGAAGTGTTGACACCTCGAAGAATGTCTTAATGGTGTCGTAGATGATGTTAGAAAATGAAGAGAGTTGCTTTGAATAATAAGTGACTATTTCATTTTCTTAAACTTTGAAAATAGTATAACTAATCCTTCATCAGGCGCATATGCCTGACCCATTTTAAAGTGTTTAAAAAAAAATTAAATTAAATAACAGATAAAAGACTTCAATACAATACAGGCAATAATTTATATTTAGCTACAAAATGATTCAATTTAATTATTCATATTTAAAGTTTCATTGTTTTTACATAGTTTTTGTATCAATTCAAACCCAAATATACAAGAGATTTGCGTTGGGTTGATCAGCCATATTCTAGGGGTACCTGACATAACTGGTGACTATTTGCAATGCAATAAAAATAGAACTGTCCAGATAAACTATTCTTAGAAGATGCCTCTGAGATGTCATAGAATTACAATGTTATAACAATAATAGTTTAAAAAATAACTTAAAAATTATTCACTATTATACGTGACTTAAGGGTTAACAAAACTAGTATTTGTTGAAAATGTGTTACATAGTAAACTGAGCACAAAACATGCTGGGTTTAAGTTGCTCTCATCATCGAAAAATAGCTTCTTTGTGTGGAGTCTACAAAGCTCGTCTTTGATGCTGTCTTGTGATTAGTTAGACAAGTATCTGTTAAAAATGCTTGTCGTTTTTGAACATTCAGATCTTAATATGGAGAGTATATATTGTAATAATTAATGTTCCCATACTTTTTAAATCTCTGGAAATAGTAGTTTTTTTAATTCTGCTGAGGACCAAATAGGGAAAAATTTGAACTATTCATTCGTTTTAGAGGCAAGAAACAGCTTATTGCATTTTATAATATTTGCCAGCAGAGTCTATATCGCTTCTCTGGAAGAACAATGGTGCTACTAAAAATTAATGACTTCTTATAAATCACATATTAAAAGAAATGTAAATGTTTAAAAGCCACCATTAGAACAATGACCTTCCAGCGACCACTAGAGGTACAAACATTAGTCTTTATACCTCCAGAGCAGGGATGTTGCGAATATTCGCATCCGCAAATGCGGAGTTTCCGCATAGATTTAAACATCCGCATCCGCAATAATCAATACGGATGTTCATCCGGATGCGAATGTAATACAAATGGCGAGTTGCGACAAGAAAGAAATTGGGTGGAGCCGGCGATTGACGCGTGCCGTTCGCACGACGCGTTTCCTGAGAATGACTGATCCCACGGAAAAGAATATGAAACAACTATGACCAGGACCATCAAGTTTCGTCAGAAAGCCAAGCTTAAAAAACGACCTTGCTACGATGTTAGATTCGTCAAGTGAAGATGAGAGTCAAGAAATACCAGAAAATGGTAGCCCTGAAGCTGTACTTAAAAAGGAATTACTTTCTTTCCGCACTAAAAAAAGAGTCAATGCTGATGAAAATCCTCTTAAATGGTGGAGTGTTCATCGAGAGGAATTCAAGATATTATCACCGATAGCACGAAGATTTGTATCCACTCCACCAGGCAGTGTTCCTAGCGAACAATTATTTAGTAGCGCGGGTTTAATTTACGAACCTCTGCGTAACCGCCTTGAATCAGAAAAGGTGGCAATATTACTCTTTATTAAGTACAATGTTCCTATTTTTGACTTCACTTACTAATATGAAAATTAGTAAGTGAAGTTAAAAAAAATAGGAGCATTATACATAGAATACATACATAATATAATACTAATTTTCATTAATAAAAATGTTAATAAATACTTTATCATTGTTTTAATTCTTCATTCGTTTTCGTATTCTATTTTTATAAAGGACCTTAAACATCCGCATCCGCGGATGTGAGCCTTCAAAAATCCCCATCCGCTTTCACATCCGCGGATGTGAAAAAATCAGCATCCGCAACATCCCTGCTCCAGAGGAATCCAATTTTATTTGTAATTATACCATAATTAACTCAAAAAACAAAATTTGCATTTGCGTCATTGTTCTTCCGGAGAAGCGATATTATCAGCTGCAAGAAATAGCTCCCAATTAATAGGTGTAAAGTAGTTATTTAAACCAAAATAGCATTCTTACAATCGAAATTGTAGCAAGAAACATTCAATATTTTCCTTGTTTGTTTCAGCGGTGTAATTGTTGGAATGATTGGATATTTGTGAGCAGAAACAAAAGTTAATCATAAGTGAGAATGGCAGCACTTCAAGGTCATCAAGCCGTCGCGGCTCTGCTAGATTTCAATCGAAAACTAGACATCAATCTGTTAGATAGTGTGGTTGTAAGTATGTATGCAGGAAACGGTGAGACACAGAGGGTTGCACAAGAAGTTTTAACCGCTTTAAAAGAACATCCAGATGCATGGACGAGAGTCGATACAATTTTAGAATATTCTACGAATTCAGAAACAAAGTACTACGCCCTACAGATCTTGGAGCAAGTGATTAAAACGCGATGGAAAGTATTGCCTAGGAATCAGTGTGAAGGCATAAAAAAATACATTGTTTCTTTGATCATAAAAACGAGTTCTGATCCAGAAGTATTAGAAGCAAACAGAACCTATCTCAATAAGTTAAATATGATATTAGTACAAGTTTTGAAGAGAGAATGGCCTAAAAATTGGGAAAGTTTCATTCCCGATATCGTCGGGGCGAGCAAGACTAATGAAAGTTTATGTCAGAACAATATGATTATTTTAAAACTTCTAAGTGAAGAATTGTTTGATTTTTCTTCCGGTCAAATAACCCAAACTAAAGCTAAACATTTGAAAGATACCATGTGTTCTGAATTTTCAGCAATCTTTCATTTATGTCAGTTTGTACTTGAAAGTTCCCAAAATCCCCCTCTTGTTAACGCTACTTTAGAAACCTTATTAAGATTCTTAAACTGGATACCTCTTGGGTACATATTCGAAACTAGTTTAATTAATACATTGATTTTTAAATTCCTTACTGTTCCAATGTTCCGAAACGTCACTTTAAAATGTCTAACAGAAATCGCCGGAGTTACAGTCAGCAATTACGACGATATGTTCGTCGTTTTATTTACACAAACGATGACGCAATTAGAGATGATGTTACCCATTCAAACGGATATCAAATCAGCTTACGCTTGCGGGCAAGACCAAGAGCAAAATTTCATTCAAAATCTGGCGTTATTCCTTTGCACGTTTCTAAAAGAACACGGCAGCATCGCCGAAAACCATTTCAACACATTGGGAAAAGCCCTGAGGTATCTCGTGCTTATTTCCGAAGTGGAGGAAGTAGAAATTTTTAAAATTTGTCTTGAATATTGGAACAATCTGGCGTCTCAGTTGTACCAAGAGGTGCCGCACGGTCGGCCCATATTCATCGGCAAAGGAAAGGATTATTGCAATTTTTACCAAGATTTGTACAAGGAAGTTCTTAATAAAGTTAGATACATTATGATATCTCGAATGGCGAAACCAGAAGAAGTGTTAGTGGTTGAAAACGACAATGGGGAGGTAGTAAGGGAGTTCATGAAAGATACCGATTCGATTAATTTATACAAGAATATGAGAGAAACGCTCGTATATCTCACCCATTTAGATTGTACGGACACAGAACGAATAATGACTAACAAATTACAGAATCAAGTGAATGGAACTGAATGGTCTTGGAAGAATCTGAACACGCTTTGTTGGGCGATCGGCAGTATATCGGGAGCGATGCACGAAGAAGATGAAAAACGATTTCTGGTTACGGTTATAAAGGACCTTCTAGGCCTCTGCGAACAGAAACGCGGAAAGGACAATAAAGCGATAATTGCCTCAAATATTATGTACGTCGTCGGTCAGTACCCGAGGTTTCTCAGAGCTCATTGGAAATTTTTGAAAACCGTTGTAAATAAATTGTTCGAATTTATGCACGAAACTCACGATGGAGTTCAAGATATGGCATGTGATACTTTTATTAAGATAGCTTTGAAGTGTAGGAGGCATTTCGTTACGACGCAAATCGGAGAAGCGTGTCCGTTCATCGAGGAGATTCTCGCTTCCATTTCCACCATTATCTGCGATTTGCAGCAACAACAGGTCCACACTTTTTACGAAGCCGTTGGTTATATGATTTCGGCGCAAGTTGATACGGCTGCGCAGGAGTCGCTTATCGAGAAATACATGTTATTACCCAATCAGGTGAGATTATCAAATTATAAAAAAAAAGTTTTACATTTTCGTTAATGATGATGTTTTTTCAGGTGTGGGACGACATTATCAGTCAAGCCAGCAAAAACGTTGATTTCTTGAAAGAAATTGAAATCGTTAAGCAACTGGCGAGCATATTAAAAACAAATGTCAGAGCATGCAAGGCGTTAAGTCATGCTTATGTTCTTCAATTGGGACGAATATATTTGGACATGTTAAATGTTTATAAAGTAAGTTCTTTGCATTTTTTTTTTTATAATTTTTCAAGTTTTTAATAAGTTTTTCTTAATAAAAAAAGAATCGCTTTAAAATATAAAAACACGTAGGGTGCAAATACAACCCGCTTAGTAGTAAAAGAGTTTTTGTTTTCTATTTTTAAAGTTATTTATTTATTAAATTCAAACAATACATTAAAACATTTTTTTTGCTTCAAGATTATTTAATAAATTCAAATTTTTTTTCTTAATATATTTTTTTAATAAGTTTTTCTTGATAAGTTTTTCCTTTTTTGGTATCTTTTATTTCGTTTTAGCACAATTTATTGGTTAAATTCAAACGATACTAGAAGCTTATGAATAAGTTTTTCTTAATAAGTTTCTTTTATTAAATTTTTATCTATTTTCTAAGGTAGGTAGTTTTTTTTAGTAAGTTTTCTAATGATCTTTTGTGTTTTTTAAAGTAATTTTTTTTGTTTTGTTTTAACATAATTTATTGATTAAATTCAAACTATACAGTAAATATATAAGTTTTTCTTAATAAGTTTTATAAAAATTTTAAAAGTTTTTTATATTTTTGACGCTAATTGTGTTAGTTAATTTAGTAAATTTTTGTTCCCATTAGTAACTGTGTCATTCCTGTTAAAGTCACACCAAAGACAACAAAAGAGTCTCTTGTGGTGCCAAAACTATTTAAATTCGCATACTTTCAAGCTCTTATGTATTACATACATAAATGTTTCTTCAAAAAAAAAAAAAATACATTTTTACGATCATGTATATAGGTCATGTCCGAAAACATAGCGGCAGCAATCCAATTGAACGGCGAGGCTGTAATGAAGCAACCGCTCATCAAATCGATGAGGGCCGTCAAAAAAGAAACTCTCAAATTGATCTCCGATTGGATATCACGATCCACCGACAACGCCATGGTGCTCGATAGTTTTATACCGCCGTTTTTGGACGCCGTACTTTTGGACTATCAAAGGACTCCCGTCCCAGTAGCCAGAGAACCGGAAGTATTGAGCTCCATAGCGACGATCGTAAACAGGCTCGAGGGGCACATCACATTGGAGGTAAGATAATGAGATAATTTGTTAAAATATCAGTAATTTGTTAAAAAGAAATGACTGTCAAAGGATCAAACGTCAATTTTATCACATAGTGAATATTATTAATGAATAATAATTAATGTTAATGAATATTTAATGAATTTAAATGAATGTTAATAAATGTTAATGAATATTAATAAATAATATTGCATATTAATAAATGTTAATAAATATTAATGAATATTAATGAATGTTAATAAATATTAATTAACGTTAATAAATAATAATAATATTATGATATATTAGATGAATAGGATTAAAAAATAAACTGAACATTTATCCTCTAATTCCCACAATTTCTTTTAAATCTTAATTTTATAGTAATTTTTCGGCAATTTCCGTAATTCTCCGGCAGTTTCACAGAAATTCCCACAATTTCTTTAAACCTGTAAAATACATGCAATTCTCTACGATTTTTCCAAATTTGCTTCGTAATAAAATGACCAACAATTTTTTTAGGAATTTATTACTTTCAAAATATCTTCAAAAACACGTATCGTGTAGCTATATAATTGCGTTTCCCGCCAATATTATGTTCAAGACGCGTTCATTTTTAATCTTTCATTAATCCGATCCAGATGTTTTCATTAGGAGTTTTGTCAAAATAAATAACAGTTACGCTGTAATCCCGAATTGAAGCCTAAACTATAAATAGAAAAGTTACGTTGTTCTGTATAAAAATCAGAATTCCGTACAACAAACTCGTAATGTCGGTATTTTGTGTTTATATTAATAAGTTTTAATTAACGTTTTTCGTAAATTGTTTCAAAAAAAAAAAATTAGTTATTAATAAATTTTGTGTAAAGTGGAAATAGGATATTGAATGTGTTGGTGGTTACGGTATACTTAAATAAAATCGTGCAAGAGTGTAAATTTTCGGTCGTTTGGAGTTGTATATAAAACTTCATTGTTTTTTTGAAATTTGCCAATATTCTGTCTGTTTTATTTTTACCCTATTTTATGCTTATTCTTGATCGTGTTTTCTTTCTCACTTTTTTATTTAATTTTGATTTTTCTTCATTTGTTTACTTATACTTATTTCCCTTTTAATATTTTTAATATCATTAATTCTTTTTGCAATTTCTATTTTTATTTCTTCTTCGTTTTTTTTCGACTCGTTTATTTGCCTTTTCTTCATCTTCAATGTTATGGAAAGTTTTTAATTCTTTTATTTTCTCTATCTTCTCTACAGTCTCATCTAACTTCTATTCTCTTCCTTATCATTTCCAATCTCATCATTAATATCTGAAACATGTTTTTTATATCAATTTTCTTTTCAAACTTCTTTGTATTTTTTCTTCTCGAACTTCTACTTGAATCTGAACCTCTTCACCTTGACCTATCTGTTCTGTACTTTCCATTTATATCAACTCTTTTCTGAAATACCTCCGAATCTGTTCAAAGGATTAAACATGAATGCAATCTTATTTGCGTAATTTAATCCTTTTTATCTTTAAATAGAAAATTATAATGTGCCGACTTCTATCAACCAATGCATAAAAAATAAATAGTGAAATTTACACTCTTAACCATATTTATCAATTTTCAATAGTTATACCGGTCCTACTTTTGTAAACACGTCCCTTTTTTCTGATAACACTGTTATCATTTTATCGCTAGAACATTATTTATCTATGTATAATAATTTTTACTGTGTATTTGTATAATATAGCTCTTTATACGTTCTAACATACGATTTCCATGGCGAATTTTGCAAAGCTTTCTTTTAAATGTCGAATTATTAGAAATATAGACAGACGGCATTTTTTAAAATAATATTTAAAATGTTGGCATCTTTCATGTTTTGCCAGTTTTTCGTGTTATTGTCGTTTTTCGTCGTTAATGGGAATGTTCATGCTGTTTGGACCCTTTTTGGAGTCCTAACTTGTTCTGTGATTTTTTATTTATGTGAGTATATTTTTCTACATTCTATTATCCCACTAATTTAATAACCTAATTATGTATTTTCCTGTATTTGTACCAAAGTTTCTTTATTTTCACCAAAATTCCCATCAGCTGCTTATTTTTTTTTATAAAGAACAAATTTAAACCTTATAGAATTATTTTATTATTCTGTAGCCAGTTTGTAAAATAAAAAATGTTTCTTCTGTCTTTAATAATTAATTCTAAACTACCAATTTAAATTTGGATTCCAAATTTCTTCAAATTTATTATTTTCTCTGTTAACTCAATTATAAACGTCTGAAAAACTTATATTTTAAGTTTTTACAGGTAAAACATCAATATTTGTCATTTGGCAGCTTTGTGACAGTTATATTAAGGGCATTATGTAGGGTGTTTTTTTTTTAATCCAAGTGATTTTTTAAATACGTTTTAATACAACAAAAATAGGACATAGTCACAATTCCATCATTTTCCCAGCATCTATTTTGTCCTTATGTTCTGTTATCCTTACCCTGTCTATAACTATTAACCCCTATTCTCTGACAAATTCTTTAAATTTCATCATTTTAAGGGCAATCAGAATATGAACACATTTCCATTTTTTGTAGTTACATCTATACCTCCCACTTGATCGTTACCCAATGAGATCTCCCGGCCAGTAGCGTCCCTAAGTAATTTGGTTTCATCTCACTATATTTCATTTATTCATTTTCAGTCCATTTTATGCTTAGATTTAAGGATCTGAAGTATATTTCACATCTAGAGTGTTGTTTTTTTTTTAAGAATCGTCGGTGTAGATACATATGAATCAGATCTTCTATATTTTTCTTTATACCGTTATTTACATTAAGGGTTTGTTCGGGTTTGTTTAAAATTGACAATTGTTGCGTTTTATGAATGACATTTGACATCCTACAGTCAATAGTCAAAAATTCAAAAACAATTCCCTGAAAATCCCTAAATGTCTTTAAAATATATCGGGAATTTACGTAATTACCCGGAAATTCGTGCTATTTCCTAGAAATTCTTGAAATTTCTTGTCAGTTACTTAAATTTGTTTAAAATTTATTGGTTATTCCCAAAATTCGTTGGAAATTCCCGTAACTCTCTGTTAATTTCTTAAATATATTTAAAATTCACGCGTTTACTCGGCAATTTCCGACAATAATTAAGAAACTGTTTAATTAGTTAGAAATTCGCAAAATTATCCGGCAATTCTTTGGAAATTCCTTGTCATTTTCTTAAATTTATTTAAAGTTCATCGGCAATTCACGCATTTATCCAGCAATTCCTTAAATTTCTGTTAAATTAATGAAATTTCGTAAAAATTCCCGTTATTTCTGGCAATTCGGTATCAATTCTTTAAATTTCTTTAAAATTAATCGGAAATTCTGAAATTATCCGTCAATTTTTTAGAGATTTCCGTAATTCCTTGTCAATTTCTTAAATTTATTTAAAATTCATCGGCAATTCACGCATTTACCCAGCAATTCCTTAAATATATTTTAAATTAATCAGCAATTCTCGTAGAAATTCCCGTTATTTCTGGCAATTCGGTATCAACTCTTTAAATTTCTTTAAAATTAATCGGAAATTCGTGAAATTATGCGGCAATTTTTTTAGAGATTCCCATAATTCCTTGTCAAAAATTTATCGGCAATTAACGCATTTACCCAGCAATTCCTTAAATATATTTTAAATTAATCGGTAATTCCCGTTATTTCTGGCAATTCGGTATCAACTCTTTAAATTTCTTTAAAATTAATCGGAAATTCGTGAAATTATCCGGCAATTTTTGGGAGATTCTCATAATTCCTTGCCAATTTCTTAAATTTATTTAAAATGCATTGGCTATTCACGCATTTACCCCGTAATTCCTTAAATTTCTTTTAAGTTAAACGAAAATTCCCCTTATTTCTGGCAATTCGGTATCAACTCTTTAATTTTCTTTAAAATTAATCGAAAATTCGTGAAATTATCCCGCAATTTTTTGGAGATTCCAGTAATTCCTTGTTAATTTCCTTAATTTATTTAAAAATCATCGGCAATTCATGCATTTATCCATCAATTCCTTAAATTTCTGTAGAAATTCCCGTTATTTCTGACAATTCTGCATCAATTCTTTAAAATTATTCAGGAATTTGCACAATTACTTGGAAATTCACGCAATTACCCGGCTATTCCTTAGAAATTTAAGTAATTTCTTGTCAATCCCTTAAATTTGTTTAAAATTTATCGGAAATTCCCAAAATTCGTTCGAAATTTCCGGAAATTGCATAAATTTCCGATTAATTTAAAAGAAATTGAAAAAATAGCGAGGAATTTCGGAAATGTCAAGGACATTTGTGGAATTACCGAGTAAATGCATGAATTGATGATGGATTTTTAATAAATTTAAGAAAATTCATCATCAATTCACGCATTTACTCGACAATTACGGCAATTTCTTGAAAATTTTCGTAATTCGTCGATATTTCTTTTAAAAATTAATCTGATATTTGTGTAATCCTCATTATTTCCGGCAATTCTGTCAGAAACTTATTTTTTTTAATTGGTCAGAAATTCGCGAAATTGTCCTGCAATTCTTTGGAAATTCCCGTAATTTCTTGTTAATTTCCGATATTAATTTAAATTTGGTTGGAAATTTACGCATTTACCCGACAGTTCCTTAATTTCCTTGGAAATTTCTGTAATTACCTGGCAATTCCTTAAGTTAATCTAAAATTTCCTTAGAAATTCCCGTTATTTCTGTCAATTCCTTAAATGACTTTAAGACGTATTAGCAATTTCACAATTCCTTGGAATTTCCCGTAATTATCAGTAATTTTCTATCAGTTTTGTAAATTTATTTAAAATTCATCAGTAACTCGCGCAATTACCCTGATGCATTCCTTAAATATTCTCCAAATTAAATTTTTTTAAAATCACCGCAAATTCGCGAAAGTGATACTCAGATAATTCCTGATATTTTACACATAAATGACAGTTCGATGAATTACATTTGATAACTGACAGTTTACAGTTATGAATCGCTGGTTTTAAGGAAATCGTTTCTAAAAAACAAAGTAGTTTGATGTTTGTCTTTAGAAAATTTCAGGTGAAACTTACAATTTAGTGAAATTTACGTCACTTTAGCGAAAATTGACGACCTTGTCTATCATAGAGTTGTGTCACTTTTTATCATTTATTTTTTTAGAACCGTTGGTATAGATATATTAATCGGCTCTTCCATATTTTCTTTATAACTTTAAAAGACTTTTACATTAAGGTTTGTTCAGGTTTCCTTAAAATTGACAGTTGTTGCATTTTATAAATGACATTTGATATGCTACAATCAATAGTCAATAGCTTCCTTAAAATTTGATGCAAACCTTCTGAGATATTGGTCAACTAGTCCTCTGATAGTTATCAATATATTTTTGAAAAACCTGAACAAACCTTAAATACATTCAATCCATTTCAGGTCCCAAAAATCTTCGACGCGGTCTTCGAATGCACTCTCGACATGATCAACAAGGACTTCGAGGAATATCCGGAACACCGCACCAATTTCTTCTTACTCCTTCAAGCGGTTAACAATCACTGTTTCGCCGCTTTGCTCAACATCCCGCCTACCCAATTCAAGCTTGTCTTGGACAGCATCATTTGGGCTTTTAAACACACGATGCGAAACGTGGCCGACATCGGTCTTCAGATCCTTTTGAAGCTGTTACAGAATATCGAACAACACGAAGCGGCGGCGCCGAGTTTTTACCAAACTTACTTGACTGATATTTTGCAGCACATTTTCTCCGTGGTGACGGATACTTCGCATTCGTCCGGGTTGTCGATGCACGCTTCCATTTTGGCGTACATATTTTCGTTGATCGAGATAGGAGGGGTTAACTGTCAGTTGGGCCCGAGGCCTGATAACGTTTTGTATATCCAAGAATTTACCGCTACGTTGCTGAAGTCCGCTTTCCCGCATCTCACGGATAACCAGATTAAGATCACCGTTCAAGGAATGTTTAATTTGGATCAGGATATACCGCAGTTCAAAGAGCATTTAAGAGATTTCCTTGTACAAATTAGGGTAAGTTTTAACGTCAACCTTTAGCCTTAAGGAGGTCCTTTCGCCACCAATGTTAAATAAAAAATAGATTATGACTAAAATTAATTTTTTTCTAATAGTAGATGTCCTTATTTATCTAATAGTGAACTTTTAACTATACCTTACCGTGCAAATTTTTGAGAATTTTTTTTTTAAATGTGTGTCTTATGAGAAAGTAAGACTTCAGCAACAATTTTCGAATTATAATTAATTTTACTATTATTTATTGATTAGATGGAGTAGAAAAAAACTAAAAATAAGGTTTTTGAAATATTTAGGTTTTGTTTTTTACAATAAAATATATAGGTTACTGTGGAATTTATTGAGAAATTATTATTAAAAAATCACAAAAAATTTTCAACTAGGTTACTTGAAAATTTTTTGTGATTTTTTTAATATTAATTTTTCAATAAGTTCCACGGTTTACTATATATATTTTATTGTATAAAACAAAATCTAAATATTTCAAAAACTTATTTTTAGTTTTTTTTCTACTCCATCTAATCAATAAATAATAGTATTATTTGAGAATTGTTGTTGAGGACTTACTTTCTCGTGAGGCACTGTACAAATACTCACATTTTTAAAAAAAAATTCTCAAAAATTTGCAAGGTAAGGTATAGTTAAAAGTTCAGTATTAGATAAATAAGGACTTCAACAATTAGAAAAAAATTAATTTTAGTCATTAGTAATCTAATAACTTTTTTTAACATTTGAGGCGAGAGGTGTGGCGAAAGGACCTCCTTAAGATAATATTTTCCTATCCATTTTAACACGTTTCTTCCTCTTTTTAACACTTCTACACTTTTTCAAACATTCTTTAGTTCTTAAATACAAAAAATCGTATCTGCGCCTACATGATAATTTTTAGAACGAAAGCTCCGGTCGACTTGCGGTTTTGATTTTATAATTTCTTCAATTCAAAATCTTTATCGATTTCGTATATTTCGGAAATCACTAAAAATTCGTATGATTTCGACAAAATCGTCCATAGTTCTATGTAATATACAGTTATTTCGCCGAAATGCCCAGTCAATTTTATAAGATTTTTTCGAAATCATCATCTATAATTTTTAATTAATGATTTTTTACATATAATTTTTCTATGAAGAAAATATAAATTTTCTTGAGGAATATTCACTTGTTTTTGCTCTTTACTTTTTTGCATTTCACTTGTTTTCATATCGATCTTTTGTTGCTTTGCTCTTCACTTGTTTTTTAGACCGATAGTATTTGTTCATAGCTCTTTTATATAGATACAAATATATTACATCTAACACATAAATGACAGTTGATGCGTTTTAAAACGTTCAAAAACAATTCCCTGACAATTAATCTTTAAAATTCATCAAGAATTTGCGCAATTATCCGGCCATTCCTCGGAAATTTCTATTGGCAATTCCTTGTCAATCACTTAAATATTTTTTAAATTCATCGGAAATTGGCGCAATTACCCTGCTATTCTTTAGAAATTCCTTTAATTTTTGGTCATTTGTCGGAAAGTTCCGAAATTCGTTGGAAATTTCGCGTCAATTTCTTAAATTTATTTAAAATTCTTTGAAAAATCGCGCATTTACTCGGCATTTATTGCAATTCGTTGTAAATGTGTGCAATTCGCAGGCAGTTCTTTAAATTTCATTTAAATTAATCGGAGATTCGCAAACTTATCCGGTAATTCTTTAATAATTCCCGTAATTCTCGTGTCAATTTTTTAAATTTATTTTAAATTCATAGGAAATTCAGACATTTACCAGGTAATTCTCAAAATTTGTTTGAAAATGTCTACAATCCCCCGGCAATTCCTCAAATTTCTTTTAAATTAATCATAAGTTTTTGTAAAAATTCCTGTTATTCCCGACTATTCTTTAGAAATTCCTTTAATTTTTGGCCAGTATCTTAAATTTATTCAAAATTCCCGAAATTCGTTTGAGAATTACGTAATACTCCGTCAATACTCGGCAATTATTGTAATTCGTTGGAAATTTTTGGAATTGCCGGGCATTTCTTTTAAATTAATCGAAGTTTACCGTAATTTCTGACAATTCTCTATCAACTCTTCAAATTTCTTTTAAATTAATCAGAAACTCGAGAAATTCTTATGAAATTCCCGTAATTCCTTGTCAGTTTATTAAATTCATCTGCAATTACCCAGCAATTTCTTGAAAGTTTTTACAATTCCCAGTTGTTTCTTATATTTATTTTAAATTATTTTCGGAAATTTTCTATTAGTTCCTTAAATTTCTTTAAAATTAATCGGAAATTCGCAAATATATCCGGCAATTCATTGGAAATTCCCCTAATTCCTTGTCAATTTCTTAAATTTTATCAAAATTCATCTTCAATTCACATATTTATCCGGCAATTCCCGCAATTTATTGGAAATTTCGTAATTCCCCGACATTTCCTTAAATTTCTTTAACATGAATCTGAAATTCACGAAATTATCCCGCAATTCTTTAATATTTCCAGTAATTCTGTCAGTTTCTGAAATCTGTTTAAAATTCATCAGCAATTCTCGCAATTTCCCTGTCAGTTATTTCCGGCAATTCTCTATCGAATTCCTTAAATTTCTTTAAAATTAATCGGAAATAATAATTCTCCGTCAGTTACTTAAATTTATTTAAAATTCATCTGCAATTCACGCATTTACCCGGAAATTTCCTCAATTTCTGGGAAATTTTCGTATTTGTCCGGCAATTCCTTAAATTTCTTTTTTATTTATTTGAAAAATTTCGCAATTCCCGTAGAAAATAACATAATTTGGCCAATAATAAAAACAACAGTTTTTAATTTTTGTTCTGTTTACAAATACAAATAAAATATTACAATCAAATAATTCTTTTTTTTTTAGGAATTCACTGGCGAAGACGATACAGATTTGTTCTTGGAAGAACGAGAGAGGGCTCTAGAGGCCGCGCAGGCGGAGAAACGACGTATCGAAATGTCAGTGCCGGGCATCCTCAATCCGCACGAGGTACCCGAGGAAATGCAGGACTAGCCTTTCGATTTTACTAGCGAACAGTGTAATTAATCTAAAAATATTTAGATCGATATTTTTCTATTTGTATCATCATAATAAATCTGGTTTTAAGAGTATAAATACCAGTGTAAATGTGTTTTGTGCGAACCCAGACTTTTTTTTTAATATTTTTTTTATATTATATTTTTTTACATCTGTATAATTTTGTTTTCTGTCAGACTTGTATAGACTGCGTGTTAATTAGGAGACTTATTTGTTTTGTTTAGTTGGGTATTAAGTAATTTATTATTTTCTGGTTGTTGCGCGATGAAAATTAGTTTTTTTGACTATGGAATTTCGGAGGCTTAACGCTGAGTGCAAACTTGGAAGAAGAAAAAAAACCGTGTGAATTGCATAAAAGTTAAGTTTGTATTAATAAAATTGTAAATAAGCTACTAATACGTATGAATGGAGGAGTTGCTGTAAACACCAAACCCAAGTTTTTAAATTAATTTCCTTAAACTGATGATTTATGACGTTTTACACATAATTGACAGTTTGTACGTTTTATGAATGACACTTGATAATTGACATTTTACGGTTTGGGGTTTAAAAACAACTGTATAGTGATAAACCATGAAATCCGCTGTCAAAAAAGTTGGGAAATGTGTTCAAGGTATCCGGAAAATTTTCTTGCTAAATTGTGAGTAATATACGGTATTTTTTAGTTGTTTTTCAAAAAATTTGTCGGAAAAGTCGATAAATGTTGTAAATAATAGTTTTAGGATTTCCCTTAATCAAATTAAATTTTCCGCTGGTACCGCCGGAAATTTGGTGGAAAATCGCTTAACTCTTTTTGTCTTAAGGGTCTTTAGAGATCTAAAATAATATCACATTATCACAGTATTCAAAAAGCTACTATTATACTTTACCATAACGCTAAAATTTGGTTAGCATTGAAGTAAATGTCAGTAAACAGGAAGTTTGCAAGTTATACAAAAATCAAGAATAACATGTAACCAATAACATCAAATAAAAACACGGGCAAGTAATATTTTACCCTGCCGAACGTTATTGGCGCGCAAACCAAGATCAAGGAACCAGCGGCGCCACAGAAGAATTTTACTATGGATTTGTCTACAGGGGTCGCGTAGGACAAGCATGAAAAAACCGTAACATTATTTTTATTATAAGCTCAGTAAACGTTTTGTCGACCTTGGCCTTGCCGACATTTTTTTTGTTTGGCTGTCGACATGTTTTAACCGATGAAAAATTTAAAATTTTTCGAAATGTGTTTGCGGAACGTCGAGTAGTTTACGGGAATATTTCGTTTTTTGAAAATTGGTCGGGAAAGCCGAAAAATTCTGGGAACAATTTTTTTGTTCTTTCCCTATGAAATGATTTTTTTTCTTAAAAAGAAATTATATATAATTGACTTGTTGCGTGGTACAAATGACATCCGACAGTCAATAGTTTACGGTTTGACGCTCAAAAATAGTTCCCCAACAATGCAATTTCTTTAAAATCTATCAGCAATTTGCTCTATTACTGATCAAATCTTGGAAAATTCGCGCAATAACCGGGCCATTCCTTAGAAATTGTGGTAATTTCCTGTAAATTTCTTAAATTTTACCGGGAATTTCCAAAATTCGTTGGAAATTTCCGTAAATCGCTGTTAATTTCTTAATTTTATTTAAAAGTTATAGACAATTCATGCATTTACCTGGCAATTCGTTGGATATTTTCGTAATTCCTTGGCATTTCTTTAAATTAATCTGAAATTTGTGAATTTCCCGTAGAAATTTCGGTTATTTCCGACAATTCTTAGTCAATACCTTATTTTTTTTAAATTGGTCAGAAATTTGCAAAATTATTCGGCAATTCTTAGGAAATTCCCGTAATGCCTTATTAATTCCTTAAATGTATTTAAAATTAATGGGCCTTTCACGCATTTACCCGGCAATTCCTTAAATTTCTTTTAAAGTAATCAGAAAATCCCGTAGAAATTTCCACTGTGTATGGTAATTGTGTAATAATTCTTTTAATTTTTTTAAAATTAATCGGTAATTCGCAAAATTTTCCGACAATTCTTTTGAAATTCCTTGGCATTTTCTTAAATTTATTTAAAATTCATGGGCAATTTACACATTTACCCGGCAATTCCTTACATTTCTTTAATATTAATCGGAAAAGCCCGTAGAAATTCCTAAAAGTTGTGATAATTCTGTATCAATTCTTTAAATTTCTTCAAAATTAATCGGTAATTCGCGAAATTATCCGGCAATTCTTTTAAAATTCCCGTAATTCCTTGTCAATTTCTTAAATTTATTTAAAATTAATTGTCAATTCACGCATTTATCCGACAATTCCCTCAATTACTTGGAAATTTCCATAATTCCTTGTCAGTTTCTTAAATTTCTTTCAAATTAATCGGAAATTGCCGCAATTTCCGGTAATTCTGCATCGATTCTTTAAAATTAATCGGTAATTCGCGAAATTATCCGACAATTCTTTGAAAATCCCGTACAAATTCCCGTTATTTATGATAATTACACATCATTACTTTAAAATTAATGGAATATTTGCATAATTAGCCGACAATTTTTTGGAAATTCCCGTAATTCCCTGCGCCAATTTCTTAAATATATTTAAAATTCATAGTCAATTCACACATTTACTCAATAGTTTCCTAATTTCAAAAAAAATTGTAATTCCGGGTAATTCCTTAAATTTATTTTAAATGTTTTGGAAATTCCCGTCGGAAGTCCCGTTATTTATGGTAATTCTGCATCAATTCTTTAAATTTCTTTAAAATTAATTGGTAATTCGCGAAATTATCCGGTAATTCTTTTAAAATGCCTATAAATCCTTGTCAATTTCTTAAACTTCTTTAAAATTAATTGACAATTCACGGATTTATCTAACAATTTCCTCATTTACTTGGAAGTTTCTGTGATTCCCGACAATTCCTTAAATTTCTTTTAAATTAATCAGAAATTCCCGCTATTTGTCATAATTCTGCATCAATTCATTAAATTTCTTTAAAATTAATCGGTAATTCGCGAAATTATACGACAATTCTTTGGAAATTCCCGTAATTACCTGTCAATTTCTTAAATATATTTAAAATTCATCATCAATTCATGCATTTACCCAAAAATTACCCTAATTTCTTTGAAATTTCTGTAATTGCCGGCAATTTCTTAAATTTCATTTAAATTAATCGGAAATTCCCGTAGAAATTACCGTTATTTTTGGTATTCTGCATTAATTCTTTAAAATTAATCAGCAATTCGCGAAATTATCTGGCAATTCTGTGGAAATTCCTGTAATTTTCTATCAATTTCTTAAATGAATTTAAAATTCATCGGTAATTCACATATTTACCCGGCAATTCCTTTAATTTCTGTTAAATAATCGGAAAATCCCGTAGAAATTCCCGTTATTTGCCGGCAATTTGAAAATTCCCGTAATTCCTTGCCAACTTCTTACATTTATTTAAAATTCATTGTCAATTCACTCATTTACCCAATAATTTCCTCATGCCCTTGGAAATTTCTGTAATTTCCGACGATTCCTTAAATTTCTTTGAAATTCGGAAGTTCCCGCGGAAATTCCCATTATTTCCGGCAATTATCTTTATAATAATACTCTCCCTAATTCACCCCCCCCCCCCCCTTACGAGTGAATTTTAACCCCAAAAGCTGAGCTTGTGCAGGGAAAGTTACGGCTATTATTATTTGCCGTGGCGCTCCGGGGCGACTTAAAGATGATTGATGATGCCATTTGACTTACAGGTGAGGAAAAGCCCACCCACCATCATGAAAAACAGTAATGCATGGTGAATTCCTTAAATCAGTAATTTTATAATTCTTGGAAATTCCCGTAATTTCCGATAATTACCAATTCTTGAATTTAAAGATTCATAGGAAATTCCCGAAAGTGAACACGGATATTTCCTGATATTTTACACATAAATAACGTGAATGACATTTTGATAACCGGCAGATTAGAGTTATTCAAAAACAACTGAAATGTGATAAAACAGTTATGAATCGTTTGTTTTAAGGAAATCATCACTAAAAGACAAACAACGTAGTTTGATGTTTGTCTTTAGACAATTTCAAATGAGACTTACAATTAATTAAGAATTAAAAATTAATTATTATAATAGCAGCTACATTAAATGCAGCAAAAATGCTGACAAATTTAATTTTTATTATTTGTAAAATTTTAAAAATTGACAGATAAATCACGTGACTAGATAGAAATAAGATTAAAAATTGTAATGCAGCTAAACATCGTATGTTGCATTGAAACACAGCTGCAAGTTTTTTAAAATAATTTCAGTTTGAGGTATGAAATAATAAAAAATATTTAATTCAATTTTGAGAATTTCTTAATTGCGTCGGTATTCTCGCAAACTCGATGTGGATTTAGAATAACATTACTTTGAAGTATTTACATTTTCTCATATGTCTGTGGTGTACAATAGTAACAACACTCAAATAATAACTAATTTGCTTTGATAACATTTAGAAAAAACAAAATATATTTTCAACCCTTTTTGAGTTATGACGTTCTTCTAGAATAGAAAAGTATATTCCTCATCATATTAATAATGATTTTCAACAATGTCATAATTTTACTTGGGTCACAGTTGAAAATAATGTTTTTTTGTTAATTTTTATTAAAACTGGCATATTTTGATTTACGTCATTCTAGCCGCAAATTGGCCTTCCTGTCTCGTGACTATCGTAGATTTGTTTCTCTCTTTATCATCATAAACTTGCCAATTTGTTGTACGGGGAAAACGCAAAAGCTTATTGCCAATTCCAAAAATGATGGTTAATAAAACGATAATTTTTGAAATTGACAATATGTCGTTCTTCCACATAAAATATGTGGATTTCACTATACATTTTCACAATAACCTCGAAAATTTAAATCTTTGAGTTACGTCACTATTCGATATTATTTCTAATCTCTAAAAACATTTTAGTAAAAAAAATTGCTGATGTGATTTTACAACGACACTACAATCTTTTGATGTTATTTCAATTTTTTTACCTCATTATTACAATTTGAAATTGGCATAATGCCGATTTCAAATAGATCGAAACGTATTTATAATTAAGTGAAATTGAATTGTACATTGTATAAATCTGAATTTGTTTGAATTATCGACAAAATGCATTGTTGATTACTATTTTTTTTTTCTAAGTTTGCAGTAGCGGGTAGCCTCCGAATTTCGCCGAATGAATGTCGAAAAATTGTTAACTGTACAAATCAAAAACCCTTTTAGATTTTAGATTATTAATTCGGCTATTATATCTCATTAACATGTTTTCTGTATAACAATCTCCCGATTTCTAAGCACAAAACACACATTTTGTATTGGCGTTGTAACTGAAAAACAAAAAAAAAAACTAAAAAAAAACCAAGAAACAAATAACTTTGAATGCATTTTCTTTTGTTTGTGTGTATGATTGACTGTTAACGGTATGGTTTAATTGATTTTAGGTGAAATCACTAGGAACAGTTATGTTTATGATATCGTTGAAAGCGATTGTTTTCTAATAAAATAAATATTTATAGAAAGTCTTAAGTGTTTTTCTTAGTTTAATAAAAATTGGATGGAAAGTTCTGCAAAAAAATACGCTATTTATTTCAAAATTGTAGAGAATGTTTTATGTTGCCATTCCTAGATTACAACTTTGTAACACCGCCTAATTTTTTAATGTTGTACAATTCTTTTTTTTTTTAATAGATCTCACAATTTTCCATCTTGTAGACCCAATGACGTTGGACCAAAGCCGGTTGCCTCCATTTTTAATAAATTCATTATGTGGTACCGTCTACCGGAGTTATATCGGACGATATTTTCAATTTACATTTGACAAACAAAAATTGACAGTTTATGGTATGAAATTCAGAAATAAAACTAAAAAGTGATAAATTGATGATTTCTGACATTTTCCACATACATGACAAGTGTGTTCGATGAATGACATTTGACAAACGACAATTTTTTTAAAATTCATTAAAAATTTGTCCAATTGCCCAGCAATTCCTTGAACATTCCTATTATTCCCGACAATTACTTCTTATAAATTCATCGGAGATTCGCAATTCTGCGGCTATTCATTAGAAATTTCCGTAATTCTCTGCCAATTTCTTAAATTTCATCGGCAGTTCCCGTATTTTCTCGGCAAATCCTTAAATTTCTTTTAAAAGACTCGAAAAATGTGCAAAATTCCCGTAGAAAGACCTGTTATTTCCGGAAATTCTCTCATTTCTTTAAAATTAAACTAAAATCGCGAAATTATCCGGCTATTCCTTAGAAATTTCCGTAATTCCCTATCAATTTCTTAAATATTTACTTAAAATTCATGGCTCCTTCACGCATCTTTCCGGAAATTCGCACACTGTTGGAAATTTCTGTAAATCACAGTAAATCCTTAAATTTCTTTTAAATGAATCAGATTTACAGAATTCTGTAGAAATATCTTGTTTCCGGGAATTCTATATTATTTCTTTAAAATCTATCACAAATTCGCGAAATTATCCGGCAATTCTATTCTCTGTCAATTTCTTAAATTTATTTAAAATTAATCTGCAATTATCCGGCAAATGCAGTAATTTCTTGAAAATTTGAACAATTCCCAGTAATTTCTTATAAATTATTTTCGGAAATTTTCTATCAGTTCCTTAAATTTCTTTAAAATTAATCGAAAATTCGAAAATTTATCTGGCAATTCATTGGAAATTCCCCTAATTCCTTGTCAATTTGTTATATTTATTCAATTTTTTTTTCAATTCACATATTTATCCGGCATTTCACGCATTTAGCCGAAAATTACCGTAATTCCTTGGAAATTCAGTAATTTCTTTTAAATGAATCTTAAATTCGCGCAATTTTCGTAGAACTTTTCGTTATTTCTGTCAATTTTTTAAAATTAATCAGAAATTCGCGAAATTATACTATTCTTTGGAAATGCCCCTAATTCCCTGGTAATTTCTTAATTTTTTTTCATATTGATTCCTTGGAAATTTCAGTAAAATCGAAAATACCGTGCAATTAACATAGAAATTTCCGTAATTGCCAGCAATTCTCTATCATTTCTTTAGAATTAATCGGAAATTCGTGAAATTATCCAGCTATTTCTTAAAAAAATTTCGTAATTCTCTGTCAATTTCTTAACATTATTTAAAATTCATCAGTACTTCTTGCATTTACCTGGCACTTTCCGGAAAGTCTTTGGAAATTTCAAAAATTTCTCTTAAATGAATTATAAATTTGCTAAATTTCCGTAGAAATTTTCGTTATTTCTAAACTAATCAGAAATTCGCGAAATTATACGACAATTCTTTGGAAATTCCCGTAATTTCCTGTTAATTTCTTAAATTTATTTATTATTAATTCCTTGCTATGGTTACTTTAAATAAGGTTCTTTTTATAAGAAACGTTTATTTAGTGCATTTAAACGACAATGTACAATGAAGTGACTTTTAATAACCTACTGATTAATATAACATCATTTATAAAAACATGGTTGCCGGTTAACTCGTACATCAGCAAGCGAACTTGACACGCCTCATCTTCTCTAATTTGTCTTCAGTGTCGGTCACAAATCATCCTGTTTCATTGTCTTACCTTGTAGTATATTATTATGATGAAAAATATATTCCTCACCAAGAGCAATTGTGGCACAACTAAAAGTTTTTGAGAATCATAGACAAATATAGCATCAAACGTTGAATTTAATACCATTTCTTCAAGTAAGCCGAGTACAATTTTAGTTAGCATGTATTTCTAGAGGTGGCGAATGTATCACTAAAGCAATAAGTTATGTATTTAAGATACAATAATGGTACATAATTAGTATGTCATTTATTATGTTTTTTCCTGGGCTCGTCTAAATTAGTCTCCGATAAAACTAAAGCCTTAACGGCTTATTGTATTTTTGAGTTATATTAATTCATATTGACAAATTGTTACCTTCGTCCCTTGGACCAGATGGTGTGTTTTATAGGTTCTTGGATCAACTTGTGGTTGCACAGCCTCGCAGATGCACAGTATGTATTTGGCTGTTTCGGTTCCTTGTGACAGTCGATTCAAAATAGGTCTCCATTATATACGTATCTTTTGTTCAGGTGTCCATTTACCACCGGCATGTTTTGTGTTCAGTTTATTATGCAAAATATTTTCACCAATCAACTATTTGTTATGAAGTCGTTAAATTGGGTTCAAACTTTTGAGAAGATCAAATAAAGCCCAATACTATTAAAAGCAAGGTACTTTAATTCCTACATTATTCACAACACCTTTAATCAAGCATCAAGACATTCTACAAGAGTCATTATTTAGTTATTAATACAGTCTACATTCTACTTGATACGAGGGAAGAACCTATAAGGCACATAATATGCTAATTTGAGGTAAAATATCGTCGATTTAAAAAAATATTTACTTCATCATCTGAAGAAACATTGCTTTGTGCCACATCATTATCTGCTAGCCTTGCGATATTTTTATTGAACGAAAAAGTTTTAATTTAAATTATTCTGTTTCATAAAATTGTAAGAAAGTTCTAGTATTTGAAAGAGAGAAACATTTATTGTGTAAAATTCACACGATGTAGTAACAATTACATTGTTTATTAAAAAAAAAAAACAGAACAATTAACGATACTTATTTAATAACATCCGTAAAAATATTAATTATATAAAAAATAACCTATACTAAAAGTACATTATCCCTAAAATCTAATTTGAAAACCTTTGTAATCGGGCTTGGCGAGTGTCTGCCAATTGCTAAGGTCGCAGCGTTCTATTTGGCATCCAGGAGAACCCGTGTTTGATAGCCACATAACCCTGCAAAAAAATGTAACAATTATATGTTCAATAGATATAATCGTACAATTATATCAAAACTATTAATGGTTTAGGCGTAAGTATAAATAAATATAAATTGATTTGGCCGACTGCCTATTCTCGAGAGTTCTCTCTTTATATTTATCGTAAATATTATCAATTAAATTATAGAAAACACATGCTAACAGTGTTTTTGTAATTTAAAATCAATATTTTCTGTTTGATGATATGTGAAAAAAATCAATTAGGCGACTTGTCAAACAATAGCTGCCGGAGGACAAGGCTGATATATTAAGGGAGTTGCGATGCTTTTTTTATTCGAAATAATAGTAGCCCAAGCCTGTCAATTTAAGAAAAATGTAAAAGTTTTTTTTTATTAACATTTTCATGGTGTTGCAAACTTCAGCTATTATTTGCCCCCTAGCCTCAGTGACCCCTTCATCAAGTTACTGGGTCTATGTCGCTACCCATTAGATAACGAACCCTTTCCTCGAGCGTGCTAATGAACTATGAAAAAAATGCTTCAAAATAATACTTCAGAATTATTAAATAAAATTATTAGATATGGTTAACATTTTTTGTAGTCTTTGAATGGTTTTAAAAATTTTTGAAAAATTTCAGAAGTTTGTTATTCGACATTCATCAATTATGCTATGGCGAATATCTTTGTTAGCTATAAGAAGTCATGTTTACTGTCCAATGGATCGATGGTATATCAAGAAATGCTCCTTTATTTAAACAATAAGCAATAATTAATATTATCAGTATCAATTGTTTCATTATAATATAATTATTTTTATTTTAGATAAATACTTACAAATGCTCTACCTTCGACCTTTGTCCCTGTAACTTTCCTTGGATTGTACCTTTCTTCGTATTTTTAATCCAGCCACTAATGACTAATTCCTCACACATATCTTTGCAACATTTTGGAAAATTTACTCCTAAAATGTAATTATAATAATTAGTTATTTTTTTATTTTTAAGAGCAAACCGAACATCTTGACAATTTCCTTTTGAGCCTTTATTTTTAGTCCAATTTTTGTGAATTTTTTAGCAAATACCAATAGTAACAAAACTTTGGTCTTAATATCAGTGACTCCATTCATACACTTGAGTTATAATACACACAAATATAGAATTTACAAAGGGATTTGGTGATCAAAGTGAGGCACAACTTAACAATGTATTATCCCAATATGGTCTATATTACTTGCCTTCTACACAGTGGTGTAGATAGCTCTTTGCAATAAGAGGGAGAGTGATATGACTTTGTATAAAATTCCATAAAATTTCGTCTACAGTACTACTTTTTATAATAGAAAACATCTTTTTTGTGGTAGAATAATAAGTATAAGACATTTTTATATTCTTCACTTAGATGTAGGTATAATACATTTGAAAAAATTCTGCAATATTCTGACTCCCCTCCCTCAAAAGCAATTATTTTAAAACTTTCATTCACCTACATTTATTATATTAAGAGATGAATAAGCTTTTGTAAAGTCTTCCACTGTATTTCTTAATCTCTTATAAATATTTACTATTAGAAACTGTTATGATTACTTGTACTTTCTTTTATTATGCATTTTACTTATTTTTGTGTAAAATAAGTGCATAATTTAAAAAAATATGCATATACAGGGTCCTAAGTCATCGTTTATATGCAGTATCTAGTTTATTTGAAGAGGTAAAAAAATTAGAACTGTTTTTATTGGTATCCCAATACCCTTCTAATGACGTTTCAAAATGTTTATTTATTTTTACTATCCTTTAAAAACTACCCCAACTTTCTTTTATCAAATTGCACACCTCTCTATACACACTTCTCCCACATCATCGAGTAGCTCGTCTTCAATTTGCTCGAGAGCACCTTCATTGGAACATAAATAAATGGAGCCAAGTGCTCTTTTCTGACGAGTCTAGATTTTGCCTAAGATCACCTGATGGTCGCCAAAGGGTATGGAGAAGAGCTGGAGAAAGGTACGCATAGTGCAATATCGTTCCACGGGTTAGCTTTAATGGTGGGTCGGTAATGGTTTGGGGAGGCATCACTACGGACTACCGCACGGAGCTTGTCGTGGTGGAAGGAGGATCATTGAATGCAGATCGGTATATAAGAGAAGTTTTACAAGATGACGTCATTCCATTTGCACCTCTAATTGGCAACAATTTTATTCTTATGCATGATAATGCTCGATCACATGTTGCCAGGACAGTACGTCAGTATCTTATTGACGTCGGTATTGGGACAATGGAATGACCACCCCGGAGTCCCGACTTAAATCCCATTGAACATGTTCGGGACATGATGGGCAGACAACTTAAATCACGTATACCAGCTCCAGACACCTTGGAAGAACTTAGAAATATGCTAATTGACATATGGGAACAGTTGGACCAAAATGGCATAAGACACTTGTTGGAAGGGATGCACAGACGTATGGAAGCTTGTATTCGAGCCAGAGGGGGCAATACCAGTTATTAATTTAATTTTTTTTGACATGTATAACTGATTTTATATGGTTATCTGAATATTTGTTTTAATTAAATATTGCCACTTTATTTTTCTTTTATTTTATTACAATGTTAATGACTTTTGTTATTACGGATCCAAGCTTAAATAAGTGTTAAATAATGTTAACAATAATACACGTTTACCAAATCCAAGCCAAAGCAAAAATAAATATACATTTTATGATTTTAAAGAAAATATTTTAGTGATTCTCTTTTTGTGCCGATCAGTGTATTAATGTTGATAATAATTATTGTGTTTGTACGTTAGGATTACCTATTTAAATAAATATTTGCAATTTCAATTCAGCTAGGAATTTGCCGTCCTATACTACATAACACTGTCCTAGGATGGACTGTTTCGGGTCCCATTCCATTTAAGCATTTGTACCCTATATAATTTACTTGAAAATCACACCTTACATGAGAATCTATATATTATATTTTTAGTATTGGTAGACCCAATTTTTATTTATTGATTCCCATACTTCTTTTAAAGATACTTAAATTATTACTACATGAGGTAAAAGGTATGCTTGAAGTCTTCTCATAGTTTATAGTAAGTATCTTTGTAGTCAAAAAAGTTAGAACATTTATAAAAATCTTGTATATTTGTTCCTATTATGTTGATAAAAATTGAAGTGTTATCAACCAAACTGTTATCTTCGCCTTTGAATGAAAGGTTTAAATACATATCAAATAACAATAGTCCCAGAACTGTTCTCTGAGGAACACCACATTTAATAACTTTCATATCACTGAAAATGGCGTTAATATTAAAAATTTCTTTTCTATTTTCTAAATAACTATTAAATAATTTGTACTGAACCCGCAATTTTCTAGAGTTTTTAATAGTTAACTAAATCAAATGCTTTTGTTAACAATAACTTTGGATACCCTGCTGTATATGCGCATATTATAATAAAATTTTGGTGCATATATTCCGCCCTCCAGTCATCATAGTTTCATTAAATCCAAGATGTAAATAATAGCTATAAAATATAATAATATTTACCTTGCACTTTACCAAAAACTTCAAACTCAACTGACACAATTGGATCCACGATATTCATGTTCTCTATGACGAGAGATCTATTTTCTATACCGATCGACATCAGAGGGAAATAGATTTCCAAACAATTTGAATTGATGTTTAATACTAACCCAAGTGCCGATCGAGAGGCATAATTAAAGTACTATTTTTAACTGCAAAAACAATAGGAGATCAACACGTTTGTCAGCTGTCCAATTTAATTAGTTGTTTTAATCGATTTGAGGTCTAATGGTTATAATTTGGTTATTAGCAGGGTAGGTTCAGCACAAATTGTTTAATATTTATTTTCTATTGAGTTAAATTTTTTAAAATTAAATCTCTTTTATTGGACTTCTACTTAGTGAGTAACACCTGTTTGAAAATTTTGCTGCGCGAAAAAAATATTGGCCATATTATGGTTAGCTATATAAAAGAAAACGATTTTAACCAAAATGTTTTCCCCAAAAAAAAACTATAAAACTTTCGTCTGAAACGGTTTTATATAACAGGCGGTGTTTAATTGTAACACTTTAATTTGAACACCCGGTATATATATATTTTTGTAAGTATATAATAAATTAATGTTTTAGTATTTTCTTGCCTTTTATTCTCATGCATTTATTAACTTATTAGGTACTTACCCTGAAAATATAAGTAGTCTTTCCTCCACTGTAATAGCTCTTCGATAATTTGTATCCTGTAACTGCATTTATGGTGTCATTAGATCAACAAGCTTTTTAAATGTTTCCTTTTCCATCCTGTAGAAGTTTTTTTGGAATTTTTGAGGATGTACTTGTAATTTGTAACTGCTGTGATACAATAAACGTGCTATGTACAGTTCATCAAATTTCTAGAGGTGTTCGACGCCCAGACAGAGAACGCGCTACGTGTGACTAAGATAGCTATTGTACAGTCGGCTAAACAAGTTATTTTAAATAGTTTTTAATATTTTTAGGTAATTAAATTTTAAAAGTGTGGAATAGTTTAGGGATTAAATTGGTCTGATTGGACTTTCTTAGAACGTTTTTAAAAGCAGCTAAAGATAGTATGTAGAATTGAAAATAATTATTATGCCATAAAAGGTGTTTTGGAATTCCTTCAACCTTTTGAAATTGAGTCAGAAAATATAAATTTTATAGGATAGCGGAAAATATCTATAATTTTTTTGTAGGCCTATGTAAATCGTGGAAATAGTTTATATTTTATTTCTACCTTATTAAGGAAAATGGTACCTATTATTAATAACGGTTGTTTCTGAAACATTACTAAAATTTTCGAAATTTTGTTTTTCTACAAAATAATAAACTATACTATTTAGAAAAAAATTTATTTCTCTTATAATTTTATAAAAAATAACAGGGGAATATTTACATTTCTTGATCTATTAAACAAAACGATAAATTATCTCGACGAATGACACCATGTTCTAGTACGGAAGCTAGCTTTACATTTTTGTTGGTGGTTTCATGGGTTTCATATCAATTTTTTGTAATTGTAGTTTACACGTACATATACCTCTTAACACTGGTTTGCTTTATTAAAAAAGTGTGTTGTTGTGATTTACGTCGAAATAAGTCAAAAACAACTTGAAACCCCATATAAAATCAAAAAGGAGAAACGGAAAAAAATTGAGCCTGTAAATGAACACAACTCAGAAACAAAAATAGCTATCTAATAATAACAAAATAAAATTTGATTCTTGTGCAGCTTCATCTATATCATTAACTGTTTTTGGTTTTTTAATGGTTTTTCTTGGTGATGAAAATTCCGATATCTCACGGTTATCGATTCTTTTTTTCTCTCCAGAAATGCGGACGACAGTGTTTTTAGATACTCCTGTGGCTACAGCAACACGATCATTTTCATTTTTAAATGGTATTGAAGGTGAATTAAAGTTTCCTTCTCTTCTCATAAACTCTATAACATTGGCTATTATTTCGCGAGATTGACTGTTAATCACGCGGCCTCTTAATTTGCTATTAAACTCCATACTTAGGTTCTATTAAACTGTAATGAGCAAAAAACACAAACGAAAATAAAAGAAATGTTTTAGCGAAATTTACATCTGACATTTACGTCTGAATGAAATAGTGAAATACTTGATGCGCAGAGTGTACTTTCATTGCGTAAATCCGTCGGGATGCCTGTCAGTAGTGCTTTCTCTGTCTAGCCGTCGAAAGCCTCTAGAAATTTGATGAACTGTATGTCAGCATTATCTCGTAAATACGGATGTATCCTCAGTTTTCTTCTCTTTTTTCTCTTCCTCCTCCTGTTCCTAGCAATTGACGCAATATTGTCTTCTTCCGTCGCATTGAACGACTTTGTTATGAAAGTAAATCGTGAAGACGTCAGTTGCGACGTGCTTCCTGGTTTCTGGCAGCAACCAGCAAGTCGCACGTTGCATGCTACTTTGGTATGAAAGTCTACTTTAATGTCAGTCACTTAGATAGTGTTGAATCCACATACTTTGATAATCAAAGTATGTGGTTGAATCAGATTCAGGTACTGACTACTTTTGAATTGTTTAAAAGCTTTGGCAATCGTTTGAGGTGCTAGTTTTATAATTAGAATTATAGATTTGGACGATATTTCAATATTTCGAATAAGAAAAATTCATTGTCAAAGTAGCTTGTACCTTTGAAATAGTATGCATAACTGAAGTTAGAAAAGAACAACAGTTTTTTAAGAAAATAGGTCTTAATTACTGAATTGAGGGGTGATTTCTTCTTTATCAAATCTCTGGAGTGACAAAGTAGATCTAAAGTATAGGATTTATAATATTTTCATGTTTTATAAAAACCCAGTATTGTTACAATTACACAGCACAGTTGTGTGGGTGGCCAGAATTTATATTGTGAATAAACCCGGCAATATTTTTTTCTATAGTCGTAAGATTCAATTAGAGTTCGAAATTAATAAAAACCATCAAATTAACTAGTACTTCCTCAGATTAATTTAATCTATTGCATAATTAAGGCAGGATATAAACGCTAATCTAATCATGTGGAGAGTCTAATTTTTATCGTTAATTTGTTCCGTCTCTCATGTTAAATAAAAATTATTTATTTCCGCGATGATTTGCAACGAGGTTTCTATATACCTACATATTAATTGAATTTATATTAATTTATACAAGCAAAATTTTAAAATATTTACTGAGCACATAAAACTGAATTGAATTGTTTAAAATTATAATAGATTATTATGATAAATACATTGAAAAATACTTTGAAAGTATCTGTAACCGATTACAAAAGACTCTTGACAGTCACTGGGTTCAAGAAAAATTAAACAAAATCATTTTATTATCTTATTTAATGTAAATAAGTACAAAATCAGGCAGTTTTTATTGTATTAAAATTAACTTACGAAATATATTTTATATATAATTATTTGATTTTTAAATTAAGGTCGCAATAATTGAAAACAATTAACTTTTATCTTTTATGTACCTAAAATTTTCTCAGTCTATTATATTGTGTTTATGGCAGATTTAATTTATGTAATATAAAATAAGGGTTTTACCAAAATAACTTCATAACAATAATAATAATAATGCATCTGTTCTGATTTTTTTCACACACTGACATTTGAACAAAGCAGTTGACTAATACTAGTTAGTTGTAAATAACTCTACAAACACCATTACTGTCTCTTTTACTTCCTGGTGTACAAAGTTTCGGTAAACTGAATAGTGACAGACGATCAGTACCTTTTAAACAGTGAACTACCAGATTAGTGGCATTTACGTCGAAAATACCACCGCCTTCTTTAATTGGACGACAAGGTCCATTAGGCCTGCCCATTTCATAACAGGTTCCTTTGTATCTGAAAACAGAAAGACAATTTAGAGGAACCCGCACTCAACAGTTCATGAAAAGTGAATTTGTAGCTTATAGGAAACTGTTGAGTCATAAAATTATTTAAAATTCGTAATAAATGGGAAAAATGTACTCATATAGAAAACAATACTTATATGTAACGTTATAATACGAAAATTTACTCGGGCGCCAGTTTTCGACGTGGAGCTAGGATCAGATGCAGGTACAGAATATTCCAGCGGTCAAAATGTTCTTGATTCAAATTACAAAAGGTAATAATAACAAACTTTAATTGTTGCTAATGTTCGGATGTTGTAAAAGTGTATAACTTGGTTTTTTATAAGCCAAACGGCTAAAATTAACAAATACATTATTTACAAGTTAATATTTAAATATTTTATAGCCCACTTGGTGAATCCGTGCACAAAACTGCGTAAATATATGACAATATTCAAATCGTCATTTACAAAAGGGCATAACTCATTTTTTGTCGATTTTGAGTTATATAGTGGACGGTGTGTCCCGTAGCATATATTATCTTTTCTCAAAACGGCATATCTCTACGATAAAAGGCAACAAAGTTATGGGGAAAAGTGTGTTTCGGCATATCTGAGTTGAGACGAATTATTATTTTTACAAAAGGGCTCAACTCAAGATAGGCCCTTTTGAGAAAACATCAACCAAATTTAATATCTGCGTCACATAAGGGCATATCTCAATTTAATACAAAAAACTAAATAAATAAAGTTTTAACTCCTCTACGACTTTTTTCTTCAAAATATTAGTTTTGAAAACATTGCAGAGTTTCATTTGTCACGGGATAATTTAAAAATGCTGCAGGTAGGTATAGGGGAACCACACATTCAAATTCATAAAGACGAGATTCGTTTGCGCGACAAAATAACATAACCTCACAGTTTGTGTGTTATTATCTCTAGTGAGCACATTGTGTGGTAACTCTTTGACGATTTAAGTGCTAATTATATTATATTTTTATTAAATATTCTTTGTGAAGATTTGTATTCAATGGAATCCTTGCAGTTACAAAGAGAGTGCATTGCAAGGTACATTAAAATGGAAGAAATAAAACAAAAAATTACACAAAAAGAGGTATCTCGAAGAAATAAAAGCAGTTATTACTTTCTTCCGTTAGACGGCGACGAACTACCAGTTTGTAAAACATTTTTTATTAATACTCTGGCAACGACAACATTATCGAAGAAAAGTACAACTGGAATTATAGAAAAAGAACAGAGAGGAGTAAGGTATAAGTTACAAGTCGATAGAGACCTTCAATTAATTAATGTAATTACCGAACACATAAATAAATTTGGAAGAGTTGAATCTCATTATTGCCGTCAAAATTCAACTCGTAAATGTTTACATGAAAATATTAGTCTACTAAAGATGTTTTCCATGTATCTAGCAGATGAATCTGGACCTCTAATAGCTCCTTTTATTCTGTGTACCGCAAAGTATTCAAATCTATGAACCTATCCTTTTACCGACCCAAAAAGGATCAATGCAGCTTTTGTGTGTTATATCATAATGGCGATGAAGAAAAAAAAAGGAGTTATCACTAGAATATGAATCACACATCGTTAGAAAAAATAACGTTAGAAAAATGAAAGATGAAAGTAAACAAATGGCTCAGCAACCGAACTCAAAGTATGCTTATGCTGTTTTCGACTTGCAACAAGTTCTTTCACTTCCAATATCAAAGGAGAGTGCTGTATTCTACAAAAGAAGGTTGTCAGTTTACAACTTCACTGTATATGATATAGCATTTAGAGACTGTGATTGCTATTTGTGGCACGAGGCAATTAGCAAAAGAGGGTCATCTGAGGTTGCCACTTGCGTTTACACTTCTATAAAAAAATTTGAATCCCAGAACAAAAATGTTATTCACTTATATATTGCGATACAATTTTACCCACAATGATGCTTTATTGTATAAATAACAGCACTACATTAGATGAGATTCGTATCACGTTTTTTGAGCCCCACCTCGGGCAAAGTGAAGGGGATAGTGTACAGTGCCATAGGATATGCCGTTAAAGGAGCGGGAGATATTTTTATACCCTCACAATTAACAAGTATAATAAGACTGGCTAGACGCAAACACCCTTACAATGTAGAAGAGATGAATCCTGAAAAGTTTCTGGCCTTCAAGGAACTGTCTAATAATCTACGAATCCTGACCATTCGAAAATGTGACAATTCCAGTGACACCGTCGACTGGACAAAGGTATCTGAGCTGCTAGTTACGAAACTAAAGCCAAATACAATTCAGTTCAAAACTAAACCTACCTGCGCATTATATACAGCAGCATTTCTCTTAAGAGAAATATAGTCTAATCACCCTCTTAAGAATCCAGTTCCTAAATTAAATACAGGCCGAATCAAGATACCGAACCTTGTGCTCTCTATGTCAAGGAGAGAAGAGTGTTATAAGGTCGGAGGACCACAGGCATTTTTACGCTCACCTACCCCACGAATAATTAGTTTTCCCTGGGACCATAGACTAAGTACTTACAATAATATAAAAAAATCTTTGTTTTTAAGTTTTTTTTTTGTAATAGCTTATGAGCTTCACATTTTTTAATAAAAATTATTTTGTCTAAAAAGAAATATTTCTTAAAGCCATTTATATTTCTCAATAATGTTACAAAAACAAAAATCAAAAATATCATGTTTGTTAACAAAAAATGCATTAAAATCAATTTGTATTGTGTTTTAATATTGCATGTCGTCGGACCTAACTCAAGGATTTTTTGGAAAATTCTCGTCTCAAAAGGGCATATCTCAAGAAAATCTGATTTTCTAGGTAACTGTTCACAATAACTCATAAATAGCATAAGGCAATGCAAATTACATTCTTTAGCTACACTCGGGTCGGTGGTCTAGCGGTCTAACGCGCTTATATTCATTTATAAGCAAGTTTATGTGTCAGAGACTGCTAAACTTCGAATCCCAGACCAGACCATGTGGATTTTTAATTAAATTGCATGGTTCGGTATAGGATTTGATGTGTGCCGTATTAATAGAAATTCAATTTCTGTTGATATGACATGCAGATTATAAAAATCGCCATACATTACCGTCTCGATGATGGTGGGTGAAGTTTTCCGGGTTTTCCTTACCTGTAAGTCAAATGGCACCATCAATCATCTTTAAGTCGGCCCGGAGCGCCACGGCAAATAATAATAATAGCCGTCTCTTTCCCCGGACAAGCTCAGCTTTTGGGGTTAAAATTCACTCGTAAGGGGGTGAATTAGGGAGAGTATTATTATTATTATATTATTATTATACTTGTTCAAAAAATCAAGTAAATTTCCAGTAAATTTCCATACTATGATTAATTAACTGAGACCACCTCATTTTTAAAATCTTAAAACCGCTCTCCTGAAAAGTTGCATAAATGAGCTATGCCCTTTTGTAAAATGGGCGACGAAAGGTACCAACATCTCAATACTTATGACTATTCGAATCATTTTGTAGAGCAGCAAAGTTAAATCTATACATTTTTTGATGCACTGATCCTAACTTTATTTAAATATTCAAAAAGAAGACGAATTCCTGGATTAGGATGCCTAATATTAATAATTACAGATATTGTATATAGTTTACTCATAAATAACGAATTGTAGTATATTTTATTTTTAAATGTTAACTTGAACAAAAAAAAACAAGTTCGTTGATAGCCGTGTTTTCAAATAATATCGCTTAAAATTTAGAAAAAAAGGTTCATTATAATATTACAAGGTCATTTTAATTGATATACTGATTTCATATAAATACCAAAGGTGTTTGGATAATAAAACTTTATTAAATAAGTATTTGGTATATATTTTCTATTGACTTACCTTGCAAAACCATCTTCGCAAGGATTTTTGACACATGAAGGTATTATGTCACCAGGCTGTATTATTAAATGTTCTCCATTTTTGCAAGGTCCTTGTCGGTATGCAGGATAGCAGGAGTCCTTTGGTGGATAGTAAATGTATGCTAAAATATTAATAACATATCTACCTTTTTCAGATAAAGATCTGATTTTTAAAAAATGCTTATTATATAATTAAAAAATGAGTTCTAAACAATAACCGTATCCTAAATGATCTGATAAAAAAAGAGGTTAAATGAAAATTGGATTTTTTAGTTAATAATAAAATATTAATAATTAGGTATAGAAAAAAGATATAATTTTTTCAGAATTTTAAAAGTAATTATCAAAATTATATTTCACAATGTAAATACTTACTAGGGCCACAATCACAAACCCAATCATGTTCTTGGTAACCGGGATACAGGAGTTGATTTTCAGGACATATATTTGGAGCATATAAAGGAACTCTTTCCTGAAAATGAAGATTAAAGAAAATAAAGATCTTAGAATAGAAAAACATTGGATAGGAATAATTACCCTTTGCAAATATTAAATTAAAATTAAGTGGTTAAATATAAAAAAACTAATTAATGAATAATAAAAAGAAACAATGTATTTAATGTCATTTGTTACACACAAAAAGCTAGGAATGTTTAAATATCTGAATGAATATTACCATTACCCACTAAAAACCCTTTCTTACTTGAGTATTATCACTATCCAACCTCTGAGTTGGTAATTCTGGAAACATAATTTGGCATAATGTTGATCCCAAAACAGCTGAAATAATTACTATTTTCACTAATACATCATTTCTAAAAACCTGAAAAATAATAATGATTTTACTATAAATTTTTATGTACAAATTTAATAGCAATATTTAGAATCGGTGATAAAATATTTCAGTAATTACTTCCTGGCTAAAATTAATAGAATAATGCGCAAATTATTTGCTATCCTTCGCACATACGAGGGTGAATCCCTATGCTGCACCCTTGATCCCCTTACAGTAAAACAGCAGCGGCATTATATTTTTTATTTTTCGACATAGAGTCAGTCCCTCTACACTAATGCACTTGATCTATCGGTGCTCTAACATCTCAACACCCTCCTGGAAAAAATTGTCCAACCTCTGCAAACCACCTCTCTACAGCTAGCATCAGTTTATCGGTACTGTAAAAATTTGTCCAACGTCAGTTTTCTTTTAATTTGGGAAACAGCCTGTAATCACTGTGGGCGAGATCTGGCGAATATAGTGGGTGCTCTCCACTTATTCAAAGCCTGCTACATAACTTTCAAGGCAATATAATTATAGAGAACAACATAATAATTAGAGAAGCCGATCATTTGCCTAATGTTACAGCGACAGAAGTGCAGAATTGTAGAAAAAGCGCAAACCGGCCGATTTCAGGTAAGAGTGCAAACCGGTGCAGAAGTATCGTTACAATTTAGAATCTTTATAAAGTATAAATTACACAGGTCACAAAATTGAGCCCTGGGGAACTCCGGAACTAACTTCTAATCTATTAAAAATGTATATTGTTTGATTGATGTTGGCAGAAAACATGTTAAATAGTGCAAGTTGTATTTAATCAAAAGCCTGTGATTTTTTTGATTATTTACTTTTTTATCATAAAAATGCATGAAAAGCATTGTAAAAACTCAAAAAACTAAGAACCTTTTTTGACTGCAGTCACTTTTGACTCTATTTAATAAACAGTTTTTACCCAGTAATATTTTTATTGGCAAATTTTTACAATAGGGAGCATTAGTAATTATTTATCAGTATTAGTAATTATTACACTATTTAACAGTTATTATGTCCTATTTATGTAACATCATAATTGTTATTTAATAGTTTGTTCGCACTTACCATATTTTATGTTAATTTCAACAAATAATCAGACAAAACCAACTTTATCTCAACCGCTAAACCGATTTCTTCCTACGAACTTGAAGATGCTCTCGATGCAAATGTTGAACTTGTTTTAAACGTAGTTATTAAAATTGAAATAATAAAATCGAAACACGTTCTTGACTCTGCAACTTTAAGCGAGTTATGTGTATTAATTGTAAATAATATATGGTGTGATACAGGGTTTTCCCGAAATGATTGTGTGAATGAATGAAATTTTGAGCATGTAAATATAGATATAAATCATTAATAGAAAGAGTACCGGTGCATATAATTGTTTTTATCTTTTTCATAGATGTTGTTAGTGAAGGGGTAAGAAAAACCTATAAGGATTAACAATGTAAAATTATTGCTAATTAAATGTTTGGATTTCCCGCCTCCTTTCAAGTGTCCCAAGGTAAACTTCATGGTTCACGGTTACTAAAAATGTATCAAAGTTCTATCAGGTAGGTAGATTATTGACAAAAAATTAAGGAACAGTGGCGGCTGGTACATACATAAGTGCTGTTGAGCTGTGGAACTGACAAAAAATGCCAAGTATCTCGTCTACATTTAACAGAAATTATTTTAGACATTCTAAAATATACGCAAAATAGATTTTTGTCAATCATAAATGAAGGATTCGGGAAAAAACATGATAAGCATCAATTTCCTAGTTTCATAGTCTAACTGATCCCTACAAAATGCATAAACTCTACAGGAAAATAAGCTGTTAATTCCTATGATCTATGCCTAGTAAAAGGAAAAGAACCTGAATGTTGCTATACTCGTAAATGTACGTCTTGTTTTGCCTGCCATTATTAGACACAGAACTGGAAGCACTCGCTAATGTTGATGTAGTATTTTTTTGCAACATAACGTCTAATGTCTGCAGTAGGTACTATTATCTTGAATCTTCGTTTCTCCGATGCATTTAAAGTAGCAATATCGGGGAGAATGCTTTTAAAAACTCTAAGTCTGGGATTTTAGGTTATGGCGAACTTTTTTGAGAAAGGTAATTGAAGATAGCATGCTCCATTTCATCCAGTGGAGTTTTTGGCGGAACCTTCCTTGTTGAGGATCTAACCTAACCGATGTACGTAAGAAATTAGTATCCAGTAAATCTGCTTCCGGATGATGATCAGTGGAGTGTTCTTTAGGACCGGTAGCTCTTCACTCATTGTCATCATCATCTATACTGTACATTTTTGGACAGTTATCTAGCAAAGTCTGTAAATCGATATTTCGTCGGCTGTGTATTGGTCAGTCGTTACCGGTCGTCAAGACACAACGATTTTCTTAAGTTTAGAACATATTTAAATAATAATAACAAACTTACCTGTAGAAAAATCCCAGCAACTTGGTTCCAAGCCTTATCTTGTTCACTTCTATTGCTGTACGCCTTTAAAGCATGATCATAAAGAAGCGGGTACTTCTCGACAGTCTGAACCAAGCCCACAAAAGGGTTGGCTTGTGGGGTTCCTTATTCAAGAAAATCTTAGTACATTTAAGTATTCCTCAAGGTTCACACATTTGATCAGTTCTTTTCATTAGTTTTGTAGCTTTAAAAGGTCTCTTGTGCGCTGACGATTTAAATTTATTTTCAGTAACTAATTCTAACTATAACTATTTTAGCAATCTCGTTACAATAATCATCTTAACCTCAAAATTGGAAAACGCAAAGTAGTGAGATTTTATCGTTACATTAAATCAATTGAACACAGTTAAGAAATAGCTATACTTTGTTTTTAAACTAGGAGGAGAAATTTGAGTTGAAGTTTACAATTCTGTAGACTTCTGATTGGAAATTTTTATATCATCAGCCACTAATAGTGACAATGTAATTGGAGGCAAATAAATTCCATACTAAAATAAGATTTATTGCAAACCTATGAAGACTAGAGATAGTCTTTATATGCAAACCTGAAGTTTTGACATTAGAGCCTTTGTTCTTATCTTAGAATATAAATGTTCTAAGAGAAATTCATAGTTAATTGCTTATTGATTGAAAAGTGTGTTGATGAACAACGGTAATTTGACAAACAAACAGACATTGGCACTTTAATATAGTAATTTGTAATTTTTGACATCTAGGCGGTTTCTTTCATTTAAATTTTCGACCGAATTCTATATCTCGGGAACCATAAAAGTAGGTACCATGATTTTGGTGTCTTTTTGCTTCTCTAAGTGTCCCAAAACGTAATATACGACTTCTCTGTTGTTGTATTTATCTTTGGGAAGGTAGAAAAAGAGGTCTTCACATCTCCAAAATTCATTATTGTTGTATTCATGCTCAATATCCTGTATTGGGTCAAAATAAATATGGCCATCCTAATATACACCATACCTACTTGAAACTCTGATTCCTAACTCGTTGTTGTTATGGATAACGCTTCGTATCGTTCCCGTAAATTTAGTTTTCTAGCTACCTCATGGAACAGTGAGTCTCGTACAAGATAATTGCCTTTTAAACTGTTCGGCTATCAGAGTAAGCACATTCAACTAGTAACCATTTTTGCCCCTCCTCTGATTTTCTCCCCCTCTCTTATTTTGCACACAAATATTAACTAAAACTTAGATCATTCATAATAAATGAATAATTTAAACAAAGATATGATCTTTTTTTGTGTTTTTATTTTATAGGATAGCTATAGGTATAAACCAAATAATGTATTTTTGTTTTGCTTTTTCTTCCTCTTATTTTTTGTTTTTGTATTATTAATTAGGTGTGTGATTAATTTGTATTGTATAAACAGGTATACTTTTGTATGTCAAACCCTTGCTGTAAAACAATCTGTTTTTAAAAGCAATAAATATATTATTATTAACTAAAATAAATTAAACAAAATAAATATATAAGCTTATTTTTATTAACAATAATTATATAAACATAATTTAAATAATATTGAATTGAACTACAATATGTACAGTCTCGTTCGAAGCATAGATATAATTAATTACTTAAAATTAATTGATTTTATAAATTAATACTATAAAAACTTCTTTCTCAGTTAAGTACTGTCCAAGAAAATGAGCTTCAATCTGGAAATGGGTTTCAAACAGTTTGAGAAAATATAAATTGTTGGATAAATTATTATTGCTCAGCTATCACATTTTTTCTTTCAAAAATTATAATCTTCACATCATAAAATGATAAACAACCAAATAATTATGAGACTCTCATAATATACGAGTATTAAATAGTATCACTGATGCCTACTTTAATACGTTTTTCTGTTATTAATGACAGATATAACGGTTTTTCATTTTTAAAATAATACTTCTTTAAAAGGTTTCAAAATACAGAAATACTAATCTTTGTTTTTTACAATAGATTTTTCAAAAAATATTTTTGCTACCTCAGGAGTCCCTCAAGGGTCCAATATGGGTACTCAATTTTCTTTTATTTTATCAATGGTTTCACTGAGAATTTTTATGATTAAATTCTCCAAAAAAACTTACACTGAGCCAATAATTACTTTAATAAAGCATAAGCATTTTTCAAATTTTTATCATCTCTTATTTCCATTGTTATTAAAGCATTTAGCATTGTTTTAATCTCAGAATTATTTGTTCTAAATCTTTAACATTCATTTACATTGTTTAGTATCGCAATTTTCTTCGACAGTATCACTGATCGTGCTAATTTTGACGACGTGGTTGCTAGCACTTTCTTTATGATTCACTTTTTTGATTGTATCGTTCAACGACATTGTTGCTAGGTTGAGTTTCTTTAGTTTTTTCTTGCGGAAGATGACTCTGAGATAGTAGCAAGGGAATACCACACATTTTCCAGCTGGTTCTTCTGCATCTATGTAGACGCCTCGAACTAATAGCGAGTTTGAACAGCGGCACAAGATGAGGATGATGAGACTGACCCAATGAGTTATCCAGCAACTCATTTCTAGATTATCTAAAAATATAAGAGAAGCGTTGTTATTGTTTCTATATAATAAGGTTGTTATACACTTTAAACAGTAGTATGAGTTACTTTTAAGAAAAAGAACTTTTAATATTGATCTAAATTTCAAAATTTTTGTACCAAAATCAAATTATACATATAAAACTTTAAAAAATGTTCGTCTAATGTCGCATTTTTTTGAAAATATAATTAAAATGTTCACTAAACAATAAAAAATTATCAAGTTGAAAGCCAAGGTATTTAGTAGATGTTACAATATCAATTTTCTCATTTTTTATTACGCCCAACGTGGACCCCGTCGTGTCTCCCGTGGACCCCTGGGGTCCACCTGGACCACTTTGGGAAATACTGCGTTAGATCATTAAATGACTTTTATTCAAAAAAATTGTTATGTAAGATATTGCCAATATTGTTTCCGAGTAGAAAATAGTAAGATCTATCAAAAAAAAAAATGGATTATTATCTAAAAAAATTATTACTCGTAATGAAGGCAGTACCCAAAAACAGGAAGGTGGGGGAAACTTAAATTCTTTTTGAAAAATAGCGGATGTAGTAAAAAAAAAATAAACTTGTCTGAACATTTTTTTAAAAAAAGCAACCAATTCCATTATAATGAACTTATTCCTTTCATTTGAACCATACTTTATATCTTCATTCTAGTTTATCTACTACAAACTATGGAAAATTTATCTTTAAATAATATGAGCATTTAAACAATTGGAAACATTTTTATAAATTTAAATAAATTCAATGTTTTTCAATATTAAAATAGTTCGACAAAATCCTGGGATATTTTTTGCATCAAGAAAGATGACAAAACAAAAATAATAACGAAGAATGCTTTAAAAAAGAATCGTTATGGGAAAAATCCGCCAACAGTCGAATGGGCTATTTTTTTATTTTTTTTTTAAGACCGTTTTAGACCCACCAGAAAATCTTAACCCATACCTGGCTACGCCGACCGGCATAGACTCCAACGGCCTGGACATGAATCAAATTGAAAAAAAAAAGTATTTTTTACAAATATTAGACAAGTACCGACATGCCGACGCACAATGATCATCAAATGAAATAAAAAGACAGATGTCTGTGATTACTACAAATGTTTTCACTTCACGATCCAAATTCACCTGCTGGCCAGACACTATGTAATTTTTCAGCCAGCTTTCATTAACCGAATTATTTCCTGACTTTGGCAATACCGCATTTATAGAAACTAGAAACGTCAATTATCATTGAAAAGAATTTACTGTTTATTTGTTTTTCTAACAAACTAAAAATGAAAAATAAGAAAATTGGATCGTTTATGAAAAAATTTGGTATGGTTTATTGGTCTAATATTGATATTTAGCCGTTTCTACAACAAGAAATCAGTAAAAATGGTTAATTTCACATTTGTTTTATGATTTAGACCCGACAACTAATTTTAAGGATTTTAAGGTAAAAAAATGTTTTCAGTGTCAGCGGACCCAAAATTGTTGTGTATAGTGTGTTTCAAAGTGTCTAGAAACTGTCTATAATATTTCAATAGTTATATTCGCCGTTCGAGTGTCGGCGTATAATAGCTCGTTATGTTTTCTATACGTAGTTTTTATATTTACCTGGTAAAAAATAAATATTTAATAAATTCCATATCCCTCTCCATACGTTCACGGTGCCGAATAAGGCGTACAAAACAAATGTATCTGCAATCAACAAACGTGTAGTTCCAGTCAGTCTTTCACACAAATATTTCATCAGCGGTTGAAGAAGGAACGCTGAAGCCACTACTAGATATCCTAGAACCTGAAAAAAATATATATATCATAAAGTTTTGGAGTCAAAAATAAAGAGTTCACTAATTACACAGGCCTGCGTTTAAATACTCTGTAAAATGTGAATTGAACTTTTCAACTGAAATTGGGTATTTCAGTGACGCTGATTTCAAATCTGCTTTTAGTTTTTTTCTATCACGTAAAGTTTTTAAACAAAATACTACAAGAATGTAAAAAGTAAAAATATATTTATAGATACTTAGGATAAAAAAGAAAATAATAAACCAAGGAAACAAACAATAAAACCGGGAAGTAGTTAAAAAATAACATACATTAATTCTTTATTTTCTTGAAAAATCTTTCTTTCTTTCCGGAAAAGCTTCTTTTTGTTGTTTTCCGTGCATATTCTGCGGTAGGACGGTCCCTTTTAAGCATCCAACAGTAGTTGGCAATCATTTTGATATCCCAGCGACCTTGATATCGCCGTTCATCTCTTTTATGTCCTGGTGAAAGCACTTCCTTTGCTCTTCACTGACATCGCCAAGATTATCCGGAAAATAGTCAAGATGAGCATGTAGAAAATGAATTTTTAGGCTCATGTTACAGCCTAACTTTCTAAATTTGTCCAACATGTTTTCAACAATACGTTCAAATTCAGGGTCTTTGTAGTTTTTCTAGAAACTTATTTATAACTTGTTTAAAAGCTGTCTATGCTTCTTTTTCGTCTTCCTGCATAACCGTCTCAATTTCATTAGTTTTCATCAACCTTCTTATTTGTGGCCCAACAAAGATGCCTTCTTTTAATTAAGCTTCAGAGAGACCCGGAAATGTTTCACACAAGTACTTAAAGCAACTACAATTTTTGTCTAGACAAATTGTTTCATCAGCCCCAATTTTATATATAGAGGGAGTAATAAAATTTTCTCGGGATCAACTAGGCTTTCCCGACTTACGTTTTTGGAGCCAGACGTTAAATTTTTTCTTGGTGGCCAGTTTTTTTTGGTCCAGTGGTCATCTCTTGCTCTACTGTCCCACTCACATAGAAAACATGGGTATTTCGTTTATCCGGATTGTTGACCTAAAAGCAACCCTAAAATTTTAAAGTCACCACATAGAATCCAGTTATGTTGTCTGTGGTTTATTCTTAAAAGCAGTACCTCAAGATTTTCGTAATTTTCTTTTAGCTGAGTAGAATGACCAATTCAATTTCAGAAAATTTATTGAATTTGTAGTTTATTCTTACAATGAAAATAGTCTAAAAATAGGCCATTTTCTACCACACGTTTTTAATTAAAAACAATTAAAAAAAAAATAGTACGATATATGGTATAATTACGGAAATAGTTACAATTAACTTTTGGTCTGCAGACGCCATTCTAATGCACAAGGATACTCTATCCTTAAGTGGATGTACTATATTTGGAAACCATAAAGATTTCATCATGAAGGATATAGAATCTTACCTCTCCCATTTTCGAAATATTTGTGCTCTTAATCATCGACGAAAAGTTGACAGTTTGGCAGTAATCAAAAAACCGCATATATTACAACTTTAAAAAAGCAAACTTTCTATCTTTATATAATGAGTTTTTGCATACTAATTGGAATTTTTTGAAAAATATTACTGATATTAATGTTAATGCTTACATTATTGTTAGAAAACTTTAGTTTCAGTTTCAGCACCCCAAAAAACATGTAGAATGGAAAGAATCCAAATTACCCCACAATTTGCTCAGGCAAAATAGGTATATAAAAATTAACCTATCTAAAACACGAAAAATCTCTACAGTTTGACCTTGTACAACAGTGATTTTAAATAGTCGTTCCTAATCAAATGATAACGCGATTATAGTTTTTAACCGCATTTTGCATAGGAATTTTTTAAATTGCTATACTCTCGGAACCTAAAACAATTTTAAGGTCAAACTATTCATTAAAGAATTACACGGAAATTTAAAATGACAAAATTGCGCTGCTTACAATTTAAGCTTAACAATGAGACATAACAAAAATATGAAATATGTCATAATTTGGACGAAAAGTAATAAAATCGGATTATCCAAATTATATATAAGTGGATATAAGTGACTCTAAACAATATAATAGATATACAGGGTGATAATATTATATATGGAATGCAATTAAAACAAGTACTATGCAGAGTAACCCAAAAATGTGTCCGATCAAATTATTTTAACGTATTTCTAGATTCTACTAAGCTAATTTGTTACTTTTTCTTTTAAAAATAGAAGCTTAGTAATTATTGATATCTATTTTACTAATTATCGAGCTAGAAGTAATTAAGATGAAGTAAACTTACCAAACTACTCCAAGACGAAAAAATTTCATCATTTGGAAATAGAAATATATCTATAAGTTGCCATACTCCTCTCCAAACGAACACAACCAATGTTCCCACTACGAGTATAGAAAAAAGGCAGTCTAATACATATAAAGATGTTCTCTCTCCCATCTGTAAAAAAATATAACATTTTATGACCAAATAAACAAATCAATCAAGTATTTAATAGTACGACATTATTCAAAATCAATCACATTTGTATATTGAGTATTTACTATCTAGAAATCGGGATATCTGAAAAATGTAGCTGAAATAATTTGAAAATTCAAAAACAAATTTTAACAATCTTCATACAAGTTATTAAGACCATCACCACCCCAAAGGTGAAAACAAGTACTTGCACATTAAAAAAAAAAAACCTGTCGTCAGTGGGGCTCGAACCCAGACATATTTATTCGAACAAAATTATATGACAACCGGTTCCGACCTTAAACCATCATCCGGTCTATAAGTGAGAAGAGAACAGGTATTAATAAACGTGTAGACCTAATAATGGGCTAAGGCTGAAACCAGTTGTCACTTTAACATAGGAAATGTTCATAAATTATATGAAACCAAGTTTTTGTACAAGGAAAATAGACATTACCTTGCCCCGTAAATGAATGGAGCAGTTGCTGTAACTACCGACCCCACTTCTTAAATTAATTTCCTTAAACATGATGATTTTTGACGTTTTAAATACCCATAATTGACAGTTGGTCGTTTCTATGAATGACATTTGACAGCTTACAATTTGGCGTTCAAAAACAACTGTAAAGTGATAAACCAGGGAATTTTCTGAAACGGATAAATCTGCTGTTGTTCTTGTCAGAAAATTGGTGGAAAACCACTTTACTTTAAAAATTTTTGGTAACATGTTTGTGTTATAGGGAAAATATCCATACCAGATGTGAGGAACATTGGGTAGTTCACGGGGATTTTTAGTTTCTTCGGAAAATCCGTCGGATAGCCGGAAAATGCTATGAAATTTTCCGAAACCGATAAATCCCTGCCGAATAAAAGCTGGTCCCGCCGGAAAATTGGTGGAAAATATTTTTTCACGAAGGAAGAATTATGTCGGTAGATATCGGGAAAATTTCCGTGCCAGACGTCAAGTTTGCTAGAAAGTGGGTAATTTCGAGAGTCGTTGTTCTCCATAAAATCATCTAAGTCGTATATTATAATAGCAGTGACCAAACTAAAACCATTGATAATTAATTCTATTTTCGTGATAGAATAAAAAAAATCGCAACAAAAATATTAAAAGTTCTACACCTTCTAAAATCCTTATGATAAATATAGAATCATTAGAATTTTGGAATTTTTAGTATCCAGTCCAATTTTTACAGCTGGAATTTTTATTGATTCATGTAGAACATCTTTCCAAAATTGATTTTGAGCTATAAACAATTTGATTTTTTATGAAAGAAAATGTTATGAACGTTACGAATGTTGTGTTGCATTACGAATGAACGTTTATATCATAATACTAATAAAAGGAAGAATATGGATACTATACTAGGGCTATTTAAGATAACTTATAGGGGTTACACCAAAATTAAAAGGAGATATTAGTAATTAAAATAAAAAACAACATAGAACTAAGATGCTCGCGTAACTTTCCCAAACTCTGATGATAATAATTTGAAATTTTGCTATTAAAAATATGGTTATACATAAAATAATACACAATATGTCATAAATACAGTTAATAGGAAAAAATTTAATCATAGTGACCACAAATTATATCATAATAATACCTATATGATGTAATAATATTCCTGACAATGTAACATTTCATTATTTTCGGCCGCACGTGCATGGTATTAACTTGATTTGGCATGTTTATTAATATCATCCGCCTCCATTCATCAAAATTTAACCATTTATTTTAAACAACATTGTTTGGTGTAATAAGATTTTAAAAATTACATCATCATCTCGACATTTTTTTTTATTCCTTTGTTCTATTAATTTTTTTAATTTACCTAATAATAAAAACCGTATCTAACGTAGATTTTTGCAGAATGAATCCTGTTTTTAGGATATTTATATTCGATTCTAACCTTATTTTCCTTTCAGTTATACTTTTAAACCTTCATTGAATGAAGAACTGTATTCTCCTATACCCAGATAGCACAGGACGTCCCATGGACGTCCTGATTTGGTCCCTTGTTGGTCCGGTTGGTCCCGGACCTAAATAGGACGTCCACTGGACTTCCGATTACAGTGAACACTAGGGCGTCCTTAGAAGGACGTCCTCTGGACGTCCTATTTTGGTCCCGTTTCGACAAAGCGTTTAGTTTTCCCAGGGACGTCCCTCGGACGTCCTTTATGTCCCTGAAGGACGTCTTTTAGACGCCCATAAGACGTCCGTGTGCTATGTGGGTAGTTAGTACATTGCTGTACTGTTTTTTTATTCACTTGAAAATAGTAGTGATTGTATCTTATGTTATTCCTACTAGTATCCATGCTTTTATCACTTTTCAACTTATCTATACAATTTTTCACATCAATTTCTACTCTTACACTTTATGGACTAACCTATGTTTGCGTTAACTGATACTGTTTGTGACGAAAGTCCGACAATACACGTCACTAATTTAGGTCAGCAGCAAGAGCCTTTTGTCAAGCCTCTGGCTGATGAACTTGGCATATGGCTTACTAATTGACCAACAGTCAACTTTCTTTTTCTACAATCAATTTCCATTAGTACAAAGAAACCCAAAATTAACCAAATAACGTCCCAGATATTGTCCTTGTTAATAGTTGGTAACAATTTTGCAAAGCGTTTTAAAATTTCTGACATTTGAAGCAATTTGGAGTAACATTTTCCTACTTTACAACTTTTACTTACAACTAGAAGAAATAAATAAGTCTAGTGAATTCTTGTTGAAGATAAATGATGAAAAATGGAAAATATTTTAAGTGAATTATAAAGAACATTTTTTTTAAGTTTAATTTACATTATTTTTTAAATACATATTTAGTGACAATGATTTTATTGTTAAAAAAACTGGATATACTTTTTATAAAAACAAAACACAGAAACAATCATATCTAAAAACAAGATTGTTTAAAAGATTTCTTATACTGACTTAATAATACACAACATATGGGTAATATTTTCACATGAAAAATTCATTCTAATTCTAATATTCTAAACTTCTTTACTAATCTATTTCAATCTAGCGCAGTTGTAATGTCCTTTCGAAGAATCTCCATACCCGTTAATTTGTTCAAAATAATATATTTTCTTATAAATAAAAGGCACACAAAATATCAATAAATAAAAAAAAAATCTTACTATTTATACCCTTAACATATCAACCATACAAAATGAGCATGTTAGCGTTAGTATTTTAGTATGCTTTCAACATATATGTCCATATTTGTATAGTATTTGATAAATATAATCATGAATAGTGTACCAATAATTAAACAATTTCTTTTGAGCATAAATCAAATGCCACTTTTTATCATGTTCTTTTAAATAAGTAAAAGTATGATGAGGTTCTAAAATCATAATTTTAATTTGTATTTATTTATCCAATTTATGGAATAAAAAATCGTGATACCATTTTGTGTATGGCATTTTTATTTTTTTTAACTTTCTTTTAAAATAGATTAGATATCATAAATAGCAAACTATGACTGTAAACATACCGTAATTTTTTAATTTAATCAATATAAATGCAAGATAGTCACGAAATAAATATTCCATACAAAAATATTTTTTTTTTTGTAATCGTTTATAAAATGAAATAACATGCTTATAATGTTTTAAATATGTTGCATACTTACCTTAAAAATAAAAAACAAAGAGGAAGATTCACTTTCATTAAATTTGTTTTCTCTTAGAGGATTTAAAAATAAATTTTATTATTCGTAGAGGTAATATTGAGATATGTTTGGGAATTTCCTAGAAATTAATAATTATTATTGTTAATTAATAAATTGTCCAATAATTTCGCGAATTTTCTATTAATTTTAAAGAAATTTAAGGAAGTGACGGAACATTGTCAAAAATAACGGAAATTTCTAAGGAAATTGTTCGAATTTCCAATTAATTTAAAAGAAACTTAAACAATTGCCGGGAATTACGGAAATGCGTGAATTTCAGATGAATTTAAGAAATTACGGGAATTTCCGGATGATTAGGCGAATTTCCCATTAATTTTAAAGAAATTTAAGAAAATAACAGATAATTAGCGGAAAAAACGGGAATTTCTACGGGAATTGCGTGAATTTTCAATTAATTTAAAATAAATTTAAGTAATTGCCAAAGAATTACGGATATGCGTGAATTGCAGGTAAATTTTAAATAAATTTAAGAAGTTAACAAAGAATTTAAGAAAATGACAGTTGCAGAAAATAACGGAAAATGTGCGACGGGGAATTACAGAAATACGTGAATTGCTGATGAATTTAAAAATATGACAAGGAATTACGGGAATTTCTAAAGAATTTTTGAAAGATTTGGTGAATTTCCTATTCATTTTAAAGAAATTTAAGAAAATAATAGATAATTGCCGGAAATAACGGGAATTTATACGGGAATTGCGCGAATTTTCGATAAGTTTAAAATAAATTTAAGAAATTGCCGGGGAATTATGGAAATTTCAAGGGAAAAATCGGGTTACTGCTCGAATTTCCGATAAATTTAAAAGAAATTTAAAAAATTACCGAGGATTTATGGAAATGTGCAAGAAATTGCTGGATAAATGTGTAAATTGTTGATCAATTTTAAATAAATTGAAGTAATTTACAGATAATTATGGAAATGTCTAAATAATTGCTGGATAATTGCGCGAATTTCCGATAAATTCATATGAAATTTAAGTAATTGACAAGGAATTTTCTTAAATAATGGAAATTTCTAATAAATTTGCGGACAATTGCGCAAATTTCTGATGAATTTTAAAGGAATTTAAGCAATTGTTGGTTGTCAAATGTCATTCATCGAACGCATCAACTGTTATTTGTGGAAAATGTCAAAAAATATACATTTAAAAAAAATTAACACTTATCCTTGTCTATGAACGATAAATTGTTAACTAATAACTGTCAGTTGCCATTCATCAACTGTCAAATATTTGTAAAATGTTCGTCTTTTCCGACGAATTTCCAGAAAAAAACTATAAATACCCAAACGAAAATTGTTTGTGAGGATAATTATAAAAAAAATCATTTATAAAGAGTGCAAACAATAGGGGACCAAGATTAGATCCTTGTGGAACACCCGAATTAACTGGAATATTATTTTACATATTCCTATTAGGTTATACGATAAATGATCAATAATTATCTAAATAATTTGATAATTTGATAATAGTATCCAACTGTTTTTTTTGTTTCTAAGCAGGCTTTATTGGTAATTATGAAAAATTTAGTATCAGTGATTTATTTATTACAGAATGATGTTGTGGTAAGGATAAAAATATTTTTAAGAAAAATAATGAATAATAATAATAAATAATAATGGGAAATAATGGGAAATAATGGGAAATAATGGAAAATAATGGGAAATAATGGAAAACAATGGAAAACAATAAAAGAAATGGAAAATAACGAAAAATAATGGAAAATAAGGATAACATTTTGTATTTAAATTGCTGTAACGAAATTTGTTTTCTTTTTTATTTCTATTACGTCAATAGAAGTACAAAAATTTAATTAATAATAATATTGATTTGATTGCTGCTTAATTAATACACGATATAGATAATTTATGGAGAAAAATAATCCACTTTCTAAAAACTAACAAACTTTGACAAAAATGCAATTAAGTAGATTTAATAATTTTCTTGAAAACTAAACTAAACTAAAAATTCAAGAGGTTAAAAGTTGTATTTTAAATTGCTTAATCAGAAAAATTAACAAAAATTTAGAAAAGGTCAGTGTCATACTATTTTTTTTTTTTTTTTTTGGTCAAAGATATGTATTATTCTGCCGCTCGTAACGCCACTGGTCTTGATAAATTTAATCAAGTTAGGAGCTAAATTGGCCCTTTAATACTGCAAATAATACTGCCAAATAACAACAAAATTGGATAAAATATATTTAAAATAATTACGATTTTTAGAAAGTTTTTGTATCTTGAAACCGAACCATTTGCGGATCTATGATTATATGAAGTTTTTGCCTGTTAAATTTATTTTACATATTTAATTAACACCCTGTATTATATTTTTCAGCATAATATGTAAACAATCTATTCAAATAATTTACAGGAGTACACATAATAAAAACTGTTTTAAAATTGACCCTGATCTATATAATTTTCGTAATTTACCGACGTTTCTTTTTTTTTAATATAAAATTATTTTAAATTTTCAATTGTGCTCTTTTTTTTAATCTATATGTTTATTTATATTCTAAATTTCTTTAGTAAACCATCAGATAAATTTATTTTGATTTTATAATGTTGTTAATAAGCACAACGTTGGTTGGACTTTATTTTGAAAACCTAATTTTATCAGTAAAAAATATTTTACTCACCCGAGTTCTAAACATAGTCATAACTTTAAAATACCCCATAAAATGATCATTTACAATGATTAAAGGGGGTGCAACTACATTTCTTAAAGCCTTCATAAAAACTAAAGCCACTATCCCAATCATAGTAGTACTCATTAAAGAAAACGCATCACCAAAACGTATATCCAATAGCCCAAAAGGTCCTCTCCAACCATTAACACAAGTAAAAGCAAAAAACACTGTATATAATCTAGAAGTCACATAATACAAAAGTCTGTGCTTGTCCGGGTGAAAATTATCCTCAAAACATTGTTGAAATATAGTAAAAAACGCATGTCCCAATAAACCAATTCCAGAAGATATAAGTCCACTAGTAAGGGGTGAAAAATCTTGCGTGTAGATATCCATAAGTCCCCAAGCACCTCTCCAATAAGTTACCACGCAAGGACACACCACCAAAGAAGAAAACACAAAATCAAAAACCGTTAAAAGATTGTAATAACCCGAACTGTAACCCTGCATGTTATCAGGCAGTACTGTTATACTACCCCTCATTTTTTAAGATTATTTTCTCGGTACACATAGGCTGTGATGGTTTTTTGCGAACAACAAACAGATTTGGCCTGATGGTCATCCCAGGTCTAATTCGTGTGGGAGGGGAATCACGTGATAATAGAAGAAGTATTCACAATATTAACTTTATTAATGTCATTAGCTTTGAATAGTAGGGAAGTTGTAAAGAATTAAAATAATTATACTACAATTAGGAAGCTTTTAAATATAACGTAATAAAAACTTAACAATTTTTTTAATAGATTCCGTTACTTGAAATTGTTTTTAATAGTATTAAGGGTCGATTGTAAATTCATTTATTTATATTTTGCACAGCGTATTAAAATTGCCTGATTTTCCACTAAATTATTATAAAATAAATAATGGGAAAATATAACTAAAAACTTTAATATTAGTTTCTTTAAATGCAACATACTTACATGATAAATTTTCCTAATTTACCAAAATGGTATACAAATATAACCTTTTCAAGAATCGAAATTCATTTATTCTCTTGTCATTCGATACAACCAGATCTTTTCTAGAGTATTACCTTTAGATCAAGACGAGACACAAGGCTGTCAGAAAAAGCATATTTTTTTTTAATTTCTTTTCAAACGTACCATTATAAAAAAAAATAATACCATAGAAATTATAAATAAAATCCAGATCCGGCTTAACAAAATTTGCCAATTTCTTTTCAAAGACATATTCAAAATTTTGTTACACATAATTTTGCATTTCAAATAAGATGTTTCAGAAAATCAGAAAAAGTTGACTTATATTAGGGTCTCTCCAAATTTTTGCATTTTATTTTATAGGTCCTATTTTTGTAACTAATTTTTTTTTTTGATAACTTTATATCTTTAAAAATAATTCCATTATGGCAAAATACGAAAAATATTTTTATTTTTAAGAATAAATGTTTATGCTCTCTTTTCATGCCTCTCATTCTACCACCTGGTCTTCTATTTAATAATGAAGTACACACAGGGTGTTCCATCTTAGAGGAGTGACTCGTCGGATGATTTTCTTTGGGGGACATCTTTTGACGTATATTTGAGGCTTAAACGAACAACTCCCTATGAGGGGGCGCTTCAACCCCTCAAAATTGAATAGGGACGAGGGATAAGAAATATAAGGGGTGGCTCGTCTGAGATGGAACACCCTGTATAGTATAGTTTATACAATTAAAAATATATGTAAAAAAAGTCAATAGACAATTGGCCCAAATTGGTTCAGGTGCGGATATTATCCACCCCTGGTCCAATGCCAACATGATATAAAAAAATTATAGGAAAAGTTTAATGAGAAGGGAAGGAAAAGGAGAGGAAACAGAAAGGGATAAAGAACAGGAGAAAGAGAAATGAGAGAATAAAAAAGAAAAGAAAAGAAAAAATAGTTGAAATAAACAGGTTATTGATGTGGACTGTGACATTATAGGTAAAAGAATTTTCCAGACACGAAAATGTTTAAAGATGGACCATATACAATATCACAATGATTAAAATTTAATAATACTAGTGAATAACATAACATTTTTTTACATCTGGTGATAGAAAATATCGTTGCGCATATTGGTTTCAAACTTGCATAAGACAATTTTAATTTTGAGGTAATATGTTGTTCAAACTTCAATTTTGAATCTACAGTAAGAACTAAGTTTTTACATTGCATAACAATTGGGATAAACGCGTAATGTCGAGGAGTTTACGGAATCCCTAATTGACTCATTACAAAAAATCATTGCTTTGGATTTTTTAGGATTAATTTTTAATGAATTATTTTTAGATACATTAAAGATTTAATTTAGATCAGAATTATTATCCTGTAAATATTTAAATAGTACTTAAAAGAATAGTATAATGGAAATATGTTCACATATAACAGGCGGAGGAATCGTCTTTGACTCTATCGGTTTACCAATAGGGTCGCATGCTGTACTGCGTACAGTTTGTTTGTATTATATGTATATATATTGTTGTCAAAAATGTTTTAAAAATTGAATAAATGTTTTGAAATGAAAATGAGGTGTCATCAGCGTATAAATGATAATTACAGTATTTAAGTATACTTGGAAATTGTGAGTTATAGAAAGTAAATAATACAGGGCCTAAAATACTACTTTGAGGTACACTAGATGTAATCTCCAACGGTGTGGAAGACATATCTATTTGAACAATTTGTTTTCGCTGATAAAGATATGATTTTAATAGAGACACAGATGTATTATTAAATCTAAAAAAATTTCAACATGGCAAGAAAATTTTATGCTTTTGGCCAACGCGTCGTTCGGCCATCTGCAATCGCGTGCGGAAAAGTATCACTTTCTGCACTTGTTAGGTAAACTATTATTTTGTTTTATTTTTAAACATTTTTAATTTTTGTTCATGATTGATGACTATATTGACATTTTCAGTAGTGGCTATAATATTATTAGTTGGTAGAACTGAAGTTGGTATAGAGAATTTTGGTCCTAGACTTGGGAAATATTTTATTTTTTCAGGTAGAATTATTTGTATTGGAAAAATTGTATTTTTCCAAATATATGTAGTGCTTAAATTATTAAAAAATTAAAATAGCTCACTCCTCATATTTAATATCAATTCAAAATAATATTAAAAATGATCCAAAACAATTCTGGTCATACATAAATTCTATTTCATACCTACTACTGTTGAATATAATATTGACTATATAGAAGATCCACAGGCAATTGTTCAAGCTTTTGCAGATCACTTTTCAAGTCAACTCAAATAAATTACTTCATACACGAATCTACCATTAATTTACCTTTGCTTCACTTTAATTCTGTATCTCAAGATGAAGTTATTAGAGCCCTAAAAAGCTTAAGCCCAATATGTCAATGGGTACTGACCTTATTCCTTCGTTTCTTGTCAGAGACTGTGCACTAATTTTGGCCACTTAACATATTTTTGATTGAATTTTGAAAACATGTATTTTCCCTACTGCCTGGAAAATTTCTAAAATTACTCCTGTACATAAAAAAAGGTAGCAAAAATTATGTTTGTAATTATTGACCCATAAGCATTCTTTGCAATTTTGCTAAGGTATTCGAAATAATTACTCACGATCGTATTTCCAATCATGTTTCCCGTCTTATATCTTGTGAGCAACATGGATTCATGAAAAATAGATCTACAGTTACAAACCTTGTATGTTCGGCGCAATTCATTTCGGAAGTCTTGGATAGAAGAAGTCAAGTTGATGTAAAATACACAGATTTCTCCAAGGCCTTCGACAAAATTGATCATTCTATCTTGCTCCACAAGTTAAGTTCCATTGGTTTATGTGATCAAATCATTCAATTGATTGGTTCGTATTTGTTGGGTAGGCATTAAAGTGTTCAATGTCGTGGTTACAAATCAAAAAATTTCGAACAAACATTAGGAGTTTCTCAGGGATCAATTTTAGGTCCTCTTTTATTTATAATTTTTATAAATGATATAGTCGCTAATATCGAGCATATTAAAGTTTTAATGTATGCCGACGACCTAAAATTATTGCTTGAAATCAATTCTGTTAACCATTGTTTGCGACTTCAAAAGTGTTTGTCCGACATTGCGAAGTGGTGTCTCGATAATTCACTCCCTCTAAATCCTGAGAAATGTTTCGTAATGTCCTTTACTAAAAAAGTAACACCTATAATTTTTGATTATAAACTACAGAACATTGTTCTAAATCGACCCGAATGTATAAGAGATCTCGGAGTTTATTTTGATCCTGTACTAACTTTTGTTAAACACATTGAAACGATTCTATCTGCTGCTAACAGGAGCTTAAGGTTTGTTATTCGAAGCTGTAAAGAATTCCGAGACATATTCACCTTAAAAATCCTATATATTAGCTTTGTACGGTCAAAACTTGAATACTGTTCTGTTGTTTGAAATCCCATGCATAACATTTATACTGACTTACTCGAAATAGTTCAAAGAAAATTCATGAAATCGACTTCCTACATTTTAGCTGGTATATACCCTACAAGGGAATATCCCCACGATTTACTAATATCTAGATTCAATCTTTTAGAGCTCGTGATACGCAGAAATTTCCAACAGGTAATCCTACTTTATAGTCTTTTAAATGGCTCAGTCGACAGTATTGATTTGTTAAATTATGTTAAAAGTTTACTTGAGTTTCTACATGCCAGCTTCTAGAACTAATGTTTTGAACTCATCTCCAATGTACCAATCTATTTAAAAATATGAAATTTAAGACAGCTTGCACATTTTTGCATGTAAAAAATATATGATTAAAAAAGTTTTTCTTTAACAATGTAAAAAAATGATGTAAAGCATGTAATGCAATGTAGACAAGCATTTTTTTTATCCTGTGTTCGGTCAGCTTTTTCTGGATGTTTACATTGTATTGTATAGCTTTTTTATAATTTTGTATTTGTATTTTTATTCTAATGTTTTGTCTTTTCCACCCAGTAAATGGTGATTACTGTTGGGTAGTGTAACAAATAAATAAATAAATTATTTGACCGGAAAAACGAAGGAACTTTTTATTTAATTGAAACGTATAATAATTATGTAAATAAAATTTATGTTTTGTTATTTAATATTAAAAAAAATCAAAATTTAAAAAGTTTTCATATGTAATCATATAACTCACTTACCGTTGTTTTAAACATAGTCATAATTTCGAAATATCCCTTTACGTCATCATTAACAATCATGAAAGGTGGAGAAGTCACATTCCGTATCCCTTTCATAGAAATTAATGCCACAATCGAGACAGCAATTGTAACAACCAAAGACACCAAATCTTTTTTAAAACAAATATCCAAAATACTCCAAATTCCTCTCCAAACATTAACACAAGTGAACGCGAAACAAGCCGTATATATCCTCGAAGTCAAGTAAAATAAAATCTTATGTTTTTTAGGATGAAAATTGTGTTCTAATAACTTTTGCCCCATGGCAAAAATCACGTGCCCTACCAAACCGATACAAGCAGATAATAACCCGCTAGTAAGGGGTGGTAAAGTTTGCAGGTAAACGTCCATAAGACCTCTAACACTTCTCCAATAAGCCACTACACAAGGACACACTACTAAAGAAGAAAATATAACATCTAAAATTGTTAATAAAGAATTCCACAAATTATTTTCCTGCAAATTAACAGGTGGAGCTGTCATATTAGCTAATTGAGACAATTAATATGATGTGTTAATTTTTAAAGCAGGTGTTACAGACTGATCGTTATTGTTATTAGAGGATCACGACTTATTCATAATACGAATTGCTATTGATAACATCGTTATTAACTTTTAATTGTTGGGTAAAAGAGTGAAAAATTAAACAATAGAACTATTTTTAAAGTATGCAATAAAATAATAAGTATTCGTATTACTTTAGGTTGGTTTTGTGGCGAAAATTAAATTAATGTCGTTTAATAAGTTATTTGGAATTTTAAAAAACAATATAAACATTAAAAAGTATTAACTGAAAATGGTTATTGTAATTTTTAAAACGAGAGTTTGAATGCTATATTTCAAGTGAAAACGGTAGAAGTTGAAAAGCAAAGATTGTTTATAGTGTTGGTGGTCACTTTCATGACCCGTGTGACCGAGAAAATGACCGCTCATCTTTGAATGTGACCGATATATCCTCACCAGTTTACGCACATATTATTCTAACCTAGAAATTTGTAAACAAGGATTGTTCTGACTAAAAAAAATAACATCGAAATATAATCAAGGATGAAATAAAATTAAGACCAGTTTGATTAGTTTGAATTACTTTAAAATGTACCAAAATAAAGAAAGGAAGACCATTTTTATTCATGAATGAAAATGACCGCATAATGACTATAAGTAACCGGTAACTTTGTGTGGTTATAACTGACAGGTCAAACTTATCTTTATATATTTGTAGTACAACATACCAACTAGTATAATTAAATCTTATTTATGACACCTAATAAATAATATCTATAACCCTGTCGGTAAGACATCCAATTTTCTTGTACGTGTCTGGGAACCCAACCCAAAACCACCGTAAAACATAAATTTTGTCAGAAAACAGTTAAGGCACTTAAGGCGTTCCCACCGGAGTTACGACGTCACAAAAAGTCATTAAATCTGGTATTCGCTCAGTGCGAAGTCATGGTAGGGGAATCAAAAGCGATACTAGCGCTAGCTGCAGATAATTCATACATTACATATTTTGTAATGTTGGCAAATCAAATACACGTATTCATTTTACTTTTCTATGATTTAATGGTATTTTTTTAGTTTGTCAGTATAAGTTAATTCTTCAAAGACTACTTATTAGACTTAGGCAACTTCTTATACATTTTCCCGTAAATACTGTTGCCTGCCTATATTTTATTATTGATTTTTATTGATTATACTTTTTTTTTTAATATAAACGATAAAAATATATAATGTTTTACTTGTTATACAAATCCATATAGTTTAATTAAAACTAACATATATACCTACTTTTAAATTACGAATTCTATTAAAAATTGTATTTGTCAGTATAAGCAGAAATAGTCCATTAGTATCTAAATGAATTGTCGCTGCTGTCACGTATGGAGCGAATAAAAACTCGATCCTGAAGGAGTCGTTATTCATTATAAATTCATTAAGAAATAAAATTCAGTATAGTTGATTTCAAACTCCAGCCATTCATTACTCTTCAAATCCAGTATATTTCGAGTTCAGTATTCAGTACCTTTCCTAAACCGACACACCTTCGTCACGACGTTGTCACGTCTCGATGCTCAACGTTCCGACGTCATATTTTATCCGACGCTCTACGTCCCGATGCCTTATATTCTATTCGACGATCTACCTTTCTACGTCACGATGCTTTCTCTTATATGACGCTCTGTGTCTCGACGCCCTCTCTAAGCCCCGCCGCTCAACAATCCGACGCTCAACGTCCTGATGCTCTACGTCTCGATGCCCCTTCAATATTTCCAAATCAGCAACACGTCCACGTATCAACAACAATATAAAAATGTCAGAAATAGATGTTGAGTTAATAACTTAGACAAAGAAATTAAATTTGTATTATAGTGATTTCCTAAGTGGTTCTGATTGTAGTAGGTGATTTCAATTTTCCAGACATCAAATGGCCAATTACTTCTATACCTGACATGCAAAATGTTACCAATCAGTTCATTGAATTTATCCACAATTCTAGTTTTGTTCAACTAATAACCCAACCACGAAATTTAGAATAAATCAGGAACCTTCTACCCTCGGTCTGCAGGGTTAGACTATCTTAGATAATTATCTCTCAATATTCGCACCGTAGGTAGATCTGAACCTAAGGGGTGGTTTGCTGGTATTGATCCGGCCCTATTCTAGTAAGACTATACTACATAAACCACCTCTAGATGAAACATAAATGATATCCGTTTGTTATTGCAACGACTGTATTTCAGTAAGCGCACCTATATAAAAAAGAAATGACGAAACAAAGAATTCTGAGGACATCTGCTGTATATTCTTCAGAATTCTTCAACAGTACCTATATATTTAATGGCAAGTGGTCTGTGGCCTGTTTATTTGGGTCTCGATGAGAAATATAATTTCTTATTCCCCAATTTAGGTAATAGTATCGCTATTTTATTTGAGCATAAAATAAATAAGTTAAATATAATTTGAGTTTTATTTGATTCACAAATTTATACCATCTAATCCTAGTTTATTTTAATTAACATTATCACAAACTGGGTATATAAATTACCAAATAAGTAGAGGATTATTACTACTAGACAACATAACTTTGCTTTCTTGACTAATCTAGAACGATATAGAAACACAACAGTATTGAAAGAAATGTACATGGAATATCCTATTTTTGCCACCGAAAGAGCGTGGTTAAACCTATTGCTCTCTTTATCTGTTTCACGTTGAAGTGTGATTAAGTATCTCATTTTTTTGTCTCTTAGCATACTGTATATTTAACATTTAGAGATGTTTCAAATATAACATTTTAAATAATAGAAATATAAGGGAATTATCCTTATTTATATCCCTATTTATATTTTTATTAACATTTTAAATGTTTGAAATTATTTTCTATAAATGTTTAGTTAGATGGTTAATATTTTAATCTAAATGTTTCCATAATGACTTACCCCCGTTTTACACATTGTAGAAACTTCAAAATATCCCTTCACATCATCATGAACAATCACATATGGAGGCGATGTCACATTCCGTATACCTCTTATACAAAGTAAAGCCAATATTCCTACCGTAACAGTAGCAAGTAGAAGCAATGCATCGTTTTTAAAACAAATATCCAAAATATTCCAAGATCCTCTCCATCCGTTAACGCACACAAACGCGAAACACCCCGTATATGTTCTCGAAATCGCGTAAAATAAAATTCTGCGTTTGTCCGGATGAAAATTGGCCTCTAATTCTTTTTGCCATAATGTAAAAATCCCATGTCCCATCAAGCCGATGCAAGAGGATAAAAATGCGCTTGTAAGTGATGACAAATGTTGCGTGTAAATATCCATTAGGCCCCAAGCACTTCTCCAATAAGACACTACGCAAGGACAAACCACTAGAGAAGAGAACAGGACATCTAAAATTGTTAACAAATCGTAATACCCTGACTTATTACCCTGCCAATCAACAATACTACCCCTCATCTTAAACTAGAATATGATTGCGTTAATTTTGCTTGAAAGATTTACAAAAACAAAATGTTTATCTAGCATTCTTCCATTAATGGGAGGGGAAGCACGTGATTAGACCAGAATTATTCACAATACGAATTACAGTTAACAATGTCATTATCTTTTAATGGTATAAATGGAGTAAAAACACGAAAATGATTGTTTAGTCTAGTAATCGAGATATTTATAAAGAACGAATAAAAAAATCAGTAAAAAAAGGTGATTACTCAAATGTGTTGTATAGAAAACAAAGGAAAAAATTAAATTAGAAATGACATGTGAATTTTATGGAATTTATAATTATTAATAAAGATAAATATCAAATATTATTCATCTTGTATTGAAGTGGTCCAAAATACATGCAACAATGAATTACAGATTTCAAGTTTTTTCATTTAATAATGATAATATAGTAATATAGCGGGGATGATAGCCCCCATTTTTCGCATAGAAGCCGGGCACCCAAAGCAATTTTTGAATTCCGGTTTCTATGATTATTATAATACTTATTATAAGACTTAGAGGATCAAAGAAGTAGTTATTTGATTTTAAAATTCATAATGTTCATAGATTAAGGTTGTAAATCTTATTAAAGTTTTAAGAACTAAACACAATTTAATTTTGACTACCTGCATTTTAAGAAAAGTGAGTTTCATTCTCATTCGCATCACAGTAACAAAAGAATAAATTTTTAATATTTTGATTTATTTTCATTACGTTGAAAGGCAGTAGGAGGAGTTGTATAAAAAACGATTTGGTTCTTGAATATTTCTATTTCATATTGAGTGGTGGATAATAAACAATTTTTCCGTGTAGAGGTAGGAACACATTTTAATATCTAGTTTACGTTATTGTATTGTTAATTTCAGGTAACAAAGTCGGAATGCACAAATCATTGCATTAAAAATTATAGCAAATATCTTTACAACATAAAAAAGAACCGTTTCTTTAAGGGCAAGGAAATATTTAACAGGTGATATCATACAAAAATTGGTAAAGGCAGCACAATTCGCAGTTTACACTAATAAAAATGGAAACGTGGCACAATTTAAACAAGATTTAAAAAATAGTGTAACACATGTTTTTGGTAATTATGTTAACTGCCGAAGAAAAATTAGCGATGTTAACAACGATATTAAGAAGCATTCCGAATTCACATCATCAGGAGCTCACCACCATGTATACGCAGCATTGAATTTACTTTTAACAAAAGCGCACCTTCTTTTAGCCTACGAAACAACCAACAAAGTCTTCGTATCTATTACGGAATAGAACATTTTTTAGAAATCATATTACTCACCTTCGTCCTAAACATTGTCAAATTTTCAAAATATCCTTTTACATCATCAATGATAATAACAAAAGGAGAAGCTGTCACATTTCTTAAACCTCTCATAACTAACAAGGCTACTATCCCGATCACAGTTGAAACTAATACAAACAATAGATCATTAATATAATATATATCCAAAAATCCCCATGGTCCTCTCCAAGAATTAACACCCGTAAACGCAAAACACGCGGTATATAGTCTCGAAATCACATAAAATAAAATCCTGTTTTTATCCGGATGAAAATTGTGTTCAAAAAATGTTTCACAGAAAGTTAAAACCAGGTTTCCAACCAAACCTATACCGGTAGATATAAGACAGCTGGTAACAGATGCAAGATTTTTAGTGTAAACATCTAAAAGACTCCAAACACTTCTCCAATAAGCCACTATACATACACACAGTACAAAAGACGAAAATAATACATCTAAAATTGGTAAAACAGCGTATAACACCGAATTGTAACTATTCAAATTATCAGGAAAAGCTCTAACACCAAACCTCATATTGCTGTTGTGTTAATTTTTGCGAACAAAAAACACAATGCGTAACAAATCATGTTGTCCATCAGGTATAGCACATTGGAGGGGAATTGCGCTCAGTCTATCGTAAATAATATTCATAATAAATAAATATTATTGATAAACAGTGATAACTTTTAATAATAAGTTTAAACACAAATAACAATAAGGGGTCAGTCAAATGGATAATTAGTAAATTTAGAATGTATTAGAAATAACATTACAAAAACCATTTATTAACAGCAATATTATTAATTTCGTTAGTTCGACACTACTTTCAAAAAGGTAGTGATTTTTTATCTTAGCAAATTATAATATTTCCTCCAATTTCCTATATCAGCATATATTTTGTTTTATTTGTGTTGATTTTTAACAAATTATTGCAACACCATTTATAAACATTTTGCAGAGTTTCATTAACAACTCTTACTAAGTTATCTGAATCCTTGTACCAGAATCATTGACAAAAATGGTAAATGCCATATAATCCTTGCGCAATGTCACTGATATAAATTAAAAATAACAGGGGACCTAATTATTTCCTGTGTAACGCCTTTGATGTGGTTAATTTCTTCTGATCAGGATAACGATTCTTATGTGCGAACTTGACACATTACATATAGAATAGAATCGCTGTCTGTTGAACGAAGATAGGAGTCTCGATAGAAGATATACCAAAAGATTCGGTTCTAAGAGACAATAATTTGACACAGCTTGATTAAGAGGTGATGATTTATATGTTTGTCCTATGAGGTGGAATGTGAAATATATGTAAGTTTCTGGAGTTTAGCCTAGGAACGTGGAAGTTGATCATGTTGATTAACTCCATACAGTGAACTGAAATTATACATTAACAATACATTCCTAAATTTACCATAAGACGATTGGTAGATTCAATTTTTTATTTTTTTATTTTTACTTTTGCGATTTTAATGTTTTTCTTTTTTTTTTTAAATAATAATTACGTATCTAATTTGTATTAATAATTATTATTAATTACATTTGATTATTTACTGAATTATAAATAACTGCAATTGTGATACCAAAAACCAGCGTAACAGTATTTTTACTGATGCTTTTAAAATTTCAAAAATGTTACCTTTGCATAAAAATGGTGATTTACATTAGTCGAATAATAGGCCAATATCAGTAATTGTTGAATTTTCCAAGGTGATGGGAATTTTATTAAAAAAAAATAGATTATACAATAATTATTTTAAAAACTTTACATAGTATGATTTTAGAAGTAATAGATCTACAATGAAAGTAGTGATTTAAGTCGTGAATAATATAGTGGAGTCCTTGAAGAACGTCAACAATGTGTAACTTTTCCTCGTTGGATAAACTTTAATATTATGGTCTTTTGCCCTATTAAAATCTAATTTAAAAAGAAGAGAGCACATTGTCCATTCAGAAAATAATGATTTAAAAACAATCGCTCATGGTGTTTACCAAGGTCTGTTCTGAGGCCACTGTAGTTCATCATATACATAATGTAACTTTATTATTTTTGTCGAAGATAAATCTTTTATAACTTTTAGTGCCAAAATAGCACACTTGGTGAATCAATTAATCACTAGTTACTCACTGATGAATTGCTGCTAAATAAGAATAAAACTCAGAGCTCAGATATTTCTAGTAACAATGGTAAATCACTGTAAATTGCTTGAATTAAACATTATATTATATTAAAAGTTGAGCATTTTTAACTCTAATATGTATAAATTTACATCAAACATGAACTCAAATGCAAAATGCATGTACTATTTTAGACTTAGGTACATTTTATAACACACGCTACGCTAAGGCTAGTAATTTGTATTTTCCTCGATACCAGTTGGTTAAATCAGAGAAAAATTTAAATTATTTAATACCTTAAAATGAATAAGAGAGGTCCTAATATCGACCCTTGTGGTATTTCAAATAAAATGTCAATTTGGTTTTTTTAATAATTATTTTTTGTGACCTATCAAGTTGTTTCTAGCATTCTAGAATTAAAAAAATGTTGATTTTATCCCATGATAAAATTTGTTGTCCTGGGTTTAAAATGTAATTACTTTTTTAAACTATGCATTGTTAAAACAATTATTGATAATGTTCATTATAAATACTTGGTATTATAGTTAATTATAAAACAATCTACTTAACAACATGCCACGTGTGGCATTTAAAAAATGTTTAACGTAATTATTTATCAGATAGATTGTTTCAAATAAATTATACCCTTTAAATATTCTTTTAAAAAACTATTATACATAATCTCATACGGTATCATAATGCAATATTTTATAATGAAGACATTAACCATTTGTCTTTGTGACAATTATGTAATTAGGTTTAATATTTAGTTCGTAACAACAGAAGACAACCTGTATCGATTATGTCAGAAAGAGGAGTAAACTAAAGTACTCTAACCAATGATCAAAGGATTACCCACAATAGATCTAAAAAGGTCGCAATCATAACCAAATCCAATCTAATTATTTTTGAAGCTGACTTATTTTAGAAGTTATAAAATTTAATAAAATAGCCTAATAGAAAAACATGTGCAATATCAAGAGGGGATTAATCATTTAACCCATCAAAAACCTTTGAATAAATGTTAACATTTCTATACAAAACTTCTTTCTTTTGTCTTCATTTTTAGTATTTTATTTTTAGGTACTTACTATAAAGCGATAGTACAATCATTAATATTTAAACTTTAAGTTTGTTCCAACACGCGCAAAAACCGTAATATTACCGTACAAATCATCCTCTCTACGGAAAAATTGTCTTAGTAATTTCCATAGTAATCTCCATAACGCGATTTGGGCTCACAGAAAATATGTAGCATCTCCACATCTAAATTTTCAAGCGAAACAAATGGCCACAAAATCGCAGATAGACTTATATCTTTTTGGCAAAGATTTTAGTGAAAAGGTCAAAGCTAAAATAAGAGTTTTCTTACATCATGATATAAATGGTTGGTTTCTCTAGCATCATTTGTTAAAAAAAACATTGAGTTATTATGTTTTGTTAGAAAATATTTTTTAAACTTATTGGTACCAAATGAATACTATGTTTCACTTACTGAAGTTCTAAACATTGTCAATACTTGAAAGTACTCCTCGACTCCATCATAATTCATAACTAATGGAGGCGTCGTGACATTCCTAATTGCTTTCAACAAAATCAGAGCGACGATAGCACTTACGATAACGGAAACACCTACCATATCACATTCATTGATATCCAAAATACTCCACGGTCCTCTAAATCCGTTCATTGATACAAAAGCAAAACATATAGTATATACTCTTGATGCGATGTAGAAAAATATTTTATTATCTTGGTGAAGATTGGTTTCTAAAAATTTCTGACTTACAGTAAAAACTCCGTTTCCTACCACACCGATACTGAACGATACTAATCCACTTTGTAAGGGTGTAAGTTTTTCGGTGTAGATGTCCATTAGAATCCAAGCTCCGCGCCAATAACCCACTACACAAGGACACACTATAAAGAACGAAAATAATACATCTAAAACTGTTAATAGGTTATAATAGCGCAAATTTGGATTATTTAGGTAACCAGGCACCCATATACTACTTGTCATTTTTTATTTACAACCGGCACACATAACTAAATTTTTACAAGTAAGACAAGAACTGCAATAAAATCAAATTAAAATAGTTTGCAGGCACCCTAAGTAGTAGGAATATAATCAAAATACCACGTGATTCTAACATCCAACAAGCATTGTTAGTATTGAGGTACTTCTTACATTGTTTTTATTTATGTATAAAGTATAGCAATTTTTTAGCAAATTTTAATACAACCATTAATATGTATCTATTATCCTACACGAACACTGGCCAATTATTCTAACAATGCATTAAACGATGAATAACATTGACAACGAACGGAAATTGTTAGTAACCAAATTATTTAATTTTCTTGGATAAGCTTGTTGACTCTGTCCTCATTCCTATTTATTTTCTGTGCCCTGAAGAATTTTCTTTTATTATTTCATAAAATACCCTTTGTGGGGTATTTTACTCATTATAATCTACAAATAATTGATTATTGACTAGCAAGCAGATCTATCGTATTCTCCAAGCTTTTTAATGATTATTGAATTTAATTTTACTTTTCTAGTGGAAAAGCAGATTTTACGGTAGGTTTGAGATAATTTTCCTGAGAAATCAGAATACTGCATTTTGACTGCAACTATTATTGTACATAAATAATAAATGTTCGTTTTTCCATTGTAATTACCAGTCAATAAAAACCTTTATTATTATTATTATCATTAAAAACGATCATCATCAACATACGTAGGTGGATCAAAATATAAACAAGCCTTCGTTTATAAACTATTTATTTTAAAATATGACACAAAACAGATTTTTTTTCTACTTTTCTACATATTCCCTTTCTCTGTTAATACACTTCCCAACGGATTGGCAGTTTCTTAATCCCGTTTTCATAAAAAGAAGGGGGGCGGGTAGCTAACCAGTTGCGCACAAATGCCTCCACCTCTTCATTGGTCTGAAATCGCTCGTCTCCCAGTGAATCTTTGAGTGTCCCAAACATATGAAAATCACATGGTGACAAATCTGGACTGTATGGAGGGTGTTACAGCACAGTCCAGTGCATTTCATTGATTTTGGCCTGTGCTAAAGCTGCTGTATGAGGTTTAGCGTTGTAATGCAGGAACAACACGTCTCGGATGGGGTGTGCTCTCCTCTTTTGGCGGTAAGCAAGCTTTATCTGGTCGAGTAAGTTACAGTAGTAAGCCGCGTTTATTGTTCTTCGCTCATTCAAAAAATCTACCTATAAAACTCCTCTCCAGTCCCAGAAAACGGCGGCTAAAACTTTGCCTGCAGATAGACGAGTTTTCGCCTTCACTGGGTTTGGCTCGACTTTTTGTCGCCACTCCATGCTTGCCCGTTTTGCACCAAGATTTTACACGTGCCCACGAAAGCGTTTCATTCCCGAACTGTGCCCGCAATCTGCGTAGAATTTGAGCAGGTTTCACGTTTTCGTGCGTAAGATATTTAATGATAATTATTTGCGCAACACTGCTATGTACCCTTGTCTCGCTCATTGCGATTGCTACTGGCCAAATGAGAATCGCGCCACTACCAGCCGCTTACATGCTGCTGAACATTGCTACTCCAATATTATAACAGCCGCGTTCATCTTGAATGACTTTTCCGTTTATAATTTTAAAAGGCTTGTTTATATTTGATCCACCCACGTATTTAGCTACCTTAAAACTTATACAGACTATCATGAAAATTCTACGAGTCAATAAAAGACTTAACGAAGTAAAAGCCTGAATTACCGAAGCTATACTCAAGCATCAATAAATTTAAAGATCTAAAAATCGCTACATGGAATGTCAATAGCCTTTTCAACAAACAATATGAGCTAATGGTTAATTACCGTGGTAATTTACCATTATTTACCATAAATAGATTACCGTAAGTAAATTATTATAATTAACAAAGTAAGTTAGCGATGTTTTGGTAAAAAATAAGTTATTTACCGTTATTTACTATTTTTTACTGTTATTTACTGTTACTTACTGTTATTTACTGTTATTTACTGTTATTTACTGTTATTTACTGTTATTTACTGTTATTTACTGTTATTTACTGTTATTTACTGTTATTTACTGTTATTTACTGTTATTTACTGTTATTTACTGTTATTTACTGTTATTTACTGTTATTTACTGTTATTTACTGTTATTTACTGTTATTTACTGTTATTTACTGTTATTTACTGTTATTTACTGTTATTTACTAATATTTACTGTTATTTACTGTTATTTACTGTTATTTACTGTTATTTACTATTATTTACTGTTATTTACTGTTATTTACTGTTATTTACTGTTATTTACTGTTATTTACTGTTATTTACTGTTATTTACTGTTATTTACTGTTATTTACTGTTATTTACTGTTATTTACTGTTATTTACTGTTATTTACTGTTATTTACTGTTATTTACTGTTATTTACTGTTATTTACTGTTATTTACTGTTATTTACTGTTATTTACTGTTATTTACTGTTATTTACTGTTATTTACTGTTATTTACTGTTATTTACTGTTATTTACTGTTATTTACTGTTATTTACTGTTATTTACTGTTATTTACTGTTATTTACTGTTATTTACTGTTATTTACTGTTATTTACTGTTATTTACTGTTATTTACTGTTATTTACTGTTATTTACTGTTATTTACTGTTATTTACTGTTATTTACTGTTATTTACTGTTATTTACTGTTATTTACTGTTATTTACTGTTATTTACTGTTATTTACTGTTATTTACTGTTATTTACTGTTATTTACTGTTATTTACTGTTATTTACTGTTATTTACTGTTATTTACTGTTATTTACTGTTATTTACTGTTATTTAATGTTATTTACTGTTATTTACTGTTATTTAATGTTATTTACTGTTATTTACTGTTACTGAAAAAAAATTACCGAAATTTACTTGTAATTTACAAAGTACATTCTTGTAATTAACAAAGCAAGTTACCGATTTTTTTGATAAAAATAAGTTATTTACCATCATTTGCCGATATTTATCGTTTTTACAGTTATTTACCGTTATTTTCCAGTATTTACCATTATATACCGGATTTTTACGGTTATTTATGTTTAGATTCACTTATTTACTGTTAACCACGGCATTTTCCTGTTATTTTTCGAAAGCGATGTACGTTAGCGATATAATGCGTTCGGTTCGGGGAATTACTGTGTGCCGCTGGAGATTATCAGGCAATTCTCAGGGATTCACATCATTTAAAATACGGTATTTGCTTTCTATTAAATAAAGACGATTCGGCAGAGAAACGTCAACTAGTAAATTACCGATAAACTATTGTGGTAATTTACCGTTATTTATCAGTTATAAAGTACCGTAATTTACTTGTAATTTACAAAGTAAATTCTTGTAATTAACAAAGTAAGTTACCGATTTTTGTGGTAAAAAATACGTCATTTACCATTATTTACTGTTATTTACCGTTATTTACCGTTATTTACCGTTATTTACCGTTATTTACCGTTATTGACAGTTATTTACCGTTATTTACCGTTATTTACCGTTATTAACCCTTATTTACTATTATTTACAATAATGTACCAGATTTTTTTAACGTTATTTACAATTATTTTTCGTAATTTGTCGTTAATTGCCGTTATTTACCGTAATTTACCGTTATTTACAATATTGTACCGGTTTTTGACCGGAGATTATTAGGCCATTCTCAGGGATTCACATTGTTCAAAATACGATATTTGCATTCTATAAATTATAGACGATTCGGAAATCGGTAATGGATGTTTTTATAACTTAGAATAGTGGTTATATATTTTATAGTTATTTAAAAGAAGTACAAGAAGACTATGGCAACAATCTAAATTATGCATCTAATACCTTAAGATATTTTAAACAATAAAATTCAAAAACTGAAAAGAGAAGTTGATAAGATCAAGGAAGAATTAACAAACTCATACCTATAGAACCTCTCACCAGATGAAGAGGCAGATTATTCTCTGTGGAAATCCACTAGAAATATCAAAAGACCTATTAACCTCATCTCTTCCTTCAAATGCCCTAATATTGACGGCGATAGAATAGAATGATCCCTTGGGAAAAGTCCTCGATTTAGTTCTATAGGTAACTTTAGAGTCTTATTCTTATATAGTAAGGCATACATCTTAATCAATCCAATCGAAGAATATTTTGATACAAAATATAAAGCATAAAATGACATTTTCATTGGTGAAATTAGCGGTACGAATGAAAGTTTTGTCTTTTAAATCTCTGACATTGTTTTTTTAATAAAATCAAAAAATTGATAACGTAAAGAAACCCAAAAGTTAACAAAAAGAAATGGTTGATTTTATATCAACAGGACCCGTTGTGTATACCTGCATAAAATTTTATAGCCATCTTGTACACTGTATTTTATTCTTATTTTTTTGTGTCAAATAATACAACTGGGAATGAATTTTCTATCGCGTTTATAATAGTAACGTCTTCAAAAATACGGTTTTTAAAATTTTAGTAGAACCGCGTTCACTTTCTATCGGTCTAACAATCATAATGATAAGGAAACCTTTTGGAATTTGATGATTACTGCATCTTGGTAAATGAGTAAGACAACATATGCACAATATTTATGATTTGTTAAGTGTAATTTATATAGGTAATTTATCAATTTTTACCAAGACTAACTCATCAACTACGGACAATGAATGCAAGTGGTGATGTATTTTATTCTTGTAATTTTTTAAAGAAAGCGTAAACGACCATCACGGGTAGTAGCCATAATGCGTAAAATACTCACGATAGCGTGATTACAAGACTTCTAAAACAATTACCAATTATTAAAACAGAAAACTGCCTCCACTTTGAAGACATAGTTATTCATTGTCAATTCTAATGACTTTACGGTACAAATATTTTCAAGATCAAGCTCATTGTAATCGCAGACAAGCTATGTAAAATATCAGAGAAAAGTATCATTATTACAATTTTAAGTTTAAATTAATATAGACGATGAAACGACATCGAACTAGTTCTGATTTCGGGTTGTATAAGAATTTAAAGGCGAATAAAAAGAAGTGCATTTTGGTTATTTGTAGTGGTAGTGTCGCTATAGTTTCTATTCTTTCAATGGTAAGTTACAACCATAGACATCATGTGGTTCTTCAGAAATAAGTTGAAAACTGTCCGAGTACTAGATGACCAGTGAAAAGTTAAAAAGTTTTACGCGACGCACAATTGAATATTCAACTGTTTTACTGGATCTCGGGACGATTTGCAGCACATTTTGAAGAAACCAGAACAAGCTTATTATATATCTTTCGTTACAACCAAATACGTGATAGAACATAAATCATAAAAACTGTGAAATTTGAAAGTATTGGTTTGGTATTTTAGTCACTTCCACAGAAAGTGAAACTAAACGTGATAATAAAGTACACTTTAAAGTTTCATTCAACTAAATATCCGTTTCTGCTTCTTTAGAAGTTTTAAAGCATGCTTTTTCCGTTGACGTATGGCATTTTGACGTTTTGATTAAGAATTTTTAATGATAAAGTTCATTGCGTAGCCTTTCAGTTGCACGTCATCAAATATGACGTGCACATACTTTGATTTTCTTTTACTATACGGAGAATGGTCGCACTGCGCAGCTTTCTGAGTGCCTTTTAAAAGGAGATAGAAAACTCCGCCATTTTGATCCCTTATTACGTGTTGCCTACATCTTGGCGCAATATTTTTATTAGGTGCGTTTTAATCATCTGCTTCTGCTTCGGAATTGTCGGTTTTCTTGTTTTAATCTGAAAGGTTAAAAGGACTAAATCGACAATTCCGGAAGCAGAAGCGGATGATTAAAACGCACCTGATATTTTGCTTGCTGCTGTCAGTGTCAGTGAATATTATTTTTGGAGTCACAGTTTATTGCTAAATAATCAGTTAGCTCACTCGGACCAGTTGAAAGTTCCATAATAACATTCACTTCAGGGATACAAATTCAGGAGACGCAGAAGACTGCTGTTTTATTATAGGCGGTTGTCATATATTGTATTATCCGAGTTGCACAGTGTATAAACTGAAACATTGAGATCCAAAGTGCCGACGCAGAGTGAGCGATCTGATTCTTTAGCTGTAAACTGTGTCACAGGGTTCAAAATGGCCGCGCCCAATGTTGGACGTGTCGGACCTCTCTCTTGCCTCGTATAGTAATCAAAGTATGTGTATGGATTAGAAAAGATAAGAAATGTCATTTTCATCAGGCACGTAGAATTGAAGGCGGACATATTTAAAAAAGAGACCCACGCGCTTGCGCATAGTTTGCATATTGAAGTGTACAGGATAGGACTAACACATTTAAACATAATTTGAAAATATTTAGGATTTGATTACACAATAGAACTAATAACCATAAAATTCGTAATAGAATTTTATTTTTCTCTTTTATGGATTTTAAGAGATTTCTAAAAATAAAAAAAACATTACAGTCTTGTTTGAAACTTTATTAAAAATGAAAGTTTAAATATAAAAGAGATTTAAAATACCATTTCATATAAAATGAATACAACAATCCAAGGTCGTACTTTCATATTAAAAAAAATATTACATTTGGATAATAGTGGAGGTTTTTTGTAATCTGGATACCAAAATATTAACCATAACTTTTGGATCTCAGATTTTTGTATTAGGATAACAAAAGAGCAAGTAGGTATAGAAGGTACCTATATTAAAAATGGCGAGAAAATTATTAAATCTTTGCAGTTTTGGCCAATTTTTATGGTAGATTTTGTATCAGGATAACAGAAATGCTTGGATGTATTTTAAATTTTAGTGCTAATTTTATTTTAGAAATATTAGAAAAAGTGTTTTCAGAGTAGCATAGATTTAACCTTTACCTACAAGCACATTTTTTTTCTATTTTTATTAAAATAAATGAGTATTACTGACATATCTGTGCATACACTGCTCTGGATCTTAAATAAATACTCCTCTTAATTATAGATTAACAGTAAAATAACAAATTGTTCTTTTTTTCAGATAATCTACCTATTCATTCTACTAGGCGAGGCCAGTGAACTTCCAAAGAAAGTATCAGCCAACGCTCAAGTAATACACAATACGCAACAACCTGCTAAACCATTTGGATTTAACGTTCTGGGTCTTCCGCCCCAACATTTTACTCCCACACCTTCAACCATTCCTCCAACAACAAAAAAAACCACCACTGTAAACTATCCTCAATTGAATTACTACAAACAACATTATTATCCAAAAAGTATACAAGAAGTTATAGATTACGTTACTGAGAAAACTGTAGAGAAAGATTTTATTAATATAGATGAAGAAATAATAAAGAGGGATCTTCACACTCCTTTTTCTCAGCCTCCGAAAGATAATCTCAATTCCTTTAGACCAGGAGATCCTAGTGAAGTTAATTTGCTAGCAACAGGAAGTGTAAGGTTTGCTCCACCAATATGGAGACAATTTAATAGATTCAACTACAAACCTATTCCAATACGTTCTTTCATCGATAAGTCAAATTTAGAAGTACCCACTCGTATTCCTCGTTTGTTGAAAAACCCAGTTTTTTATAATAAAAGGCTTCCAGATAACACTGATGTTTTAGCAACGGTGAAGAAACCTGTAATGGTCAGTATTAATATTGTACCGATGGAGGATAAACGATTTCCAAATCACCAGGATTTAAAGAAGGATGCGATGACTTTGAATTTGAAAGTTTTACCTGATATGACTTATTTTGATGACGATAGAAGATATGAGAAATAAATAAAAGTATTTTAATAAAATTAGCTAGTTGTTTCTAATTTCTTACACGATATTTTTCATCATTTGCAAATTTTTGGTCGTTTATTTACAAATTAGTAAGATTTTTGACCCAAGTGTTAATTTATTAGAAAATATTATTTATACGATGACTACTTGAAAATTATGTTTTTGTTGGTGACTTTAATATAGAATGTAATAATAAGAATGATAAAATTAATAACACTCTACACAAAATCAGTCATGGAAACTAAAACTGAATAGGTACTACAAAAGCATCAGTATAAACTAATTTTATTCCATCAATAAATAAATAAATAAATACAGATACAATACAATACAAGGTGAGTCAAAAAGAAATATTTTAGGTGATAAAAAAATTAAAATTAATGTCAAAAACCTTGAAAAAATGGAGATAAAGCCATTCAAAAAGAGAATGGAAAAACCAGTTTTTCGGTTCTAACTTTCAACCGAAGCAAACTATGAATTTCAAATTTATGTACACTCATTTTCTATCTGCTTTGTTAATTCTACTAATTTCTGAATTATAGACCCTAGACTTTAAATATTCCCACTCAGTAAAGTCTGGCAACCAAGCATGCTAGTGGATGGGTGCATATGCGCCCCTATCTATCCATCTGGCAGCAAAATTTTGATGTATATACATTCTAGCAACCCTTGGTCATGCATGAATATCATTTAGTTCCACATTTGTAGAAGTACATCTAAAATTAGAAAGAACTGATTTTCCAAAAAATACAAATTCATATCGAGGATAAGCCTCTACTGTTCTGGCAATTCGTATTATTTTTTACTTCAGTTTTCCTGTTTTCCTAAGTCGCCTTTCAAAGTTAAGTTGGTGGGGTGATGCGATCTTTTGGATAATATCTTTCATACAATATGGTAGAATGTCTGCTTTATTAGAGCAAACAAAATCAACTGCTAAACCTTAGAAGAAGCAAACTAAAGACCGTAATAGAACTCTTTACGATTCACTGCGGCCTTAGAAGACACCTAAATCTCTTAAGATGCCGAAATTTTTATGCACATAGTATGCCATTGTCGGAATCTTAAATGGGAACGAGAATGGAACTTGGGGGCGCAATATCCAGAAGCTGAAGAAATCGCGAAAGCGCCTATTAGATATATTCTTGATTGGGTAAGAATTGTGAGTCTAGTGCTTCAATACGAGTAGGCTTTGAACCACACCCTAATTCAGAGAGAGATAGATGAATAAGTACCGCTTTTTATGGTAGAGACCATATATTCCACATTAGGTAAAAGGAAAAATTGAATGTCTAAAAAAGTAAGCCAAAGAAAAACAAAAGTCAATTCTTTAATATTAAGCAAGTTGAGGCAAATTATATTTAGATGTTTTTGATCTAGAACCAATTATTATTATTTTAGGTACAACGGCAAGTAGTCATGAGTCTAAATCAGAGTCTAGTTGTGAAGAAAATTAAATTGAATCAAAAAATTTATATGATTTATCCAATAAATATATATATTTTTTTAAAGAATCTGTTTCACGAATTTGCATCTGTTTTGGATTATGTTTAAAAACTCTAAAAACGCTAAAAACCAATGTTCAGCTCAAAAGATAAAATTTAAAAAAATAGGGACAAGAATACCTAACTCACCCCCTTAAACTACCCGTCTAAAATTATTTTTCTTTTATTTTACCTTTATATCAAATGATATAAATCTGTTCTTTCTCCCCCTAAAATATTTGCATTCCTGTTTGACTCACTTTATAAGAAAAATAAGATTATTAAAATAAGACAATGTCTTGTTTAAAAAAAAATATTTTTCTTACAAGAAATAAATCAATCACTAATCTTCGTAATACCTACAAAATAAATCCTAATCCACATCTAAATCGCAAGCACTTGAATCACTGTTAGGGTTAATTATAATAGGATTAATTTCCAATCTATCAAAAACTCTCTCTTTTTTCTGTACGTTCAATAAAATTTCTCCATGATTTGAGGAATTGTTCGAAAGCTTCAAATTTAAATGATTTTTTGTTATCCTGTCGGTCAATATGTTTATTGGAAAGGTCTCAAATAGGTTGATTTGGATTAAAAACAAACATATTATTGTTCTGCTAAATTATCTACCGGGTACATGTTGTTATGTTGGGAATGGGATATTAATACCATACATGCTTATATATCTGTTATAACAATTTCCATTTTATGATATTTCATTTTTCTTGACTAGAAGTAGAAATATTTAAGTTTAGTTACAACACTATAAAACGGACAAGAAATCAATTTAATACTTCTTTCTAGACATTTTTATAATCTTTAACAGCACGTAAGAGTACTCGCTTAAATAACAGTAAACAGCTATTAGATAAATAGAAGCACTTCATTCTTATCATTTAACAAATCACAAATATTTGACTTATTGTGTGCTACTCTAGAATTATCTAAATTTTTTTGAGTAAACTATCAACTTCAAATTGTAAAATTGTGTATAGGTATCGAGTATTAGTTTAGCCTACTTAAAGTATTAGTATTAGCATTGTATAAATATATCTACTAAGTCAACGCTTATGGAGACAAAGTTTGATTTTATTCTGCTCGTCACATGGCGGTTCCAAGCGGATAGTAGCGTAAATTAAAAAAAAGTCGTAAGCAGAAAACAGTTTTCTAGATGCCGGTAAAAGAAGTTGAGATTGTTTGTTCAACCGTACAACGTTGTCATTTTGCGAATTTTTTGGATCGTACATCGTCTCTATTTAACAAAACTGGCAACTATCGAATAATAGTTTACCAGCTTTATAATTACGATTAGAAGTCGGTTAGATGATCTTTAAGTTGGTGGTCTACCATATTACGCATATTTCATTAGCGTGAATTCAAGCCATTGGTAGGTATTTAACATTTTTGTCTTTATGTAGGTAAATCGCTAATTTTGTCATTCATCTTTATTCTCAATATAATACGATAGATTACAAGGTTTCGAACTATATGCAGAAGAACTATTTAAGCCATCAAATAGGTTGGTCATTGTTTCAATAAAGTAGACTGTATTTTCAGCCGTTATGTAAACTAATTCTCCAGTTCTTGTTGCCGTTTTAATGGTTGTAGCTACAGAATGGTTAAATTACTGAGTAGCGAGCTCTACGCTCATTTTTTCAAATGCATTTGGGAAAAGGTTTTTTAAACTGATTTTTAATAAAGCTCTTCCAGATTTGCTGCGTTGGTCCAGCTCATAAACCTATTTAACATCAGCAAATCTGATAAATTTGCCATTGAAGATAAAATAATTTTGTAAAAACATATTTCGAATGAATTTTACTAGATCAGGCACATAAAAAATGCATAGTAATTGTTTTTTACTATGGCAAATTTAGGGTTGTCTACAGTAATGCCCAAAGATCTATAGACTTTTTGGTTAACTGTAGATAAATCACACACTATCCATAAAGGTTCCAAATCTAAGTCTCGAATATGTGTTAAACTTTTAATAATAATAGTTTCGAAGGATCAAGCATCGACACCGTTTTGCGTTAGAAAAAAAGCTAATGGAATTTTTTATTGGGAAAATACACTAAAGCTTGTCCGGCAAAAATTGGCTTTCTTTTGTTGTTCTCGAAGTCTTCAAACCCTTCAATGACATCTAATTTTTTATTATATTCGATGGTTTTCTTAATTGTCATCTCATCGAACAACAGAATACATTTTTTGTCCTCGTTTGTCATTGTCTCTGATTTAATTCAAATATTTTTAAATATCCGATGTCAGGGTTCATAAAATATCATGCAACTTCGTTTGTTTGTTTGTTCTATTATATTATTCCGTTATTTTAAAATCAGAAACTCATAACCTTGCAAGAATTTAAGATTTTAACACAGAAGAATTCGCATGCCTCCTCCCAGTCTGTTTATAAGATCGTTGAAGTGAAAAAGAGAAAAATTTCTAATATATATCGATGATACTATAAAAAAAACATTATAATACGCCGATTGATACTACATCATGGCGAAATATTGTGGTGGCCAATCATCCATATTCCACACCACAATACGTCACGCGCGAACTCGTATCATGTAATATATCTCAAAGTTGACAACAATAAATACATGATTACATCATTCAACGGCAGCATCATAAAATGCTGATCAATCAAAGGCAAATTTATGTTCTCTTAATAGTACGAAATTGTAAATTTTTTGATTTAGTTTCTCTGCCTACAAGTAAATAATATCAGATATCTAAAACTTTAATCTTCAATGTCCTAAAAAGATCATCAACCAGTTTTTTCGCATAGAGATACCAATTAAATATACAGTTTTACAAAATTCAAGATATTAACAAAAAAACTTACCTTAAAAAATGTACATTCTATGAGAAAAATATCATCTTTGCCATCACAGGTGATATCCATAGGAGCAGTTGTCAAATTTGCCATACCCCGAATCCATGTCAAAACTGCAACTACTATAACAGTCAGGATTACACTTGAAGCTGAGCAATCATCATCCCAAAACTTAAATTTTAATCCTATTCCATGGAATACATTAACAATATCATCATATATATTAGAACCTGTTCTAAAAAGCATTATGGTTGCAAATAACAATATATAAAAATGCATTTTCATAATCAATAAATTAAAATACTTTCTGAGTGAAGTTTCAGCTGGTTGATCCACTATATCTTGGAAAGTATGCTGAGAAAGAGCCAAGACAAGGTAAATGACCATTGTCAGGCAAAAGGATTCATAAGTAGGGAAATAATTATCGTAGATATCAAACAATTCCCATGCTCCTCGCCAACAACATATTACAAGAAAACAAAAAATTGTTGAGGCTAAAATTATGTCTACAGATTTAAGAGATATTTTCATAAATAAGTATTGTTTATCGAATATATCATCGTTTGCAGAAGAGGAGGATTTCAATAAAGGTTCTTCACATTCTGGGATTGCTATTGTGTCATTTTTTTCTGTATCTTTTAAAGAAAAACGTGTCATATTTCATTTTTTCTTGTTGAATGGTCTGAAAACAAAAAAGTAACATTTTATATTTTTATTTGAATAAGATCCTGTGGTGGAAGCTGATGGTAGTAATAAAACACTGAGTGAAAAAGTAAAAATTATAATGTTAACTATTTGAAATTACAGTAATAATACAGCGAACTTCTAACGATCATCGCCATCAGCAGATCGATACGATTGACAAACTGTTTGCCTTACAGTGTTACCAACTGTTGGGACTAAAAAGGATCTAGAACGTTGCAGTATCAACATAAATATATAATTTTGATTGTTACAACATCAGATCCTTTTTCTACGGAAATGGTAGCTTCTCTCCACACAAGGTTTGAAAAAGTCAACAAATTGAGAGAACCTATAGGGATATTTTGTCGAGTAGAATATGTGTCTGCAACAAACACTAAAGGTTTCCATTTGATATGAGCCGCTGAGAACCAAAGTGGTATATGTTCCATTTTTAACGATTTGAGAAATCTTGACATTTGCGTTTTAGCCATCCATAAATTATCAGATTGTTTTTTTGGAAAAAAATTTGATACGTTCATTCAATATAATATGTCGAATTTCCTACTAAACCAAAATTAATGACTGCTATTCTTTCGAATGGCATAAAATTACGTTCTTATAATTAAATACCGTTTTTCCGCGTGACCTTCAGGCGAAAGCACAGGAAAAGTGGTACAAGTCAATGACTTATACCACTTTTCACAAAACATATTTTAGTTCTGTTTCCTCAAACTGGGTTTGCTTGATGAGTTTGAACTGGTAATAATAGAAAAACAATTTTGTAAATTGTTTATTCAAAAATTCAATAATTCTGTGATGAATAACATAAAATTTACTCGTCGTCGCTTTCTTCGCCATAATCAGACAGAGGGCCAACGTCTGCGACATCTTCAGAAGACCTTAAATTACGGTAATACTCATGGTGGTTTGGTGGAATCCATTGCAGCAGTTCCAGCATGTCTCTTTTTTTTGCCGGTGGTACTGGTCTTGGGGCATCGTATAGAAGTTTTAGGTTAGCTGGAAGCTGCGAACAGGGTCTTCCTCTAGTCCGTTTGCTTAAATCGACTTCAGAGAAAGTTACTAGCGAGCTGAGAGTCTCTTTGTATAGCAATGAGTGTGGCTTGTTATGTTTAAACTGTAACCATTGGATATTCAGCCACAGGAATCTGCCTTTGTCTACATTTACTTTTCTTTTAGTAATAGACTTTTCCAACTGTTCTGTTGAAAAAAAATCTTGTTGAGTCATTTCATGGACAATGAATTTTTTGTGCTGCCTTGCTTCCTTGATGACACGGTACCAATCAGTGGGGCAGAAGATTGATGCACCTTTTGCGGCAGTCTCAATATTTCCAAAGTCGCGATCGTTGGGCAAAAATGAGTGCCCGGATACCATAAATTTATGGTCCACATTAGTTATGTTGTTCCCTGGATCTTGGACAATTCTTTTCCAAATTAAAGATAATTTTATATTTCGATTTTGACCAGTACAGGCGTCACTGTACGCAATAATGCGAGAAGATTGCCTGCAATACTGGCGTACGTGTTTCATAATGCATGCACCAATTTCTTGAGACCCTCTTGATGCTGTTGTCTCATCCCACACGTACATGTAAGCTTGACCCGTCACAAGATCGTGGATCCCTAGGTTGTAAACATACATGTTTCGCTTGTAGTAAGCATTGGATGTAGACAGTTTAGGAAATGCGAGCGCTTTTTGCAAATCAAAGCAAAAAATCGAAACATCTTCATGTTCTTTGAATAAATCAATATCCTCTTTCATAGAGGTTCTTGCTTTCTCAGCTTTACTTAGGTGAATTATATGCTCAAGTTTTAATTGTTCTTTTTCAGGGCCATCGTCAGTTACATCTGTTTTTATTTTAAATTTATCGCATTTTTGGCATGTATCCTTCCTGGGGCTGTGGAATGCCAAATTAAAGTCCATATTGAATATAGTTCTATACATACTTTCTTTGACAATTTTTTCTGGAGGAATTCCCTTCTGCACTGCGTATTCCTTGTAGAGTTCATAGAGCTTCCTAATATTCAAATTAGGACTTAGATACTTTCTGTGGGGATTATGAGCTCTTGTATAATGGCTCTCAAAAGAGGGGAATTCCGCAATATGCTGCTTAACAATTTTGAGCACTTCTGCGGGCATTTTATTTGCTGAAGGGTGTTTACCACGCAGATCTTCACCAGGAGATTTTCCTAACTCTTCTTTCTTTTGAGATCGCTGAAGTCTTCCATTAGAAACAGAAAAGGTATCCAAAAAAAAATTTTTGCATACCATAATACTGTTAGATTTTACATTTAAGAAATACTTGTATGATACCGATTTTGGGCCTTTTGGCACCTCCGCATTCTGGTCAGGACGTCGCTGCTGAACAGGGCATCGTCTAATCAGACCACAAAGGTATGTGTTTTGAACCGAAAAATTTCCCATGCTCCAAAATCTTGAAAAGATATCCCGCCTGTCCTCTTCTGATACTAATTCTATACATTTTTTGGAACAACCACAATTTTTATTAGTAAATACTTTGGCTGGGATTTTTTTACCTTTGTTTGTAATATACTCCTGACCATTATTTCTCATTATTTTCAATTTGGCCTTCTTGTGATCTACTTCTCGTCTTACTCTTTTCTTCCCTTTTTTAGTCTCCACCTCCGCATTCATCGTAAATCGTAAGAAATCACTATTGATATCAAGTAAAATTAAAATTGTTAATACTTTCAAAAAACAACGAATGAAGTTATCAAAAACAACATAAACAATCTGACGTTAAAAAAATATTAATGCCCTAATGCTTCGATACGGCTGGCGAACGCGAACAGAAATGACTTATACCACTTTGACAGATTATCGTAACGAGTTTAGTAGGCGCGCTAAGTTATACCACTCTTCCACTTTCATGAGAGCGCTATTCGTTTGGAGGCAAAACAATGTAAGGGCCCTCTGTTAGCAAATTCACAAAGTAGAGTTATACCACTTTGTCAGTTTACTGTTTTCGATCAAAAGAACGGGAAATTTGGTATAACTCAAAATCGGCAATTTATTGAGTTATACCACTTTGGCTCTCAGCGGCTCATATGTTGATCTGCATAAATATTCACTTTAAATATCGCATAGCAACAAAATCAAGAGACCTTGCATGGTGAATTGTCTGTGAAATAGTTTACATTTTAAAATTAATAAAAAAAAAGTTTTATTTTATTTACCTTTCATCAATTTAAGCAAATTCTTTGAGAAAACCAATTAGTCTTAATTAGGATAATCACACATTCAATTTTTTTCTTAGAATAAACTGTTTTTTAAATAATAAGTACTATCTTCTCTGATTTACTTATATATCATAAAATACAACTTTATAGTTTTAAAATATTATTATGTTTATTACTTATTATGTTACACGTTATATAAAATTTAATGAGATTTAAACTGATAAAGCTTTTACAACCATAAGCCTTTCACAGTAGGTACTTATGATTCCAGAAATCTGTATAATATACAGATATGGAAAATTAAACGTTAATCCTCTGTTTTGCAATGAATTAGACAAAGGTGTATCAAACAAAGACTGCTGATCAGCGAGGACTTGCAAAAACTTTGAGTTTACGCAATCATATTATTATGTACTCTCAAATTTTAGATATAAGTTAGGGAGTCCCTCGGGGTTCTGTGTTGAGTTCTATTTTATTCCTTCTTTATATAAAGGACTTAACTGTACTTTCACTCTATTTTCTGGATGACACTACAATTTTATGGCACAATGATCCCTGCGTTCTTTATAACACTTTATCTTGTGATATTAAGGAAATCGAAGAATGATACGATGCCATATTTTGGTGTCTTAATATGTAAAAAACAAAAATATTAACCTTTATAGAAAGTCATAACTGTTATGTGTACTTGGTAACGTTATTATAATTTTCCAAACATGTCAGACATCAACCAATCATCAATCATACATCAAACGACAAAGGATACTTGCTGAAGATTCATGTCAAATGTCAATGTAAGTACAATTCAGTCGTTTGATATTTTATGTATAACAGTCATCGCCCCGTCTTAGCAGGTTCATAATTGTGTATCAATATCTGCAGTCAAGCAAAGTCACCTGCAGTTAGTACTTGGGTGTGTGCAGTGGCGGCTTGTTGGCACTAGCGGCAGTGGGGCACACACTGGAAAGGAATCCCGGAATTCGTTTTTCCCTTAGGAAAACAAGTTCTCCGTTTAATGAAAATTAAATATATTTCAAAACAAATTAAATATTACAAAATTGAAGACTAATTGCTAGGTACCGCTGCAGTTGTATACTATTTCTTATAGTTGAAGTACATTCTTCTAGATTTTTGGCTAGCGAAGTGATCGATGACCAGAAAATTGCTGAATGGTTATTGGACATCGCAAAATGCGGTTTTCTTATAAAGAAAACTGACTTAAAACAATGACTCGCGCTCTAATAACAGAGGAGTATATTAAAAATTGGTTTAAGGAATTGCAAGATTTTTTGGAAAGTAAAAATTTGACCGCAATTATGGAAAATCCACAGAGAATATTTAATGGGGACGAGACGGGGTTTTCATTATGCCCCAAGTCTGGTAAGGTGCTAGCACCAAGGGCTAGAAAAATTTATACACAATTAAAAAAGGCAATGAGCAAGAGAACATAACAGTTTTCATGAACTTTAATGCACATGGAAAAATGTGTCCATCTGTCGTTGTGTTTCCACATGTTCGTCCTCCACGATCACTGATAGAAAGTATGCCACCAAAATGGACCTTAGGGAGATCTGATAGTGGATGGATTACTGGAGAAGTTTTTTTGGAATATATTTCCAATGAATTCAATAAGTGGCTCACTGAAGAAAATATTTCAAAACCAATTATTTTATTCATCGATAGACATAATAGTTATATGACTCTACCACTTAGTGAATTTTGTGACAAGAACAATATCATTCTTTATGCACTCCCTCCTAACACCACCCATTTGCTTCAGCTAGCTGATGTAAGCATTTTCAGACCTCTCAAACGACCAACTGGTCGAAAAATGTTTAAGTGCTGGCTGGTGATGGGCATATGAGGGCCAAAAATAGGAAATAAACGCACTTTTATTTTTAGCCTAAATATTTATTAAAAGATTTTTTTTGTATCAATTTATAAAAAATGCTGGTAAATAATGAATCTTTAAACTTAGTTTTAATGGTATAGAAAAAGAAAAATATTTAAAATTGATAAGTGAGAAATAACCTTTGAGTAAAAAAATACCTTAAGTGGTCGACAACCTGCGCAATCACCTTACTATTACAAAAATACCAAGTGCAACAATTGTTTCAAATTCCTTCTAAAAACAATATTTGTCTAACACCTGCCTAGTGCTAGTTATGAATGCAAGGTTTTCTAATATATTGAGATAGGGGCATTAGAGTAGATACCTGCTGTGCTTTTCCCTTGAAACTAAACTCGAGAGCCGAGAGCAATAATTCTTAAGAACTACAACTTACCTAAAGATTTAAATACTGTTGATATTCAATGTCATCTAGATCAAGCACAAACTTGAAATTACTGTAGAACCTCAATATCTATCGAAGTATTGTCTTGTAAATAAACTTAAGATAAATCAGTATCTTATATTTTGATTCAGATTGGTTTTAACAATAAAAATCCCAACATAGCGAAAAATTCCAATTGTTTGAAATAGTGATTAATACCCGGTTTTGTTTACAACTACTCGAGTGTTTTTGTCTATAAAATTGAAACTTTTTTATGATAAAAAGAATCATGAACTATTTTCGATTTTTTTCTGAATAAATATAAAAAGGAAAAATCCGTCATCGATGTGATATACGATAAATCAAAACAAGATAACATTTTTGTTTAAATCCGAGTTAAGCTCTGCGGTATTAAAATAGACTAGACAATTTTAATTTTTTTTTTATATTTTGAATAGGGTGTCTTATTAATAATGATAGTAATGGGACACAGATCAACTGAATATTCTTTTATTAAAAATAAGACAATTAGACGAAACATGATTCGATAAAATATGACTGGTTTCCGAAATACAGGATGTTAAAGTTAAAAATTCTAAAATTATATTAATGACCATAATTTTTTTATTTCTTAGTATAATTTTACTAAATTCGGTAAACATTTTTGGTGTTATAAGATACAACTATCAGCAAAATAATCACTTAAATAAACTTTGCCAGTGGCGTACGGCATGGATATGTAACACTGTCCAAAAACTTAAGTATATTGTAAATAAATTTATCAAATGGTTTGTTGATACTGGAAATATTCTGGCTAGTAAAGTTAATAAAGAACTTCAAAAAACAAATTACTTACCATTTAGCTGTACAGCATCTGTTTTTCCTAAATTTAATTTTGATGTTTATATAGGCAAATGATTATTTTATATTGCACTTATAAAAGCAGTGAAATGTTTAGGAGTTATAGATTCTGATCTAAAATGGAATCCACATAAACAACTAGTAATAAAAAAATGTAGGTTGTATTTTATTCATATTTAGGAAAATGAAAGATATTCTACCAATTGAATATATAAAATTGTTATATTTTTCCTTGGTAGAAAGTCATCTACGCTAAGGAATATGTGTTTGGGGCAGTGCTTTGAAAACACATCTGATAAACAAATTTCCGAGTTAAATTTGTAAAATGATGAATGAAAAAACCGGTTTACAACTTTTACAAATATCGATTTTCTTATTGCGCGGTTCTTAGATTTTACATCTTGTATGAGAACGATTGCATTACTACGGTTAAGAACAAAGTAAACTTTGCTACAATGTTCAATCAGATGTTTGTGTATCTGCCGAAGCGTTGGCTTCGGAAATTTTGTAAACAATCCTATCTGTCTTGGTTATACATATTTGAGTATCCTTGAGTAAAAAAAAATCGTGTGCAGACCAAAAGTTAAAACGATTGATTTCGGAATATACAGTATTTAAAAATCGCTACCTACACTCTACTGGATAAAGAAAACTATTCGATTTCTGGAATCAGTGTGGTAGTGTGGTATATATTATAGAAGTCTACAAAACATGGTTTATAAAAAGGAGATTTCCTTTGGACAAAATTCCACTCTCTTTGAATTTAAGTGAAAACAAATAATAAATAATTAATAATACTTACCTAATGTATCTATCCGAAATCATTGGCAAACACATCACACACTAAATACACTGTATAACAATGTTATTAATAGTAAATATAAATATACAGTGAAACAATAGTTTCTGTTTCTCCTGTAAATTTGTATAGAAAAACTATTTATTTCTGAATACATGTTTGAATTTCCCGCCCTAAAGCATTTTTAAATTTTCCCGCTATTTACTACTGGCGCCATCATAGACTGGTTGTGGCTACAATCGCCCAAACAACTTTTACCGAACAAAAAAAAATATATTGAGTTACACGTCTCGCTGGGTTGTCTCTGGTATTATTAATGGTTTATTATTAATTGAAAGAGGGTCCATGTTGAGTTGAGCAATGTGCCATAGAAGTATTATATATTATTTTTAATAAAAGTCCTTTCCAGTTGTAAATTGAAAAGTATCAAAAAACGCTTTATTAGAAACAGTAATCAGTACAAGTACAACATATGAAAAAAAGATCATCTTACAATAAATGTCATTCAACTGTCAAGTGTCATTGAAAATAGACCATGAATTTACTAGACGTAAACACTAGAGGTTACAATCTAATTTGATTGTCTCAACAGTCCATAACACTCTAGTGCACTGATCTGTATTATTTTACTGGATAGGATATAGCCCCCTAAAAAACGTTCCGAAAAATTGGCCGATTTGGGCAAATAATATGGCGGACCGGATGTTATTTAACGTAACCTCTATTTCCATTTGTCATCACATTTGTCATTAAATTGTGTCAACAAGCTACGATGAGATGTTTTTATTGTGGAAAACAAAGTAAAAAGAGTATGAAATAAACAATAAATGTTCATTCCTGAAGACATAATATGCTTCACGTTTCCATTTTTATATTTTCTTTCATAAAAAATCAAATCATGGGTGAAATTTCCCGAAGGACATCGCCCGCAAAAGGAATAGAAGAAGAATAAGAAGAAAAACTAATCAAATTATAGGTTAGGTACGTCAAATTATCCCAAATTTCAGTTCTGTGAACCCACCATAATTTGCCCAAATCGGCCAGCATTGTTACACTTCCGGTCTCCTTGGTGGAACGATTTTTTAGTATGTTAAATATAGCCTATATCCTATCCAGTAAAATAATACAGATCAGTGCTCTAGTGTCACAAAAAGTAAGCGATTTAGAAAAAAATAAAACATTAACATGACAGCTGCATATCGATACTCAGTAGATGTTCCTTTTTAGACATAAGTATATCTAGTAAAGAAATGTTAAAAATCTACGTGGTAGTGCTCGTAGAGTAGCTGAAACCGTCGAACGCTAACCAAAGTGTCGTGAGTTGGATTCACAGTCAAATAAAGCGATTCTTTAAATTTAATAAAAAATAATAATGGCGTGTTGCTAAATTAATAAATGAAATTTTAACTCGATTAAATCTAAATTAGTGTGCGACAAGTTGCGCTTCTCCCTTGAGATTTTAGTGATGTTAATAGCGCTTTGAAATATTGAATTATATTTTCGAGTACTGCTTTAATTCAAACACTGAGAAGTATCAAGGAAATCCAGCTGTATTATGATATGCTCTTGTCATTCAAGTAAAATGACGTTGTTTATTAAACATGAAATTAATACTGTTAATTAGCTTTTCTGTATGCTTTCGATAACGGTTTACTATATACTACGCAGTAAGAGAAGCTGCACTGGTAATTTTAAGATGACATATATTTGTTACTAATAATCTATTATTATGTAAGCCTGTGAAAAATGGCATATCTATCAAAACTCTACATTGTATAATATTGGTCCTTCGAGCCGAATTATAGTTTTATTGGTAATACATTTGTGTCTTTCCTAATTCCTATTTCCAAATATAATATTATTGATTTATATAATAATTTAAATAGCTATAAGCTAAAATTATGGCTTCCGCTTATTTAGGTATCTATAAAAAAATGTTCACAACATACTGATTTATATATATTACTATAACGCTGCTTTTACAACTCGGTAAATGTGTTAATACGGATATTAAACTACAAAAATTCTATGTTTAACGTTTAATATTTTTATTTGGTTGAATTTAGTAACAGAGAACTTAAAAATGCTTATCACAAAATTGTGTTTTAATTAATTTTATTTTAGACACGTTGAACATTGTGAGCCGTAATACTGTTTCATCTGGTTTCGTCACAGTCTTCCACATTATTTATAATCTGGTCTCCAACAGAAGCACACTAAAATAAAAAAAAAAATAAATTAAGCTACGCTTTTTATGCCGATTGTTAAAAAGCATTATTTTAGAAACGACTGCTTTTTTAGTAAAATGTGACAACGCTGTCTGAGTGCATTCCGTAATTTAGTGGCTCCAATAAGTGCGGCTGCCTGCGCGAGACATTGTGTCAAAACCGTCAAGTACGTGGCAGCTCCTGATCTGGGGGGGGGGGGGCAAGCCGGAGCCCGTGTCCCGGGCGGCAAATTCAGAGGGCGGCAAATAGTAAAATAATTTTTTATGAAGAGGGTTTTGAAATCAATTCATTGCTGTATTTTTAGGAGATTAAAATAATAAAAAACAAATGATCCACAATTATTTTTTAACACCAATAACGTTTAAAAGTTTCTCTATTAGTTCTTGATAGGTTCATGATTCATGTCTACGCTCAAAAAAAAAGACCGATCTACCAGAAACATCCCATTTAGGTTCTATGTGTGTTTCTATTTCTGACATAAATGGCACGTCCTTACGTATTATTATTACGTATTATTTCTGAGTTTTTCCAAGGTTTTAGTTTATTCTTATATATGAAGGCTCTTAACCTACCTTTCCTGTCAGTAATGATTAAACCAGGTATATAGCTTGAAATCCCACTTATATACAAATGAAAAAAAAGCGCACAAGGTTTAACGTCAAAATTTAACGTTATCACTGGCTATGACTTGGTTTAAATGTAAGAACAATGTAATCTACTTAAATAAAAACCTCTAGATGCTGCCTGTTGTTGTTTTTAATTTCGTCACAGACATTATTTTGAAAAAATTGATAATTTCATGTTATGATGTATATGTAAAGAAGCTTTGGAAGAACTGTAGTAAAATGTAAACAACAATGGTATAGCACCACTTTGGCTACCACTACCTAAGTGATTAGAAAGAATTTATTTCAGTGTAATTGGCAGCTTCTTCTACAAGATTATAATGTACTGACCCTTTAGAGGATTTTTAGTTGAATTAACCTATAAATAATTTTCATTTCGTATTCACTTTAGTTAATTATTTACTGTTTGTTTATTGAACAATTTAATGTTATAAAAAAATACTTTCCTATTTTCAATATCCTTTTTACTTTTGCAGAGAGTATTTTAACAAACTTTCTGGCTCTTCGTTTAAGACTTGATACTTGAGTATGGTTACCTAAAAGTATGGTTACCTAAATAATACGAAAACTGAAAATCTCATTAAATCTGAAGATGGAAAGCAGAAGGAAGTAGAAATAGTAAACATTTATACATAGAGGGTAATATTTATCTCTTCGCAACCTTGGATTATGTATACTGATAATTATTTCAGAACGCGATTAAAGTCAAAGGAAAAGAATTGCACCGAGCTGCATCAGAACTTGGTTATACATACCAATTTTCTGAAAAACCCACCTATTGGCCCACCGACCCAAATAAGATTCCAGACCTTTTGGATTTCTTTACTCTGAGGAAAATTTCACCAAACTATACACAAGTAGAAGAAAACTTTGATATGGATTCAGACCATTCTGCAGTAATCCTTACTCTAAGTGATAATGTTATTCAAAAAGAAGCCAAACCGACCCTAGCAAATCGGAACACTAATTGGGAAGGTTTTCAAGAGGACTTAACAAATACTATTCAACTGACCATGACACTAAAAACGAAAAATCAGCTAGATGAAGAACTGGAAAGGTTTATAGTTGAAATCCAGCAAGCTGCATGGAGGAACACACCAAAAGTAAGAAGATTAACAGCTGGAAAAAACTATCCGGTCGAGATAAGAGAACTGGTAGCAAAAAAAGAAAACTAAGAAAGAAATGGCAGATGACAAGATCACCAGAAGATAAAAATATATTAAATAGGGCTACCCAAAGACTGAGAAGAGAAACCCTAAATCACAAAGAAGAATCCGTCAACAGATACCTAGTAGGGCTAACAGATGATAAAGAAACTGATTATTCACTCTGGAAGGCAACTAAAAAGATGAAAAATTCATGTAAACACTGTCCTCCAATCAGAATAGCAGATAACAAATGGGCAAGAGACAATCAACAAAAAGATAATATTTTCGCTGACTACCTACAAAAGACGTTTCAATTAGATGAAAATCAAGACACTCCTAATGAGACCATCCATAATATGGAACAACTTGAAATTAAGCTAGTTACTCCCAATGAAGTTATGAAAGACAAACATCAATTCACAGGATATGACCTTATTACTGGAGAAATATTAAAGAAAGTACCACGGAAGACTATTGTTAAATTGACATACCTCATAAATGCAGCATTTCGCCTTAAATATATACCGGATGCGTGGAAAATGGCTAAAGTTATCCTAATTCCTAAGCCAGGAAAACCTCTGAATAAAGTGTCATCATATAGACCTATAATATCTAAGTTATTTGAAAAACTACTACTAAAACGACTAAAACCCATAATTAAAAATAAAAATCTGATCCCTTCGCACCAATTTGGTTTTAGAAATAAACACTCGACAATAGATCAAGTACACAGGATAGCCGATATCATCGAAAAAGCTTACGAAGAAAAATATATATGCTCTCAGCTATATTTCTTGACGTAGCTCAAGCATTTGACAAGGTTTGGCACGCTGGCCTAATACAGAAACTTGAAAAAATGCTCCCTAGACAATATGTCGACATTCTACAATTCTATCTTACGGGAAGAATGTTTAGAGTAAAGCAAGAAAGGCATACTCCGAAATGAAAGAAATTAAAGCAGGTGTCCCACAAGGCAGTGTGCTAGGACCGGTTCTTTACTTATTATACACCAGCGATATCCCTCAACAACAATCTGTTAAAATAGCGACATTTGCGGATGACACTGTAATATTGGCAGTTGGCGGAACTAATACAGAGACCTCAGAAAAACTTCAGGAAACCTGCAACAGAATCAATCGATGGACAAAAAAGTGGAAAATAAAAATAAATCAAACTAAATCAGTGCATGTTGATTTTACTCTTCGACCAAGTGAACAAAAACAAATAAGAATAAACAATGACGTTATTCCGCATCACGATTCGGCCAAATACCTAGGGATGAACCTAGATGTAAGACTTACATGGAAAGAGCACATAAAAAAAAGCGTAAAGAACTTGAAATTAAATTCAAAAAAATGTATTAGGTCTTAGGAAGAAAATCCAAATTGTCAGTGCACAACAAACTGCTGATTTATAAACAAATCCTAAAACCAATCTGGATTTATGGTATAAAGCTATGGGGATGTGCCAGCAAGAGTAATATCAACATGATACAAGTTTTCCAAAATAAAGTCATAAGATGCATTGTTGATGCACCTTGGTTCTACCGAAACGATTATCTTCATAGAGACCTGAAGATGCCAACAATCGAAGAAGAAATAAAGAGGTTTGCTGCGAAACATGAGGGTCAACTCCACTCCCACGTCAACGAAGAAGCGCTGCAATTACTGGACAACTCTACACTCAACAGAAGTCTCAAAAGGAAGAAGCCATTTGAGCTAGTGAAGTGAACGTTAATGTTAGTGCTAGTGTAAAACAGTGTAATAAATCGTCACGCCAACTTGTGATTCTTTCCTATAGAAACAATTAAGACAGCCCAATGGGGACTTCTTAGATAAGTAATTAGTTTATAAGATTTTTAGATTAAAATTGTAGGTTAGTCAGCAATGACTAGTAACAATACTCTAACAAAAAAAATTAAATTTATTAATTTTTGTATAGTAAATAGAAGAGGTTAATACTATCAAAAATAGAGAGAAGTAGGTAAGTGCAAGTAGGTTTGGTTTTGTAGTGAAAATATTACTAGTAAAGTTATTTAAATCAAGATTCTTATAAACGATACTTACATCTGAAACGCTGATCCTGGGCGAGTTCATAGTTTGTTCGGGATACACCCAAGGTTTAAGAAAAGGATCATTTTGAGCCGCCTTCCACGTTTCGTATCCATCAGCTGCCTTCCTAAGTTGCTTCACCACTTTCGGGGCGAATTTTTGAGTGATCTTGTTGACTAGCCACGACGGTAATTTTCCTTTGGGGTCCGTTTGGGATACGTAGCCCAAAAAACAACCTTGTGGATTGTCCCTAATCACAAACCCTGTCAGGTGAGAAATAGCCCTATAAATTTCAGTGTGCTCAGTTTTTTACCTAGAGAAATGAAAGCAGTCTTATCCTATGAAAATATATTTTGCAATTATTCATATGAGTAAAATAAGAGTTATGAGGAAGCAGTAGTGTATATGTATTAATAGTTTGCGACCAAAAATATCTATTGTGCCACGTTTTGTTGCTACTGTAGCAAGATAATAGTATAGATGCCTACACCGATCCTTCGAATCCTATCATCCTAGGAAATTGTAGAATTTGGAGTGACTTAAAGTTAGATACTCGCTCTTTACAAGTTTAACAATACCTTATCATCGATCATCAGTGGAACTCCACAACGATCTGAGGTATCGAAAACCTAGCAGTAGTCACCGTAAGTTTGTTAATCCAATTCAAATTTTTCAATGAAAACAGTGTCTACACCGGAGAACAATATGCTAAAAGACATCCCAAAATCACTATTAATAACAAACCCTTTGGGTTCTATCAGAGATATAATAACTATAGACTTCTCATCCGATCGCACAACTGGTTACAAATGAATTATATCGACTACAACTTTTAAATATATTGGGATACACGGCAATTAAGAAGTTGATCATAATGACGTCTAAGCAGTAACTAGCGAAATCACGTAGCACTTTGTTACATGAAACCAAACTGGAAGTGAAATCGTGGATACGCAGAATAAACGAATGTTTCGCCCAAGTAAAAATATTTTTGTCACATGAAACTCATGCACAACTCATTTAATTATTAAACCATAGACCGCTCCAAATAACAATTAGAAATAAAGACTCACAAAATAAATGATGGTTGGAATTGGAATAAAACCTGATGTAGGACGTGGTTTTTGGAGAAAGGTACTCTATACGCTTCAACTATTTCAAGTGAACATGTACACTTCCATAAGCCATACAAAGTAATGACGAAACAAATTGAAGAGTCGGAGGTGGCAGCTACGATCTATATCTACATCGACACCGACGGTTTCAAAACAGAACAAGGATGTGGAATATACTCCAGATACTTCAACCTAAGTGTAAAATGTGAACAATAGTGTTAGTTTAAACTGAGTTCGCAGGGATTCTCATAGCAGGAAAAAGTTACCAGAAACAATATTACTGAAAGGAACCTGCTCGTCTATATAGTCCATTAGAGATTAGACTTTGTAGACTTCAAACTCAGTCTGCCTCAATAAAGAATCTGTTAAAAATTTACTTCTTTTAAACTTAGGAATTGCAGGAATACTGGCTTAAATCAGAATGGTAGAAGGACTTACATCCAAACCAAATGAAGAGGGTAGCAGACAAGTACTACTCAACCTGACAGAAGAATATCACGAAGCTTTGGCTATAACTTTGGCTGGAAGATGGATCGCAGGTCACGCCTCATCGAAAGGTACTCGTCCTGATTATTTATTAGCCAAAATGACAGCCAGTCAAATACTTTTTGGACCTTGTCCTTCCATTGAATTCACTACATTGGTAGTGATAAGCCTAATTAAAGAAATTCAAGGAAAAATGGGACAAAAAAATCTACAGAGTTGCCAGTAAGCAAACCAGCACTTGACTAAGACTTGACATAATCTGCGCCTGATCACAGGCATTCTGACTGGTCATTTCCAAGTATGAAAGCATCTCATGGTATAGGGCTGTCAGAATCCGAGTATATCGTTTACAATTGCCCAACTCTTTCATTTATTAGACGAGTTTTATTCGGTGAGTATTGCACTTGACAACTAGATCATGTCGGCTTATCAATTTAGGAGGATGCCCAAAGCACAATGGTCTAAGGCATTTCATGTCCCTAATAACCCAAAAGATTGATACGATAAAAAAAAAGTAATTTAAAGGGTGTCTGGCATAAATGTCAGTAGTAAAATAATTAATGGTTATGATAATCCAAAACAGATCTCTACTATATTAAAATGTCGTTTGAATACGCTAACTTCTCAGTAATTTGTTTGATAAATTAAAATCAGTAAGCAATGTTTATTAGCAATAGTTTTTTTATTGTTAATAGTACCTTATATAACCTTTTCTACTGGCGTAATCTTTGTGATTCACCGAATGATTTAAAATTAATTTTTCACTACCCATATCCAGCCATGACCTTTGTAATACGAAGTCTCTATTTTTTACTGGAGCTGGACATGATACTGAAAAAAAAAAACACACTAAATTAATATATTAGTCATGTCTACGATAAGAAAAGGAAGAAATGTAAATAAAAATTATGTAGTTTTTGGAAAACTCAATAAGTACTGTTACTAAATAACAATTAAAAGAAAATTGTATGTTGAAAGAAAATTATACTTTTTGGGCTACAAATAAGTATATTTTAGACATCGACTTCTCAAATTAAGGGCAGTTCCTTGATGGAAATGACATAAGTACCATCACTTTCGTCATATTGGTATGAAATTTTGATATTAGTATATGTAGGTGCTACTATATTATATTTTTGACTCTAGTATACCTCATAAGTTTTCTTTAAAACTCTAATAATGTAAATTACTTCTTACAAGCATAATATCCTACGTCGTTGTTTGGATTTAAATAACCTATTTCTATAGAAGCCTGCATGTGCTCGTCCCATTCTTTTCTATAATTCGGATCGTGAAGTACGTCGAACAATGTAGTTGCACATATTTCTGGGAAGACTGATTGTACTTTTACCATCTTAAAGCTAGTATTTGGTGTTGTTTTGGTCCATACCTAAAAAAATGTATGATCCATTGAATTTTATAGTAGTAATATTAAACTCATTTTAACATTAATAAGGTACTTGTTTCATTTACAGTAAGTTGCAGCATTATGTGCTTTTACACATACAGAGAACTTTAATTTTAATTAACAATGACGCCTCAGAGGCGATATACTGATCTTTTTATTGTAATATATGTGCTAAAAGTGTTGGTTTCTTATGCATATGGCTCTCATTCAAGTGAAGACCATCAAGAGACAGACGAGAAGAGAGCGCCATCCGGTAAAGCATGAGGGACGACAAAGGTCACCTTAGATATTTTGAATCTTGTATTAATTTATCAGAACTATTAAATAAAAGGTTTTTAAGTATATTACCTGAGTAATCCTTTACACTTATACAATTTATAGAAAAAAATAGTTCATGATACATGTAATAATAGATCATCCTGTAAGAGGATGTCTTGTAGCGGTCTCCAGGGAAATGGATTAGGTTGATGGGTGATGAGAATTGTCATAATAAATAAATTATTAAACTTGATCAAAGAATAACCTTATTTCAAAAATTATTTAGAAACCCTCTAAATAATTCTTTACAATACACATGTTAGAAGTATTTTTATTTTGTTAGGAGTTATTTTCAACTAGTTCAACTCGTTAAAAACATTTTCCCTTCTCACAAAATAAATTAAGATTGGATGACCTAAATAATGATACAAAAAAGTACCGGATCAATATTGAATACATAAATATATAATATTATTCTGTAACAAAATTAGTTTATTTTATCAATATCGACTAAAAATAACATTATTAAAATAACAGCTTTCCATTAAAGAGCTGTATATCTGTTTAATTCGAAATAAGTGCGTTTCGAGTGGCGCCATCTGTTAACCTTGAATAATTAAAACATTGATCCAGTATCCAGTAGTGTTTACAGTGAAATACGTTAGAATGTAGTGTGTAGATGTCAGCGCCAGCTGTGATATTGAAATACGTGTTCGTCCTTAATCTTTTTAGCCTTAGTATAAGAGTTATGTCAAGGCAACGCATATTATGTCCCTTAGATTTTTTAAAGCACATTTTACTGGAATATCATTATTGTCCAGTAATAACATTATTATTGACTTTTTAGCGTTTAGAATAAATCTTAGAATGTGTATAAGAGGGCAATAAACATTTATAATAACTGTTATACATTTATAAAAGTTTTAGAGATAATATTATTTATATAAAAACTATAACGTCAAAACATTTATAAGAATTCTCATAGTATAAAAATGGCATAGAGAATGGGTAAAACAATTTTGAAAAAAATCTAATTGAAGATCATTCATGTGGACAAAAAGTTGCAAACAAAAAGTTGATGTCTTTGCCAATTTAGAAAGCGTTTTCCACCCGAACCCAGGAGAAGGTGAAGAAATTGAAATGGACAACTAAGAGGAAGTTAGTGATATAGAGAAAATATTAACTAGTCCTAAAGAAGTAGAAATGGAAATAAATAGTATTAATGTAAAAAAAGCTCCCGGGTTCAATCTGATCAAAGGAAAGATACTAAAGAAATTACCACGAAAAGGTGTCACGAAGTCGTGTATTTTGTACCAATTTCGTCTTTGAAAGAAAATACAAAATATAAAAAAATATATAATTTATTTAAACTCAACCACGCCTCATTCCTTTGACAATATTTTTAAAATGTTTTTGGTACACTTACCACATTTCTTAGGCTTGGGGCACGTCACACTCTTCCCCAAAAGGCACAATGAAAACTTTTTAGTTTTTAACGATTTTAAATTATACAGGGTGAGTCGGTAGGAGCGCACCAAACTTTAGTAGTATATTATACACGTGAAAATAATGTAAAAAAACTCATATGTTCTTATCCGATTTTCATTTGTTTTCAAGTTATAGCATATTAACAAATAAACAAATTTACACATAAAAATTCTCTTATTCTAAATTTGAATAAGTATCTGGCATTTTGCAACACTAACAATCACATAAATTCGAAATTAAACATTCAGTTACTGTACACTGACAGTTCATCAAAACGTCAGAATTATCAAATGCCTTTGAGCCTTGAACATATGGAATATTTTGATAATGTTAAAATTCATAAGTGGAAAGCTAGATGAACATTTTTAATTACGCCATAACTCGAAAACAAATGAAAATCGGATAATGACAATTTCACAGCAAAATAATTTAAAAATATTCTAGCAAATTAGTTGTCCTCCACCGACGCACAGTGGCGCGGAGCGCCACTGTGCCACCCAAATTACTCTACGACTCACAGAATTGATCCGTTTTAGACGTGCGTCACCTTAAAATGTTCGTCTTGAGTTTGCCTATCGACCCTTGTTCCGGGATTTTTGATTTCGAATTTTATTTTTCTGTAATTTGTGTCCAAAAATTTACTTTCATGGAAAAATGGCGATTTTGGGTGCAAAAGTCATCCTAGCGAACGCAACATTGAGTTTTTACAAAACTTTTTTGAAGGAAACTCTTCCTCTTGACAACCCCTACAACCCTGTGTACGTCAAATTGCGAGAGAAATTGGCCGTCATGCCTAAAAACGACCATAGTGATCCAAAACTATTGATGCGAAAGGAAATTGTTCCTCAAAAATCTATTGGAACAAAAATCTAAATTTGTTTCAACAAAAAGTGTTTGTAATCAATCCAGCAATACGTAAAAATTTTCTCAGAATGTTTGAGGATATTTTTGGCCATTTAATTTGGCCAGGAAATCGCCAAATTCCAGAATCTCGGAAAATTTCCAAAAATTCTGTAAAAATTCGGACATATTCCTTAAGTGATACTGAACACTTTTCGTTCAATTTCGTTCAATTTCTCTCGCAATTTGACGTACACAGGGTTGTAGGGGTTGTCAAGAGGAAGAGTTTCCTTCAAAAAAGTTTTGTAAAAACTCAATGTTGCGTTCGCTAGGATGACTTTTGCACCCAAAATCGCCATTTTTCCATGAAAGTAAATTTTTGGACACAAATTACAGAAAAATAAAATTCGAAATCAAAAATCCAGGAACAAGGGTCGATAGGCAAACTCAAGACGAACATTTTAAGGTGACGTACGTCTAAAACGGATCAATCCTGTGAGTCGTAGAGTAATTTGGGTGGCACAGTGGCGACGTCTAAGTAATTTAGTATTGTATATTATTTCTTTATTATTTTTAAATCTTATCTTTTTACTTTTTCTAAAACGAATCTAGTTATCTTATCAAAATTGCTACCTTGACATTCAACTTAATTTGCTTTCTATCAAGTGGTTAATAGTAATGTGGTGGACGTTTTCAAAAAGTTTTTGTATTCATCAACATGAAGCTGACTGAAGAATTGAAGTTTTAATAATGATTGGTTGTGGAGATAATATACGTACGCAGAAAAATGTATGTACGTTATTTAATAATAAATATTCAAACCGAGAACCAATTTCACAATCCACTGTGAATAAAATTGAGAAAAAATTCAGAGAAACGGGTCATGTAAAAGACATCACTAAAGGTAGTAGAAACCCAATTTCCGAAAACAAGAAACTGGATGTTCTGTTAGTCTTTGAAGATAATCCCCATACCAGTTCACGGCAAGTAGCATTAGATAATGACTTGGGAAGTTCAACAGTTCTTAGAACGCTAAAGAAGCAAAAGTAGCATCTCTACAAAGTTACTTTAGTACAAAATTTATGGAAGATGACTTTGATAAACGAGTTGAATTCTGTGAAATTATAATGGACAAAAACAACAGAAATCCAATGTTTTTAAAAACTATACTTTTGTCCGATGAATTTACATTTTTACTAAACGGTCATGTCAATCGTCAGACTTTTCGGTATTGGGCTACCGAAAATCCACACTGGATGCAAGAGTATCATACTCAATACCCAGAAAAAGTGAATGTTTGGGCGGGAATAATAGATAATAGGACTATTGGGCCATATTTTTTCAAAGAAACCTTAACAGGTCCACGATATTTAGAATTTCTTCAAAACTTCTGGATCCCCGAATTGAACCGATTGTTCCCAAACAGAAATGATTTGTGGCTACAGCAAGACGGTGCGCCTCCACACTATGCTGTCTTGGTGCGAAACTACTTGGACAACATCTTCCCAAATCAATGGATAGGTCGAAGAGGATCAATAGAATGGCCTCCTAGGTCACCCGATTTAACTCCTCTTGATTTCTTTTTATGGGGATACTTGAAAAGTAAAGTGTACCAAAATAGACCACAAAATATCAATGATCTCAAAAAACGGATACGTATTGAGATTGCAAACATAACTCCGGAAATTTTGGAGAACGTCCAAGAAGAGATCGCTGCACGTCTTTTCTATTGTATTTTAGCTGAGGGTCAACAATTTGAGAACTTGATATAGATTTGGTTATATTTAATGAATAATAATAATAATAATATTTATTGTACTAATAAAAAGCAAGACGTCAGTGGAGGACATTTTGAACACCTAATTTAGTAGAATATTTTTTTAATTATTTTGCTGTGAAATTGTCATTAAATTCGTTTTTATTATTATTATTTTGTATTAAGCACTTAATTACAAATATTCGTTCAAAATAAAATTTATGTGTCTGATCTTTAAATGACTTTCATTCAAAAAAATTGTTATGTAAGATATTTCAAATATTATGTTTCCGAGTAGGAAATTGTAAGATCTATCAAAATCAAGAAAAAAATTTGGGTTACTGTTTAAAAAAATTGCCAATGACGTCACTGCCTAAAAATTAGAAGTGGGGGAAACTTGAATTCTTTTTAAAAAATTGCGTTTTTATTAACCCTGAACTGGTATGGTGATTTCTAGGCTACACAACTGGTATTGTTGGGTCGATTTTGACCCAGCCCTAATTTAAGAGGGGAGGTTACACTTTTTTTGACTTAGTGTATTTTAATTTCTTACTTTAAAGGAAACAAACCTACAAATTAAGAAAACTGAAATTTATTCAAATTTTTAAATACATAAACACGAAAATAAAAAATATGTATTAAAAAAAACATCATTCAAGGTTTTTAACAAAATAATTTTTCTTTTGACATAAACATCATTAAACAAAATTGACCTGTCCGAGCATTTTTTCGAAAAACCAACTACTTTCATTATAATGAATTTATTCCTTTCATTTGAACCATACTGTATATTTATGTATAAGTTGCCCCTTAACGCCAACGCAAATAATTAGCCGTCCCTTGCCGCACTGTCCCTTGCCGCACTATCTATACTTAAATTATCACAACTAATACACAATCTGGTTTAATTGTTTATTCTTCTTATTAAAAAAGTATTAGTACCTAATTTGCATTTAATTAAGGTACAGTTACATCTGACATTTATTGCATGATATTTATGTCTGACAGTTGTTTATTCCAGTGTAAACACTCAAAAATATATGTCCGAGAGAAATGTTTGTGTGTTTACACTGGACTAAATAACTGTCAGACATAAATATCATGCAATAAATGTCAGATGTAACTGTACCTTTATATGTATATTTTTATTGAATTAGTAAAAAACTGAGTACAATCCTAGAATCACTCAACTGCGCAGACACTCACTACCTAGACATGTTCTTGTGTAAACGTTTTCTGAAATGACAGTTCCTATCTCCCCTCCTTCATATCTATGATCCCAATGCGTATCTCTTATTGCGGTTTTTATTTGTTCCACTAGGTGTAAGTTTTCTGCACTAATCGTATTTGATTGTTGAGTGTAGCTTCAAATATTTGACAGTAGCACACGTGTATCATATACTTTTGACAAGTATGACAGTTTGAATACAGTGTCGAGTGTGACACTAGTGCAACAAATAAAATCCACTATTAGTCTTCATAATTTTGACATCTTTTTGTCTTTTTGACGTTAGAAAATCTCGATTAAATAATTAGGCATTCCAAACAAAATGGCTACCAGTGAGTTTTGACAGGTTATGATATAGCAAAATTATGGCAACCCTGTAGCCCTAGTGATTTGACAAGGTCAATGAAATAGATAGTTACATAGATTGATCATCCTTATTTTTCAAAATAAACATAAGCCTATGCCTTGAAGTAAAAATGTAGATAATTTATTTTTTTACTATATTCAAAGGCTAAATATTGGTTTGTAAACACATTTTTTCAAAATCGATTCTGATTAATCAGCACTTGCGAGGCGAAATGGCCGCTCGTAAAGGACCCGCTTTGAGCAATCTATTTCACCCTATGATATTGACAGATTAGAATAAACTCGGATTAAAAATGATTTTATTGCGGTGCATAGCTAAAAATGGTACTAAACACGATTAAACCCTTAATCTGGATTAAACGTGTACGGTGCTTACGGGCGTTAGTAAACTAACAAATTCTGATACAGAGTATGCGAAAATAATGTTTAAAAATCTCAGAATTTGGCTCAGTAAAATCAGTATAAAACTAAGTTATAATCTACAACATGCTTTAAGGGCTGATTCCACAGTTGTGTTAAACGGAGATTAAAATGACATTATTAATGTAAAAATGTCATTTTAAACTTCGTGTAACACAACGGTGGAATCGGTCCTTAATGAATGAAATAAAAAAATGTTTCAGAGCAATGCTTTAAAGAACGTTTTACACTTTACAGTTACCTTTTTTCGTTGCGCCAACATAATGCAGTTACCGGAACGCTACCTCCGCTATACCACTGCAATACGATATTGATAAACCTGAGTCTGAACATTTTTCTCTATCGCACGACGTTACAGTTAACAAATAAAGATATAAAATTACAAAAACTAATTTTTAAATACCTTCGTTTCGTCTCCTTTGTCGTAGTCCAATTTCCAATTCGTGTGATCGTCGATCAGATTCTTCAGCATGTCGAAGTCTGCATCGTCCGCGATCTTCACTATGCCCGGCTCCATTTAACTGAAAAGGACGACGGACATTTTGAGGTTAAGTCGATATTTTGGCCTACGAATTCTATCGCTATTCGCTCGGATAGAAAATTGAGTGCGGTATAGTCATTTTATCGATTTTTTGCCGAATTTAATAGTGTATGATACTATAGCGTCAAACGGTTTGTGCTTGTGCAGTCGACATTGCAAATATATTTATAAAAAGGTTCCAAGTCGTTGCTCTGCGTCATTCCGGATTCGGATTTGTAGGTGGACGTACGAGGTTGGTTCGATATATTTTGGAACAAGGTTGGTCGATTTTTAGGTAAGGACATGAGTGTTAAGTAAATATCAGATAGTCTTATAATTAGGTCAAATTTCGTTTAGAAAAAATCCGTTTAAAAAAATGATAGCCTTCTACATGCCCATCTAATTTCAAAAGTAAAACCCTTGTGGACATTCAGCGTTTTTTTTTAAAGTCGGAAACAGAGCGCATTAAATAAAACAGTCGAAATATACTTTTTTTTCTTCATACAAACCCAACACTTTTTTTAGGACATCCTAACTCTTACGGTCCATAAATTCTTATGATTTTGCATTTCAATAAAATTGTCAGTAATTTTTACTGATCAATAGTCTGTGATGGATTAGATCAAAAATGGCCATCAATTTCTTAAAAGTGTTGAAATTAAATTTCTATATCTACTGTCTTTCCTTTGGAATATAATTCAATATCTAATGATAGAGGTTATAGAGGTACTTTTCATCGTTTGGAAAATATTGGTACGATCGTGAAAATGTCATCTTTGCCACAACGGTTTTAATTTGAAACATTGTTAAAGCAGGTAATCCGCATTTGAAAAGTATTTCATTTTGGGTATGTATCTAGAAAGCATAGATACCAATTGTTTTATAGACAAAATTGTAGCCTCATTTTTGTGACATCTCTGTCATATAAGCTAGAAGATGAGGGGGGCAGGATTTTTTGTGATTTTCATATTTATGGGAAAATACATCCATAGTCTCAATATCTCGACTCGAATTGTCCTAGCTTCAAGAGCCTAACCCCAACCATGTTGGTTTTTGATATAAATAATATAAAACAGAGTAGGATTAAAATTTATTAGTGGAAAAACGAATTTTCATACGTACGAAAATCTTCAAATATTGTTAAATGGACGATTAAAATATTTACCGTATCTAAAATTGGATAAAATGCGTTATTTGAATTTTAAATATAATGGGCTATTACCCTCAGAAAATGTTTCCAGTTACGCCTGTGGTTAATTGACAAAAATTTATGTTAAGATAATTTTTTGGCATCATGTTTTTAAACCAAAATTAATTGAAATTTGGCAAATAAGTTCAGTTTTTACTTGTGAAACAGAGATGTAAAAATCGCTGGATACTACGCATTACGCGACTTTTTCAGAAAATGTAAAAAACTTGTTTTGTATGACTAAATAATACCTATAAGGCGTAAGTAAGTGAATTGAATTCTTTTGCTTCTAAAATTTTATGTTATTCTCGAGAAAGAAACTATTATAATCTTTATTACCTCAAGATTTACCAATTTTTACGAGATAAACTAAGAGGAAACCAAAACTTTGTTCATAATATTCTCTTCATTGATGAGGCGACCTTTACTAAACAAAGAGACTCTGAGAATGCAAATGCTGTAAGAGAAAGACATTATCAGCATGGATTTAAAGTGACTGCCTGTGCGTCAATATTAAAATTTACTGATTTATTAACATCCCTATAGTGTAAGTTTTTCTGCCCGCATTTACTTTACGGCCGCATTTATTTTTTATAAGGTATTACCGGAATTTACTAAAAATTCTAAGAAATTGCCAGATAAATGAAGTGAAAGTGAAGTGTCGATGAATTTTAGATAAATTTAAGAAATTGGCAGGAAATTACGGGAATTTCCGTAGAATTTCTGGATAATTTTGCGAATTTTCGATTAATTTGAAATAAATTTAAGGAATTGCCTGGAAATTACGAATTTTTTTAAGAAATTGTGTGAATTGTCGAATAAATGCATCTATCTGTTACGAATCATGAGATACAGCCCGCTGACAGACAGACGGATAGCGGAGGCTTAATAATAGGATCCCGTTGGTTACCCTTCGGGTAAGGAACTCTAAAAAATAACGGTAATTTTCAAAAAATTGCCGATAATATCGGGAATTTCTACGGGAATTGCATGAATGTCCGATTAATTTAAAATAAATTTAAGGAATTGTCAGAGAATTATGGAAATTTCCAAGGAATTGTCAGGTAAATGTGTGAATTGACGATGAATTTTAAATACATTTTATAAATTGACAAGGCATTAAAAATATTTTTAAGGAAAAGCCAGGTAATTGTGCAAATTTCCGATTTATTTCAAAGAAATTTAAAGAATTACCGAGGATTTATGGAAATGTCTAAGGAATTGCTGGGTATATTGATCAATTTTAAGTAAATGAAATAAATTGAAAGGAAATTACGGGAATTTACATAGAATTTCTGGATAATTTTTCGAATTTTCGATCAATTTGAAACAAATTTAAGGAATTGCCTGGAAATTACGAACATTTTTAATAAATTGTGCGAATTGTCGAATAAATGCTTCTACCTATTACGAATCATGAAAAACAGCCCGCTGGCAGACAGACAGACATCGGAGACTTAATAATAGGGTCCCGTTGGTTACCGTTTGGATAAGAAACCCTAAAAAACAACGGTAATTTTCAAAAAATTGCCGATAATAACGGGAATTTCTACGGGAATTGCACAAATGTCCGATTAATTTAAAATAAATTTAAGGAATTGTCAGAGAATTATGGAAATTTCCAAGGAATTGTCGGGTAAATGCAAGAGTTGCCGGTGGATTTTAAATGTATTTTAGAAATTAACAGGGCAAATTTCTGATGAATTTAAAAGAAATTTAAAGAACTACCAGGGATTTATGGAAATTTCCAAGAAATTGCCGGGTAAAATTATAAATTTTAAGTAAATTAAAGAAATTGAGAGGGAATTACGGAAATTTCTAAGGAACAGCTAGATTATTGGCTTGAATTTCCGATGAATTTATAATAAATTTAAGTAATTTATAAGAAAATGTCGGAAATAACGGGAATTTTCAAGAAATATCAAGAATTATACGGTTAAAAGAAATTGATCACTTAATGTTGTTTTTGAAACCAAATTGTAAACTACCAATTGTCAGTTGTCCAATGTCATTTATTGATTCTCATTTAAGTGTAAACTATCAAGAATTATACATTTAAAGGAAATAAAGCCCTTATTATTGTTTTTGAATGCAAAATTGTAACTACCAACAGTCAGTTGCCATTTCATCATGTTTAGTTTATGGAGGATGGCGCGTCATCATAAAATTCTCTGCCTGTGCGCCATTATCTGAATCTACACTTTCTCTATCATTGGACTGGCCGTGGAAGTGCATTTTTTTTGTCCGCCAAGGAGTCCAGATTCAAACCCATTGATTTTTCAATATGATCACGAATGAAATAAACAGTTTATAAAGGACAAAATAATTTTATCGACGTGTTGCGGAAAAAATGTTTAATATTCAAAGGTCTTTAAGAAAGCGCATTGTAATGTGTATTGAGGTAGATGGTGGGCACTTCGAACACTTAATTTGAAATTTTTTTTGTAGTTGGTGTTGTTAGTAATTGTCATTATTTGTTACGGTTTTTTTTAATGTCACTTCGCTCATTTTACAATTTAAAACAATAAAAATTTTATAAGAAATCACAGGTATTAAAAGCAAAAAACGCAAAAACCAATAAAGTTAGATAATTTAAAAAAAAGAGTACATTTTTCATGTAAAATCGAATGGGCTTTCAGATTTTTAACTAATTTTATCCATTATTCAAAAAGGATATGATATAATGGATTTATCGTCCGTAACAGTCGTGATTGTAAGGAACCGAAGAAGACACTAAAATTATTGTATTATTCATTTGTCAGATCTAAACTTGCATACGCCTCAGTTGTATGTAGCCCATTCTATCAGTTACTTATTGATAGAATTGAAGCAGTCCAACGGAGATTATTAGAACTTTTAAGTTTTAAACAAGATGGAGTTTATTCCCCTTTATGTTGTGTTGGGAATGGGGTGTTAATACACTGCGATCTAAAAGATCTATTGAGCTCCCTTCTGTCGCTAATGGAGCAAGGAAATGCCTATAACGACCCTTCCAATCCTATCTTCTCAAGGAAGTGTAGGATTTGGACTGGCTTCAGAATCTGCACTCACTATCTTCTACTACTCTCAGTTTACTGAGGTGTCCTTTTAGTCGGCAATGCCCAGTAAGGATTCTTGTTACAATACGTAGCCTGTTCTTCCGATATTTTCTGGTTATATTCACCCATAAGTATCTTAGCATGTCTCAGCCCCAAGAGATTGTTCCAATTATCGGTTCTTCTACTACCCAATTCTTTTTTAATCCTCCTATAGGTAGAGTACGAGCAAGAGATATAATGTGACTTTAAAGCCAGCCGGCAATATACAAAAAAAACTAAGGAGACTGATAGATCACCTTTAAATTAGTAGGGGAACATTCAAGAGATTGAGTATACTTATTTTATTTTTACTTTCCTCCATAAAAGGGAAGTACTGCAATCGTATAAATTTAGATTTTTACGTTTTGGGTCCCTAGATTAGGAAAAACATGTTTTCCCCACTCCGTCGGTCTGTCTGCCGTCCGTCGTCTGTCTGTTGGCGCGATAGCTCAAAAACGACTTAAGAGAAAAACTTCAAATTTTGTATGCAGGTAAGGCTTCCTCTTGTCTCAAAACCCATTATACTTCCGGTCAGATATATACAGGGTGAGCAGTTAAAAAAGTTTTTTTAAAGTCAGCAGATTTAGACTAAAAAATTGGATATCACTAGCGCCATCTAAGAACGGTTACAAACTAAAATACAAATTGGTATTTCTCATATTTGAACACTTACAACTATCAAATTTTATGTTTATACTATTAAAACTTATGAAGTTATTGAGAAATTTTGAAATAGAACTTTCCCTTTGAACATCCTGTATCTCCTAAACCTGCAATATTTTTATAATGGCATTTATACATGCTACGGTTTACCGGAGAGGTCTACCTGTGCAGGTACACCCATAGATAAATTAATAAAAAAACACGTTGTAGTTCCCAGCATACTATTAGTTAGCGCCACCATCGCAATAGTATGAAAGCGATGTTGCCGGTTTCCGTAAACTTTCCTGAGATAAGAGTTATTTTAAATTCATCTTATTTTAATTTTTTATCAATCTACATGCGCACCATACTATCCATACAATGTCCATACTATTGCTGGGATTTTTAAAAGGAGTTGACAACCTCGTAAAAAATGAAAAACCGTGATGGCGGAAGGCCAAATATGATAATGAAATGATAAAACTTATTTTATGAATTATGATGAAAGTTCTAAAGATCGGCAAGTTATTTTTAAGAAGATAAACAGTGTTGATTTGATTTGATTTAATTAGTAAGTATTAGTAATTTAATTTAATATAAGGACTTTGTTTATCATTGTTTTTTTAACATTATATAATTTCATATTTCATGGATTTTCAATTCTGTTTTATTATTGGAAACAAAAAATGTCTGGCCCGTGTATAGTGAAGTATTCTCGAGAGTATTCTTGTTCAGCTCCTAATTGTTTAAATAAGTATTATTCTAAAATTCAGAAAGTTGGATAATCAAATATTAAACCTTTTTCATTATCCTTCCGATATTAAAATTTGCTAGAACTGGTTTAAGACTTTAAATTTAACTTTAGATAATAATACTCGCTATCTTTGTGCAGACCATTTTTTCCTGAGTCTTTTAGTAAGGTTTCCTCAAAATGTAAACTGTTAGTTGGACATTCTGTACCAATTTCATTAAATAATTGTGCATGCAGTTCAAATATACGACCTGAGAATTAGATTTTAGAATAAGTTGAGGCTAAAGCACAAATATAGCAGCATAAGAAAAACAAGAAATTAGTTGCAAACGTAAATTTAATAATTAGTGATGACCAATTTGAACGACCCTTGAAACAATAAATAAATAAAAGTAAAATCAGAAATTTAAGTCCTAAAGAAAAAAAGTTGTATTTTATTAATATTTGATAAGAGAAATTGTTCAATAAGACATATGTACACTTTTTGTTTTGTTTTTATAGGAAACACCGGACACCCAACAAAATATGGTTCATTTTTCCAAGAATGAGGGAGACTACCTACTATTCATTTTACTTACAATTGTTATTTAATATTGAGCTCATGTATGTATGTATTATTGAATTATTGTATAATAAATAATTAAAATATATGTTTCAAATATTTTATTTTAATGTAAATATTTTTTGTTTATATTTTTTGGGGTTTTATTACGAAAAAAAAAACTAATATTTATGTTAAATACATTATTTTGATGTAAATATTAGTTTTTTTTTTAGAGTAATGAATGCCAAAAAAATGTAAATAAATAATAAATTATATTTGAATGAACTGCGGTTCGCTTAAAGCTCTTCTTTTTTATTCTTCTTTCTTATTCAGCCTCTAACTGGCAAGTCAATCAGCCAGTGTAGTTAAAAAAAAATCCGTTCCATAATACTTGTTTCCAAAAATTAACACGGGATCCGACTGTATTCTTTATTAATTTATCTATGGGTAAATTAGTCATGTTGGACTAAATGTTCATATTCCTGTGTTTACTATCTGTATTTCAGAGTTTACCGAATCTTAATGAATTACCCTGTATATATCACAAAACACAGTTTCCTTAATAAACAAACAACACACTTATTTAGATATTAAACAGAACAAATTTCCTTTTAAAAAAACTAAATTAAAAAATTAAAGGCCATTATCATATCAGGGTGTAGGTAATAGTTCATGATTTGTGCTATTTTCTAACATACTACAAGCTGATGTCAAGGAAAAAAGACTGCTTTCTCTTGATAGTATATAAATACAATATGCTAATTAATTAATAAAAAAATCTACATATTTCCTACTCATTGTTTGAAGCAAAATAACTTACCAGGCTGGTTCTGAAGCACATTAACTAATAAATTTTTTAAACCGTTGTGATCGAAAATTTAATGTCTGTGTTTATATAAAGTACATTTTCGTGTAAACGTGTAAATGTTTTATGTGTCATTATTTACTTTATATTAAAACTACAAAAAAATATTTGAAGGTGCTTATATGTACACGAAATTAAATAAAAAAACAGGTAATTATGTATACATGCTTATTGCTTTGTTTTATTTGTTTTTGTAATTTGCTGGGAAAATAATAGAAACGTAAATGTATGTTTAGAAACATTTTGCTATAAATTGAGAATCTTATGGAAGCAAAAAATTCATCTTGCACCCAAAGAAAACAAGGATATATCTTATGCCGTTATAATTTTGTTTGGGACACGTACTATACAAAATAAAAAAAAAAACTAAACAGAGAGTTTATTGTGGAATTGTTTATTAAAAATACCAAGTAGAACGCTAGAGGCTATAAAATATTATTTGAGCTTTTGATTGGGATTTCCCCAACATTTCAATGTATCGTTTGAAAAGGTTTTGTCCGAGAAACCTACCATCAGAATTTCTACGATAGGTCGATATGAAATGATTCTCGCAATCCAACTCCTTCTTGAAGAGAACCTGACTTGTAGAAAATTCTTCTAGTTCCCAAAACCTTGATAGATCATGATTTACATTTTGGGAAAGATGACAAATTAAATTCTGTGAAGTTAATTTGGCCAAAGGGCCCGAGATAATTCAGCCAAGTTGTGTTATTTGAAGAACAGGTTTCTGTGAACGTAATTTTGTTTGTCCTATGCATAAAAAATCCCAGAAGAGCCCTACACCTATAAGAAGGTCTGTACAGGATGGAACATTGAACTTTGGATCAGATTAACGAATGTTTAAAGGTATGCACAAAGAAGCAACGTCAATTGGTGAACCTGGAACCTGGTCACATATAAAAGAAGTAACCAAGCAGTTAATTGATGTTCAGAAAGAAGATTGCAATAAATTTATTGATAAAATACATTTATATTTGATAATTGAAGTTATCTGAGTAATTTCTGTCATAGAAATATCAATGCGTTCCTTGACAAGGACTAACTTCAAACCGAGATGATGAGTAACAAAGTTAGACCAAAAACCACTGCCAAAATGGCTCCAGGAATTCGAATTTGAAAAATAATAGTTAATAATAAAGCGATATTATAATTAATGTTACTACACAATACATTTACTTGAATTGCATGAATTAGATATCATATTATTCGACGAAATTTGATGACGGACAGTTTCTGCATTAAGAGCAACCAGGATATCTCGTAAGTTTAGCCATACGCTCTATTTTTCATCTGATTTTTATGAATTATTTTTCAGTTATTAATCAATATTTATTTCTTGGGGCAGAAACAATCTTTTTTTTTATTAATTAAGTAAATTTTTGGAAATTTTTAATGTTTCAGCCCCAATGTAAAATAAATTTAAAATTTTTTGAGGGGTCTTTATTTTTTAAAAAGTAAATACTTTTTAAATGGGATTAATATTGCGCTTTTTAATTAAAATTGACCGACAGGTGCTGCTACCACTCTGCTATAACGGGCGAGGCTCGATGTGGCAACGCTGCACCGAGCGATCTCGACAAATCGACATACATTATTTCGTTCTGCATGATTTGGTGTATTACTTTCAATCGTAGAATTTTTTATATTTTTGAAATACTAGTAACATAATATTTTGTATTTAATTAATATTTTGAATTACGTATTTTTTTGGAAATAACTAGTAATTTTTATAATAAACATTGTATCTCATTTATCGGTTTTGAAGATTGTAGGAGGAAAGCAAAAATGTCGTTTCGGAATTGTTCGAAACAGTTTTCAGAAATTTCTTTTCGAGTTGTGATAATTTTTCAAGGAAAAAATATTTAGGGAAGAATAAAATGTGACATGGATGGACATGCGATATAAAAAAATATCTATTTTTATATGAGTGAAATATTTATTTGGTTTTTTATAAATTTACATTTATTAATTCTTTTCTACAGTTTTCTCTTATGTTCAAGTTCATTGTTGCACTTGGATCAACTAGCTCCGGAAGAAGACATATTTTTAATTTCGGAACATTTCGTTTAACCAGAAATTCTCATCTTTATTATAAATCTAATAAAAGGACATTAATAAAGTTACAAAAAAGTTAATTAATACCAATCTCTTCAATTAAGCAACCTTTTGGACTCCATATAACGAAGTAGCTTTTTTTTTTGTTATTGCTAATTGCCCTTGGACCTAGAAGTAATAATCATGTCTTCTATTGAGTGCGAAGAAATCATTTTCAACCATAGAATGGAAGAGGTCTGTTCCTTGGTAAGATCCTCTATTGTATCAATCTCTTCTTGCGTTTTATTTAACATATTTAGGAATTCCAGTTCTCTCAAATTATACTCATTTTCATCCATATCAGGAATAAGTTTGTGAATATTACCATATTCCCTATCTGGAAGAGCGTATTTTTTTTTTTAAACGCAGCTCTTGTCGACGCTTCTTTCTTTCGTTAGTTTCCCATTATTTTTAAATATTTCTTTGTGTATGTATTGGGCTCATTTTCTGTTATTCCCTTATGGAGATATCATAATATTCTGCTCCCTTGTTGAATTTAAATTTACCGACTTTACCGAAATATTTTGGTTCATTAATTGTATCCAGAGGTTTATATACTGCGGATTCCAATAATCAGTGTTTTAGATTAGGAACGAATTTTCCATATTTTTATTAATATTATTAAAGGAGAAACAGAATTTCTTATTTTATATAAATAAAAATTTTTCATTGGTTTATTCGGTCAAATTTTTTAACACAACATATGTTTCGGAAAACAGTTTTTTTCATCTTCTGATGCAGTCAATTTATTTTTAAAAAACAAGGGGAACGAAAACAAACAAATTAAAATTTTTTAAAATGCTAGAACCCCATATTTTGGACATTGGACAAACAAAACCATGTCTACATAACAAAATAAAAAATCGTAAAAATAATATTGTTACTAATAATGAAAATTCCACTGCCTTAACAAAACACGCATTGGAAAATTTGCATTCTTTCGATTTTGAAAATGTAAGAATTCTCAAAAATGAACCAAACTACAACAAAAGAACAATACTTGAGATGATACATATTAAAAAAAATAATAAAACTGACATAAAAGATCTGTCAAATGTATATTTTAATTTAATTATCTAATTGTAAGTTTTTAATTTTTAAACTTTTATTGTAACGCCACTGCTAATTTTTAAATTTATAAAAACTCAACTTTTTGTTTCCCTACCTATCGTGTTAAATTAAATCAATATTTTATTTCAAATACACCAAATCACGCTACGAAACAAAAGATGGGGTTTTAGCATTTTAAAAATTTTTAATCTGTTTTCGTCCCCCCTTGTTTTTTAAAAATACATTAACTGCACCAGAAGATGCAAAAAACTGTTTTCCGAAACATATGTTGTGCTTAATAACTTAATAAAAAATTTGACCAAATAAACCAATGAAACATTTTTATATATATAAAATTCCTCTCGTCTCCTACCGTTTTTTAAAGTTTATTGGGGGAAAAATAATAGCTTTTTTGTTAAATAAAGATAAAAATGTATATATTTACCTGTCGCTTGTTTCCTCGATATTTTGTATTTCGGTCAAAGGACACTTTTTTCCGAAAATATCTGAGGTAAAAATATAATATTAAAAAATTATTTTTGTTTGTATATTTGACTTAAGGATGGATTGGTATAAGAAAATGCCTGATTCGATCCGAAATAAAAAATTCTGGTTGGATTCACGTCCATCCCAAATTTATTACCGATTTGATTCTCTCACTTACTTTTTCATTATATTTCGACGACTTTTTCTTGCATTATTCAAATGCACATGTTTTCCTTTAGTCAAAGCACTTCTACCCATCTTCACACCAAACAATAAATTACACACTACAAATCAGAAAAATCAGCACAAAATCTTATTGTCACGTTCGTAACTATACTGACTTTGTAGTACATTGTCCTTGTATTTATTTAAAATATGTTAATCCCTCTAAACCAAGTAAATAAACAACAATTATTCTACCCTACTTACCATTAGATTATAATTACTAGTTCATTAATTACGTATTAATAACTTATTGTAGGTACTAAGAAACAATTTACTTTAGTTTTATGACAATAATTAGGTCAAATCATTTCCTTATTTTGCTGTTATAATCTATGGGCAGATACTAAACAACCACTCTAAATTGCTGTTTAATTTTTAAATGTTGTTTAACTGAGGATTATAGGTATAAAACACTAGGCGCTTACTAAAATAATATTACATTTAAATATGATATTTTTGTAAATTTATTTTGATGCTAAAAATCATTTTTTAAATCTAAAATTAATTATCAGGATTATAGATACTTGTCGGTGTTATTTAATTCAAGAAATATCTATACCACCTACTGAAAATTGAAATTCCATTTCTAAAATTATTTATTATAATTTATACCTGACCCTTCTATAGACGCTTGCCATAGACCCTTCTTTGACGTTACAACGTTGCCAGAGGCTATTCAAATATGTGGGATCCTACTTACAAGCTGTTAATCTAGGAAATCCGAGGCAATGTGATGACGCGCTACTGTATGCTCTTAAGGACCAATTCCACCGTTGTGTTAAACGAAGTTTAAAATTATATTTTTACATTAACAATGTCATTTTAATATCCGTTTAACACAACGGTGAAATCGGTCCTTAGAGTCTTAAGTAAGAGTGTATGATGTTTTCAACCACATATTTTACACTGATCTTATTTAAAACCAGTTGATACCCACTTTATAGACAGTTAAAACATATATGTATTTTTTTCACTTCGTCAATTCTGTTTTGAATATTAAGATTTTTAAAATATACAGGAGTCACGGCAAGATTCATTAGCAACTAAATATAGACTAGAAGAAAATGTATGATTAAATGAAAATGATGAAGGTGCTTCTGTATGGGACGAAAAATTATGGGACCTTGTTTAAAACTTTTCTAAAGTATCTGCTCTTTTTAGAAAAACGTTATGTCATTAAGAATTGTTTTTTTACGACATAATGATAAATATAGAACTTAGAAGTGCTTACAATTTATACTAATAAGTTTTTCTTGAATCTCTTAAAATAACGCAGATTTTCAGTGTATGGAAATGGACAAAAGTTTGTCACAGGTTTGTTTCATCCTGTATATAAAATAATTTTATCATTAATCCTATTTTAAACTCATTAGCAATTTAATAGACACATTAATCTCTGTATTATATTACTTTGTATAGCGTTATCTTGTAATCAGATTGGATTTGTATTTTAATAAAAAAATAACTTACCTTTTCTTTCTACAAACTTTTAATCTTTAGTTGTTCATTTGTACGTTATAAATTGATTGTTCCTAAACATGAAACCTCGTTGTTAAACTGCAACGACACACTTTTTCGACGAATTGACTTGTTTGTACAAAATTTTAATCAACTACTGCTACCCGTATGGTTATCAAAGGTAGATAAAAAGTTTTCGTTAAGGTTTACCGCTGCCAACTGTGGATTGTGGAATCAGTCCCCGAAAAACAAATATTATTTCTATAATATTCAGTCACTGATTAAAACTTTTTCGCTTGGAATTTGTCATGAATTTTGCTTATACTTCTTTTTTAAAAATTATATTGACATATAATATTCTGTATATAGTGAACTGTACGGGATGACGTTGTTTGTCAATTTGGTGCAAATTTGACATCGATATTTTACGTAAGTCAATAATACTGGTTATTTATTATCGCCTTGTTATCTTTACTACCTACTCGTTACAAATTAAGCTCAATAATTCTGTGATTCAGACTATAGATTGGTGTTAATACATTTATATCAGGTGCGTAGTGGGTATTAAAAAATGGAGTGTACTATACTCGGTTTTTAAACTATACTCTGTTTTTAAGCTAGGAGGAGCGATTTGAAGTTAAGTTGGCAATTCTGTAGACTTCTAATTGATCAGATTGCAGTCAGTTTCACACATCACTTTTTAGCATTAACATCGCAGCTAATTCAATTACTGACAATTATGGATAGTTTTGACATTTTATATTTTTAGTTTTATTATTGCTTTCATCCCTTTGATATCTCATCATTATTACTAGTTTTTTAATTTTTTTCGTTAACAGTTCTTTTTAGAATATCAGTAAGCAATTAATTGTATTGAATTTCTACAATTATGTGTCATTTTACACGGAATATGGGTAGCAGTTCCTCAAAAGCAATTCAAGTAAGGGGAGACGCCTTATTATTTTGCATGCTAGTTCTGAAGAAGGTTTTGTAGAAAAGGCGTTGTTGATTTGTGAAGCCAAAAAGACGGAAGATTGCCATAAGAAATGAATTCAGAAGTATTATAGAAAAAAAACTAACCTTATTACTGATTTTTTAAACTAAGAATTGATAAATTTCTTACCAAAATGATTAAATTGTAACTAAATATTGAAGTAAACTTTATTAGGAAATTGATCATTTACAAAATAAAATATTTAACAGTAATGATATAATGTTGACATGTTTGTAGTGTTATGAAAATGTTTGTTCTAGTTTTCAAAACAAATCCTGACTGACAATAAGCTTTTAAATGCCTTCATTTGCCCTTTAGCGTATCAACCATGTGTTAACACTAAATAAGCTACAGTAAATCTATGTTACTCATAGAACAAATTCCAGTCATTGTGTGATCCAGTTGCTTCGAGCATATAATATATGCTCCAAGTCCAGTTGATTTTCACTGAGAGTAAAAAGTATTGTATGTTATAGGTGTCCAAGCCGCTAATTAAGTTTATACATATAACAAATATATCCTTGAAAATGTAAACAGACCATATTTTTATATTTTATACCAATCTGCATCTTGATATTCTGTTAACAATTTTCTTAAATATTCAATCTCTATTTCAAAAAGATAATAGATATTCTCAAAAAGTCGATTTCAAAAGCAAGAAAAAATATTTCTCAAACTATAACGTAAACAAATCAACGGCCATATTGAATTTCATTTGACAATTCGTTTTAGACATGTTTCAGATCAAAATAAAGTGAAATTTACTACAGTTGTTTGGGACCAATAAAAATTGCTACTCCTATGACATTTATTCGCTCTTAACCCCTTATTGGACGGCGCCGACTAGGGCCGATAATAATAACTATTTCATAGATTTTGAACCAGACTATATTTCAAAACACACTCTTAGTAACGAATCTAGTTACTTTTCCCTGTGTAAATGCGTCGTTTCAATTCGCTCCTCCTAGTTAAAAAACAGAGTATAGGAGGAGCGAATTGAAAAGACTTATTTACATAGGGAAAAGTAACTAGATTTGTTACTAAGAGCGAGTTTCGAAATATAGTCGTGTTCAAAATTTATGAAATAATTATCTTTGTCGGCCTTAGTCGGTGAACGGCCAATGAGCGGTTAAGAAACGAATAAATGTCATAGAAGTAATTTTTTAATTGGTCCCAGACAACGGTCGCAAATTTCACATTATTGTGATCTGAAATGTGTGTCTAAAACGAAATGTCACGGTCAAATTAAAGTCAATATAGTTGTTGATTGATGTCAAAAATACTTTTTTCTTGCTTTTGAAATCGACTTTTTGAGAATAACTATGATCTTTTTAAAATGGATATTAAATATTTAAGAAAATTGTTAATAGAATATCCAGATGTAGCCAGGTTAGTATAAAATATAAAGATCTGTTCACATTTTTAAGGATATATTTGTTATAGGTATAAAAAGTCAAAGTTAATCAGTGAATTACAAGTGGATCACACATTAACTGGTATCTCTTCTATGAGTAATGTGGATATTATGGCTTATTTAGTGTTAACCCATGGTTAATGCGCTAGAGGGCAAATAAAGGTATTCAAAAGTTTACAGGCCTATGAGTCAGAATTGGTTTTGAAAACTGGAACTAACATTTTCATAACACTACATGTCAACATATATTTTTTAGAGTGAACTATTCATACATACCTATGTATTAATTTTAAGTATTTTTATATTTTTTGTGAAAGTAATGTTAACTCATTGTGCCAAATTAAGATTATCCCTAAAGTAGTAGATGGTGTTTTAAATGTTATAACAATTTTGTAAATAGTTTTATTCTATTCTAATAAATAAAATTTGCTTGAATAGTTACATTTTAATCATTTTGGTTAGAAATTCATCAATTTTTAGTTTTAAAAAATCAGTAATAAAATTATTTTTTTCTAAAATACTTCGGAATTCATCTCTTCATGGTAATCTCCCATCTTTTTACCTTCAAAAACCAATAATGCATTTTCTACAAAACCTTCAGAATCAGCATGTAAAATAATAAGGTGTCTTCCCTTTCTTGTAAGGCTTTTCAGGAATTGCTACCTTTAATAGTACTCAGTGTAGAAGGATCCATAATTGTAGATTTTCAATACAATTGCTTACTGAAGAACTATTATTTACGAAATAAAGTAAAAAACTAAGTAATGGATGAGATATCAAATTATAAAATATCAGAACTGTCAACAATATCAATTATTAGCTAAAGAGTAATGTGTGAAACTGAGTGTAATCTGACCAATCAGAAGGCTACAGAATTGTCAACTTAAATTCAAATCGCTCCTCTTAGTTTAAAAACAGAGTATAGATTTTAATTGAACCCATTTTAACTTCCTACCATCATCTCATCTAACGAACTAGAATTGACATTAAAGAATACTAAGAAGACTAGTGAGGAGAAGAAGAATTAACAATGGCGAAAAAGTAAAGAAAATTTGCTTCGTTCCCGAATGTAGAACCATATATTCTACAGATATAACAAAACTCGAAATTATTCCAAGCTTTATGTATCTGTAAGGAGGAGAAGAGTGGTTTGTCCCACCCCAGCTAGCACAAAAACATCCCATCTACGGTAATAAGCTACTTAACTAAAACAAGAGTTGCATCAGTATATTCTGTAGTTGACAGTTGTTGACACCTTTTCTTTCTCTAGTGGTACTCTACCTGGTACTGGTATAAGTTTATTTCGGTACAAATCATGCGCTGTATGTAATTTTTAAGTTGAACGCATATTTGAACAAACCTTATTATCCCTGACCACACACATAGTGATACGATACTTGCTTTTAAGTATTGATATGGCGATAGTATTGGTAATTCAGTATCAGTGCCTAAATATCGATACTTTCATTGTTTAATATCGTTACTTCTATAGTATTGAGGCATTAATAAGATCCCTATTATCGTGTAAAATATAAGCAGTCATTTGATTGCATCTTCACGTTTACAATGATTTATTTTTTATTGTAGTTGGAAACTGAAATATTGCAATCTAAAACAACAGACAATAAATTAGAAAATATGTTTGCATTTTATTGAAAAGAAGAAAAGAACTTACCAAACATATTCAAACGTATAAATAGATTACAATTTCTTTAAATTCTCAAATACATACCACAAGAAAAAATGACAAGTGACATTTTTTTCATGTTTTGTTGACTTATGATAAACGAATGGCTACGTTCGTAAACAAGATCATGTTCATAGTACTTCTCGTGGATACTTTTTTAGCAAATTACTTTATTACGTTGTGTTATCATAACAGGCAGGTTAAATACGTAAGTAACAAATAGATATTTCGCGAGGTTTTGATTTCCCTCAACAACTTCTCATGAACGTTGCAGTTACGATGTATGGTAATGTTATTACGTTCTCTTAAAACAACATCGCCTAAAGGCTTGGCAACGTTATGTGCTAGCTGGGACAGCATTTAAACCTCACTAGACCCATTGCGCATCTTTCAGATGCAAATACCACCTGCCTCTTAGCTTGTTACCTTATTATTTCTAGAAGTGGCAATTTCGTGTGGTTCTTAATGCCCGGGTTGAGCTTTTAATGTTCCTAATGTAAGTAAACTAATTATATTTATTTAAAAATATAATATTTATTAAAGATAAGTTACAAACCTTATCCCAAACCTTTATAATTTATTTATTTACAAATCTTTATGACCTAGAAAACAAGTAAGAACATGTGGTTTGTGCGGTAGAAGCAGCTAAGTCTAAGAGTGAATTGGAGAGATTTATTCAATCTTCAGAATTGAAACTAATAAGAAATATTGCTAGATGTAGCTAGACTACTAATTTCGTAATAATTTGAGTCAGAGTTAAGTAATTTAAATGTTCTAGTAATAATAAAAATAGTTTTGAAGTAACTATTTTTTATTTACCACTGAAAAACTTACCATTACTTTTGGCGCCCAACGTGGGTCAATCATGCAATTTTTATCATAAATGCTGAAAAATAAAAATCAAACTCAAACTGGCTAATTAGCAGATGCAACCAAAGCCAGATCACTAAAAAAATACATCTGTATTACGTTTCACTGTATATATCAAATATATTTTTAAATCTATGATCTTATGGTCAAAAGTGCAAGTTCCTTTATTATCAAATTCATTATCAAACAATATATTTCAAGTTCGAGATCCTTTATTATCAAGCAAAATGATGATATATTTTGTATACTACTGATTTTTTGTACATATTTTGGACTATTTATAATTTTAAAAGTGAATTTAATAAAATCCGGGTCACTGATTGAAATTAGGCAGTCTATCATTGGCGGCTCGTGGGTTTTGATTTTAGATGTACAGCAGCAGAATAAATAATTAAGATTACTACTAAATCTTCTATAAATATTGACAGAAATCTACTAAGAAAAAATATGCTAAATAAAATTAATTTATAGTAGAAATCTACTATTTAAGTTTTGAGTATTAATGCCATCTATCTTAAAAAGTAAATGGTTATTCCTGGTTTGTCAGTACTTATAAATTTAAACATCATTAATAAAATTTACTATTTTTTACAGAATTCTCAGTATTTCTCATAGTTGGGTATTTTGCCAAAAGATGTCGATATATTTTGTCTTCTTAAATGTAATTTAAAGTTATGTTTTGTTTGAGATAACTAAAATATCCACGACATTTTTATCTAATTTAAAAACATAAATTATTATGTCATATTTCAAAGCAAATTTATAAATAAAAATAATTTATTATTCAAAACAATCATTAAATATCTGCACTGCTTACAAAATCACCCTTCATAAATTGTTAACATAAACATTACTACATAACTACTTGAAACATTATGAAAATATGTTGCTAAGTGTTATTTGTTATTAGATCCTGCAATTTTTTAAATAATATTATCTCCTCTTGTTAAACTTATCATATAAATGCCTTCGTCAATAAATAACGTTTGATTTATGATTTGCGAAACAAGTTACTCAGTTGAATTGATTGTTCAAAGAAAATTTATGTACAATATGCAATAGTTTGTTAAGAGAATTCATACAAATAACATTAAAAATATTTAATAATTAATTGTATAAGTATTGTTAAAGTTGTGGCGGTAAGTAATGAACATATTTTAAAATTACTGAGGCTCCCTAAATATTTATAAATCCTAAAATAGATAATTTCTTTTTAACAAAATACATACGATACCAGAGGGAAAAATCAGCTAATCCAAACGAGAACTAGAATAAACAAGTCCCGAACAATAGGCATTTCATTCTATAATGCACTTCCGTCCCACATCCGTAATCTACCAGGAAAAAGGTTTAAACATCAAATTAAAAAGATATTACTGGACATGTGTCTATATAACACTAACGATAATTTTGTAAGAGTGAAATATGTCACCTAATATTTTTAATATTGAATTTTTTTATATATTTTTTATTACTATTACCAATCATGATCTTTTAAAATCCTATTTTATTTTAAATTTTATACGAGTATGCTGTATGTTAATGTATGTAAAATGTGGTGTATTTTACCATTTATGTTTACTGACGACTATGTAAACTGATAATAAAATATTTCTATTTTTCTATTATTTTTACATGGCATACTATATTAAATAATGAAGGGATCCAGGGAAGGGCCCACCCCCGTAGTCGGCGCTTATGGTTTCTCGTTTCTTTAACGCTATAAGGTTTTTCGTGGTCTTGACAAGATAAGAACCATCAATTTCTATATAATTTATTTTAATATTATTTAAATTGTGTAGTATTTCAAGTTTCAAGGGTAAAAAAGTTAGAAAATAAATCTGAGCAGAACTTAAAAACATTTATACAGTGTGAAAATAAAGTGTGGTACTCTATTCATTAACTTGAGTAAGCTCACATTTCTAAAATTAAAAATATTCACTAACTTCACCTTCTGAAGCATTAATCCTGTTCGGTCCTTTATTAGATTTTTCTCTCTATGATCACTTTGAGCCTCTTATCAAAACTTCTTGATATGATTATTTAAAATTCATTTTATTATATTTTTTCCAGGCAAAAACCCACAACTGCTTTATTAAGATGGCCGACTTAGACTCCAAGGTGGCAGAATGGCTCAAATGGGACAGAAATGAAAAAACTTCGGCGGCGCTACAAGCGCTATTGGCCCAAAAAAAATTCGACGAAGTCGAAAAAATTCTTTGCAACAGAATATCGTTCGGAACTGCCGGTTTGCGAGGGAAGATGGCCGTCGGTTATGCGAATATGAACGATTTGGTCATCATTCAAACGGCGCAGGGATTTTTGAAATATTTAGTTCGAACTGATGAAAATTTGTTGAAGAAGAATGGTATTGTTGTTGGGTATGATCACCGGCATAATAGCAAAAGGTAAATATTAATCTTATCTATAGTTGTTGAACTAATAAACTCAACACATGTGTTAAATTTACATATTCGCTCCGTGCGAAGTCATGGAAAGGGAAGCAAAAGCGATACTAGCGCTAGCTGCGGATAATTCGTGCATTTTAGGGGGATATTTTGTAATTTTGGCATATCAAATACACGTATACATTTTACTTTTTTTCAAAAAAGTAGGTAAAAACAACACAATAAGCAACCGGAGTTGCTGTGTTGAAAATTGTACAAATACTAGCAAAAAAAAAACAGAGAAACTTATATAACAAATTTCACTAACAAAGTGGAAATTAAATCAAAGAAATAAATGGATAGGTGTACAATAAGAAGAAAAATTACCTTTATTTTTGTGATAATAACAGTAATGCTGGAAATAGTAGACATCAGAAACTAGAAAGTTTTTAAATAAACAATAAATTATCATTTTACGATGTTCTTTAATATCCCTTTATTCTTAAATGTTCATTCAGCAAGGAATAGATTTCAAGATTTCTGCCGTTGATTATAATATTTGGCTGGTATGCAATTTTGTGACTAACTGATCGGAAACCAGTTTTAATCATTCATTCTATGTTTTCTTTAGAACAAAAATGAAAATATAAGTAGCGATCCTTTTAATACATTTTAACTTCACGCTATTATAAATGGTTTCTTCAATGACAACTTATTAGACTTAGGCAACTTCTCATACATTTTCCAGTAAATACTGTTGCCTGCCTATATTTTATTATTGATTTTTAATGATTATACATAATTTTCTTCAATTTAAGCGTGAAAAATATATAATAATAAATTAATGTTTTAATTGTTTTATAAATCCATATACTTTTATTAAAACTAACATATATACTTTTTATTTACGAATTCTATTAAAAATTGTATTTGTCAGTATAGGCAGAAATACTCCTTTAATACCAAAACAAATTGGCGCTGCTGTCGCGCACGGAGCGAATAGGAAACTAATGTTTCGGGAATTGATAGCAAATATTTAAAAGGTACCCTGGCGGAGCACATTTTTCCGGCCCACCTTTTTTATATACATATTTTAATTTGTTTTCTCTTTGGTTATTATATCAGTTTCGAAAAAACTGTAATTGCATTATAATTTTAGGTGGGCTGAACTCACAGCAACAATTTTTATCAACGCTGGATATCCAGTAATATTATTTGGCGATGTAGTACCCACACCATTTGTTCCTTTTACAATATTGCAATATGGCTGCGCTAGTGGTATTGTAGTTACCGCATCTCATAATCCGAAAGATGATAATGGATATAAAGTAAGTTTTATTGATTACTATATACTTCTATGTTATATTTTTATATAAAATGGTTGCAAAGTTATAAACCTCTGTGATTTGCACAACTGGTGTGGGAATAGATATACGCATTGTATTTAGATAACCTAGTAGAACAATTCCAATGCAAATTATCTTGAGGGACAATGGAGAGTATCAGTAGATGGCAGCAAGCTCTGTTGCGTCCAAACTGAATAACAAACGCACTAATAGATGGACCCATAAGTATAAACCGAATAATTGTTATAAAAATGAGAAATACGAGTTTTATTATTTCTGATGTACATTTATTTACGATTTATCACCATTTTAGAGAATATAACAATGTCGATGATTTCAGATTTGGGTATTTTCGAGAGAAAGATTTTACCTTCTTCTAGTTTAGGTCCATATTTGACAGTCTAGTTTTTAAAAATATTCTTAAATATGGTGACATATCTTGAGGTGGGGGTATAAGTTGTGAATTTTTGGAAAAAATACCAAAAAAGTTGTATAGTTTTGACGATGTTGATAGATTTCAAATTTGGGTATTTTCGAGTTGAGTAAGACAGATTTTACCTTCTTCTAGTTTAGGTCCATATTTGACACTCTATTTTTTAAAAATATTCTTAAATATGGTGGCATATCTTGAGGTGGGATTATAAGTTATTATTTAGTTGGATAAAATATCAAAAAAAAATGTTACGTTTTGAGGATGTCGATAGATTTCAGATATGGCTATTCTGCAGACCAATGAGAAAAATTTATCTTCTTCTAGTTTAGGGATATATTTGACACTCTAGTTTTTAAAAATATTCTTAAATTTAGAAATAAAGAAACATTTATGTATATAGGATTCTATACTTAATGATCGAGGGAGCGCTAGCACACGAGCCATTTTGATGAAATTCTGTACAGTTCTAACAGATGTCGCGGCAGAATTGCCTATAATGAAACGTCCATAAGGTTGTTCTACTAGGATATCTAAATACAATGATATACGTTATTTTTTCCGGTGTTTACTTTAGAAACATTAATTCTGCATTACTCTTCACATTTATATTATTATGTTTTAGGTATATGGTCCAAACGGAGCCCAAATTTGCTCACCCGTAGACAAATATGTCCAGAAATCGATTCTAGAAAATTTAAAACCCCTCGACAGTTCGTGGGACACTTCAATACTAGTAAACAATCCTCTTCTCTCCAATCCATTGGAAGATATTATTTCCCGCTATTTAAATTATATAAACGACGAAATATCACCGCAAAGTAAAGAATTGAATAAAAAGGTCAATGTTTTGTTCACCTACAGTGCTATGCACGGCGTTGGTTATAAATATGTGCAGAAGGTTTGCGATTTGGTCAACGCAAGAATTTTACCTGTTCCAGAACAGAGAGATCCTCATCCAGATTTCCCTACTGTTGTGTAAGCGATTTTGGTGTTCTATATTGTTTGAAACTTGTTTTTTAAAATTGTTATCCTGTACTGTCGGAAATTTACTTTCTGTTATGTTAAAATGTCGACCCCGAAACTATTCACTTAATGAAAGCTTGAAAATAACATTTGTTTAACGAGTTAAGTGAATCGTTTGACAATATGCTAATGTATTATCGGCCGACAGGAATAACGTATCTGCGAGAATGACACTAAAGGCTAACTAAAGTTAATTGAGCTACAGGACCTCCTGGACACTTTGAATATAAGACTCTAGTCTGAAATTTAAACAGTTTTTATTACAGTAAAATATATAAATTCACCAAATTTGTCAGTGAAAGTGTTAATATTTAATTTAGTTTACACTTTGACTAATAAATGACATAGTCATAGTATAAGAAAAATAGAAAGGTTTTATATTATTACAGGTTATTGATGTTTATATTGTCTATCTTTAGAATTCATTTTAAACGTAAAAGTATTGTCCATTTTTTTATAAAAATGAATTAATTGATTACTTAGTTTATGGTTTTTAGATTTCCAAACCCAGAAGAAGGGAAAAGCAGTTTGGAATTGTCTTTCAAATGTGCAGATAAAAATAACTGTAATTTAATAATAGCAAATGATCCTGATGCAGATCGATTTGCAATGGCAGAAAAACATCCAGAGTAAGTTTTGTTTATTAAAATCCATTTTTAAACCACTTGAAGAAAGCTTGTGTTGTTTATAAATCTTAACGCCATTAATTATAATTAAAACAGTTGATATTTTAAAACTTTTATTTGCTAATTTCTTCTATTCTATGAATTATTATAATTTGCAGTCTTGTCTCAAATCCTTGAGTACTCAGTTGATTTTTTTGACACTGACGATGCCAAATATGTCTATATAGTTAAAATAAAAGTGTTTTTGAAATCAAGGGTACCCAATCTACTATAAATACATTAATTTTTTATATTTTAGGACCAATAAATGGAAAATATTCACAGGAAATGAACTTGGAGCATTATTTGCTTGGTGGATGTTACATTCTTTCAAGCAAAATCATCCAGATATACCTCTCAATAAAGTCTACATGATTTCCAGCACTGTCAGTTCAATGATATGCAAGTCTATGAGTAAAATAGAAGGATTCAACTATATAGACACTCTTACAGGATTCAAATGGATTGGTACGACCTGAAATATATACAGTTATATATAGGCATAAAGAGTTATTGCTTAATTTATAATATTTTGCATTTATATTTTTTTTCTTGGCAAGGCATCACAATTGGAGCTACTTTTTTTATTAAAGAAACATTTTTTACATATTAGAGGTTTAGACAAGCAGAACTCCTTTGCTAGAAATGTAGCCATTCTAAAAACAAATTGACTTCTATTACTTTTAAATAATAATTAAGAAACTGTACGACATCAGAGTTAAATCCAAATTCTAGCAATTTATTCAATTTTATCAAAGACCTTTGAGAAGTTTGTATAGATCACGTCTTCTTGTCCTTGTTTATCTAAATACTCTGATAAATACTGTGTGATTGTTATTAGATTTGTGATTGTTGATCTTTGAGGAATCCTGCTTTAAAATAAAGAGGTAAACATGGTTGTTTCTTTTTAGAGGAAAATTCTGATTTTTACCTTTTTGTACGTATACTTTCTAAGCCCTAGAGGTTTTTGAGTATGGATATTGGCCTATAGTTCTTATAGATTGGATAAATACTTTGAGATAAAGCCACTTAATATCCGATTATATATTAACGGTTTATATATATTTTTAGCAAACAAAGCATTGGAACTAGAAAAAAACGGAAACAAAGTGATTTTCAGTTTCGAAGAAGCCATTGGATTCATGTGTTCGACCCAAGTATTAGACAAAGACGGAATATCTGCCTTGGCGCAAATGGTCACTATGGCTTCTTTCGTTTACAATAATGGTAAAACAATGGATGAACAACTGGAAGAAATTTATACGAAATATGGATATCACGTGACTTTGAATTCGTATTATATTTGCCACGAACCGTTGGTTATTAAGAGGATTTTTGAGAGGATAAGGAATATTCGTGGAGAAAACATTGTGAGCTTCTTTAGTTTTTTTTTAATTTTTAGTTTTTTCTTTTAAAGTTTTTTCTTTTTTCTTTCTTTTTTGTTCTTTTTCTTTACTTTTTCTTTTTTCTTTCGTTTTTTTCTTTTTTATTTCTTTTTCATTTTCTTTTCTTATATTTTATGTTGTAATTGTTTATTTCCAATAAAACCTCTATTGTTTCCAAGTGTTCCTCTACTATGACCTCGAAAACCACCTCTATACACATTTCTGCTCCTACATTCTCTTTTGTAGTGTCCTCTTCCTCCAAATATAAAACAATTTCCTTCTCTATTGGCTACTGTAAAGGCTGCTGACTTAATATTATCTTTAACTTCATTGCTGTCATTATTTACTGCTTTTCTTCTTTCAATCTCACTTCTTAATTTTGTTTTCGCGATTTCAAATGTTAAGTCCTTACTATTCATGTTTTCTAATATTGCAATTACAGTTTCAAAAGCTGGAGGCATAGCAAGAAGTAATGTACATACTAAATCTTCATTTTTAATTTCAGCTCATGTTACTTTGAGTTGTCTAACAATTTCTTCGAATTCGGACAAGAAATGCTCTAATTCATTTGGCTTTTGCAGTTTCATGGTCATTAATTTTTTTCTTAGAATCATCTGCCCCGGAATGCCCTTCTTTTCATACCTTTCTTCTAAGCTACTCCACATGCTAAAAGCTGTATTTTTATCTCGAATTAAATCGATTTGACCATCATCCAAACATTGGCACAATGAACGATTTACATTTGTTATCATTACTCTTTGCTTCTTTCTTCCTTGCCTCATTTTCATAGTTTTCTTCTTTATATTCGCATTTAATACTTTGTAATACATTTTTTTCTTCAAATAGAACATTCATTCTGAATTTCCATGTATGGTAATTGTTTGAGTTAAGTAATTCTATATTAAAATTATTTTTTGGTTTCTCTGACGCCATTTTCTTTTACTTTTCTTAACGGCTTTTGAATAACTTTTTATCACTTTTTAATCTTGAATTTCTGGGTCCATAACCTGTTGTAATTGTTGTTCAATATATTAATACGCAGTAGATCACTTATATAACGTTTATTTAATAAAGACAATAAATATGCAAACAGCGTTCTAATTATTATTAATACTAGAGACAACTATTCTTTATCATCTACATCAGAGACAGAGGACAACCATCTTCGTCTCTTTTGAAATCTGACATTTGACATTACATTTATCTTAGATCGTCAATAACTAGACTTGAACTTAATATAAGGAAAAGGGAAGCATTACTTATGAATAAAATGGGTTTATAATAACATTTTCTTTTTTTTTCTTTTTTTCTTCTTTTTTCTTTTCTTTTATTTAAAGTTAATTTAAATTTCTACCATAGTTATTAGATGATTTACCGATGATATTATTTTTTAATTTCAGTATCCTGAATCAATTTTAAATGGCAAATACAAAATAATAAACGTGAGAGATTTGACCACAGGTTACGATGACAACCAATCAGATAAAAAGGCTGTTTTACCAGTATCATCTAGTAGTGAAATGGTAACGTTTAATTTTGAAAATGGATTCGTTTGTACATTGAGAACCAGCGGAACAGAACCTAAGATAAAGTATTATACTGAAATGTGTGCCGCACCAGGAAAGTAAGTTGTTTTTAGTTTTATGCTCTGCATTTATAGATGTGAGGTACTGAATCAATTAGTTTTAAAAAATAGTTAAAAAATTAGTTAAAAAATTAGTTTAAAAATTAGTTTAAAAATTAGTTGAAAAATTATTTTAAAAATTAGTTTAAAAATTAGTTCAAAAATTGGTTTAAAAATTAGTTTAGTTTAAAAATGAATTTAATAAATAAGTTAAAGAAATAGTTAAATAATTAAAAAAATAGTTAAATAATTAGTTCAAAAAGAGTTAAAAGAAATAATAAAACAAATTTAGGTAAAACAATTAGGTAAAAAAAATTGGTTAAAAAATTAGTTTTAATTTTTAAATTATGTTTTTCGTTATTTTCGACCAATATTAAAGGTATATACGAAACTTCATAATATTCTGGGGTGGGGAGGAAATTTAACAAAGAGGGTATGGCTTTTACGTCGATTTTGGTCGTTTTTTGAGATTTTTTCGTGGATCTGCTTCTAGGTCAAATTAATTAGTATAACTTTCCAGTGGCGGCTCATTATAATACAAGATGGTAGTGCAAGATTTTTAACAAATGTGAAAATCCCGCCGGAGGCCTCCTACCAGGGGTAAAACATTTTTTGGGGTACCATGCCCAAATTTTTAACTAAAAGTCGTTTAAAAAACTGGTTCTACGAATGAACTACCTTAAATATGCCTCTATTTTCAGAATTATCTTTCTCATCGTGACCCCTTAAAGCTCCACAAAACCTTATACAATTTATAATTTGATTTAAAACATATTAATTCTTATCCACTCGTTGATTATGTTTAATTAGAGCATCACGATGAGCCGAATTTAACTGGGTTTTTATATTTAACTTACCAAGCATGGAAAAGCTAAAAACATTATTTATGTGCACTTTAGATTTTTCATGGGATTTCATTTTATCCCATATATGGACAAGATCGTCTGTGCCTTTTCATCATGACACCGAGATTTTTGCCCACTTCCACTTTGTTTTTCAATTTTTAAATCGGGAATTGGCCGGCCTAATTCTTTAATTTGTAGTTTTTCTTCTTGCGAAAAACCACTAAAAGAGTTTTTTAAGACGCCAATTTTATTTATTTCCACAATAAATTAAAAACTAGGAAATAAGATATTTAAACAAGTTTATCGAAAACAAAAAGACACACATTAACGTCACTAATACTTTGTAACGTAACGAAAAACTTAAAAGCGCGTAAAGAAATTTGGTTAATTCAGTTAACAATCGACATTATCGAGAAACCGCTATTATCTAAACAGCTGAACAGTTTAAATACATGTAAAATGTCCCCATCTCTCTCCCCTAGTGTCAGCTGAGAAATGGCTCCGGTACGCGGCAAGAGCTTAGAAATTTATGCCGCGCGAGGTTGCCACATTTCAAATAATTTTTGAATATAAAAAGAAATGCATAAAAATATGATAAGACGTTTTAAAAATAAAAAATATATCAAAAATAAGGTAGTGCCATGGCACAGTGGCACTACCTTACGAGTCGCCACTGTAACTTTCTAAAAATAAGTAACGCTGAATTAATTTTAAGTGAAAGCCAAACAAATAAAAATAGTGAATGCTTTCTGAAGTATGATGGGTTTAAGATATAATTATACTTTTGAAACTGACGACATCTTAGGAAACAATAGTCTAGAATAAATAAAATTGTTTGTATATTGAAAAATTAATTTTTCTAGGGATAAAGGCGGTTTGACCAAAACAATCGAAGAAATGGTTCATGGTATCTGTGAAGAATTGTTCGAGCCCAAGAAAAATAACCTGAAACCTCAAGCTACTGATTAAAATATAGTAGAATATAAAATGTTTTTTATTTTTATTAAGTTTTATACTTTATATTTATTAATTGATGTTAAAATTACTGCGATAAATTAAACAAGTAATAAAAGTTTTTGTTTTTATAATAAATAATGTTTTCGAATTGTTCGAGAATGAATTTAATTTTCTTTACGATTAAGGTAAGGTGTCAAATACGTTTATATATTTTATTTGAATCAGCCTTCTTGGCTGCATAACAAAAGTTTCGCTACATTTTTTGGTCCTTCGAGCCGAAGTCTTTAACAATACCTGTATCCCACGCGACTTAATTCATGTTATTAGTCAACTCCAAACTGTTGAATATTCCCTTTTGCCACTAACCTTGCTTTGTATCGGCTAATCGTGCCATCTGCTTTGTACTTAACTTTATATACCCATTTACAACCTATACAGTGGAAGTGGTTCTAGCTGCCAGGTATTATTCTTCTCTAAAGAATGTATTTCTTCCTGCATAGCCTGTATCCAGAAAACCTTATTATCACAGTTAACAGCTTCTTCATACGACTTAGGTTCTCCAGTGACTGCTATGCTACTTCAAATCCAAAACGATCAGGAGTTTTTAGATTACTACGATCTCTGAGACTTCTCCTGCTACAACTCGGATTTTCATCTTGTATTTCTTGAACATGACCATCTTCTTGGTCATTTCCTTGATTTTGTTGACTTTCTTCTGACTTTGCTTTATCCTTTCTCTGTATAACTACATAATTTTTGTCGGTAGACTCTGAATTATCTGAATTTTCTTGAAAGACAACATCTCTAGAGATTGTAACTTTTCTGTTACTAGGATCATATAATCTATAGTTAGTGGCTATTACCATCATAGTCTACAAAAAACACTTTCTTTGATTTTCGCTGAAATTTTGAAAGTGGTGTTTGATATCGAATAATGTGTTAATGAATTATCGCTGAACATAGATTAAAAAAATATATTCCGACGAATTGAGAACCTCTTCCTTTTTTGAAGTCGGTCAATAAGATCTCTAGGTTGTTCATAAAGTGGTGCTGTGAAACCATGGAGGTATAATAATAATGGAGATGCCATGAGGCAATTGTTTTGCATATGATACGTTTTATTAAAAATGACCCCACTGGGCGTGGCTTAAATGGTTGACTAAGCAGGGTCGTATTCAAATATAATTAAAGTCCGTATGCAGAATTGCAACTTTTAAATGACTTAGGGCCGATTCCACTGTTGTGTTAAACGGAGATTAAAATGACTTTGTTAATGTAAAAATGTCATTTTAAACTTCGTTTAACACAACGGTGGAATCAGTCCTTACTTACCTAAGATTTGTTTCAACATGATCGATTCGAAATTAATTTGATGACATTGCGAAATTATGACTTCTACACTATTTACTATTATTTATTAACTGTTTTCCGACCAAGCCAAGACCATAAAAGAGATTAATATTATTATATTGTTCTGTCTTCGCCGAAACCGTCCGATATATGACCTGTGTGATCGAAAATCAACGTTCGAATAACACTGTGCATCAGATTTGTTAATCTCTTTGTGCTTTAAAACTAAAACCCGAACTACGATTTTTCGTTCAAGGACTCTCTTGTCTTGATCAAAGCTGCCAATGTCAAAATCTGACAATGAGGAGAATTATGACATCAAAGGTTTGTTCCAACAACGATCTTGGAACAATACATAAACCAGTCCAAAACTTATTGTTGACAATCTGTCCATGACTAGTAATTGACAACTTGTCAAGTACTTGTCGGGGATTGGGACTCAACTCGGAACTCGATTATATTGGAACACATTTTTTAAATTCAACAGACGCATTATTACAATATTAAACCACAAAATAAAATAAATGATCATGAACAAAAACTATGAAGACTAAAATCGATTAACAAATACAAATCAGAACTGTCAGAGACAATAGATACAAATAATATAATTACAATCACGAAATGTTCAGTTTATTGCATCTTTGCGCATGTCTTGACAATTCGTTCCTATTCAGGAACTGATTTGACAGTACACAAATCGGTTTGTGATTAGTTTTAGTTGTGTTGGAACACTATGTTTTTATACAGTTTCGAGTCTAAGGTTTGTTGGAACACAAATTATAGTCTGCGCAGAATCCCGACAGTACGCAAACTGATTTGGTTTATGTTGGAACAAACCTCAAATTACCAAACCAAAAAACAAACCACTACGTGAATTGTGAATAAATATATTTCAGTAAAAATACAGCCGAGTTTGTAGAAAGGACAATTAATTACTTTTAAATGTAAAACATGTAGGTCTTTCTGCTGCAGATGACATACATTAAAAATATGACCCGCTACAGTCAAAAGTTTAAAAAGACCAAAAATTCAGCTAGATATGACTTTATGGTTAAAAGTAGATGGAAGAAAACCATGATCAAAACTACTCTGTCAAAACCAATCGGAACTAAAAAGACTCAGATAATAGTTGTTGGTTTTATTTATGTTTGAAATAATTAATTATATAGGGTAGGTACATATATTACTAAAATTGCAAGCAAGTACTTACTAAAGATTTCTATAATTGGTACCTATGTATAATAAACAACAATCTCACAGATTTGTGATTACAAAAAGAAAACTTTAACCACTTTTTCTGATCAGTAATGTTAGTGTTACAGTGAAAAAGTTTCTAGAAACTGGTGTTTTTAATCCTAATAAAGCATTGTGAATTTCCAAGAAAAGTGCATGATGAAAATTGTTTTGACCAAAATTTTGAATGTCATGCCATTTAAAAAGAAACCCTGTGGCTGTGGATAATATTTGACAATAGGAATAATTTCTTCATTGGTACTTTTTTAGGGTGCAAGGATGACTTGACATTACTAAATTTAAACCTTTGTTATAAGCTGTCTTTTTGCTTTAATTTCTGATACACCTGTATTGTACATACTTGAAAAATATAAATTATATTTATTGTGTTTAATTATAAGTTGGTTTTTAAGTTTAATTATAGTTGGTTTTTAAGTTTAATTATAAAGTTAGTTATTTAAGTTTTATTATAGTTATCTAAGTTTTAATATAGTTATTTGTCTTTATTATAAAGTTAGTCAAGCCAATGTTCTTTATTAAGTTAGTTATTTAAGTTTTATTGTAAATAAAGTGTATACTAACTAAATATTCATTTATTGTCGGAACAGCATTCTTCTTCAATCTGACCCTAAACTCTTATCAAAAAATTCTTCCTTGAAGTGAATAGAGCACAACATGCTATTCGGTTTAGGCTCAAATTGGTCTTTTCCCACAAATTTAGACCAAATTTTGAGATATTGTGGGTCTTTTGGAAACCTATAATAAAAATAATTTAAGCATTCTAAAAAAAAATTCTAAGTACACTCCTTATACTTATGAAAACTTAAATTAGATATTTTCTTACGCTCTTTCACTGAAGAGTTTTTACAATTAATTTTGGCACACTTAGTCATGATTTTTATACAAATTAATAAAAAAAAAACACTTATTAAGATAGAAATAACGTCGAAATATTTAAATTTGAACAAAGTTCTGACAGTTCTTTGACAACTACGACATGACCACTAAAGGGGCGTTTGATTTGAAACTCGATCGAGCGAGCGTCGAGGAGACCGAGAAGTGATGACGTCACAATAGAGCATTGAATCAAATCAAATAAAACAGAGTAAAAAACAACCTCTCTTTTTTTTGTAATTCTTGTTTCTGGTTTGTGTGTCAAAACAGTGAGCAAAAAGTAAAGAAAATGGAAAAACTTTTAAGGGGTCTTTAGCTGTAAACTGTGTCAAATCAAAGTATGTGATTCAACCCACATACTTTGAGGCAACTATACGAGGCAAGAGAGAGGTCCGACACGCCCAACATAGGGCGTGGCCATTTTGAACCCTGTGACACAGTTTACAGCTAAAGAATCAGATCGCTCACTCTGCGTCGGCACTTTGGATCTCAATGTTTCAGTTTATACACTGTGCAACTCGGATAATACAATATATGACAACCGCCTATAATAAAACAGCAGTCTTCTGCGTATCCTGAATTTGTATCCCTGGAGTGGATGTTATTTTGGAACTTTCAACTGGTCTGAGTGAGCTAACTGATTCTTTAGCAATAAACTGTGACTTCAAAAATAATATTTACTGACACTGACAGCAGCAAGCAAAATATCAGGTGCGTTTTAATCATCCGCTTCTGCTTCCGGAATTGTCGGTTTAGTTGTTTTAACCTGTCAGATTAAAACAAGAAAACTGACAATTCCGAAGCAGAAGCGGATGATTAAAACGCACCTATTAAAAATATTGCGCCAAGATGTAGGCAACACGTAATAAGGGATCAAAATGGCGGAGTTTTCTATCTCCTTTCAAAAGACACTCAGAAAGCTGCGCAGTGCGACCATTCTCCGTATAGTAAAAGAAAATCAAAGTATGTGATTCAACCTCATTGTGTGAAACAGTGACAAAGCGACACAGAACACGCAATGTCTAATAACCCTGACAGCTAATGCCTCAAAAATAAATAAAGATAAGAAATGACAGTGTCAAAGTTTAACCCCAACCAAAAAGAAATTTGAAGTATTTGGACAAAAATTATTTCTTTAAATACTAAATTGAAAGTGAAATATGTAATTTCATTGAAAAATTGGCCTCACTCTGAACAAAAAAGGTACCTATAATCTATAGTTCTTATTGATTAATGATTTTTTTATAAAATCGTTAAAGCAAAAGAAAATATTAAAAGTTTACATCTACATTTATACCTAAATGAGTAATTATGGTAGTAATTATGAGAGGTAATTTGGTTTTTAACGGCTCAAGAACAATGTTTCAAACATTCTACTACATAAATAAAGATGTAGAACAATTAGTTATATCGACAATACCTAAAAAACATGTCTGATATTTAATAATATCATAGTATATTTCTTTGTGACCCCTTTCATTATACCTAATCTATTTTATAATATGTTCACAAAACACATAGAAGATCGATACATAAATAATTTACCTTATGTTTGATTCCTATTTTATATAAAAATTGGTTTTTGCACAAACGCAGTTGTTGGTGGACATGCTCAGTATAGACAGCAGATCTTTACCGTCAGACTCTAAGACATACCATATGCAGTCAGTAACTCAGCTTTTACGAATATTACCACTGATTAATTCAAATTTTCATATTTTCGTCATGCAACAAGTAAATTGACAAAAAGGAATAAATCATGGTAACAGGACTTACCTGAAATTCGTATCATGTATGATAGACACATAATTATATCAATATTTGATTATTTATAAAGTCGTAGGTAAAATAGAGTACGCAACTCTCATGTAATGGCTTATACACTCTGATACAGCCTGTGGCTCCTTTTGTTATTACCTTATGCTGATGTATATTAGCTGTATTAACAGGATCATTACATAATATCTATTTTTTACCAGTGAATAATGAACAGAACCAATATTGAACCCTCGCCTCACTCATATTCTATTATTTCCTATTTTTTAACTGCAAAACATTTATTGAGCATTATGTTTATCACTTGTACAGTTTAAAACATTTTGAATCCGGCCCTGTTTAGTTTTCAACGTGTATTGCGCATGAGCGTCAACAACTTTCGAGCTACGATGGTATCACTAATTCTGTGACAGAATAGCATTTTAGGTGTTTACTGAATTTGTTTCTTTGTAATCTCTTTCATTGTAATCTGTTTCATTGTAATCTATTTCATTGTAATCTATTTCATTGTAATCTATTTCATTGTAATCTGTTTTATTGCAATCTATTTCATTGTAATCTGCTTCATTGTAATCTGTTTCACTGTAATCTCTTTCATTGTATTATATTTCATTGTAATCTGTTTCAGTGTAATACGCTTTACTTTAATTTGTTTCACTGTAATATCTGTTTCATTACAATGTATTTCATTCTAATTCTAAAAACCACAGTTTTGATAATTTTTAGCTGTTAAAATCATATTTTATCAAACATAGATTAATTTGTTTTTTTCGTTTGTTTTCTTTTTGTTCGTTTTTTTGGTTTTCTTTTTTTGGTTGTTTTTTGTTTGTTATTTTTGTTTTTGGTTTGGTCTTCTTTGTTTAATTTTGTTGTTTGTTTTTTTTTTAGTTTCATGATGACTGACATAAAAACAGGTTGCTCTTACCGAGACAACTTAATAGCAGAATGGTTCAGAATGGACAGAAACGAAAACAGTAGAGCGGAGCTTAAAGCTTTACTCGAACAAAAAAAGTATGACGAGGTATCAAACTTACTAGGTAAAAGACTGGCATTTGGAACAGCCGGTTTAAGAGGAAGAATGGGAACAGGTACAGCTCAGCTGAACGATCTGGTTATCATTCAAACTGCTCAGGGATTTCTGAAATATCTGATCAAAACTAACGGAACTTTATTGAAGAATGTTGGCCTCGTCATTGGGTATGATGGGAGGCATAATAGTAAAAGGTACTAGGACTTTTTAGAAGTTTAGAAGATAGTAACTAGGACAGTGATGATAAACTTGAAAAGAGACAATTTAAATTGTAAAGAAAATAATTTTAAACAAAGTTTTGATTGAAAATTGAAAAATATTTTGAAATGTTCCTTGGATTTGTTTTCACGTTGTGTTTGTAGGGATGGGTTCCTTATTTATTGTATTTACAATATTGCATCAATGATGATTAGTAGTGATAATATCTACACGGGTTTCGAACTGCGATGTCACTAAAACGCAGGAAAAACTAATTATTATATTATAACAATATTAAAATGAAACGTTACGAAGGAATGCTAATGCCAATTTAATAATCAAACTAGTATTTTCATAAATTTTTTAGGTGGGCAGAATTAACAGCAACAATATTTATATCTGCTGGGTACCCAGTACTTTTGTTTGAGGACATGGTACCTACACCCTTTGTTCCTTTTACTGTTATGCAATTTGGTTGTGTTAGTGGTGTTATGGTAACAGCATCGCATAATCCAAAAGAAGACAACGGTTACAAAGTAAGACTATATATTAGCACGCTTATTTATATACATTTTTCATATAGAGTTAGTCTACAATAATGGGTATTTATTTGTGTTAGTTATATGCAGGCAGGGTTAGATATAGTCTCTTCCCAGCTAGCACAAAAACATCCCATCTACGTTAATAAGCTGCAATTTTAGGCTCTTTAAGCTCGCATGCAATGTACTGTAAATGTAACTCTTATCTCCCTGCAACTACCGAATGTCCGCAACGGCAAGACTTTTATAGCACATCTCACAGAAGTTACAAAGTGAAGTTCGAAAAACATCACTCTAGCACTTTTACGGTACTTACCCCGAAAGTTGCTCTGAAACGTTCTATTGATGTTATAATGTGAATTAGATCTACAGCATTATACAGTGTGTCCACGGATGGGCTTAACTATACTTGGGAAAATATTTATTTTAAATTAAAAAAGTAATTCTTCATAATTTCTTGCTTGTTAAATAAATTCGATTCACATTGAGAAATTATGAAAAATAACTTTTTCTTTAATTTAAAATAAATATTTTTACAAGTATAATTAAGTCCATCCGTGGACACACATTGTGTAATGTAATACAGAGAGGCTGAAATTGAGGCTATAGTAAAATCTCAATCGAGACATGAAAATTTCAAATAAAACAAAATATTTATATAAATTTATTATTAAAATGTTCTTGAAATCAAGTACCAATAGCACAAAAGTAGAGGTATGTGTAGGCGTGTTCTTTTATTCAGTGCTGTATCCAGCGCTTGCAGCAAACCGTTCGTAAATTAAGTGATGGAAAGACGATTGTATGTGTCAATCATTCTTTTTTCCAGCGGTGAGTTCACCAATGAGCCAAGGCATCCATCGGCTTTAAAAGCCGATGGATATGTGATAGACGAATGGTGAGGATAATCAATCATTTAAGTTAACCTAAAATATAAGAGTTCAAATATAAAACGACTGCAGAATAGATAAATTACATCAATCACTGATGGAACAATTATTGAATAAAAGAACACACCTTATATCACAAACACAAGTACACATGTGGGATAGAAGAAGCTACCTAGAAAGCACTGAACGATTGGACAAAATTAGCGCTAAATAGTATAATAAGGTACCAATATTGCAAAGGTTCACTAAAACCTTAAATGGTGAACAATGATAAAGCTAGATTGGTGAAAAATAATAAACAAATACAACAATGACTAGGTACATATTATTATATTAGATTACTAGAGGATAGCTAAGTTCGCTGATTTCTTACCTAAGACGCAGAGATATATCTTTTTTAAATCAAGCCTTTTAACTTTTTTTGCATAGATATTTATAAAGTGCTATAATGTAACCTAAATATGACAATTTATTAGAAGAGCATAAATTATATTTTTATATAAAAAGATTTTACTTCTCAATACATTGAATAAAAAAGAAATTGATAACTTGTTTACCTATTATTAATTAAAGGAAATTATATAGAAATTAAAAAATATGCCTTACTTTGTTGTTTTAAATAAAACAACCAATGTTAGTGTATTGAAATTTGTTTGAATTTTACAAATTTTATGCTTTATTTCCAAAGTAGATATATCGATGGGTCAATCAAAAACCGCCACAAGTCAAAAAACAAAGCAATTACATTTTTGGTTTAATGGATGCAAAATATCATTATGGTTTTACTTTAAATACCACCACAAACAAAAATATCCTTAAAGATAAATCATTTAAAATGTAGCCACAAACTGTGTCTAAAACTGCCTCAATTCGAGTTATTTTCTTCAAAAACACCCAAATTTTTTACAACTATGCAACAACTCACTTTTATAATCTTAAGCATTTTATTTAACAGCAAAATATCGAAGCTTTTAAATAAAATATAAAGAGTATGTCAAAAACAAAATAATGATAATATAGACTTACAAAATTTCAAAATGAAATTTCTCGAAATAATAGTATTTTAGTTGTGGCAGTATTTGATCCATCGATATGTAGATTTTATAAAAAACAACTGGTGTTTTTTAGCAAGATATTCTATTATACTCGAGAGTATCATCTATGATTTCTTTCAACTTTTCTGCTGGGTTTTCACTTGAACTGATGGTTGCATTTCCAGGCAATCTAGCCTGTTGAAGAGAATGAACTGCTTGAATTCTGATATACCTGACATATCATGTACCTATAGATTCACTTTTTATAAAACTTCAGGTGTTATATTCTTCTTTACACTTCTGTAGTATTTACTTTTGCTTCTAAAATTCCTAGAATGTCGAAGGAAACCTAAAAAATAATATTTTTAAAATGTATTTTTAGTTCGATAAAGTATAATTACCTTTTATAAGTATTTGGTGTAAAATGTTGCCGGACATTCGGTTAAATGTTTATCTTCTGGTTTACAACGATTGATCTGCAATTCTTTGTTTTTATTGTAGTTTTTTTTTTATTTGGTGTCATCGGCATCGACTGCTAAAGATACTCTTAATGAATGAAATAATAAATTTACATCAGGCATTGTAATCTGAAACAAAGACAATGGTTTAGAAAATAGTTATCTATTTTATAGAGGACCCTTACCAAATCTATTCGAATGTATAGATAATAATTATTTATAAAATAAATTCTGGATGTCGAAAAATAAACCATTAAAAAAGACAATTGACAAGAAAAACTGACAAGTGACATATAACTAAACGTTCTGAATTCAGATTTGTAATGTTTACGGTAGGTTAACTAGGTAAATAACAAATAGAAGTTTTGCGAGGTTTTGATTTCCCTCAACAACTTCTCATGAACGTTGCATTTACGTTGTACAGTAATGTTATTACGTTCCCTTAATGCAACATCGCCGAAAGGCTTGGTAACGTTATGTGCTAGCTGGGTTTGATCTACTGTATTCCCCTGCTTTAACTGTATTCAGGTATTATATTTGAATCGTTTTCTGTCTTTGGTTTCACTATTTTCCCTACCAATTGTTCCTGTGGTGTTCTTCTTAGTTCTATGCCAAAAAGGGTATGTCGCCACATTCTAAACTACCGTATTATAAATTTCTTTCTCTTTCATACAGATTATATGAGTATTACTACTACTACTATCACATGTAGGCATTTTAGCAAGCAGAATCACAGAATGGTAGATATATGGAGAGGCTTGATTGCGAGGGGATGTCCACAGGGAGGGGTGCTATCACCTCTACTGTGGAATATGGTCCTCGATACCCTCATCAGCCGCCCTGGCCTGACAAAATCGATAGTGACAAACCTAATCAAAGAACATTCCCTTGTGAAATTCAAGGAAAGATGGGATGAAACAAGAAACTGCAGAGTTGCCAGGGAGCTCTTAACTTATCCTGACAACACTGCAGCAAACAAATACTTGACTATGACTAGACAGAATCTGCGCCTAGTCACAGGCATTCTGACTGGTCATTGCCAAGTACGAAAGCATCTCCATATACTGGGGCTGTCAGAAACCGCACTCTGCAGAGGGTCGATCAAGAAGATGAGACCATTAAACATATCCTTTACCATTGCTGGACGCTCTCATTTATTAGAATATTTGTGTTTGGCGAATATCGACTAACACCGGCCGATATAAGAGAAGCACATCTTGGCGACGTTGTCAACTATATTAAATCTGTAGGCTGGCTCACGACCTAGGAGGTGCCTATTATCTTAGGAGGATGCACAATGGGTCTAATGAGGCCTAAGTGCCGTGGGGTAACCCGCCCTCCACACGTTACAGATACAGACAGATGAAGCCTAGGACAATGTAATACCTCAACAGCCTTGAGTGTGATTCGGTCTCCTTAGCATGAGCTTAATGATTTTGTGTCCTCTTATATTGCAAGTGGATTCAAGTTATTTGAGATATCCATTAATAATAAAAAACAATTATTATAGTAAACTTGTTGCCAGAGAGATATCCAGAGATACTCAGTAATTCAATTTTTAATTAAATTGATCTAGGTATACGGTCCAAATGGAGCTCAAATTAACACACCCGTTGATGAAGATATCCAAAATTCTATACTTGAAAATTTGGAACCTCTAGAGAGTTCATGGAACACTGGTATCTTAGCTGATAATCCGTTGCGTAAGAATCCTTCGTGTGAGATTATTTACCGTTACCTAAATTACATCGATCAGGCGATATTGCCCGAAAGTAAAGAACTGAATAAAAAAGTTAACATGCTGTTCACGTATACCGCATTGCATGGTGTCGGTTACAAATATGTTCAGCAAGTTTGCGACAAAATCAATGCTAGAATTTTCGCGGTACCAGAACAAAGGGATCCTCATCCAGATTTTCCTACTGTAAAGTAAGTAAGACTTTCGCCTTTGCAAAGAGTCCACTGCAAAAATCATCAAATCCCAGTTTGGTCCAATCTGTTGGTATTAAGGAAGTAGCAAGTAGTTGCTGACCGCATAGAGATCACTGGATAATAAAGAATCGGCCTTGGGTGTTAAGGTGCTTTTAATAAAATTATACACTCACTAAACAACAGGATTGTTCCATAGATAGTGGGTAGATACATAAGTGTAGAAGATGTGATCATAAGAGACTTGGTTGCGAGGGGATGTCCACAGGGAGTATTATCAGCTCTGCTGTGGAACATGGTCCTCGACACCCTCATCATCCGCCTTAATAATGACAAACACTATACAATAGCGTATGCAGATGACCTGGTCGTTCTGCAAACAGGGAATTTCGAGAAGATGCTCTGCGAGAGTAGACCCTTTAAAGGATCATAACATAGAAGAGTCTCCATAAAAACTGCAAAGCATCGATACTTTCAGCATCTGAAGCAATTTCTAATGATTCCTATGACAAACGCCCAAAACTATGATAAAGATCTCAAACATGCCGATGGTGAAGACTTAAAAAACGATTTTTCTGCTCTCCTGAAACCTTTGGTCTGAGGGATCTTATTGGATTTTGCAGTGGACCCTTCTTACATATCATTTATGAGAAATATCTAGATACTTTTTAAATATTTTCAAGGTTTCCAAATCCTGAAGAAGGGAAAAGTTGTCTAGAGTTATCTATGAAATATGCCGACGCAAATGACAGCAAATTAATAATGGCTACTGATCCTGATGCCGATAGATTCGCAATGGCAGAAAAACTAACAGAGTAAGCATTTCTTTATCATACAGTGTAAAACGATGTTAATATTTATTTTTACAGTGGGTGGAAAATATATACCGGCAATCAATTGGGCGCCATGTTTGCTTGGTGGATGTTGCATTCTTTCAGACAGTCCAAATCTACGGTACCGATTAATAAAGTTTACATGATATACAGCACTGTTAGTTCTATGATTTGCAAGTCCATGGCTAAAGTAGAAGGATTTAACACTATAGATGTTCTTACAGGATACAAATGGTTAGGTATAAACGAAAATAGGCAGCCGGATTATGGAGAAATGTGTTTCGGTGAAATTTCCTGAATTTTTGATATTCTGCAGTTACCTACCTACTTTTACCGAAACCCATTTCACCATAAGCCTTCACTAGTTTTAAATAATGTAGCGTTACATTAATTTATTTCAGCAAACAAAGCTTATGACCTGGAAAAGAAAGGAAACAAAGTGATTTTGTGCTTCGAAGAAGCCATAGGATACATGTGTTCCACCGAAGTGTTAGACAAAGATGGAGTATCTGCGTGTGCGCAGATGTGTTCGTGCGCGTCATACATCTACAACCAGTCTAAAACGATGAATAAATTATTAGATGAAATATTCGATAAATATGGTTTACATATCACTAACAATTCTTATTATGTATGTAAAGATGCAGAGGTAATAAAGAAAATTTTTGAAAGGATTAGGAATATTCGAGGACCAAATACGGTAGTAGATAAACTTGTAACAATTTATTATGTGTATTATCAATTACCATTGGATTCTGAGCCATCCAGAACCATTCAGGCTTCTTCTCGGGTTAGCAGGTCATTCTCTCTATTACTATTATCGCAAGCAGATGATTAAAAAACTATCAGAGTTACAAATATCATTTTAGTACTTTAAATTACTTGCGGCTATAGATATACAATAGAATATTTTCATTAGTTTTTATTATTATCAAAACTATTTTAAGAGAAGCCTGTTTAAATATGTGCCTTCAATTATGTATGTTATTTTTTAGTATCCTCAATCGATTTTGAATGGTAAATATAAAATCAAAAATGTAAGGGATGTAACAACAGGGTTCGATGATAACCAGCCAGATAAGAAAGCTATATTACCTGTTTCGCCCAGCGCTGAAATGATAACATTCTATTTCGAAAATGGTTTGGTGTGTACCTTGCGGACTAGTGGTACTGAACCTAAAATAAAGTACTACACCGAAATATGTGCATCTCCAGATAACAAGTAAGTGGATTAGTGATGACAAGACAATATAGTATAATACATTATGAGTCTGGAAAGGGACATTTTTCACGCCAATATTTCTTAAATATTTTTTGAATTTCTTAAAAGAAAGATCTGGTCTTTCTTACAAAAATAATGAATAGATTTGAATTATCTCGAATTAATTGTGCCCAATAAAAACAATTTATAATATTTTTCTCAAAATTTAAGTATGCTAAGAGTGACAATAGAGTCGAATAAAAAAATTATGAGTTAAAAATTTTAAATCTTTAAAAATTAAAGATTAATATATATTAGGGGCAAAAGTGACCCCCTCGGTTACAAAATGAATAAATTTGAATTATCTCTAGTTAATTGTTTTGGAATATTTGAATATGTTTTCTGTCAAATAAAAGCAAATTATATTTATGTTGCGTACTATGCTTAAAAAATATGATCTATTATAAATATGGAATTTGGCATGTCATCTACTGGTTGAATTATATCTTGATTTTTATTGAACGTAAAATAACCCAGTATTAAAACATCAAATATTCATATATATTTTTTTTGGTGTAACGATTTTGAATTAATATAAATGTTTTTAAATCGCAAGTCATTTGTTTAACCACAATTTGGTAGCCTTAGCAGAAACCCATGGATTTTAGCAGACAACATTTAGAATATGGTTCATTTTCATCAATAAAGTGTTTAAATAAATATTAATCTTTCTTCAGAGACAAAGAAGCAGTGAATTCAACGCTCCAGGAAATGTCAAAGGCCATTTGCGAAGAAATGTTGGAACCATCCAAAAATAATATAATACATCAATCTGATATAAAAAAATAAAATAATTTAACTCATGTTGTGCGATACTTTATTAAAAATAAAAATTGTGTATGTTATATAAGTATATTTTTATTATTTCTCCTTAAAGCAATTTTAGTTAAAAAATTTGAAGGCTAATAAATCAAGAACAATTCACATATAAACTGGGAAAGAAAGTGAGAGAACCTCACCGTCAATTATTGTGTAAACTTGACAGCTTCTCCGTATCTTCTAGCTTCATGCTCTACAAGGAATAAAAAAAAGCAAGCGAACATTCTCGGTCTTTCACTTTTTCAGTTGCTAACGTTTCCAATCATTTTATTTTTTACTGACATAATATCGATTTAACGTGTTGTCAAACTTTTTGGTTCCGCGAAAGCGAAAATTAATCCAAATGAAATATATACACTTTATTATGCTGGATTATATCAAACCTTTGTTAAAAAGGCATCAGGAATCCAAAGAAAATTTGAAAAATAAAGGCGACTCCAAAATGGACAATATACAAGAACAAAGACATAACAGGTTAGTTTTGTTTGTAAATTTATTCAATTAACGTTTTATATTTCGCCATTATATTTTGTTTTTGTTATATCTGTTATACTTAATAACCAAAATACATTTTTTCGTAGTTCTGGTATGGGTGATTTCGATTATAGAAATTGTCCTATAAGTTTAAACTCTGAAGACGAAGAATACGATCAGATGTCGAAGAAAACGCAAAGTTTACTCAGTAAAATTAACAATGAACTGCGAACAGATTTTGAAGAGCGTAAATATCTTGAAGAGAGGTTGAACAACTTAGAAAAAGAAATGGAGAAAAGAAATGAAGTATTACAACTTTGTACAAATTTTTGTGAAGATGGAACGCGAGAGATTAAGAAATGTTCAGAAAAAATACAAAGGTTTGATAAAACAATTAGTCATCATGAAGAAATTTTAGATTCTTGGCAGTGTCTTATTGATGAATTTAGACGGATACCAGAAGACAGTTGTCATTGTCATTAAAATTATTATTATTTCAGGTAGTGTGAGAAATATCTTGTTAAAAATGCACATTTAATGTATCATTATTATTCTGTGAATAAATTATTTTTATCACTTAAGTTCAGATAACTATATTTTCATGAATTGGCATCCTAAAGTGATAGGCAACCAGCAACACGCTATATAAAATACATAAAAATTTATATAGAAACGAAAAATGATTGTTAAGTACTTCAAAAGAAAATAATCATTACCTTTGACGTTTTTATTTTGAAAATTACTCGGGCGTCAGTTTTATTAACGTGATTCGCTCCACAATCTTCTAATATGGCGTCCGTCAAAAAGAATTGAACAGCCTTAAATGGAGATACTGATATTTTTGTGGTCAAATTTATATCAAATTATGATTTTAAAAAATATTTATGGTAGAGAATTTCCGGAAGCTTATAGGAAAAAGAGGATCTTTCTGTTTCAGTCCAAAATAAAACGAATATTAATGGAAATCATAATGTTATTTAGATAATCGTATCATATAACAAATTAGAAATAATATTTTTGTTCATAATAATATATAAATCATATTTTCTTATTATTAAATTCATCAGTCGTCCAAATTTTTAATAATTGCTCATCAGGTTGTTCCCACAATTTTTCTAATAATGGCCATCCGTGTTCTGCTGTGGTAAGAACGTATGTATTCTTAGGATCTTGCTGATAGGTGTATGCACCCAACACTAAAGACTGGCAGAACCGTGCAGCTATACATAACTAAAGAAATAATAACAATAATATGTTTATTACAGATACATATATCTTGCTTTACAAGAATAAATATAACAATAAATTAATAATAACAATAAACATAAGTGTATTGTTTCAAAATGATTTAATAGAACTAGGACCAATTTCATAATAGAGTACCTATTATTTTGTGTTAAGCATAGCCGTGCTTTCACAGCGAACATGTGGTAAGGTAAGGTGGAGTAAGAGTTTAGTAAAATTATGCAAGTTTATTTATATGTACTCGTAAAAATTCAACCAAAGAAAATAATTAAATTTCTTGACATCAGTACGTTACTTGTTGTTTTCCTAATCTGCGGTAGTAGCAAAATCATTAAAATGTTAAAACTTTTCATTCTGTGCTATTTTTTTTAAACAAGGTATGTACTATACACTTACCTCTTGAAGTGGGGTAAGTATGTACTTGGTGTATATTTTGCTTATTTATGCATTTAAAGAGGTCAGGGACATATATAAGTAAGACGGCCGATCAGGTCCAACTTGGGATTCCATCCATCCATTGGCAGCCGTGGCATATAAAGTTCTTGGGTATTCGTCTGTAGAAGGAGCAATCCAGTCATCCCACATGTTTTTTGCTTTAAACACGATGTGATTGTGATTAAACATTCGGCGAGTTTAGCTTCTTAATGGGAATTGCCGTGTATCTTCCCATAGATGAACTTTTCTTGCCTCTAATTCGTCGCCTGTGATAACTAAGTGTCATCTGGGGGATACTGTATTTCTTATGAGCACCGTATTGGGTAATTATTCCCATGGAGCAAGTATGTAGTATACTTGCCCATACTATTTACTACACACTTGCAAACACATCAGATTTCTGTGGGGCAACTTGTTCAGTAAATAAAATTTTTCGGTTATATCTAAAAAATACAAAAATATTTGCAAAACTACGAAAAGACTTACTTTTTCAACTTGTTATATTGATTTAATTAATAAAATCACTTTGCTTTTTGAGGACGACGGCAGATTAAAAATTATTAACCAAATTGTCTTCAGTGCCCACACTGTCATGTGTTTTCTTTAGATACTCGTACCACAGCGTGTCTAGGAATTATTTGAGCTCAAACATTCTTCATTAGAAAATGATATAACATGTAGTTGTACTCTTGCTCATAGATGGAGCCACAATAAACCACCGAGTAGAAGTTATGATGCATCTACACACTTACTCCAGATACACACTTACCCCACCTTACCCTAACTACGATATCTCCGCTATGGCTATGCTTTCTAGCTTTGTGCCTTACATTCGGTTCGGCTAATATCCCACCACCATATCTTCTAATTTTTGTCGACTACTAGCTGTTGCCTTGTTGCCATTTTATTAGCTTGTATACTAGTAGTATGCATAACACGAAAAAATAAGCACTGTATATTTAAAAGTTTTTAACATTTAAAGGATACTTTATCATTGAAAATTATAGGTTCTTGTATGTTTTATTTCTTAAGAATTTGCTATGTACTTGTAATAAAACGTAAATTTAATTATTTGGACAAACTCTATGTTTGAATATAATTTGACGTAAATTACCCAAAGGATGCCATAAATATGGTCATGAGAAATCCATATCTGATTATTTGAAGCCTAATTATTAAGTAAGTTCAGTAACTATGTTTACCTTTAGTAAAGAATATTCCAAATCACTAACTTTTCTTACTGAAGAATAGCCTGATAGTACATGTTTTCCTGCAGCAATATCTTTAGCTAGAATTATCATATATGTCATGGTAATAGCCAATTCGTATAAGTAACATCCAATATGGCAGTCTCCATAGTCTATTATAGCCTTGATTCGGTAATTTCCTTTTTCTTCATCAACAATGATGTTTTGTTCGTTGATGTCTCCATGAATAAGACCTAAAATTTTAAAATTATATACAATTAATATTATAGAAATATCAAGTGTATTTTCTCCTCAAGCTCAGAAATGTACCTATCTTTAAAAACAAGAAAAAACAATATAGATATTATCATGAATTGAAGTAAATCTTGTTACAGGAATAGATAATAAAAATACCTTTTTGTAGTGTATTTTTTACAGGTAAAATACGTGTAATGAACTCTTTTATTATTGTTTGAACTAGCTGTTTTCTCTTTTCATCTTTAACAGCATCCACGAATTGATTTACGTGAGGAACTGATTCCAACATCCAAATAGAATGGTAACTGTCATAAGCTGGGTGTTTAAAACTCTACAATTGAATAAATATATTATATTTGTTCCTAAATTATATTTATTTATAAAATATACTTTCATCACGTTGTTCATTCTAGCTGTTGTTTCGCCGATTTGGTACAAGAGAGACGAACAATGTGGTACTTTCATTAGTATAGTTCCATCAATATATTTTAGAAGTCTGACTATATGGTCTCCACTGTTGAGGCTATATTTTTCGAATAATTTACCGTTTTTGGTTTTAATTGGTTTTGGGCATTGTATTCCATGGTTCCCTTGAACAAATTTCAGTATTTTAAATAAATTATTGCTTATACCAACCAAAAATTCAAAAAATAGACTAAAAAGGTGAAAAATGAATATAAATCAACATCATTGAAAAAGCATTAGAAGAAAACGTTCTTGGATTTAACTTCGGAGGACATAACACATTCAATTTTTCCTAATATCCTACTATAGTCTGAATAAAAAAAGTGTGCAGTAAAAGTGAGGACATAAGGGCACATTCCATAGGCGTATTTGCAAAATAAGTTTCTATAAAATAAATAAGGTCACGACATATAAAATGGTATATTGGCAATCGTGTAGGAAAAAATGAATTATTTCGATAAAAAATATATTCTGGAGAGGCTTATCAATTTATTAATTTTGCAAATTAGGATAAAGAAACTAAAAAAATATATATAAAAAATATTTAAGATTTATTTTTAAAAGCCATGCAATTTTGTATAAATATTTTTCACAAAAAAAAATAAGCACATTTCTCACAACTTACCCAGATGCACCAAAAGCAGAGATTGCGCATCAAAAATTTCCGGCTTTTCCGAATCAACGGTATTGATAATTTTTAAAACAAAATGTTTACCCGTTTCGTGACAAATTAAATAGTTTTTATCGTCGTAACCGTTCAGTTCTTTAATTTTGACCGCATTTATATCGTATAAATCGTTTGAGATTTTCTTAATTTGATTGACGTTTAAATTAATCCTAAGTGGCACAGTAGGTTGTGAGGCAATTGCTTGAGGTTCCATTGTTATCAACAAATAATTTCCATTGGAGCTATATTTAATAATATGCGTATCTATTAAGAAGCAGAATTGTACTTTAATTTATTTATTTATAACTGTTTTTAGACGACAAGTTCATATTATTTAATTCCTGTATATAATTCTTCTTATTATTATTTAAATATGGCGTTTGATGAGATATAAGTTAGTATAAGAGCTTAAATAGAAAAAAAAGTGACATGAAAGGAGAGCTTGCTTACATACTATTGTTCAACATCATGTGATTATTGTAGGAAGAGCTGAAAAATCTATAGAGGATATATAATAATTCTTATACCAGAAAATTATAGAAATATAGTTACAGGGTATGTAGATGTATAAACAAACAAAAAATTTTATGGCATTTGTAAAAACCGGGATCGAATTCGTTATCTATAAAAAATAGAATAATTAAAATATTCTAGAAACAAAAAAGCACTTATGAATTCCTATTATATATTTCCCCTATTTCTAAAATTAACTTCAATACTGTTTAAAACCAGAGGCGGCTCGTGGGTTTGAATGTAGGTGATGCGTTAAAAATAAAACAAACAAAAATCGACTTTTTTATTTTTTGTACATAAGGTCGATTCTCCTATCCTTTAAACTTGCAAAATTATCCATTGTATCATCATAAAATGGCTCTGATCGTAAAAGTTCATTTAAGAGTGTCTTTTCAATTGAAATTTTTGCTAAATTGGTAAGCCGATCTTCTGTTATTGTATTTCGTAGATATGTTTTAATTCGTTTTAAATAAGAAAAACTACATTCGACTGAAACACTAGTGGATGAAATAGTTAGGATTAAGCAATGTACCTTATAGGCTTCTTTGAAAATATCACGATTCTCAAATAGTCTTTCCAACAATTTATCGATGTCAATATTTATAAAGTTTTCATCACTGTAAATAAACTGTAACTCATTTTTTAACCTTTGTAATTAATTTAATATACTAGGATAACTTTGAACTAAATTAGTTAGTGCTTCTGTACGAAAGCTCTTCGAAAATACAAAACATTTGAAAGCGAGTGTTGATTTGTTCTAAAATTGTGTCCTGGATTTCATAATACAGAATTTTATATTTTTGAACTACTTGATCTCTTGTCAAGACTTGTCTTATGCGCCCATCACGGTGCTCAGTGGGCAGTTCTGTTCTTAGGGAAACTGAATCAATTATATTTGCAAAAATACCTTCATGAGATATTCAAGGTTATAAATATATACTGCAGGGGAAAAACCAACATAGTCCACCGGAAACATGGGAATAACCAACACAGTCCATAAAATATTAAAATGTGTAGTTTCTCCCACTATCGAGAAGCCAAAATTCTGCATTATCTAGTTGGCTACGCTTTAGCCTTCAGCTGTGTTTACTTAGCTGTTGATTCAACACGTTCAGTGAAGCAAGTAAGATTGTTTAAAATGTTGGACAGTAACGAAAATATAAGTGTTAATACAAAAAAGTCAACGAAAAAGCGTAAAAAATATGGCCACCTTAGAGATGTTGCTAAGAAGCTAAGGTCCTCGATGTTTGAAACCGGAAAAAGCTGCCAATATAAGCGGTATAGGTGCTTTGAGAGTATTTCTGTCGCCAAACAAAGTGAGTTAATAAGACAATTTAATAATATTGGACGTGAGAATAGTCATGATGCCCAAAATAGTTACTTATCTGGCCTTATCTCATTACGACCTGTTTTTCGACGAAGGCCAAGGCAAAATGAAGAAGATGCTAGATTGAACGAAAGCTCCTACAGCTATAAAGTAAGAGTTATTAGAAATAATAGAGCAGAAGAGGTGCCAGTATGTTTTAAAGCATTTCAATCACTTTTTAGAATTAAAGCCTTTCGATTACATACAATCAAAACATCTTTAAGAACAAATGGCAAGCCGCCGATTGATGGAAGGGAAAAGCATACCAAGAGACCTCATAAGATGTTTCAACAAACCCTTGAATTGTTATTGCAGTTTTTTTGGCTCCTTAAAGGGACGTAAAGCGCACTACAGCTTGAAGGACTCTAACAAAGTATACCTCCCGGAAGATATGAATGTTAAAAAGCGTCTTGCATTATTTTTGACTAAACAGCCCCATATTGGGATGTGTTATAAAACATTCAGGCAAATCTTTGTGTAAGTTCAACATCGAATTCGGTTATCCACGAACCGAAACGTGCTGTTGGTGTGATGAGCAGAAAGCCAAAATGACTGAGTTGGATAGGAAAAAAGTTAAAGTTAGACGAGGAAAGTAGGAAGCTAGAAACTGAGAAGACACTTCATTTGAAGAAAGCAGATTGGTTCTATGATTTGAAAAGGCGTGCAAAAACTGAAGCTAGAAAATCATCAACTGTAGAGGCTGATTTCGGAAAAAATCTCCCTACTCCGAATATAATTTCTGTTAAGGTGTACTTCAGAAAACAGCTGTCATTCTATATTTTCAATGTGCATATTTTGTCAACTGGTGCTTCAGTATTGTACACTTACAACCAAACCGTCGCACACTGGGGCAACAAGCCCTCAAATTTGGCAATAAATAAAAAAATTAAATAGCATGTATACTCTACCTCATATTTTTTTCTGATATACCACTGTCCACTGCGTAATAAAACGCAGTCTCATCACTACTCTATTATTTTTTCAATATCTACCTATATCCTGATGCTGTTAAGAAACTTTATGTCTTCGCTGATTCGTGCGGGAGACAAAACAAAAACCTCACCATCATCCAGTTCCTCCACTACGTAACTGCTGATCTAAAAAGATTTGACACTGTGACAATTACCCAGTGCTCGGCCATTCCTTCATGGAGCCTGACAAAAACATGGGGTTGATCCCCAAAAGTGCTAAGACAAACTCCAGATGGCTGGAGAGAGGTATCCGTTTGTTGTGGTATTATGTGAACAAGTTCTGTCCTCCAAGTTGTACAAGAAAAAGTTCTCGGAAAATGCCCAGGACATAGTTGAACACTTTGCCACCTTTTCCGCTGGAAATTATATTGCGTCAGGACCATACACTGCCTCCAACGTTACATCTTGCTCAATTTAGTAACTTTTTTACAGAAAACGAAGTTCTGATTGCCTAAAAAAATGAAGTCAAAAACAACGACCAACCCTGATCTGATTCCTTCTTTTCTAATTAAAGACTGTGCTCGAATTTTTGTAAACCTTTACAATATATCTTAATGCTATCATCGGGTACGTTCCCAACTGTGTGGAAGCTTTCTCGAATATGCCCTGTTTTTAAAAAAGGTAATCGAAACGAAATATGCAATTATAGGCCTATTACTATTCTGTGCAACTTCTCAAAAACATTTGAGATTATTTTGCATGATCATCTCTCTTTCAAGCTCCTGAACAACATGGATTCATCAGAGGACGTTCTACTATAACAAATCTATTTTGTTTTACACAGTTCTTGTGTGAGCCAATTGACAAAAAGAATCAGGTAGACCTAATCTATACTGATTTTTCCAAAGTCTTTGATAGGTTGGATCATGGCATACTACTAACAAAACTTCACCAGGTCGGAATGTCTGAACAGCTAATAACTGTCATAAAATCATATATATCTGGATGCACCCAATTTGTTCAATGTCTGGGTCTCAAATCAGGTGTATTTTCTCAAACTTCCGGAGTTCCTCAAGGCTCTATTCTGGGTTCTCTTCTCTTCAACATTGTTGTTAACCATATCGTAACTAATATTGATGTAAAATATTTACTATATCCTGATTATTTAAAACTATTCCACAACAATAATAACTTGAATGATTGCCACTCTCTACATCGTGATATTAACCTATTAAATGATTGGTGGGCTGCCAACAAATTGTCTCTAAATGCCAATAAACATAATGACTTTCTCTAAAGAGTCAATCATGCAATTTAATTATATACTTCAGGATATTACGCTATCAAGGCCTGAGTTGATAAAAGATATCGGTGTCTACTACGATCCCAAGCTAATATTCGGTGCTCATATTGATAAGACGGTATCATCTTCTTTTCGGATCTTGGAACATGAAAGATTTTCGAGAGTTCCATACAATGAATTTACAGCTCTTGTTCGATCTAAACTTGAATACGGATGCATTATTTGGAGCCCAATTTATAATAATCAGATAACTCACCTAGAAAGAGTTCAGTGGAGATTTTTTAAATATGCCACTTTTATTTTAGATAATTTATTTCCCACTAGAGGCACTCCACAAGAATATTTTTATGACCGATTCGAATCCTGCAGCATTGTAAAACGCAGAATAATGCTCTCTGTCACATTTTTACACAAAGTTAATAATGAGTCTGTTGACTGTATGGAGTTATTCAACATGATCAACTTCCACGTTCCTAGGCTAAACTCCAGAAACTTACAATATTTCACATTCCACCTCATAGGAGAAATATATATGAATAAGCAGGAAAGGAACAATACCAGCGATGCCAGCCTGTACGGCCTGGCCAACGTTTCAACGCGGTCGGTTCATATAAATAGCAACGTTCGCTCCTATGCCAACTTTCTGTAGCTTTCACATGCATTTGTGCATGGCGTATTGGAAGAAATATATTTGACTAAGGTTAAATAACCTAAAAACTAAATTTTTGATTTGACTAAGTACAAACCTGTCTGACGACATTGAAACAAAGCATAATAGTTGGTATTTTTAATTAAAATTAGGTACCTGCAAATATCGTAAACCATTTATCTTGACTTGATTATACCAAATAAGTTTTATTTACTTAGAGCAAATAAATGATATACTTACTTATTTGATAGTAAAAGTTAAAAATATGTTTATTTAAGAAGATTATAAAACATTAAATAATTCTAGAAATGATCTACAAAAGCAGAACAATTTAATTTTTATTGTTGGTTTACAGTTTACATAAAAACCAAATCGAATTCTCATTCCTGAATCTAATTTATAATCAAGAAGTTATTCAAAATAAATGAATTCAAAGTTATGATTACTTTATTTGTTTTTTTTATCGGCCATTGACATATGAATTGAGATATTAGGTAAGAATACACACACTGGAGATTATAAAAACATTCTGTTGCAAGAAGCAAGACTAAAAATGTATATTTATATCATTAACTTATTTTTAAAATTGTTTCTCAATATAGTCTCCATCTGTCTAACATGGAATCAAAACTGTAACATAGTCAAAACAAGTATAACGTTATATTTTAAAATTTTCCTATATTTATTGATTAGTTTGACAATTAGACAACAATGGATGGTCGTATTTGCATAAATGATTATATTATTGCAATCTTTAATATCATAAAGAAACAGAAATATATAATTTCTTACTTTTATATCAATTCCAGACCTGGATAAATTTGTAAAATTAAAACCAATTAAAAATGATAAATGTTCATCTTTAAATAATCTTAATTAATGTGACAGTTCTGTTGTTGTTATTGTACTGAAAAGTAATCAACCTATTTATAAGAGATGGTTGGGGAGATCGGAGTTTGGAAGTATCCATCATTATTTTGTTTAGTTGTAAGTGAGCCCCAGCTCCCCTACCTGTCATTATGACGCGATTTTTTGGACACCTGTCACGCCTAGTGACCAACAACATGACGTGTTATTCCCGTGAAATATGACGTCAGTATGTCACAGAGCAGAGTGATGTTAAAATGACGTCATACTTATTTAGTTCGTCCCACTGGTGTAGGAATGAACTACACCACCGGACACTATGCCGTTCGTTTGGCTCGGTGTAAAATCCAGTAGACCTTCCTGTCGGCAATGTGGTGTCCACTAGTGGATAGTTTCTCCACCAGCTATTTAGCAGGAGTGAATTAAACTCGACATGTGTGTAAGGAATAAGAATGAAGTAAACTAGGCACACTGCAACAATAGAGAAAGAAAGAACCTTATATCACCAAAATAACGTGATAATATCTCGTCAGAAAGAGGTAATTTTTTGGATAAGGTATTCTTAAAGTAAAAGTCAATACGATTTTATATATATTTAATAATAGTTATAAAAACCATGAGTAGAAAAACAAAAAATATTGATATGCTATTGTAACATTAGTCTGCCAAACTGTATATAAAACTATACAAAAATCAACACAATGCAAGAAATACAGATATCTTTTTGAAATAAATCATTCACAACTTATTACAGATCATTTTTTAAGCTGTAAGCAGTCATTAGAGGGTTGGCAGGTCTTTTTTGGAGATATTCCCTAATATTTTTATTTTCAAGAAGCTTCTTTTTCAGTTTCAGTAGATTAGGGTATTTAACAAACGTGTTTTCACCTGCTAGAATGTTTTCCAAGTCTTCGTACCCACAAAGGAATATCAAATCTGCCCAAGAAATCTGTAATCAATAAAATCATTGAACAAAATAAAATACAAATTGTTATTATTACCCACCCTGTTTATTGCAATGTATCCGTTTTTCTTGGTATCTTCTTCAAGTTTTGCTAATAGTACAGTCATTTGGCCATGCAGTTTATCCAACAATTGCTTTTGTCTTTCTTCTTGAGGTTCAAATTTGCTTTCATATGCAGCTATAAAAAAATACATACAGAAACTTAACTAGAGAAGGCTCTACATGCATCAGTATGTTTTCCTGGCTATTAGGATGTTGATTATTGTTTCCAGGAAAAATTAAAATTTATCGAATATTATATTCAAACAGCTTGAAATCTGACCATCCAATGTCCTGATGCAGCAATTGAAGTGTTTCAATTACTAAAGCAGGCTAGGAAGAGCAGATTCAATTGGACAGGAAGCAGCAAGCAAGCAGGGAAAGCTATATCCTACAAGCTATTAATCAACTGTTACAGATCTCATAGCGGCCAAAGATAAAGGATGAATCAATAGGTAAGCAAAAACGAGATAAGTATAATCAGAAGTCAGTGTTGGAGTGGGACTTCGTAAGTTTTCCATATTGTTCTAAATTAGGAAAATTAAATCCACACAAGTGTGTATAATTCTCTAAGTGGATGAAGCGTCTATGTAGCAAAATAATTTTTACTAGACATTTCGTGTTAAAGTTTATTGTTTGGCAGTTATTCCCTAGTACTTGGGTCCTTTCTCCACTGGCAACTTCTATATTTGATGATATATTGCCACGGAAGACATTTTAAACGAATTTTAGGTACATAAGCCCTTCATTTACAGAAAAACGCCATTAAAAAAATGTAACATATGCCCTTTATCCACTTGTGTCTTCAATTCTAATAGTTATACTTTTCAGACTATGTAAGTCAGTATAATTCGATATTGCATCAAGTGTACATCACTAGGTTAGCCAGGAAAAGAAAGCGGGAACAGAAAAGAGAGAAAGGTACTCTTGAGAATCATGGAAGAAGTAAAGACCAATAACCAAGGGGATAAGCAGCCACATAAGGGCGGGTTGTATCGCAACCTAGTTACCTCAAATGAAGATGACGAAGGTAGAAGAAAGAAGTATGAAGGAAGTCAATGAATATGACAGCTGATAAAAAATGAAATGTCAAAATTGTCGAAGTGTTGTCACTTTCTAAAAAAATCTCAATGGTAGCCAATTGCGCAGCAAAAGAATTTGATTTAACCATTGGTTAAAGATTAACCACTAACCAACTGCGATATAATAAAAGGCCTAGTAACATTTATAACAGTAGTGGTTAAAGAAGAACCAATCAGAAGAAGAATATTTAAATGATCTTTGCTCTATGCTTTAGAAATATTTATGTAAACACAACCAATTCTTAGAGTATTTTTTTGTCATTATTATTATTTTTGAGGATTAAGGTTGTTTAAGTTTTAAATAACCTCCTGAAAAAATTCATTGGTATTATTCATCATATATTTTGATAGTCGTAGTAAATTTATTTTTTAAATTAAATTACCTGTTAATATGCAATAAACCCATAACAACTCACTTTTAAGCATATCCCAAATCATTTCAACAGCAGATTCTATAGCCAAATCTTCTACCATATCTTTGCCGTCAATCTTAAGCAGTCTTCCTAAATATCTGCAAAGTGGTATGGTTTGAGTGTAGCTCTTTCCATCTATTTCCAAAATTGGAACTTGTCCCAGAGGTGTTGCTAGAAACAATACAAAATCAAAAAATTTACATCTTGGCAGTTTTGAAATAAAGGTCTTCAGTTATTCAACTTTCTGATATTAATTCAAATTAAAAGTATAATAACCCAATAAATTATTCTTACTAGGTTTTATTTTTGGCCATTCATCCACTTCAAATCGGATGTCTTCAAATGGAATTCCTCCATAAGTCAGAAGCATCCTTATTGGTTCTCCTCTTCCGGTGAAATTGAAGTAGATCAATTTATAACTTGGAGCCATTATAAAAATTTTGATTCTTCGTTTACCCTGCAGGAGTAGATACAAAAATTGTATTTACAAGTTACACAGATATTAAAAATTATGTTCTGAGCTAAACTGCTCATTTGCTGCTATGACGACTTAACTAGAAATTATCTTTTTTTTAGAAAAGGGGGCTATAATTTTCAAATAATTTTTTTTTAAATGAAGTGAAGTTTTTGGATTGATAATTGTGCAATTAAAGAAACAACTGAACGCTAGTAATGATTATAAAGTGGTAAAAAGAAAATTTGTTTTGAGTTATACCATTTTTGTTAAAAATTTCATTATTAATATTGTATCAAATAGACATACGACGCTGTTGCAGAAAATAAAGAGAATACACAAAAAATAAAATAATTTGGAGCTATATTTAAAAAAAAAACACAAAATCTTACCCTTTAAACGAAAGTAAATAATAATGTAGACAATAAATAATGAGGAGAGTTAAATTCACTTGTAAGGGGGTGAATTTGGCATGAGTATTATTATTATTACTACTTTAGCATAGATTTATACTAAGAGAGTCACTTTAAAAAATATGCCACTGTTTGAAAAATTGAAAGAATCACTATTTTTATTTAATAATGTCATAAATAAAAATATTACGGAAAAATAAAAATAGTTTATCAACAAAAACGTCATATTTCATAATACAATTTACATTAGGGTAATACAGGGTAGACCGTATTTAATTTGCGTATACAGAGATCTCGTAAACCGTAAGACATACATTGTCGGTTAAATGGGGAAAAAGTTTCGTATTTTGACGGATAATACAATGGTCCATAGAAGTTCAAGATTTTCTGACTGGTTCCGGAGATATTCGATAAAATCCGAAAAACCTCATTTTCGTTTTTTAAGTCGTGCGTTGTTATTATAAAAGATACAAAAAAAAATATACAAAGTTTTTGTTATAAATCAAGTTCCCTATAATCTGCCATGTCAAAATTTTTATTAAGACGTTTCGTATTTGCAGGGCCACCTTCAACTTATTTTTTTAAATACGGACCTGGATTTTTAACTGTAATTTTTTATAGCTTCTGTATAGCTAAATACAACGATATGTTACACTTTACCATTTTACTACGTTTCGTCTATGAAAATATCCTCAGCTATGTAGCTTCTGATGATACCGTTTCTTACTTGATTAAAACAAGATAGCTAATTAAATAATAATTAAAAAACAAAAAATGCTTAAAATATGAAATTTTAAATAGTATTTGAAACATAATACAAGAATTATTTAATTACAAAATAGGTTACAATTTTTTATCAAACATGATTAAATACAACCAGCAAACAAGACTAATGAGGAACGAATTATGGTTATAAACATTCTACAAATAATAAAGCTAATAATACAGACACAATCAATAATAATACGATATTGTAGGTAAAATAATTCTTAAAACAAAAATTACATTTATAGCCAGAACGTCACAAAGCAAAGTATAACACTCTTTTAGAAAACGATAAACGTATTATGAAAGCAAGTGATTTATACCAATTTAAATAATATATTATTAAAAGTAAAAGTGGTACAAGATGACCCTTTCCAGTTTTGACGTTCGAAGGGAAAATAGTAAGAAAGTTTTTTTATGCATTAATATAAAAAATATATCGATTTTTGCCTTATGTCTTTATTGTAGCAAATGTTTATTTAGTAAGTAATTAATGTAAACCTACCTTTAATGTTGTTTCTTGGCGAACCAGAGTCAAACTAAAAGTTATAAAAAAAATAAATTATCTGCAAATTATCGGGCACGCGCTACCAGTTTAAGACAATCTTGTAAGTGCTTTAGATGCTCTATTTATATATTATATAATGTAAACAAAAATAGTACATGAGCTATATTGTAAACAATTAAAAATACCGTCTTTTTATTATTATAATTAAATAAAATGCAATTATTTTATATAAGTTTTTAATTTTTTTTTAGGTTTGTTTTAACTTTTGAGATGTAAGGGGATTGGGAATTATATCTTCACAAATAGCATACTTTAGTACTTAATTAATAAACATCTTTTCGTTAAACAGAACAACGGTTTTTCTGTATATATATATATATATATATATATATATATATATATATATATATATTGATGTGGTTTCCTGATTGGTCATGGGGATCAGGAAAGACATCGCCCAGTGTATGTCAAGGTGTAGTTATGACGTATTGATTAGAAAATAAAAAAAAATGTTTTTTTTTTGTTATGTTGTTATGGAATTGTGATTTTTTTTATTGATCGAACGAAAAGTTAGCAGGAGTATTAGTGCAAAATCAGGAGGGAAATGAGGTGCCGATTTGTTTTGTATCAAGGGTTACAAAATTGTATGAGAGGAAATATAGTGTATCAGAATTAGAGTTAGCTAGTATTATTTTCTGCATAGGGAAGTTAAGATTTTATTTATTAGGAGGGAAATTCGTGATAGAAACAGATCATCTTGCACTGACCACGTTGTTAAAGAATCAATATATGGTGAAAACGGTAGTGTCGAATAAATGTCTGGAAGTAGTGGCCATGGATTTTATTAGTAATTTAATTAGAAGTGTGGATGGTCAGTCAAATATTTTTATTGTGGTAGATGTATTTTCAAAATTTGTTAAGTTATATCCGACAAAGACGATGAAATGTCGAACAGTGATGAGTATATTGAGTAAATATTGCGTTGAGATAGGTGTTCCAGAATATCTTATTATGGATAATGCTACATATTTTAGAAATAAAAGGTTTGAGAAATTTTGTAAAGATAAAGGCATAGAGTGTAGAGTGACTAGTATAAGACATCCGGCAGCAAATCCAGCAGAGAGATATATTAGAGAGGTTATGAAGTTCTTAAGGATATTGGTAGGAGGTGATCATACGCAGTGGGAAAAGCGATTGGATGAAGTTGAGGGTTTTTTAAATAATGTGCCAAATACAATTACTGAGGAAAGTCCGGTATATGTGATGAAAGGGGTCTTTCCAGAGCGTAAATGGATAGATAGTAATAGAAAAGCATATGAAACATGTTTAGAGGAAGTCAAGAAGAAGGAACAGAGAAATGCTGAAAGATATAAGGATAGGATGAATAGCAGAATTAAGAAACGAGTAAGGTTCAAAAAAGGGGATTTAGTGGTAGTTAAGGCGTTAAGGCTGTCGAGTAAAAAGCAAAAGACATGTGCGAAGCTTCAGTTGCCGTATGAGGGCCCGTATATTGTAGATAACGAAAAGGGGTAGAATAGCTATATTCTGAAGTATAGAGATAGTAAAAAAATTCGTGGTATTTTTAATATACAGGATTTGTATTTATATGAGTTAGTAGTTTAATAGTTCATAGGTAGATATTTGATGTAGGAAATATGTTAACCAAATGGCCAATATGTGATAAACATTAGGTTTGGAGGTAATGAATTTGTTTAAAAGTTAAAATTTTTATATGTACAGGATGTTGGATTTACATCTGTGCATATAATAATTTGGGGGATTTGATGTGGTTTCCTGATTGGTCATGGGGATCAGGAAAGATATCGCCCAGTGTATGTCAAGGTGTAGTTATGACGTATTGATTAGAAAATAAAAAAAAATGTTTTTTTTTTTGTTATGTTGTTATGGAATTGTGATTTTTTTTATTGATTGTCAAAGGGGAACGACCGAAGGGTGAGGTATTGAGAGTTGATCCTCTTGGATTGAATATTATTTTTTTTGAAAATTGGTTTTTCTCTTTATATAAAGAGGAACCACTGAATTTAAAAAGAAAAAAATCACAAAGTCCAGAATCTGATGTATTCATTCTGGAAATAAACACACATATTTGTAAATGGAGTATCATTTCGTTGGGATACAGAGGTAGTTCCAAGATACGAGCACAGCGGTTGGTGATATCCAAAGAGGAAGAAAAGAGAAGATAAGTAATTTATTCATTGATTTAATAGAGGTATTTTGGAAAGTCTAAGTGACATTAAGACAATATTTTGACACTATAAGTTTATTGAAATTAACAGACAGTAGCGTGACACAAACCAGAGGTAAAGGGGAGAAAGCAGAGAAGCTGACGAATATTACTATTTCAGAAAGAAGGGGGTTGTGAAGAGTTGCAGTTCGTCAATAGCTGTTCGGAAAAATTAATTGTGTATAAAATTTATTAATTGATTGGACAATTTTTTTTTAGATAAAAGAAACACACCTTCTGGAGAAATTTTTTCAGGTGCTCTGGCTAGTATATATATATATATATATATATATATATATATATATATATATATATGGAGTGCCACAAGGTAGTGTCCTTGGCCTGATCCCATATCTTCTATACATAAGAGACCTATCAACACAACAAACATAACCAATGTGATATAAAGTCTAAATTATATTTTTAAGTTAAACGATTTTACTAATTATATGTAGGTATGTAATATTTCTAAAAAAATAGTGAAACTCAAGTTGTCAGCATATGGAAAAGTTTGTTATTATTAGTTTACAAAAAAAGTTCTTAGAAATATTTATTAGTATATAGGGAAAATAAAAAATGAAGATATAATGATTTATGCTGAAAAGCAAAGTACTTTTTCAATACAAAGTAAAATAATAATTAAAATATGCTAAAGTTTGAATTAATAATGTATTTTTTACATAAAAACACACAAAAATTACCACACTTTAAGAAAAACATAAATTTATTTACAACAAATCAAAATTTTTCACTTTATTCACAATTAGAATTCATTTTTCAGATTATAAGAAGTCATCCAAGTGTTGGTAGGTCTTTTCAGGAGATATTCCCTAATATTTTCATTTTCGAGAAGCTTATTTTTCAGAGAGATTAGGGTATTTAGCAAACGGATTTTCACCAAATAAAAGATTTTCCAAGTCTTCGTATCCGCAAAGGAATACCAAATCTGCCCAAGTAATCTGTAAATAGTAATATATTAAATAAAATAAGATTATAGGTATTTTAAAATTTGTAACAGAGTCAGTTTGGACTGGAAATATATCTTCTAGTAAAGCAGAATGGTCCTACCCTGTTTATTGCAATATATCCGTTTTTCTTGGTATTTTCTTCAAGTTTTTCTAATAACACAGTCATTTGACCATGTAGTTTATCCAATAATTGATTTTTTCTTTCTTCACTAGGTTCCATCATGCGTTTATAAGCAGCTATAAAAAATCAATGATTAATTACTAAATTCTAAAGTCATCAATATTTTAAAAAATATATCAGAAGTCGCTTGAATTTCGGATGGCTTTATATCCGATAAACTGTAAGTTAGTAACTTGAATTTTTGGACCATTTTCCATTTAGCTTTCAGATCCTGCATATTGTTATGGATGCTGTATTATATCTAGCAACAAACTGTTTTTCTTTTCGTGGTTCCCACGAAATCCCTAGCGGTCTCATTACACAATGTCCTCAGTCTGGTCAAGGAAATTTCTTGAATTTAATTTTTCTTCTCTCCAAACATAATCCAACTCTTAAGTTTCAATTAGAAAACTTAAAAAAGGGACAAGTATCATATTTGTCAAAAACAATACAGAATTAAATTATTGACATAATGGCAAATACAGTCAGAAATAGCATTCTAAACGACATCAAAGAAGCCAAATACTATACAATAATGTTCGATTGCACTTCAGATGTGTCGCTTACAGAACAAATGAGCTATGTAAAAAAAACTGGTGATGTGTGTGAAATAAAAGAAAGTTTCATTGACTTTATAGAAGTTGCTGGAAAGACAGGAGAGTACATTTGTCAACAGACACATCTTGGTATTTGTCAAAAAAATATTGGCTTAACAGAGAAAGAGCAGCCGTATACCGGTAGTTGTGGGGTTCTTTGGGGGAGGCCTATGTCCATCAGTGGCGGATGAGGGCGGCATTCTTTAGTTTTTGCCCCGCCCCAAAAAATTGAAAATCCTGGGTTGCAGCAACCCATACTTAAAAATGTTCAATGACCCGCAGTATATATTATAAATGATTATGAAAGAGCGTAGTATTTTGAATAGTTTGCACATATTTCTACTTCACTACAAGATAAGCCTTTTTTTACTTTCTTATATAAAATATATAAAGGTTACCAGTAGATTTGTTTGTTTTGTGCAAGTGTCATTAATACATTTCATTGTGCGAGTATTATTAACGATACTGCGACCCAGAAGAAGAATGAGAAATGGCACGAAAACAATACTGCGTTAGTATGGCCCAATTACGTGCTTTTCAAATACAAGAGCAGAAGAGGCAGTCAGTGGAAACGGCTCGGTTTGCAACGAGAAATCGCACAGATCAACAAACCGCAAGAAGAAATGTTTCAAGTGTTGATTTGCATCCTTTGGTTCGCATTGGTCCAATGGACGTTGTTAGCAAGTATTTTGAAGCATTGAAGCTTGCTGGAAAAACGCCTAGATTGTGCTGCCCTAATGGCAAAGTGTAATTACCATTATTTACTCCGCCACCTGAGCCATTGCATTCATTGCTTCGTGGCGAAATACCAAAATCACGACACTTTCTAGCAAACACTCAAAAATACAATGACTGTTTTGAAATAAGTTTATGGTAATTTGTTATAAAAAATGTGTTCAAATGTAGTTCAAAGTTTTGTTTGGTTTCTATATTTGTCTCTCAAATAAATAAACCATATTTAAATGACTGTCAGACGGGTCAGCTAGCTAACTAAATTCTTTAAATCTTCAGCTATACATGACCTGGATATATTCTTTACATTTATTATTTAATCACTATTACATTTTGTAAAATTTCAAATTCATATGTTTTACAGTTACCTATTGTCTGATTGTCAAAGAGACTTACTTCTAAGCATGTCCCAAGTCATTTCAACAGCAGAATCTATAGCCAAATCTTCCAACATATCTTTGCCGTCAAGCTTAAGCAATCTTCCTAAATATCTGCAAAGTGGTAGAGTTTGAGTGTAACCTTTTCCATCTATTTCCAAAACTGGAAGTTGTCCCAGAGGTGTAGCTAGAAATAAAAACAAAATAAAATACTTTCTTTAATCAAAAAATTAAATTTGATTTAAAGCATTCATACTTTCTGATATTAACTTAAAATAAAAGTAGAATATTCTATTTTTTTTTTCATACTTGGTTTTATTTTTGGCCAGTCAACCCATTCAATTCTGTTGTCTTCAAATGGAATTCCTCCCCAAGTTAAGAGCATTCTTATTGGTTCTCCTCTTCCGTTAAAATTAAAATGGATCACTTTATAACTAGGAGCCATTATGAAAATTTAGATTCTTCTTTTACTCTGCTTGAATAGATGTAAATATAATTTTAAAAGATGGTAATTAAGAAACTATATTCTTAGCTAAATAACAAAGCATTTTAAGGATCAAATGTGTAAATTTTACTTGTTTTATTTGGTAAATAATTAAATTAACGTAAATCTACCTACAATGTTATTTGTATGCAACCACAGGCAATCTGAAAATAAATAATAAATTATCTATACCGTGTGCATTTATACAGTTTAGAACAACCTTGTAAAAGATTTAGATGTTTTGTGTATTTATGCAGATTCGGCTTAAACCTTTCTTGGGTATTGCGAATTAATAGGAGAAACTTTATAAAGGGCTAAATTCATTCAAAAAGGTTCCCAACTAAATACACAAACGCCGGTGGAGATAAATTTTAAGGCCAAAACGGGCCCAAGAACATCAGATACAACAAACTCGGCTGCCCAAAGAACGAACGTCTTACGGGACAAAAAAGGCAAAAAGTTCGCCAAATATCTATCTACCAAAAGTGTCGGAAGACCTCTCAAAATGCTACGCAGCACCGAGATGGCTTCCTCAATGAGCCATAACGGAGCATGAAGGTCCTGCAGGCGAATGTCTTTCATGCTGAGGCAGCATCTCTCATAATATGTACGGAAGGCTTGGATATAGCCCTTCTGTGGAAACCTTGGCTTGTTTGTGGAAAAGTTGCGATACTAAACCCGCAATAAGATAAGCTATTATACAGCAAAGGGAATAAAAAACACCGCGCTTGCATACTCTACAGTCACTAATATAGGATTCCTCAAAAAAGAGGATGATACCTAGACTACGACACTAGAAAAAAGTCTAGAGATACTAACGTGCATTTTCCGTCTCAACAATCCTAACAGGTCTAGATTCAGGAGACCAAGTAAGCTACTGTCGAAAGGGGATCAGACCAACTCCAGTTGACTGGAAGCTTGCCTACGAGATCATAAGTCCACACAGGATAAGTTGTGCCCACAGAACACTTAAGTATAATTTATAACCACCGTAACGTAACTTAACTTAACGCTGTAGAAACTTAACCTAACATATAAAAATAAAGTATATTTATAAACGTCCGTAACGTAAGAGTTGAGCATGCGTGTTGATTTCAGAGATTATTAAATTACTGACAACCTTATGAAATAAACAAGTGTAAACTATGTACCTAACCTCTAAATAAAACTTATAAATTATAATTTTGCTATATAGAAAGAATATTTTAACTACTTTAAAAGCAATAATATAAAAATATAATAAAACAATAGTTTACCGAAGATGTTGATTGTTTTTGAGCAATAATGAGAATTTAATCTTTCCTAGCAAACTAGTTTTGTGTCTTATTTCAGTTCTAGACTTGATATTTATAGGTATATGCATCAACACTCATATCTCATAAATAGTTTATTCCCAATAACATAAACACAAATCATTCATGATAATGTATGTCCATCAAAAAGGAGAATGATAGTTTACAAATGGTATTTGTCTAATCATTTATAAAAAAAAAATAAAAAGAATAATTGACAGTTATCACATGCTGAACTCAGAATTATCTCATTGGCTAACCGTAAGGTCTTAAGTTAAGTTGTTAAGTTAAAAGTTGGCGAACTTTCTACGGTACGTTAAGTTCTTAAGTTACGTTACGAACAGTATAAATAAGTATACGTAAATTCAATATTTCAACTTCTTACGTTAAGTTCTTAAGTTACGTTACGGCGGTTATAAATTAAGCTTTACTCTTAGAATGGTAACTCTCACGTTAGAAAACCGTGATAGAATTTTCAGCGCCACCTGTAGGACGTGGTTGATTTTTTCAATTAAGTCCTTATCATATAAGAGACCATATGACAGAAGAAAAATAAAAAGAAGAAGAGAAGAAAAGCGCGGGGCTATTTAAATTTGGCAGTAACAATTATCTGTAATAAAAAGTGTTAGCCAAATTAAGATTTGTTCACACAAACTGTATTTTTGCAAATGCAGTTTTTGTGAACAAATTTTAATTTGGCTAACAGTTTTTAGATACAAAAATAAGCATAATCAAAAAATAAATTTATTAAAACAATATACAAATCCAATATTTAAAAAATGTAATGTATATGAAAACTGAATTATGTATGGAGTAACTGGATGGCTGCTACATATTCTAGGATATAACACTGCCTTTCATTTTGTAAAGAATTTTATCTGTGAGACAGGAAAGATAGTATAAGTACAACCTCATTAAAATAAATGCATTAATCAAACATTAAAAGTCCGATGAATACTTTCCTTTCCAGGATCTTCTACGATACAGCTTTGCAACCCCAAACGTAATGAAACAGAAAATACACATTATAAGTATAAAATAAATTAGTCGAGTACTAACTTTCCTTCTCGAAAAAAAGTACAACATATATGATTAAGCTATTTCATAGTCACAACTGTTTTGCACTGAAAAAAAAATCCTAAAACGAACACCACACTATTACTACTACCACCACCACTACTACTAGTTTTTCTGGGTTTTGTTTTTTTGTTAGTAGTTTTACTTCTAATTATACTACTTCAACTACTAATTTTTTTAGATTTTTTGTTTTTGTATTTATACTACTTCTACTACTACTACTACTACTACTACTACTACTACTACTACTACTACTACTACTACTACTACTCTTCCAGGAACTGCTGGTAGGAATAGCGTTGGAAATGCTTCAAATATTAGATCTCGACGAGAGCCAAATACTTTAAACTTCTCTTCAAAATGTTTATGACATACTACAAAGGTGGAATAAATTTGTAGTCTTGTTTTATTTTTAAATTTTGGACAACGAACCGCAAGTGCTCAAATATCAAATAAATCAGGTGAATTCGTAGGGTGGGGCAAGCGATGCATCTTGTTTTCCAGATCAAGGTAATTCGGTACACAACATTTGTTATAATTAGACATTTTTATGGGAAAAACACAAAATAACAGCGAAAAAGCACAAATTTATAATGGGAAAACAAGCTTACAGTGGTCAACTAGATCAATTAAGCAAATTGAAAATAAAAACACGATTGAATATAACCAAGTCACCAATATAAACAACATCGCTTCCATTTTAGCCAAGACGCTATGACATCACCCACAAAAATCAATATTTACCTGTCATCTATCATTTACACTCCCACCACATGCAACAACTGCACCACTTGCACCACCCTTGCACCACCACACGACTGCAGCGTCACGAGTGGAGGTGGTTGATTTTAATGCTACCCCAGTCTTGCGCATGCTACCCTAATCCGTCTGTAGTCTGGCAGCACTGCAGCCTGCGGCTTATTGTACCACCATTTGAAGGTCCTACTACTTTCCCATTTACACCCTCATTCACTCTCATTCATTCCACGTCGTCGATGGTTAAACGCTAGTCGGATGAATCCCATGGTGACACGGCCCAAGGTGGAACCTCCCAGCTCTCACCCATCCACACGACATGACAGGAGAGATCACTGCTTAACTGTTGCGAGGCTAGCATATCCGGCAATTTAAGCCATACACATCCCCGGAACCGGACAAGAAAAGTAAGGATGTGTTAAAGACGCATTTATACAAAATCTCTAGAGCATGCATTAAGTGTCATCAATCCATCAAAATAAGCAACATTCTAAAGGTTTTGTGAAGAAGGAGAGAAAACATCAATTAGTTAATTCAGTTCTAAAAGCTCTAGTGTAATATTTTGTTCCTTTGCTGTACCAATAAAATTATAGAAAAATCGTACAAAACGAAAATGATTGAAATTATCGTTTGTGTCCTTTTCTAAATAACCGATTCAACAATTTATGTTTTTTTTTACATAAATCTAGATAAAAATCACCATACTTTAAGAAAAACAAAAATTTATTTAAAACAAATCATTTTTTTACATCATTTGAGATCATTTTTCAAGTTGTAAGCAGTCATCATAGTGTTGGTAGGTCTTTTCAGGAGATATTCCTTAATATTTTTATTTTCGAGAAGTTTATTTTTCAATTTTTGTAGATGAGGGTATTTAGCAAATGGGTTTTCTCCCGCTAAAAGGTTTTCCATGTCTTCGTATCCACAAAGGAACACCAAATCGGCCCAAGAAAGCTGTAAATAGTAAATATATTGAATAAAATAAATTTTAAAATTTGGAACATGGTCAAATTTGATAGTAAAGGAGAATGGTGATAAAATCTAAGTAAAGAAGTATAATTATACTCACTTTGTTTGTTGCAATAAATCCATTTTTCTTGGTATCTTCTTCAAATTTTCCTAATAACACAGGCATTTGTTCATGTAATTTATCCAATAATTGCTTTTTTTTTTCTTCGTTACCTCCTCCCATCGCGCGTTCATAAGCAACTATAAAAAATCAATGATTTATTAGTTAACTCTAAAGTCATCAATTATAAAAAAAATTAAATAAGTCTTTGTGAAAATTTCGGATGGGTTTATTTTCGGAAAAATTTAAGGTGGTATCTTAAATTTTGGGGTATGGGGCTCTAAGGTACCCTTACTTCAAAATTTTCAATGACATCCTGTATATATTATAAAGAATTCTTATTTAAACACCCGGTATATGAAAAGTATACAAAGTAAAATGATAAAGTTTCCTATTAAAACTGACTATTAAAAAGTAATTTAATTAATTAAAATGAGCCTTTGTTAAATTTGTTTGTTTAATATTTTCAAATTATACTTGTGATTATTAAAGGAAAAACTTGTGTTATCGTTAGTGGTTCATTGGAAATACATATGTTGATTAAAATTGAAATAAAGTTACATAAAGAAGTTAGAAAGTATTATTTAAACTAAAAACCATATAAATTAACAGTTATGAATAAATCTGGATGTCATTCATATCATTTACCTTCATTATTTATTAACAAATAGATTTAAATTCCCTCTTTTCAGGTATTCTATTAAATTTCTGTTACTGTAATTTTAAAATGTTTATGAAACTATTTGTAATAAGCACAAACAATCTGTGTGTATTATTTATTTTAGAAAGTACTATTAGTATTAAATTAAATAATATGTAAACTATATTTTTTACAGTCACCTCTTGTCTGGATCTCAAAGAGCCGTTTTGATACTTACTTTTAAGTATATCCCAAATAATTTCAACAGCAGAATCAATAGCCATATCTTCTAACATATCTTTGCCGTCAATTTTAAGCAATCTTCCTAAGTATCTGCAAATTGGCATGGTTTGAGTGTAACGTTTTCCATCTATTTCCAAAATTGGAACTTGTCCCAGAGGTGTAGCTAAAAACAAAACAATATAAAATACTTGTTTGAATTGCGTTCAAATAAACGAATATATTTTATATCCGTTTTACGCAGAGAGAACACTGCAAAAAAATTAAATACACCAATCACAGTTCATATTTTGGACACAAATACTATTATATTTAAAATTTTAAATAAGTGACAATTCTGTCAAACTGTCAGTATATTTTTTAGTTATTGAGATTAAATATACATACAGTTATTTTTTTGTAGAATCGATAAATAATAACATTTTTATTTTTATTTGGTCCACAATTTGAAAAAAAAATCTTAAATTTGAACCAAACTTCTTCCACGCTCTAATGTGGGGTGTAGACAAATTATTATATCTTTTTTTATGTTTATTTTATAAATTAGTAAAAGCATAAATTATTTTAAAATTTGTTTTCGCTTATCCTCCGGTACAATTCTCACTTTTTAGTATCGCGTTAGTCATACATAATAATAATAATAATAATAATAATAATAATAATAATAATAATAATAATAATAATAATAATAATAATAATAATAATAATAATAATAATAATAATATTTTTATTGACCATTTAAAATACATTATTTGAAAAAAAATAAAATACAAAAAAAAAAAATTAAAGTACCAGAAATAAACATGGTCAAAAGGTCCTAAGATCAGCTCAAGCTGTTCTTCCTCAAAGTCCTGCAAATATAATCTAAACTAATCTAATAGGGTGTAACACATGTATATAATAAACAGAACTAAAACAAAAAAAGTACTATGGGCCGTTTGCATCGCTGGTCATCAAGAAACAAAAGACTTTTATTTTTTAAGGAAAGATAATAACGACGAGCGGTGCCGATGGATCCTAGTAATTTATATAAACCAAACAAAATCAAATTACAAACTTACAAATTTGTGCATTGGTCATCATATAATATTTTAAACATTTTTGTTTTAAATGATGCTATGGATAAATTAATTAGCGAAACAGGAATATTATTATACTCCTTTGCTATCTGGTATGAAAACGAGTTTTTAAATTGTGTTTGGTGTTTTGGAATCTCAATAGAATTTTTTTTTCGTGTATTTCTACTATGAACATCAGAACGATAAATAATTTTATTCCAAAGATATGGAAGACTTTTTTTAATTAAAATTTTGTGAAACAGGGTTAATGAATGAAGTTTTCTCCTATTTAACATATTTAACCATCTGGCATTTGCTAGTGTATGGGAAATTATATCAAATTTTTTAATTCCATATATAAGTCGAAGGCAGGCATTTTGTAGTTTTTGTAACCTATTTGAATCTGTTACTGAAAGACAAGGTCCATATACAAAATCACAATAATTTGCATTACTTAGAACGAGAGAGTCACAGAGTTGTATCTTTAGTTTTTTGTCAAATAAATGTCTGCTGTGATATAAAGTTTTTAATTTAAAAAAGGATCTTTGTAGAACATAAGAAACATGATCTGTGAATTTCAGTCGATTGTCTAGTATTATCCCCAAATTTTTTGCTTTTTGAACAGTTGGTAGAGCCACATCGTTAATTTTTATAGACACGTTAGAAGAAGCAGCTCCAAAAAACATAACAGCTGATTTTTCTGAATTAATCACCAAATTATGTTGGGTAGATACTTTCACCAAGGCATTAAGATCGGTATTTATTTTTTGAATGCACTCTGATTCATCGTTTTTGTTAAAAAACATATATAACTGCGTATCGTCAGCATACATATGAGCTTTGCAATATTGTAAAACCGAACACAAATTGTTCGTATATATTGTATAAAAAAGAGGGCCTAGGATTGAACCTTGGGCTACTCCTCGCCCAACTTGCTCTACGCTAGACGATACACCATTATATAATACTTTCTGTGTTCTTCCCGACAGATAGTTTCTAAGAAATGTTATTGCGGTTGGTCCTAGCCAATAAAATGCAAAATGGATAAAAACAATTCGTGATTAATCATGTCGAATGCTTTACTATAATCAAGCAGAATTAATAAACCATTTTTGGCGTCGGACTCCTTCAGAAAGTCATCCGTAATATTTAATAGGGCCGTACCACAGCTATATCCCGATCTAAATCCCGATTGTGTGAGTGGTAGAATTTTATATTTATCAATGTGTTCTCGAAGTTGTTCCTCTACAACTCTCTCCAAAACCTTTGAAAGTGTAGGCAGAATAGTTATGGGACGAAGATCATTTAAGTTTTCAGGGGAAGTGACTTTTGGAATAGGAAGAACTAGTCCCTCTTTCCATATATTTTAGAAAACAGAATTTTTTAGACAAAAATTTATAATGTAAGTTATATGGGGAATTAGGTAGGGACAAAGAAATCTAATTAATGTGACATTAATTCCATCGGTTCCACAAGCTTCGGTTTTAATTTTAAGAATAATTTTAATTATATTAAATTCATCTATTTCTTTAAATTCAAGCAGATTTTCAAAATTTCCTTTAAAGTTGTTTTGGTAAAAATTTTGAGTTTCCGGGTGAGGGTTAATGACAGAACCATTAATTTTCAAGAAGTTTTTATTGATATCATTCGCATCGAAATTCGAGGAAAGTTGAAACTTATTACTATTCTTATATCCGGTAAACTTATTTATTATTTTCCATTTTTGTTTATTATTGGCATTAGAAAATTTTTGATTGAAATAGATTTTTTCTTCTGCACGTATGGCTTGTGTAATATAATTTCTTAAATTCTTATAATAATCCCAATGAGATTTTTGTTTTGTTTTTTTGTATTTAGTAAACGCCTTATTTCGTAAATTAATCATAAATTTTATATTGTCAGTGATCCATGGTTTAGGACTATTTTTAAAGGTACATTTTAAAGATTATGCAAACCAAACTGGTCCCTTACCCTGACTCATACTAGACTTGTAGAGCTCAATTTTTTGTGAAGAGCACACTTCGTCATAATGTGCAGAAACCAATTTGAGTTTTTAGGCGTGGTCAGACAGATTTAAGCGTGATCGAAGCCGCCTGCCGCTCATCACCGCTCATACAAGTTGAATTTAGTAGCGTAGTGTTACTTAATAACCTAAAATTATATTTTAATTTTGTAGATTTTTTTAGTGGGTCGTAGAAAAAATATACTGTACAACTTAAACGATTGAGCACTCCGCCTATAGCGTTTTGCTCAAACTTCGTCTTTGTGCGATATGGCCGTCATATCTACTCATGTTGCACAAACTACTATTTTTTTAAAATAAGTCTTAGAATCAATTTTTGTACCACATGAGCATTATTTAAAAAATAGTTATAATAGTCCTCTCATCTTATAATTCCTTCCCTATAGGATCTAAGTACCAAAAACATGCAATAAAAAGTTATAAATATAATTTTTAGTAACATATATACAGATATATACATTCTACATGTTTACCTAAACTCCAGTTAATGAACTGCTTCGTGATAACACTTTATTTGAATATCATTAATGTTGCTACACTCAACCTTTCTTATGAAAAAACATCGCTTATATTTTTGTCATTTTGACTCTTAGACCCAATTGAAATTATTGTTTTGAGCGATATAGTTATTCAACTTTTTGATATTAATCCTTTGACAAACAAAACTCTTGAGATTTTTAATCAACATTTTTTAAATTTAAAACGCTAAATATGCCATAATGAGTATCACCAACACTCTTGTACAATTAACATTTTTTATGATACATATTTCTTTCGCTTAGATATCTAAAATATGTACAAATTTTTATAGTAATTTATTATTATTATTTATTATAACATTCGTTTTGATTTTGCTAAAGTATTATCACAAGTAACTCATAAAAAAACCACAAACATTAATTAAAAAAATATAGTCCTATTAATAGATGACTGCTTTTCTGCTTTACTCAAAAAGTAAAATCTTTTTTCTCTTTCTGGTACAAATACGTACTAGCTGTCAATTGGAGTAACTTCAGACATTATCGGTGTAAGTTCAAATTCACTGATACCATCATCTCGTAGTGAAAAACTGAACATGTTTGGTGTGGTAAATGTGGTTTCAATCAAATTATAAACGCGTTGGTAAGTTTATAAACAATTTTTTCAAAAATTAAGATTTATAACAGGTATGGATCTTAAATATTGGTTGAAATAAGCATTTATTTTTTCTCAACAAAGGTATAAACTACGTTTTGACCAAATTCGAGGTTAAAATTTTAATTAACAAGAATTCAAAAAAAAAAAAATGTGTTGTAAAAAAATCGTCTCTTTGAGGGGTAAATTAATAAGAAAATTCAAAAGAAAGTTAGGATAAGGTCTTATAAATATTTTCTAGAATAAAAAGTTGATTTGGTCGTGGGAGAAGTAAAATATCAAAAAATAAGTATACCGGGTAAGGCCGAAAAGTATAATGTGCCAAAATCGACTATTTTAGACAAAATTAGCAATAAATATACTAATGGCTTAGGGCGCCATAAAGCTTTGACATTTTGACAGTTATTATGGTAAATATCTGTATTTCAGAGTGAAACTGAAACATGTATTATAGCACATATGGTACATAAGAATAAACTAAAAGTAGAATAATAATAAAGCAATATTTTTTCTCTTACTTGGTTTTACTTTTGGCCATTCAGTCATTTCAAAACGGCTGTCTTCGAATGGAATTCCTCCATACGTCAGAATCATCCTTATTGGTTCTCCTCTTCCGGTAAAATTAAAATAGATCACTTTATAACTTGGAGCCATTATGAAAATTTTGATTCTTCTTTTACTCTAAAAGAATATAATATATAAAAATTATTTAAATGATCACATGTGTAATTCTTTTATTCATTTTTTATTTAGTAAGTATTTAATGTAATGTAAAGCTACCTTCAATGATGTTTCTAAATTAAAGTATTTTAATAAATTATCTACAATTTACCTGGTGCCGTGCAATCAGTTTAGGACAACCTTGTAAGAGATTTAGGTCTATGTATTTATATATTATATAATGTAAATAAAAATAGTATATGAGCAATATTGTAAACAACGAAGCACATTTTTTTTTTATTATAGATAAATAAAAGTTTATTTACTGTAAAAAATGCATTAGAAAAAAATTACAAATGATGATTCTAGTAAATAAACAATTTGTGGCAATAAGTCTGTAAGTCTGAGACTTAACTACAGGTTTGAAGTAGTGGTGGGCGATATCATGGAGGAAGGATAATTAGGCGATATCCTAACAGTGTTATTCGCCACCGTGATTTTTAAATAACAGTAATTTTTAGTCATGGCATGACTACGGTTTTAAACCACTTGTTTTACTGAAACCTATATACTATGTAAAACTAATAATCCTATGCGCTGGATTGATATAGTCTCATAAATCCATAAAAACAGTCAACAAGGGCCAAAATAGGAAAAAAAAAAGAACTGAGCGACAGAAAATCGCGAAAATTTCGCTGATTATTTTAATGATTGTTACCTGTCACTTTTTAATATCAGTGGAAAGATAAAAGTTGGTGCAATATCGCTCATCACTAGTTGTTTAAAGTTATATTGTGTTTAAGAGGCAGTACAACAGACATTACAGCTAACTAAAAGACAAAACAGTTTAGTCTCATTGCAGAATTATAATATTTATGGTGCATATGAGAAAAAATATGAGTCTGATATTAAACAAAAAACAGCTTAGCAAATAATTAACACCAACTTGGGCAGAAATAAATCTTCTAAAACCAATGTGTCAACAATTTTGCAGATTTCCTTCAAAGTGTTGTTACACTGGTTTTTGGTATCTCAATTTATTTAAACTCAACTTTTACAACAATTCAATTCAACTTTAACAATAACTATCCAACTGATAACATTAACGTACAATATCTATCATAAAACTGAAAACTGACGTCAGGATCATCCTTAAATAGCTTGCTTGACCCTTCTCGAACCTTCTCGAACTGTCGTCTAAAATATTCTTGACGGGTAATGACATTTCTGGACTATTCTATCTTCTTTTACTTGTACTTTTACTTATGACGACCGCAGCACCCTGTAGGGCGATGAGTAACATTCCACTCCTTTTGCTATCTGTACGTTTCCTATGATAGCCGTAGGCTACTGCAAGATGCTGCCTAACATTGCTCCCTCCTCTCTAGTTATTCGCCCCGAATAACTTGATTAATAACTGGACCACGATATGGCGCTAACTTTTCAACGTGAACTATCTTGGGTTTACTTCCCGCTGACAACTGAATGCTGGGGGCTCCATGTCTCGCAATGAAGTTCATCATAAAGGCTTCCGCTACTGTCGTCGCTTCCTGATTAGGAATAGGCACTATGGCGATTCGTTCGAAAGGCTCTATGGAAAGGTACTGTACTATTTTACCTTGACTTCTTGTTTTGGGCCATTTTCTGCCATTACAAAGGTAACATTCCTTACACCAATATTCTACATCCCGTCTGCAATTGGCCCAATAAAATCTTTCCCGAACTCGTGCAAGTGTCCTTTTAGTACCAAAGTATCCTCCTGAACGGCTGCTATGAAGCTCCTCCAACACACATCTGATCTGTGATTTCGGCAGTATCATTTGGCGAACTACATGTACTCCATCGGGGCTCTCCCTCTTCCGGTGCAATAGGCCATCGTGAAGATACAGGGAGTCCAATACCCTTTAACGATGCCACTATATTTGGCTATCTCTTGCCATGTGGGTCTGACTCCATTTTTGAGCCATTCTCGGACAACCTTCAAGTCATTGTCTTTCTTTTGAGTCTTTCTTATGCTTTCAAGGGTAATTACGTCTTCGTCATTCTCTAACTTGATAGTGGTCGCCTGAAGACTTCTTCAACCAGTTCCTCCTGTTTTTCAAGCCTTTTACAGTACCGACATTGTCGATCTAAACACGGTCGCCTGGAAAGAATATCTGCGTTGCTATGGAGACGTCCCCTCGATGCACTATCTCGAAGTTTTATTGTTGTAGTCTGTCCATCCATCTAGCAACTTGTCGTTCAGGTTTCTTAAAATTTATCAGCCACTGCAAGGCGCTATGGTCACTTCTAATAATGAAACTTCTGTTAAAAAGGTAAGTATGGAAGTGTTCGAGGGCTTTGACAATAGCTAAAAGTTATTTTCTTGTGACGCAATATTTCTCAGCTTTTCCTAAGGTTTTACTAAAATACGCAATCACTTTATCTTCCCCTTCCTGTTCTTGAGATAGTACGGTGTCAACGCCATATTGGGATGCATCACAGTCTAAAATGAATTGTCCTTTTTCCAGAGGGTACGCTAGGATGGGTGCCGTGGTCAATCGTTTTTTTAATTCCGTAAACGCATTTTGACAATCTGGCTCCAGTCAAATAGACTACTGTTTTCAATTAGTCGATGAAGGGGTTTAGCAATTTGACCAAAGTCTTTGACGAATTTTCGATAACATGAGCACAGTCCAAGAAAACTTCTAATTTCTCTTTTGTCCCTTAGTTTCGGCCAGTCTCTGACAGTTGCAATTTTCTCCGGGTCAGTTTTAATTCCTTCTACGGAAATGATGTGTCCCAAATAATAGGCTTCCGACTGGAACAGTGAAAATTTATTGTGATTAAGCCTTAGATTGGCATTTCTTAATCTGTCAAATACTTCACTCAAGTTTAGTAGATGTTCATCAAAAGTTTTTGACATGATTGTTATATCATCGAGATATACTAGACAAGTTTTCCAGGTTAATCCTTTTAGAACCATTTCCATTAGACGTTCAAAGGTAGCTAGGGCATTCTCTTAGTACTGATTACACTATTTGACTAGTCGTTATTAAGAAACAGAGTACTATTCGCGCAAACATTTCCCTGCTGCTTATTCCAAATTAAAATGGAATCAACACTTGCAGTCACCTAAAAGAGCACAACATCCTTCAACTTATGTCGCAGTTTGTGTGAAAAAATTTGAGGACTACAACCGAAAATGTATCTATGGCTATATACAAGAGTCATAAGGCCGATGCTAACCTACGGGTTGGTAGTATGGTGACCAAAGACTAAGCAAGCTGGAGTCATTCGACAACTCAATGCTATTTAAAAGCAAGCAGTATCACGGCAACTTCAGAAGTTATGCTAAATCACTGCACATATTCATTCAAGGCGAAGCCAAGTCTGTCACATATAGACTGCATCACCCATAATCAGTTTGCATGGACGTGACTACAGCGACTATATAAGGACTTGTAGAATTACCAAATAATGGAAATGCCTTCAGACGATATGTTCCCAAAGTATAGCTTTTAAATGCAATATAAAGTAAGAATACTAGACAGGGAATCGTGGATAGGAGGACCTCATATTTAAACAGAATTCACTCGGTATACAGACGGCTCCAAAACCCATGAAGGTATATAAAGTACCAAGTCAAAGACAGGGAATCTCACTGAGCGACAGTATTCCAGTCAGAAACAGCAGCAAAAAAGATATTAAAACCATTGTCATGTATTTAGACAGTCAAGCGTCATTAAAACCACTCAGTTCTATGCAAGTACACTCAGAGCTTGTGTGGAACTGTTTGGAAGCCCTAATAGAGCTGGGTAGTCAAAAAAACTAACCTTAGCCTGGGTACCAAGCCACAAAGGACATAAATGCAACGAAAAGGCTGATTTACTAGCCTGAGAAGGAGCCTCAATGGCTCTTATTGGCTCAAAAGTCTTCTGTGATGTCACAAATACAATATCAGAACATGCACAAAAAAATGGATTCAGAATTGATGAGAAAATTCACCAGGCTTGAGATAGGTCAAAGAGTTGTTAAAAGGACCATCACCCAAACTTAATATAATTAATAATAACTTCAGATTCCTTTTTCTTAACCGTTTATTATAAACATTACATGAACATCATTTCGTAAATTTTTTTATGAAAGTTGACAATTTGACAGATGGCACAAAGGGGTATTTTAGCGTTACATATTAACACATCTTAAAGGAAAAATACTAAAAATCCTGAACAGCAGCCATAATATTGTATGCTCATGTACTAAAACAGGGGTCAAAGATTAAGTGAAGATACTCTACTCACTATACTACACGTATACAGGGTAAATGTTTAGAGATACCACAAGAATGTATTCTACTGATACTGGATAAACAAATAATCTAAATGTTTTTAAAATGATTACATGGTAGAATTATTAAAAATTACGTAATATTTATCAAAAAATACCAACTGAAATACAGAAACATCTAAACACACAACCAAACTTATACGGAATCATCTATTATTTACAGAAATATCTTAAATAAACAGATAAAAAAGGCAAAAGGTACGTATCAAAAATATCCCAAACATCTTTGTGAAGTAGTTAATAATTACACAAATAATTATAAAACTAAAAACAATCTGATACAAAAAATGTGGTAGAAAATGGTTTAGAAGTTACTAAACCTTCTGATATAGCTTATTCTTTTAATGAATATTTTTCAAACATTGTGTTAAATTGGCATCAAAAATTAATAAAATAAGTTGTAATTATCACTCTCCCAATTTTCAAAGGTCTTTCTTTCTAGTACTTATCTCTACAGAAAAATAAATCTCCTGGTCCTGATGGTATAACAAATGAAACGCTCAAAGTAAGCATTATCTTTGATTACAAATAGTTAGTATGTTGGCCTACGTTCCACCGTGACCAAGCAGTTTTGATAAACGATTATATTTAATTCATACTAATTATTTGAAATGACGTTCCAAAAAATGTAAGGTAGTAAAAATTATTTGTTTTTAAAAAATATTTTTATCAAGAGATTACAAAATAACCCTAGAAAATATATATAACGATATTAATACTTCCGGCTGATAAAAATAAAAGTAGTTTGCATTTGGTTTCGTAATTTTCTACTAGATTTCTTGAGTAGAGAGTGATATAATTCCCCACTATATTTTAAAATTGAGTTAGTATTTCATATACAGGGTGTTTCTAAATTCATGCAACAAAATTCAGAAGGTGATTGCTCGTATGAAATTAAGATGGGTCTTTCCTATAACAAAATTTCCTCAGCCCATCCCTTTCCGAGATATCACCCTTAAAAGGTGGTGACTAAAATTGAGTTTTTATTTTGTGTCTAAAATATATTTTGGCTAGAGGTGGTCATTTCCAGCATTTATCGTGAACCGTATTACATTTTAAATCTTTACTGTTTTCCACTCAATTTATTAAAAAAATTATAAATTATGGTGTTTATTTTTTTTCTTTGCAGCTATTGGTTTTGGGAAAAAAATTAAGAATAAAAAAAAATTTAAATAAAACAAGGATTTCTAGTTATAATTTTATTTCATAAAAAAAAAGTTTTGATATGAAATAAAGTAAGGGTTGCTAATTTCACCCCCTTATAATGTAACGGGAATATTAAAAAAATACCCATGGTTAGTCCTTTGCGAGTGCATGAAAATCAAAATTTCAAGTTTCTAGCTTTACTGAAATTTTAGAAAAAAAATAAAAACCTAATTTAAGTCACCACCTTTTAAGGGTGATATCTCGGAAAGGGGTGGGCTGAGGAAATTTTGTTATAGGAAAGACCCATCTTAAATTCATACGAGCAATCACCTCCTGAATTTTGTCGCATGAATTTAGAAACACCCTGTATATTTAAAATTTGAATCAGGAGAGGAGAATGACGTTTGTTAAGAATCACCCTATATTTTTTTTAGTTGTCATAGATTGTTTAATGTCATGAATTAATATCGTTGTCATTCATCTTTTTAAAATAAAAAATACGTTAAAAAACTACGATTTATTCGATAGCAATAAACATTGGTCCTATTCGAGCAAGATACGTGCCAGCGGGCGAAAAACGAAAGCGATAGCCATACGAAGCGGAAAGCGAAAAACCAAAACTCAACCGGGAGAAGGAAGAAAAAGGGTCAGTAGTAAGTTTCTGTTCTTCACTCTTTTCATTCCTTGCATATTCGATATATAAAGTTTAAAAACTGTTTAAATATTTAAAATATTTCTCTTAAGGAGACGTCAAAATGACTGAGATTGAAAGACTCATTAGAAAACGATCTAACTTAATAGAGTCATTGAAATCGTTCGAAAAATTTGTTAAAGCAAATGAGGAAAATACCGTAGGTATAGATAATTCGGAATTATTTTTAATTGAAATTGAGTCAAGACTGTCTAGAGTAGATGATAGTCTAGATAAGTTCGAATTACTTCAAGAACAAATTGAAGAATTGGTCACAGATACACAATTATTGGTAGATCAAAAGACCATCTGTTCAAACTTTAAAGATACTTTTTTTAATTTAATCAGTCGAGCAAAATTACTAATAAAGAAAACAAAAACGGTGTTGCAAGAGCCACCAAATGAAAGGCAAGTCACTAAAAATGACTTTAAATATGCGGAAGTGATACTTCCAGCAATTCCGCTGCCTCAGTTTGATGGATCTTACAATTCCTGGGTAGAATTTCGAGACAAGTTTAAATCTCTCATACATAATAACGAAAAAATTAGTGACATTCGAAAGTTTCACTATCTGCGTGAAAGTCTATCCGGAAAAGCAGCTCAAACCATTAAATCCATTGAATTCGGAGAACAATATTATCAAACGGCGTGGAATACATTATGCGATAAATTTAATAATTCTGAAAAATTAATTTACAATCACATAAGGGAAATTTTTGATTTCGAAGCCATTATTAAACCTTCTTCCTTCAAATTACATGAGCTTGCTGACACTGTGAATAATAATATTGAGTGTTTAAAGCAACTCGGAGAACCGACAGATCACTGGAATTCTCTAGTAATTTTTGTGATCTTAAGAAAACTTGATTTAACTTCTCAACGGGAATGGAAACAACAAAAAATTCATTTAAAAAAACCGATACTTATCAAAAATTTGTTAGATTTCATTAATAGCAGAGCTGATTTTCTGGAAGATCTAGAGGATGGAAAATCCTACATAAAATTAAACGAAAAAAAAATCGAAACTTCGTCTAGCTTCACTAAAAACGAAACACAATTTGTTTAAAGCTAGAAAGTCAAAAGTCAAATATCTAAATTTGTGTCACAACTGCCTTCGAAGTAATCACCAAGCTAAAGATTGTAGATTAGGAGGTTGCAAATTGTGTCACGAAAAACATAATACAGTGCTTCATTTAGACCAAACATCCCAAAAAGCGTTTGTAGTTACCGATCGTGAGAATGCGAATGCAGAAGTTGAGGTGGAAGATTCAGCCTCTACCTCTACTTGTGCATTGGCTACTGACACATCTGATAATTACAAGATGGTAAATGGTGCAGTTCTTTCTACAGCATTACTAAGTATTCCAAATACGAATCATATAGTACGTTCGTTGCTAGATTGCGGATCGCAATCAAGTTTTATAACCAAACATCTAAGCGAAAAACTGAATCTTCCAAAAATTAAAACCAATTTAAGTGGTTTAAATAAGTCAATTTCGTCTACCGAATATAAATGCGAATTAAAACTAAAATCGACAGTATCTGATTTTGAATTTAAAATTGTGTGCTTTGTAATAGATAAAATTACCGGTTGTCTTCCAGAACGAAACCTCAGTATCTCTCAATTCAGAATCCCTGCAAAAATAAAGCTAGCCGATCCTAAGTTTTATAGCCCATCAGAGATAGATATATTATTAGGAGTGGATGTATTTTGGGATTTAATAGAACTTGAACAAATTCGACTGGGAAAAAATTTACCACTTTTACAGAGTACGAAATTAGGCTGGATAGTAGCAGGGCCTTTTAACGTAACATTTAATAATAATAAAACAGTTTGTCAGCTAACAAGCAATCTTGATACAAGCAATGTTGAGTTAAATAATGTATTAATAAAATTTTGGGAAATCGAGGAAATAATTAATAAAGGAAAACTTTTCTCTGAAGAAGAGAAAAAATGCGAGAAAATTTTTAAAGACACTGTAATGCGAGATGAAAACGGTAAATATCTAGTATCTATTCCCATTAAGGGAGACTTAGACCAATTAGGCGACTCAAAAACTTTAGCATTAAAACGTTTTTTGCAATTAGAAAAACGGTTACAATTAAACGAAAAACTCAGAAAATTATACGTTGAATTTCTTAGAGAATATGAAAAATTAGGACATATGTCTTTAAATAACAAAGATTCGGAAGATATCGAATATTACATGCCACATCACGGTGTTCTTCGAGAAGACAGTACTACGACGAAACTTCGGGTCGTCTTCAACGCGTCGGCACCTACTACAACAGGTATTTCGTTAAACGATTTGCAAATGGTAGGCCCAACCATTCAAGATGATCTCATTTCAATTTTGCTAAGATTTAGATTTTATTCTGTAGTTATATCATCTGACGTGCAGATGATGTATCGATGTGTTTGGATAAATGTTAAAAATGAAGTAACTGTCAAACTTTTGACAGCTAAATCAAAAGTATGTCCATTAAAGGTTATAACGATGCCACGATTGGAATTAATGGCCGCTTTGACAATGTCAAAACTACTTGACAAGGTTATGAGCTCACTAAACAAGAACATAAGTAGAGTCATATGCTGGTGTGATTCTACTATAGTGTTAGGTTGGTTGCGAACGCCTCCAAGTTTGTTAAAGCCATTCGTAAACAGCCGTGTTGCTGAAATCCAAGAAGTAACAAAACATTTCCAGTGGCGTCACGTTCCGACAACTGACAACCCCGCAGATTTAATATCGCGAGGTGTTAATCCAAAATTATTATCAGATTGTAGTCTTTGGTGGAATGGCCCTGTATGGCTTATGAACGATGAGGCCAAATGGCCCAATTTAAAACTCGATATGTCGAACATATCGGAAATTCGCAAATGTCATACAACTACTGTTGTAGGTGAATTATTCCCATTTTCTCGGTTTTCTAATCTAATTAAAATTAAAAGAACAATGGCCTTTCTCTTGAGATTTGTTAAAAATTGTAAAAGAGAGAAGAGTGATACGAAATTTAAGTTTTTGACCGTAAATGAACTGAGTACTGCTATGACAGCACTTGTAAGATTAAGTCAAAATGAAAAGTACTCAATTGAATTAACAAGACTCAAAAAGGGAAAACCTTTAAAAGCAGACAGTAAAATATTAAGTTTAAATCCATTCCTAGATCCTAACGGTATAATTAGAGTTGGTGGAAGGCTAAGCAATTCTGATTATCCCTATGAAAAACGGCATCCAGCATTATTATCACCAGATCATCGCTTAAGTTACCTAATTTTTCAGCACGTGCACATTGAATTATTGCATGCTGGTCCGCAATTAGTTTTAGCTAATAGCCGTGACCAGTTTTGGATACATCGAGGTCGTAATTTAGTGAAAAAAGTCATAAGAAACTGTGTGGTTTGTGCTCGATTTGACTCAAAACCTCTGCAACCAATAATGGGTAATTTACCTAAAAATCGGGTCAAAATTGCACCACCATTTTCCGTTTCTGGTGTCGATTACGCTGGACCCCTATTGTTAAAAGATCGTAAAGGAAGAGGCGCAAAATCATTCAAAGCTTGGTTATGTCTTTTCGTTTGTTTTATAACAAAGGCGGTACATTTAGAGTTAGTTACCTCTTTAAGTTCAGAGTCCTTTATTGAAGCTTTACGTAGATTTTCATCTCGTAGAGGAATACCGTCAGATATCTATAGTGATAATGGCACTAATTTTATCGGGGCATGTAGAGAGATGCGGGAACTTTACTCCTTTTTTAAAGAAAATATCGAGAACATTTCTGATGCTGCAGCCAATATAAACATAAGGTTTCATTTTATACCAGTAAACGCTCCAAATTTTGGGGGGCTTTGGGAGGCAGGTATTAAAAGTGTTAAACGCCACCTTAAGAGAATTATTGGAAATACTTTATTAACCTACGAGAATATGCAAACTTTACTTTTACAAATCGAAGCTGTACTTAATTCTCGCCCTCTTTTTCCTCTATCTACTGACCCAAACGACTTGGTTGCAATTTCTCCGGCACATTTTTTAATTGGTAGAACATTGCACACGGTTCCTGACGTAGATCTAAAAAATCAGCCTCAAAATCGATTGTCTTTATACAACCATATCCAACAAATGCAACAGCACTTTTGGGAGCGTTGGAGTAAAGAGTATATCTGCGAGTTACAAATAAGGTCAAAATGGAAAGAATCTCAAGAAGCTCTTAAGCAAGGTCAGCTGGTCGTAATAAAAGAGGATCATTTACCAGCAACTAAGTGGAAGTTAGGCCGAGTTTTAGAGTTCAAGCCAGGATTAGATGGTATTAAGAGAGTTGTGACCATCAGAATCAGCAATGGAAACATAACTAGACCGGTATCAAAGATATGTCCATTACCAGTTGAAAGCTGATCTTTCAAGGCGGGGGGCATGTTAAGAATCACCCTATATTTTTTTTAGTTGTCATAGATTGTTTAATGTCATGAATTAATATCGTTGTCATTCATCTTTTTAAAATAAAAAATACGTTAAAAAACTACGATTTATTCGATAGCAATAAACAACGTTAGACATTTTAGAATATGATAGGAATAAAAATCTACGTTTCAAGCAATTTTTGATATTCTTTTTTATTAGCAGATATTATAATACACCAACTATAGCGACATTTTCTATAATAGTAATAATTATTTTTGTAGTAATTTTGTACATTAACAGAACTAAATGCCACAAAATAGAAGAAAGAGGACATCAAAGAAAGTAATTTTCTTTAAAAATACATTTTCGTTTGTTTGATATGTAATCAAGGGTTCTACGATTAATGTCGACATGTGATATGGTAATTAGGAAATTAGAACACTCTAGAAAGACCTCGGCTTTTTTGTATTATTGACCTAAACAAAAGAAAAAAAAATACGTGACTAAACCTATAATTTTTAGAAGTCTCATATCATACCTATCTACACATTAAAGTTCAAGGTTCCCTAATTATTGAGTAATTAGTATATACCGAATGTATTTTTCAATTGAAACATAAGGATCTACCAAAGACATTACAACTAAAGTCGAAAACTTTAAGCGTTGCACATTCAGGTCCGGACTTAACCGGTGGAATATAATACAAGCAGTTGAGTAAATTCAAACAGCTAACTCGTTTATTTCTGAAAAAAAATTCGAATAAAAAACTCTACAATTGTTCCTTGTATTATTTTCTATATTAAACTTTAGTTTACAATTTTCGGTCTGTGTAGAAATTTTTTATTTATGGAAAATGTAAAAATTTTGAATTTTTATAATACAGCTGGTTTATAACCCATAGTAAATATTCCAGCTGCAAAAAAAGGTTACAGGTTTTAGTATAGTAATTTTATTAAAAATGTATGATATTATATATTATTAAAGTTTTAAAATGAATCCAAAAAGAGTTACACTAGTCCGCCGAATATTTTTATGTATAAAAGTAATTTTGAATCGCCCTCTTTTTATCTAAAAACAGTGGACAAACGATAAGTGCTTTCGACCTTAGAATATAAAGTAGTAAGACATACGAAATATATCATAGCTATTCAAACAGAAGTAAATTTTGTTAATATGAATCAACAGAGTTCATAAAGTTTTCAGATAATTTAAAGAAAGCTCCAAAAGAAGTAGATGTACTGGAGGAATTAATTAGAGACCAACATGCCTCGGATTTATGGAACATTTAAAGAAGAAAGAGGCTTACACTGGACTTCCGAGAGCCATGGCGAGCCCCAGGTCAAAAACACTGGCAAGACCCCTTATATAACTAAGGTGGACAGATTTGCCGAAAATAGCGGAACATTTTTATAAAAATCAAGTCAGTTCTGTGTTAAATTTCTAAAAAAAAGGTCCTTAGCAAAATTAGGTACTTTCTTGGTGAAATCTCCTTTTGTGGCTAAAGCAGCCGGACCCTCCTTGTACCTGAGCCCCGTGGATTTTGTCTCTCTCTCCTCCTGCCCTCATGTACCCCTGCTCCCCTGTCACGCTCTAGTCGAGCCAGGGCTTACAGCGTCGCTCTTTGAAGTTGTTTGCAAGAAAAGAACGACAGCTGCAAATCACTTTTGGAAACAATATTTTATCCCAAAAGCTACGACATACAAAATTTAGAAAATGCTAGGAAAAAATTAGAAAAAATTACTAGAAAAACTATAGATCCTTGCGGTCTTTTTTGTAATAGCCTTTTTTGGCACCAACCTCAGATGGTTGTATCGAAGATAGAGACCTAGTTAAAATAAAATGTCCTTATTCTGCAAGGTAAATGACATCAGAACTAAAAATACTACTTTTTTTTTGGCAAAACAACGAAACTAATAAAAACCACAAATCAAGTTTAAGAACAATTACACATAACGATAAGATAGTATTTGCATATTTGCGGTTTGGATGCCACAAAGTTTAAAACCGGAAACAATCCTATAAAATCTTCTTGTATGATTCCTGAAATAATCGATTCACGAAAGGCTAATAAAATATCATTTATCAAAAAATTCCGCCACCTTAAAATTTTGACTAAGTTTGATGTTTTATAACTTTTTTGTTTTATCCTATTTTTATGAATTTTCTACCAATTTATAAATAAATTTATTGTGATTTTTTTAAATTATTGTAATAAGTAGCATTTTTCGTTTAGACAATATTATACTTCAAAACACCTTGCAGTAAAATTTGAAGCAGATAATTTTGTTTACATATTTATTTGCTGTAATCTCAGATGTATTCCAAATATTTTGTGAGCTGCATTTTTTAAATAATAATTGTTTATTATCCTCATTTCTTGACATTTTAAAGTTTTGCTCTAAGATAAACCTTTAGAATTGTTTTTTCTAGACAACCCAAAAATATATTTTTGTATGTATTGGAAAGTGAGACTGTGATTTGTTATCAGATATTTGTGTTAGATTCCTCTTGATCTAATCACAATGGTTTACTTTCAATAACGATAAAGTAATCGTTCAACTTTAAACATATTATTTTGTAAATTAATTTAAAAGCATGATAAGGAAATTATGAAGTCCCTCACCTGATCATAAAAAGTGGTATGATGTTTTTTTTGTCCGCTCTTTATAATTGGTTGAAAGAGACTTATAAAATTGAAACATTTATTAAATATTTGATTTATTACAATATTACGTATACAGGGTGTCCTTTAAAATGTGTCCCAAAATTCTCAGGCAGATTCCTTAACCAAAAAATGGAAAAAAAGTTCCTATAGACCTATGTCCTAAAGTGCCCCCTAAGCGAGCAACAGCCTCTCGAAATCATTTTTTTTATTTTGATTTTTTGAATTTTCTTAAAAATGGAAACAAATAAAAGAACCAAATTTTGGCTGTTAAATATGATCAATTATAGTGACCTTTTGACACCTTCAAAAAGAAATTATTTCGTCAGGGGTGTACTTGGGAATTTTTTGAAAATTTTGATTATTCATAACTTTTTTGTGTTTTTGGTAATGACTTATCCATATTTTTTTTTACATTCTACATTGAAAACTACGTCAAAAAGGAATACTTGTTTGATCTCGATTGGAGCAGCCGTTTCCGAGAAAACATCATCCAAAGATATTCGTGCAGTTTAGGTTAATTTTCAATTTTGGCTGTTGTAGCCAAAAAGTTGGAAATCGAGGAACACGGCTTACATATCCCTATCCTTACTTTTAAAGGTCTATTCAGTGGCAAAAAATATTAGTTGATACAGGGTGATCAAAAATCGGATGTGATTTTGGATTTTTGATCACCCTGTATCAAATAATATGTATTTTATGTCACTGAATAGACCTTAAAAAGTTAGGATAGGGACTGTAAGCCGTTTTCCTCGATTTCCAACTGTTTGGCTACAACAGCCACCTGAATTTGAAAAAATGTGATTTTTGAGTAGCTGTAGATCCTTTACTATTCATATTAGATAACAAGTGTGATATATCATTGAAATCAGATTATCGAGCAGATTCTAAAAATATAAAAATATACAGGGTGTTCCATTTAAAAAACATAACTTTGATTTGGCACGGCCTTATGAAACACCCTGTCACATCGTAACTAATTTTAAAATGTGAAGCTTAAAGCTGCCTACTTTTATTATAACAGATCTACAGAACTTCCTCACACTAATCAATCACCCTGTATACTATTTTTAGCTCTCTAAATAAAATTTAAAAATTTAGTTCCCATTTATTTATTATGAAGACCATAAGGTTTGTATTTAGCTGTTTAGAATAAAAAAGTAAAAATATGTATTTTTTTGGCGTTTTTGTGTTTCATGGATAATTTTTTTCGCTCACTGATAAAAATGTTTCTTCAGTTAAACATTATTTCTAAAAGTGTTCTGGTGCGATTCGTTGTATTGTTATTATTTTGTTTAAAATGGCTCACAATAACTACAATAATGATTACACATTCGGCGAAATGACGGACATGCACTTATGTTTTGGACTCGCTTCTGGAAATGCCAATGAAGCTCGCAGACTTTATCAGGAGCGCTTTCCAAATAGGCATCTTCCATGCGCTAAGACGTTTTCTAGAATTGACGATAGACTTCGGGAAACTGGTACATTTAAGAAAAACTCTAGTAACAGTGGAAGACAAAATTATGTGAGAACTCCTGCTTTGGAAGAAGCAATTTTGGATAGGGTAGCTGAAACCCCATCGACAAGTACCAGAAAAATAGCAAATGGTAAGTAATTACTTATTTATTATTTTAGCTACCCCGTACCTTATCGTATAAAACTAGTTTTTTTACTTGTTATTGCTTCTCTTACATTTCACGACTTTTCGTATCGAAAAGAGTTGCGTTATGCAGAAAAAATCTGATTTCCCAAATCAATGGATTCTCTTTCTTAACTATTCACTACACAGATTCTCTCATTTAATTTCAGAAGTGGGAGTCGGACGTAACACGGTATGGAAAGTTTTGCGTGAACAACAATTGTACCCTTACCACATTCAAAAAGTTCAGGCACTTAAAGCTACTGATTATGAGCCGCGAGTTATCTTTTCTGAATGGTTTCTTGGAAGATGTAATCAAGATGCAATGTTTCTTAATAAAGTGCTATTTACCGATGAAGCTGGTTTCACTAGAGATGGTATAATAAATTTTCGAAATATGCATGAATGGGCTGAAGATAACCCTCACGCGGTTGTTGAACGTCACCACCAGGATAAATTTTCAATAAACGTCTGGGCTGGAGTTATTGATAATTACCTTATTGGACCATTTGTTTTGCCGAATAGGTTAAATGGAGCAGCATACAGGCTTTTTTTGGAAAATAACTTACATGAGCTTCTTGATAATATTCCGATTCAAATCAGACATAACATGTGGTTTATGCATGATGGAGCTCCACCACATTACAGCCTTGAAGCTAGACAGCACCTTAACGAAAGATTTGAGGGTAGAGTAATTGGCAGAGGTTGTCCTGTTAACTGGCCACCTCGTTCACCAGATCTAAATCCAATGGATTTTTTTGTTTGGGGTTATTTAAAATCATTGGTTTATTCCAGTCCTGTTGAAACAGTTGAAGAATTGGAAGAACGAGTTTTTCATCATTGCGAAGTTCTTAGGAATAATCCTGAAGTATTTTTTCGTGTAAGACAGTCTATGATGCGACGGTTGCGCTTGTGTGTGGAAACCAATGGTCGCCACATTGAGCATCTGCTTTAATTTTTTTTGATTTGTTTTTTTAGAATAAATATTTTTTTAAACCGTTTCTTATTATTAAATAAAAATAGTCCCACCACGACATTTGAACTACAATTATTTAGAGAGAGTAAAAAAGTTATTTTTATTTACGAGATTCACCGAGGTAATTTAGGAAAATTGAAAATTAAGCTAAAGTGGACGAATATCTTTGGATGATGTTTTCTCGGAAACGGCTGCTCCAATCGAGATCAAACAAGTATTCCTTTTTGACGTAGTTTTCAATGTAGAATGTAAAAAAAAATATGGATAAGTAATTACCAAAAACACAAAAAAGTTATGAATAATCAAAATTTTCAAAAAATTCCCAAGTACACCCCTGACGAAATAATTTCTTTTTGAAGGTGTCAAAAGGTAACTATTATTGATCATATTTAACAGCCAAAATTTGGTTCTTTTATTTGTTTCCATTTTTAAGAAAATTCAAAAAATCAAAATAAAAAAAATGATTTCGAGAGGCTGTTGCTCGCTTAGGGGGCACTTTAGGACATAGGTCTATAGGAACTTTTTTTCCATTTTTTGGTTAAGGAATCTGCCTGAGAATTTTGGGACACATTTTAAAGGACACCCTGTATGTGTGTTCATGGAGGAATATATAAATATTCAATTGCTCAGAAAAGTAAAACATGATTGAGGTACGAGTCACGTCCATGATGACTATACGCACGGCCGTGAATAACATTCAAACTGACACTTAAAAAGAAGAATAATTGTACATTCTGACATGGGCGAATTTTTATTGATAATTTTATATATTGATTTTTACATAAATTTGAAAAATTGGGGAGTTTTTAATGGAATGTAGAAACACCCCTATATGTATTTTGGTCAGGGTTTTTTCTATTTTGAATCTAACCAACAAAATATTCATTAAATTTAATTGACTAATAAATTGTTTTAGAAAATGGTGAAAAATAATTTTATCAGTTAATATATTATGTACCTTTTTCTGAAATATTTTAGGTGAATAAAAACAATTCTTTTATCGAATAAAAAAGGTATTATTTTGACAAATTTAATTCTAATTTAAAAAATAGTTAAAAATTTATGTATTAATGACAAAAAATTGCATTTAGATAAATTAATAATATTGTATCTATGCTGTGAGCCGTTCTTGTGGTTTTTTGTTCTTAACCACTTTGTTCTTCTTTTATTCTTTGAGTCTGGTCCAATGGACATCCATATGAAGTTCATAGACATCCAGGACATTATTTGGACAAAATATGTACGTCCAATGGGCGTCTTGTGCTGTCTGAGACATCCCATAGCGATGGAGTTCTCAGATCTGTAGGATAAATATTTCCTTAGAAATTGCCGGCTTTTTTTGTTATTGGTACACCCGGTACATCGTGTACATTTTGATTCGCAGCCATATTTATCGCTGTCTCTCTTTCTTTCGTGTGTACTAAATGGGAGAAGTGCAAAGGTATCTTTCAAAGTAGCGAGTCTAATTGATTAAATGGCTCCCTTCCCCCCCCCCACTGCTAACCTACATATATATCATACTGTTTATTAAAATATTAACAACGTGCTTTATTGATTAGATTTTATCGATCATTACTGAACATAATATTTTCATTAAATAACATTTTTCTTATCACAAATTATTTGCAAATCATGTTTACTCAGTTGAGTAGGTACATTTTATATTTGTTTTAAAGAATAAAGTAATTATTGCCTTTTGGTTCTATTTAAGAAATTTTTAGTTTCATCATTCAATATTTTTAACCGACTTCAAACATGTATGTATGTTCAGCGATAATTCTTTAACACGTTGTCCGATTTCAATGATTCTTTTTTTGTTAGAAAGAGGATACTTCAGAGGTGGTCCCATATACATTTGGTCAAAATCTAATGATTGGGTCCATGAGAAAACCTTGTCTGATTTCTATGATTCTTTTTTTGTTAGTAAGGAGGTACCTCAGGGATGGATGGTCCTATATAAATTTTGGTTAAGATGTGGTGATGGCATCTGCATAATTTTGAAGTCAGTTTTTTAAAATTACTTTTAATACTTGTTTTATTGTAGATAGGACTCTTGGTCTGAATTCAGGAGGTATACAACATTTTTGTATCCATTATTAAAATATGTTTTATTTTTGCGGGTTTAGATAGGTAACCATCAATATCAAATAAACGATAAATGCAAAAATCCACATTACTACTTTATTTCACAACCAGCTACCCCACTGCAATATTTTTACAACCAAACATTCTAAAATAAAAAAAAATGGAACCTGATAAAAATAGCGAAACAATTTATAATGAGTTGTTTTTAAGAGGCAGAAATTCATCAGAGTATACAAAATATAGGGCTTGATATGTATTTAATATGTTTCTTTTCACATTGTAATTTCATATTACCACAGAACCAAAATGAAATTGTAACGGCTTATCCCCAGTACCCCATTTTGATCGTTGTTATTCTCTGAAATGTTATTATTTACCTCACAAGTTTATTTTACTTTAAATTCTATACTTACTGTATTTGGCCTTTTTCCTCAAGTAGTAGAAGTGATCGTCTAGTGAATTAATTGATAATTTATATACCCACGTTGTGATAATGTTAATTAAGGTAAACCAGGATTCGATGCAAACTTTGGTGCAATTTGATAAATAAAATCAGACAAATTTATATTTTATTTTTTATATGTACTTTAAATGTGATGCAATAATTAGCAAAGTATATTACAATTGGTACGATTTACTGAGATCTCACCTGAATCCTGTTCAAACGCAGACCACGTTCATTTGCTGTAAATATATATTTTATCTAGGTTGATGATCAACGGAGTTAACGAACAGCACCAATTCGCCAATTGGTTATTTACTGTGTTGATGTTTATATTCTTATTACGGCTTCTTATACTAGTTTCAATGGCTTTTTTTGACGTCTCTGTGTGTCTTAGCGAAAAACGTATTTGGGTGGAAAGGGGGTGGCTGATTTATTACTTGCCATGAAAATTTTGTGTATCAAAAACAACGTTACTATTCAAATGCACAAGATAAGTGTGTCAAGTGTTTCTTGGTCTGGGTTCCAGACGCACGAAAAGTGGATCTCTTAAGGACAGGGTTATATATATTACTTATTAGGTGTCGTAAATGAGATGGGAGATTTTTCGTTAAATGAAGGATTTTGAATTTAATAATAATGCACTATTATATTTAATAAATGGAATTAAGAAATTATTAAGGTATCTGGGTGCGGTAGGTTACAAAACGTATAAATTCAGGTAAAAATATTTACATTTTTTTCATTTCTTGTTAGACAAGTTGTACCTACATTAAAATTAATTATAGAAGTCAGTGTAGCACGAATATTCGTATTATTTTGTATGAGATTGTTATTGTTAATAATAACTTTAGTATTGCCATCAAAATAATACAACTGACATATCATCTGACACAACTAGGGTTGCCAGACGTCACGTTTTTGGCGTATTTGACAAAAATACCACGCTTTTGATAAAAATAGACAAATCTACGACCTTTTTTTTAGAAATTTAACAAAAAATGGACCTAATTATCTAAAAATGCTTGGTATTTGAACCTAAATGCTCTGTTGTCACGCTTTTCAGTTTCGGAAATCTGGAAACCCTAGACACAATGATAATCAAGTTATCATTTATCATAGAAATGACTAAAAAGGCAAAATTCTAATTTATTTCTGGTTTTACCAGATCATTAGGGTTTGGAGAAACTATTCTTGAAGACTCTGTATATTCATGTACCAAAACTGCTTACTCATCGTGTAACATACTTAAATAATTTTATTGCATGTATGAGTAATATAGGTAAACATTGATCTTCTTCCATCAAAAATTCCGTACAGTTACATCATATTGTTTATAGTTGTTTGGTGTAAACAAAACTCTATTTTTAGCAATCGGAAACATATTAACTGCTGTTCCTAGGTGTGTATTTGTGTATTTCGTTTCAAATTATATATTTTGATAACTATTACGAATGTCTTACATGTAATTTTTAATAATTCTACAATGTAATCATTTTAAATGCATGTAATTGTTTACTCATGATGATTATGCAGTATCTCTAATCTCTATACATCTATGTGTGTAGAGAGTAAAGTATCATCACTTAATATTTGACCTCGATTTTAGTCCATGAGCTTTTGAAATACCGTAACAAATATAATTTGTCAACAGTTAAAGAGATATTATATTAAACTTGTTTAGGAAATTGTTAAGTCTATTATATCTTATATCTTCAAACCTGCATTACAGTTTTAGACTGGATGGACACGTCCCAGCATGCATTTGCCGTTCTATTATACCAGCCAAAAACTATTTAAGAATTTGGTCTACCCAAGTGCCGATACACCCTCACTAATAGCTACTAAATTAACCGCTATGCTGATTGTGGTAAAATGACACTTGGGACGGCTGAACTCACATCTTACACAAATATGCTTGATGTCACTGCAGGGTTGGACTATCTTAAATAATTATCTTCCTATCTTCGCACCTGAACATAAGGGGTAGTTCGCTGGTATTGATCCGGCTCTATTCTAGTAGAACTATACTACATAAACATGGGCGTCGTTACACAATTCTATAGGGGGGGGGGCAAAATTTGAAAAAATTTAGTATGTGTATTTATTGAAAAACAAAGAAAATGAAACATAAAAGAGAATTTTTTTACGATGGATTTAATTATTCTGTGACGTCATGGCTTACTTCCGGTTTTTCCAGAAATAACAGAAAATCGCAATTTATTTTTAATTTTTAAATGAAAACCCTCTTTCTTATTGAAATTTTGAATTTCTGGTACATTTTTGTATAAGAAGCGTGTATTGAAAATTTTTTCAGTAACATTTTAAGAAAAATATGTTCCAATATGATGATCATTTTGACAGCTGACAAAAAATTTTCAACACGTCATTCTTATCCATAAATGTCTCTAAAATTCAAATGTTCAATAAAAACGGGGGTTTCTATTTAAAAATTAAAAATAAATTGAGATTATGTTATTTCTGATTAAACAGAAGTAAGCCATGAAGTCACACACCAGTTGAATCCAGTATATGAGAGTATTTGTCCCAACCTTTTAAACAAATAAGTTTTCATTTCAGTATCTCAATTAACAACGAAGATAAAAGCGGATAGAATTTGTAATAGAATGATTGGAATATTACGTAAAAAAGGGGCTGATTGTAACAGTCGAAAAAAAATAAGATAAACGTGTCTCAAACGCGCTTACCTTCTGTGCTGCATCATATGGTTCGTCGGATGAAGTAGGTGGTAGTATTAGTCCAGTAGCCAAGACCGGGCCCGGTTACACAATTTATATAACAACGTTTATTATACAGGATTTATAATAGCGGATTTAACGGCACATACACACCACAAAGCGTTCGTCGCGGCAATTTCTGTAGTACTCTTCGTCCAACGGCGTTTCACTTGTCTTACAGTCAGACGAAGCGCATGTGTGGGCCAAAGTTTTAAGTAAGCGATTTGAGACAAAGCGCGAATATTTAAATAATAAAATAGGAATTAATTCATTCTGGAACATTTCCTGCCCCGAAAAAATGTAAATAATACATTTTTAAACTGATTAGACAATTCCCCAAAATAAAAACTAAATATTAAAGCAAAAAAAAAGGAAAGTTCAAATAATAGAATTAAACCAAAAAAACAATTATAAAATACTACAGGTAGCATATAAAAAAAAAATTAATTATTAGGTAGTGGACACAGTTTTACCAATGGCCGTTTTAAAATAAAATTTTGTGTTTTTACCGTAGCTACTCTGGCTATGTTATCATTACCAAAATGCAGTTGAGTAACACGGCCTAACAACCATTTATTAGGAGGTAAATTATCGGTTTTAACCAAAACTAAAGTACCAAGTTTGGGGGTGTTAGCAGGGTCTAACCATTTGGCTCGCTGCTGTAGGGTATGCAAATATTCTTTATGCCAGCGACGCCAAATATCTTGATGGATGCGCTGTAACAATTGCCACCTAGAAAGGCGATTTAGGGGGACGTGTTCGAAACTGGGAACGGGAAATGCGGTTAAAGGTTCCATGGTCAAGAAATGACCGGGCGTTAAGGCGTTGATATCGTCGACATCATTAGATATGGCAACTAGTGGTCTAGAATTTAATATGGATTCTATAAGTGTCAGAACTGTATAGAATTCCTCCAATGTGAGAATTTGATCACCTACGACGCGGCGAAGGTGAGTTTTAACACTTTTAACGCCAGCTTCGGCTAGACCATTAAAGTGAGGAGCTCCGGCGGGGCTAGGAAACCATTGAATAGTTTCACTTGCGCTGGCCTGTTCCATAAGAGAAAGCAATTCGCGTTTTGCACCCATAAAATTTGTGCCACAATCACTGTATATCTGTGAGACTTTTCCACGCCTTGCAATAAATCTTTGTAGAGCGGCTAAAAATGTTGGTGTAGATAAATCACTGGCAAGTTCCAAATGTACAGCTTTGGTAGCCAAGCAGACAAAAATGCAGAGGTAAGCTTTGCAACTTTTTACTCCTCTGTGACGACTAATAGTTATATTAAATGGGCCTGCGAAATCAACAGCGGAGCGACCGAAAGGTTTTACCTCAGACACTCGAGACAGCGGCAAATTTCCCATTGGGGGTTGATAAGAGGTAGGAGATGTTTTCCAACAGCGTAAACATTTCGAAATCACTGAGTTAATGGCTCGTTTTGAGGATAGAACCCAAAACTGTTGAGCTAGTAAGAAGTGAGTACTTCTAAAGCTAGCATGAAAATACTTTTCATGAATGTGGCGAATGACGAGTGTAGTTAATAGACTTTGTCTAGGTAATAATATGGGGTGCTTAGATGAATAAGATATAGATGCATTATGCAGTCGACCTCCCACTCTAAGAATATTGTTATCATCTAAAAAAACATTCAACTTACGTAGAGGTTTAGAAAAACGTTTGGACTCAATTTCTTCCTGAAAGTGAGTATATTGAGTAGTTTTTACCAAAACAAGAAGGGCCGAATACAATTCGTCGGTGGAAAATATGCCACAATGTTTAGAAAGCGGGTGTTGACAATTGTAGATAAAGCGCAAGATGAAACTTAAAATATTTTGAATAGTAGTCAAAGAAGAATAATTTTCAAGCATAGAAATTACAAAACTCTCATTGTTATGATTGAGTAATGTTGAAAATAATATCATTTTACGTTGTTCTTCTTTGGGAAGCGTAACCTCATTAGCAGAAGATGGGAAGGTAGGCCAAGAACTTTCATCTTCGTAAAGAAATTCAGGACCGGTTAACCAATATTTATAGGTTAAGAAGTGGGAAGGAAGAGCCCCTCGCGAGGCTATATCTGCGGGGTTAATAGCAGTATTCACATACGACCAATTATCAGGAGAGAGATTTTCTTGAATGAAAGATACCCTGTGGGCGACATAAGTTTTCCAGCGATTGGGACATCCCTTTATCCAATGCAGTACGATTTGAGAATCGCACCACGCGCGAATTTTTATAAAGCTAATTTGGTTACAAAAATTCGTTTTAACATAAAGAATTAATTTAGTCAGCAGAACGGCTCCACAAAGCTCTAAGCGAGGGATAGTAAGTTTCTTGGTAGGTGCGACTTTAGATTTGGAACAAATAAATGATACTTGAACGGCATCTGTTTCGTCTTTAATACGAAAATATATTACACAACTATAGCCTCGTTCGCTAGAATCACAAAACCCATGAAGTTCGAATTGACAATAATTAGAATATGAAATTAACGTAGAATATTGACGAGGAATTTTTAAATCGGCAAGCAAAGGTAATTCTGACTGGTATTGTTCCCAAAGTTGAGTAATAGACTCATCTGGAACTACATCCCAATCTAACCCAGAACGCCATAATTTCTGAATTAAATGCTTGCAATAAAATGTGATAGGTGAAATAAAGCCTAACGGGTCATAAATTCTAGCAAGTTCAGAGAGAAGTGTGCGTTTTGTACAAGGTTTATTTTGGACAGGATTAACAAGAAAGAAGAATGCATCATCACAAGGATCCCACTGAAGACCTAAAACTTTTATAGAACTTTCATCAGAAAGCGAATTAAAATCGAGCGGTTGTTTAGCTAAATCAGAAGCGGGAAGAATTTTTAACAAATCAAGGTTATTACTTGACCATTTATGTAGTTGAAAGCCTCCTAATTTCATAAGAGAAACCAACTCAGAAACCAGCTGTTTGGCTAGTTTTAAACTAGAGCACGAGAAAACAAAATCATCAATATAGCAGTAATTTTCGATTGCATGTGCGGCTAGAGGAAATCTGTGTCCTTGGTCTTTCACTAATTGTTTGAGGATTCTTAACGCTAAAAATGGTGCACTACTAATTCCATATGTAACTCGAGTTAATCGATAATCCCGAACTGGTTGGGTTGGAGAAAATCTCCAAAGAATACGTTGATAATTGCAATCTTGCGAATTGACTAAAATCATTCGGTACATTTGTTTAATATCAGCACACACAGCAAAAGCATTAAGGCGAAAATATAACAAAATAGCACATATGTCCTGTTGTAACTTGGGTCCAACAAATAGACAATCATTAAGAGATTTCTGATTAGGTAAATGAGCAGAAGCGTTAAACACAACCCTTAATTTGGTTGAAATACTATGCGGCTTTACCACACAGTGGTGCGGAATATAATAAGCATTGGTTGAGGAAAGCGATTGACCAGAAATTAATTCCATATGGCCAAGGTCAAGAAATTCCTTTAAAAAAGCAGAATATTCTAAATACAAATTTTCATTCTTTAATAATCGGCGTTCCAGAGAATGAAAGCGAGATAAAGCAAGGTCACGAATACCAGCAAAAGGCGGAGGATCACTCTTAAAGGGCAGTGACACGCTATATCGACCATTAGTATAGGTATAAGAATCTAAAAACAATTTTTTCACAAAGGTCATCATCACTAGAAAAGGTCGTAGTTTCGGGTATTTTTTCAACTTCCCAAAAATTGGTTAAAGTATTATTAAGTTCTCGAATACAAGAAGATTTGCAAAAAAACGTGGACATAACAGGACGAGGTATTGAAGAAGTTTTTCCCAAAATCACGTAACCAAAAATTGTATGAATGGCATCAGGTTCAGATATGGTTCCGGTAACATGTCCATTTAATAATAGTTTTGGAAAGACATCTGCCCCAAGTAACAGATCGACAGGACCTGGAGTAAAATATTTGGGATCAGCAAGCTTAAGATCTAAAAGATGAGACCAATTATGAATAGGTAATGTAGAATCAGGAAGGTTATCACATATTTGATTAACGATAATAGCATCTAGATATATTTTAGGTTCTGGCTGATTAAGGGGTTTGCACGTTACCCCTACACGAGCGGTGTCAAGGGTAGATGTCATCGAGTCTAAACCTCTAATATCTACGGAAAATTCGGTTTGGGCAAGATTTAGACGAGTAGCAGCTCGCTTGGAAATAAACGAGCTCATACTTCCTGAATCTAGTAAGCAACGATATGAGCGGTAAATTCCTCGATTATCAAGAACATCGATAAGGGCGGTAGCTAATAAAATTCGACTTGATTCTATTACTCCTTGAGCGGTAAGAATTTGATTTCCTAAAGTACTAGTACTGGTGAAATTTGGCAGAGACGTAGACGAAGTAGGAGGCAAGCGGTCCAAAGGGCGGTGATTTTGAGATATTTGCCGATCAAAATGCAACAAGCTATGATGTGATTTTGAAAAACAATATCTACAACCTTGAGTACTATTGCAAGACCTCAGGTCATGAGAACTACTCAAGCAATTATAGCACAAATGGTTAGATTTGCAGAAGGCATGTCTTTCAGAGGGCGACTTTGAAGCGAAATTCTGACATTTATAAAGCGAATGAGTTTCCTTGCAAAGAATACAATTAGAACTAGGCGATTTAGCGCCAGTATTCGTAAAAAACGAACGCGGACGTGGTGTGATAATCTTAGGTTTATTTTTTATATTTGAACTGGATGGCGAGTCCGAATCAATATTATCATAAGCTAAATATTGTTCGTTTAAGAATTTAATAAGACTTTTATAGCTAGGAACCTGACAAGAACGATGTTCAAGTTCGAAACGTAGTTTAGTTTCATTATCAAGTCGTTTAAGTAACATCATGGCTAGAATGAAATCCCAATGTTCAACCGGAAAACCTAAGATTTCTAGAGCGGCAATATTTTCTTTAAAAATATCAAGTAATTTTTCTAAAGCGTGCGGATTATTCGATTCAATTTTAGACGTGCTGTCAATCTCATTCCAATGAGCTTGTGCACATTTTCGTGGATTTGCATACCTCTCTTGTAAAGTATCATAAGCTAATTGATAATTATTAGAAGTTAAAGGCAAATGCCGAACTAAAGAATATGGTTTTCCATCCAAGCAAGAGAGTAAATAATCGAATTTTTCAATATTAGATAAATGAGGTTTTTCATGAACTAAATTATTAAAATGGTCTATAAATGAGCGAAAATTTCTATAATCGCCACTAAATTTCTTTAATTCAATCACCGGCAAACGAATATGAGATGAATTTGGATCTATATGAAAAAGTGTAGAATTATGCAAAGCAGTATTTTGATTAGCGTTTACTGGTTGAGTATCAGATTCAAATAATTCCGAAAATAATGCTTTAATCTTATAAAATTCTTCTAAAAACATTTCTTTGGTAGCATCTTCGCCCCCAGCATCTTCAGGGATAGCAAACAATGTGGCAAGAACATTATTATGATGTTTAAAAAAATCCTCTTTAAGACTATCAATATCTGCGCACCTTACTTTAAAGACATTTTTGAATGATTTATTACTATTCGCTTTATCAGCGAGCATACTAATTACGTTTATTTCATTTAAGCAAGAAGTTCTTAAAGTTTTATATTTAACAAGTTTTTCAACCATTGTAATAAATTAAATAAATCGAATCGCAAGCAAAACAAAATTAAAACCAAATTTATTTGTATCAGCTGATCAAAAGGCAATATTAATGTAGCGGCAGCGGTATCAAGCTCACCTCGATACGAAACACGGCGAAAAGGCGGGCGATTTTTCACAAATTTCAAAAAATAACGAAATATACGGTAGCGGAGTAAACGACAAAGCGGTGATTGATAAACAGAGCGACAATTAGCGAAAAGGCGATAATAATAATAAATGAAGGCCACTTGAAGGCCGATTGATTGGAACCTGTGTACACTACCGATGTCGAACAACTTGAGCACGACTCGACTAAAAAAATGACCAATATGTCTACCTGATAAATTTTACAATTAACTCAATAAATTTAATACTTATTGAAATAATATTGTATGCAAACTAAATGATTTTTTTTTAGTAAGAACTGATTAATTTTAGCAGATATGCTATAATTTTGAATAGCGCTTTTGATAATTTAAAAAATAAAGAAAATTTTAAATCGAATTTTTCGCAAAAAAAAATCCCACAGTTATAATAATGCAACAATTTAATTCTAACTGTTATTAAAGTACTCGAAGGACCAAAAAAATGTAATAGAATGATTGGAATATTACGTAAAAAAGGGGCTGATTGTAACAGTCGAAAAAAAATAAGATAAACGTGTCTCAAACGCGCTTACCTTCTGTGCTGCATCATATGGTTCGTCGGATGAAGTAGGTGGTAGTATTAGTCCAGTAGCCAAGACCGGGCCCGGTTACACAATTTATATAACAACGTTTATTATACAGGATTTATAATAGCGGATTTAACGGCACATACACACCACAAAGCGTTCGTCGCGGCAATTTCTGTAGTACTCTTCGTCCAACGGCGTTTCACTTGTCTTACAGTCAGACGAAGCGCATGTGTGGGCCAAAGTTTTAAGTAAGCGATTTGAGACAAAGCGCGAATATTTAAATAATAAAATAGGAATTAATTCATTCTGGAACAGAATTATTAAACGGTTTGCTAATAATAAAATGGCTTAGATACGCCACTGGTATACGGTTAATGGGTCTCAATGGGAATTTTGATGCCTAATAAGATTTTATAAAGTTCGTACATTCCTATATGTTTTTCCATAAACGAATTAATAGTAACATATTTAGAAAAAATGTTATCCAATATGGCGACCATTTTTACAGCTGACAAAAAATTGTCAATACACGATTATTATACAAAAATGTCCCAGAAATTTAAATTTGCAATAAAAAAGAGGGTTTCATTTTAAAAATAAAAAAAATCTGTTATTTTCGGAAAAATCGGAAGTAAGCCATGACGTCACAGAACAATTGAATCCATCATAAGAAAGTCTTTCAAACAGAATAAAATTAATCCGATATCTCACTGAATAGCGAAGCTAAGGGGGAGTGGAACTGTAGTAGTAACCCTAACAATGTCACTGACCTATTTGACAGAACTGATACTTAAGTTGTCATAACAAGTCTTTAATAAATAAAATAATCCAACAAAAAAAGACAAAATGAAAGTATATGGATTTATAAAACAAGTGAAAAAATCAGCTAAAAAAAGTAGTATAATTAATAAAAATCAATAATAAAACATAGGTAGATATTTACGAGAAAATGTATGAGATCTTGCCTAAGCCTAATAAGTTGTCATTGAAGAATAGGTTAAATAATGTCAAAATAAAAACACTACTACTATATAATAACGTAGACTTAAAACGTATTAACCAAAATAATTGGTATATTTGCGATTGTAATTTATATTTTCTTCATTTTTAGTTCGAAAGATCCCATAGAAATTAACGATTAAAACTGGTTTCCTATCAATAAGTCATAAGATTGCATTTCAGCCATATACAATAATTAAAGGCAGAAATAATTTGCTTAACATTTAAGACTTAAGGAATGTTGAAGAATATCATAAAATAATAATTTATTGTTTATTTAAAACCTTTTCTGATGTCTATTATTTCCAATATTACTGTTATTATTACAAAAACAAAGGTTTTTTTCTTCATATTATACAGCTGTCTATTTATTTTTATGATTTAATTTCGATTTTGCTACTGAAAATTTATATAATTTACAGTTTTTTTGCTAGTAAAATTTGCAACATAGTAACTCCGGTTGCTCATTTTATTGTTTTTAACCTATTTTTTAGTAAAAAGTAAAATGTATACGTGTATTTGATACGCCAAAATTACAAAATATCGCCCTAAAGTACTCGAATTATCCGCAGCTTGCGTTAGTATCGCTTTTGCTTTCCATACCATGACTTCGCACTGATCGAATAGATCGCAGCCATGTTTTAACATGCCTTAGCGTGCTAAACGTTCTTTCGATTAACTCTGTCGTTGGTGGAAGAGCCATAAATATTTTTTAAACCACTTTTTATGTCTGGATAAAATTCACAATATTTGGATGCTATATCATTAATGAAAAGCTCATTGTGTGTAGAAAGCTCTTTCATACTCCAGTTTGGTATTCAACTTCAAAATTGTAGATTCCAAATTTTTCCACTACTTTCATTAATCGGTAATGAAAAAAAGTATTGTTTTTATGCTTTTGGGATGTAGCAGGCTTAAGGAAAATTATCAGTCTTCGGAAAAGCGTGATGTAAGTGACGAAATAAGGGATTCCAGATATCGTCGGCCTAAGATGCAAATGGCCTGACTACACTTTTTACCAAAGATACGTTTTATTGGCTACCCGTTAGTTAAAGATCTGTACTGTCGATTCGAAATGGCCTGTCAAGCCTATTTTAAATATTCGCACCAAAAATTACATGACTCATTTAGTATAACCCCTTTACATTAAGGTTAGGTCTAAAAGATTTTTTGCATTTCCTGAAAAATTTATATTTTAGGAGTTAGGCCATTTGCATCTTAGACCGACGATATTCAATAAATATATTCAACCTATAATATTCTTCAACTATATTAGCCTTAATGTTATTATTTCTATATGAGATTGTTGTTCGTATGCATAATTTTACGCGTTGTTGATTAAGTCGGCAACTGCCCCCCCTTGCCCCCCCCCCCCCCCCCCCCCCCAAACGACGCCCATGTACATAAACCCCCCTAGGTGAGGCCGAAACATAAGGTAATAAGTTAAATATAATTTGAGTTTTATTTCATTCATAAATTTGTATCGAATCCTGGTTTATCTTAATTAACATTATCACAACGTGGGTATACAAATTATTAATTAATCAACGAGATCACTATTTCTAGAGGAAAAAGGCCAAATACAGTAAGTATGAATTACTTTGAATTTCACAAAGGGAAGGGAGGTAAATAAATAGGTGCTTTTAAATAATTAAGAAGTGACCGGGGGGTGGGCGGTTACAACACTTTGAGAATTTGTTATACTTTGAGGAGGTGCACTGAATAGTTTATAGAATCGGTGACCAATTATATTTCTGCATGAAAATGTTTGCAACGCGTCTCGTAGCGATGAGAATTCAGGCTGTATTGATTTTAAACAAAATAATTTGTATTAGGTAATAGGTGTTAGAAAATCGAGTGCCGAAAAGTTCTTCTGATGGGTAAGTAACATATTTTTTGTAGATTAGTTTCAGAAATGAGTTCGCATTATCTGTTGGGGGTAAATATAAAAATTAGTTCATATCTGTAAGTATAGGAATTGCTGCTGTTTTAATAATGTAATAAAAATTAATTTTGTCTCAAAGTTTGATAATTTAAAAATTATACAAGAATCTACTGAGGTGAACTTGAGTGTGTGCAAGTGAATTATTATGGTATTACATTATGAATTAGTATTTGTTTTTTTTTTTGTATATTTATGTTTTCTATTTTTTAAGGATTCATTAAATTACGGATAATTCTACGGTCAGTATTGAATAAATAAGATTTTGAATATTTTTTTTAAGCAATAACAATTTAATTTCTTTTATTTTTACAGATTATTATATATTTTAAAGTGATTCAGTGTAAGATAATCCTTACACTGAATCACTTTTAAAAAATATATAATAATCCCTGATTGCACAACAAACTCGAATGCAGCAAACCAAACTCACTCGAATTGAAACTCTCAAAAAAGGGTCTCCAGCCAAGAGTGGGAAACTGCTAAACGGGTAGTTACAACAGAGAAAGTAACATGTGCAATACGCACCTTCAATCCATACAAATCACCGGGACCGGATGGGGTACTGCCAGTGCTTTTGCAACAGGCAATAGAAACGCTGGCCCCGCATATTTCTAGGCTCTACAGGGCAAGTTTGGTGCATAAACATGTACCAAATACCTGGAAACAAAGCAGAGTTGTCTTCATACCTAAACCGGGGCGTCCAACGTATGCCGTGGCAAAGGCCTATAGACCAATAACTCTGACGTCATTTCTATTAAAAGGATTGGAAAAACTGATTGATCAGCATGTCCAGCAAACCACTCTGATAGAGAGGCCATTTCATACAAACCAACATGCCTATCAATCAGGAAAATCTTGTAAGTCTGCTCTGCATCATCTTGTAACCAAGATAGAGGGAGGACTCAGTAGCCAAGAAATAGTCCTAGGAGCATTTCTGGACATAGAAGGAGCTTTTGATAATACCTCCATTAAATAAATGGTAGCTGCCGCTCGCCCAAGGATATGCCGATGACATACTCATCCTTATCCGAAGGAAACACCAAACCACAGTCTTTGAACTCATGCAAAGAGCTCTTAGGCTGACAGAAATGTGGTACGTTAGGGAAAACCTCTTGGTAAACCCTGACAAGGCACAACTCGTAACCTTTTCTCGAAAAACAAAATTGGAGGTTTTAGAAACTCCGACTCTGTTTGGAGGAAGGCTAAACAAAACGAACCAAGTAAAATATCTGGGTCTAATCCTAGATAGCAAACTTACTTGGAACCAACACTTACAAAAAGTGACCAACAAATGTAAAATGTCTCTCATTGTAGGGAGACGAACATTTGGAAAAACATGGGGATTAAAACCAAAAATGGTCCACTGGCTATATTTAGCAATAACAAGTGCAATAACAAATGCGTTGGATTATTAAAAAAAAAAAACAAAAACACAATATGTTCTATTACTTTTATTTAAGACTAGCAACGACTACCCAATAAACACAGTTAATCGGCACCGTAAGGAGGCTTGCCGGATGCTGGACTCGGCCCGATATACGGGTGCAGCTTCGGCATATAGGCATGGCATGATCGCCCAGCCGAATGTCGGTAGCCCACTATATTGTAGCCGCGTTCATATATCTATATATAGTTTGGCCCGTAAGGATGCCTCCCATGCCGGACTAGCCAAATACTCAACTCGTTCGCCCCGTAATGATGCCTCCCATGTCTGGAAAGCCAAATATGGACCATATGCGGTTTCTATTTCTAAATTACGTCAAATGGTAAGGCGCTTCCGATAACGGCAATCTGAGTACTCGGCTTCCCGTACATGCCGGTATCAGGCCGAACGAATGCCGACTATTTGTAGTTTCCTGGGTAGTATTTGAGAATATTGCCGTAATATAAAATTTCTAGAAACATTCTTTACTTTCACGCAATTTTACACCGTTTTCTACTAGAAAAAAATAACGTCAGATTTACAAAGACTCCCTCTCCCCCAAGTGACATTTGGAAAGATGTAGCTTGATCCCCTTCCCTCCTTGAACACCTCACGTAATTAATGGACGCCCCCTTAATTTGTTAAACCAGAATTATAGGAAACTTTTCCACGATGAAGTTTTTGTTAAAAATAGCAGTATCATCCGCGAAACTAATAATTTCATCACACGTATCAAGAAGTAGTATATTGCTTATTACAGCGTGAATAAAATGGGACCCAGTACATTACCCTGTGGTACACCAAACTATATTTATTCATAATAGAAAATATGTGCTTAATAATTTGAATATCAATGACGTGTGCGTATAGGCGCATCTAAGAAGAAGTTCACAATATTGCTCATATACTATTTTAAATATACAGATAAAAATAGAATACCTAAATCGACTTACAAGGTTGTCCTAAACCGGTTGCGTGCTCCCGGTAGTTTTTGTACATATAATTTATCATTCTGTTTTTTACTTTCAGTTTACATTTGGTTCGCCTAGAAGTAACATTGAAGGTGGGTTCACATTATATTAATCGCTTACTAAATGAAAACAAAAGTAAAACTTACTTTAACTGTTTTGTTGTTTAGTTAATAATATAATTTCTTAATCTTCATATAACTTTTAAAATGATTTAATGTCTATTCAATTCAATTTCTCAAATGTGTTCAGCTTATTAAACTCATCAATAGGTACCACATAAATTTATTGTGTAAATATAGGCGTGACTAGTTTCGGGTTCACACAGGGTTATCTTTAAGTAAATAAATAATTTTTAATATAAATTCATATTATGAATCCATATCCATATACAAAGTTTGTAGTACAAAATATAAAATAGTGTGATGTTAGGATAATATTAGAAGGTACGATTAATTATAAATAAAATAATTAACAAGTTGGTTACGGTGATGAATCTATAACAGGGATAGAAAAACCTAAGAATTAAAAAATATATAAGTAGGTTTTTTGAGATTTTATAGGTTTTTTTTTGTTCATATATGTCAAATTTTATGATTAATAAATTTAAACAAAAAATACAAAAATAGAATTTTATTATACAGTGAGCACCATAAGTCTTACCCCCCCTATCTAACTCATTACTGGAGTCTTGTTAGGAAAATCGCCGAGACACGTCGATTTTTGTTTTCTACAATGTACAATTTTGTATGAACAGTTTACCCTTAATTTCATCCCTTACTGGAGGGGAGCAACCCTTTCGAAAAATTTAAATGGCATGGGGTGGTGAGTGATAGCTCATTTGAAAGAGAGTTTTATTCTCTATTCAACCGTGTAAAAAATTTTAAAATTTGCTTCATTAATTCTCAACTAATTGTTGTTTCAGAATAACGGAAATTAACGTAGCGCACTCATCCTTAGAATTAAAATTCGGCCCTGCATGATTTCGGTTTTGGTTCAGACGTGAAGTAATACTTTTTGCCATTAGAAGGTCACTGTTAGTTTAGTTGATTTCCTATTTTGTGAGGTTTTGTTATTTTTAAACATTAATAAATCAACACGTAATAAAGCAAATTTAAAAATTTTTTTGCACGGTTGAATAGAGAATAAAACCCCCTTTCAAATGAGCTATCACTCACCACCCCATCTCATTTAAATTTTTTGAAAGGGTTGCTCCCCTCCAGTAAGGGATGAAATTAAGGGTAAACTAATCATACAAAAATATACATTGTAGAAATCAAAAATCGACCTGTCTCGGCAATTTTCCTAACAAGACTCCAGTAATGAGTTAGATAGGGGGGGGTAAGACTTATGGTGCTCACTGTATTAAAAAAATCATATTCTGTGAATAAAAAATAACTAAAAAGTGTTTTAATTTTAATCATAATATTAATAGAGTTACAGTGAAAAAATATTTTTAATTAATAAAATTGTAAATTCGTAATAAGTATCTTAAAAAACCGGTGTGAACCTAGCGACTAATTACGACGCCACTGACAATTCGGCAATTTTAAGAAAATTAGTCGCTAAAAATTGGTCTCTAAGTTCACACCGGTTCTTAAAAAAAACATAAAAAACCTAATATTGCAGAATTTTCACTTTTAGGTTTTTTCAAAAACTAAAAAACCTTGGTACAAAAAACCTGTACTCTTTAACCTAACTTTTATAATTATTTACTCTGCCACGAAACGTAAAACAAAATAACTCATTGAAAATGTTTGTTGACATAATATTACTTTGACAATTTGCCACATTAAATTATACATCATAATAATGAAAATCTGATGTGTCCAACACATGACTTTCCTATCTAGTTATTCACCTCTATAAATGTTTAGAGGATAAACTAAATATATACATTTTCCACATACATCTAACTCGAAACATTTTTCTATAGATACTCATTGAAAACGAAAATACTGAAAAATTAAAATTTAGCACTTTTCCTCCAATTTTTCCATTACGGTCCATTTTAGAAAAATCATGTAAAAACAAAAATTATAGAAATCGATATCGCAAACAACTTTTAGTTTAACAATTTACTTAAAAATCAGAATTTTGCACATTTTGTCAAATTTCTTGAATACGGACCATTTTAGGAAAATTTTATAAAGAACAAAAATTATATAAAGTACCCCCCCAAATGTTCCGACTCTGTCCAAAATCTAATCAGTTCACCACAGGCTGGAATAAAGCTTAAGTTTAAAATTTGGTGTTTTTCTTTGTATCGGTTCATGAGTTATGGTGGATACAGACACACACACACACACACACAAACTGACACACACACACACAGACTGACACACACACACACAGACATCATCCCGAAAATAGTCAAAACGGATTCAGGGAACCTCAAAACGTAAAAATCCGTCGAAAACCGGAGGTCAAAAAAAAACCTTGATTCCTATACTTTCCTTATATCTGTATACAGATAGGAAAGTAATAATATTAATTGATTTTAAAAAAATTTCGTTATCTTATATTTCTTTTTAATAATTCTACAATTAAATATTTAAATCTTGATAATAATAACATTTACGTATTTTATCTTGTTTGTAACTGAAATTATTGGCAACGCTGGTCCCACCTTTGAATATTTTTTATAAAAATACAGATTTTTTGTTAAATATCTCGGCATCTGTTTGAAACAGGAAGATGCGGTTTACGGCGTTGAATTTGTCTTTAAGAGACCTATAAAACGGTATAGGTATATAAATATTGCGATATCTCAAAATTTGGAAAATCGAAAAGATTTTTCATCAACACTGAAATGTGTCCAACATTTTTTTGTTATAGAATAATGAATTCAACAATAATGAATAATAAATAAGATAAAAATTATCTTATCTAGTTATTGGGCTTATACATGTAATATTAGATAACACGCAAACAGAGTTATTGGTTTTATTTATTAGATATCATAGATAATATTTAATTATCTAGATGATTTTTCGTTAATTTGAAGGAATTTAAAATTAATATGAATGCAACTTTCCTATAATAGAAACTATAAAGAAATCTGCCTATATATGCAGTTATAATAATAATTGTACCTTCTAATATTATTTAAGTACCACTTTATTTTACCTTTTATACTACAAACCTTGTATTATATTAACGTCAGTTTAATATGGATTCATTTTATTAATTTTAAACACTTTGTTAAAAAAAGATTTGTTCCCACAATAAATTTATGATATTGGTTTTGAGATTTTATTATTTCATTACATTTTTATATTTATTTATAGCAGAATAAGAGAAGAATTTAAATTTTTATAATGGCACCAAGTTACAAATTGCTATATTTCAATTTTACCGGAAGAGGAGAACCACTTAGGCTGCTTTTGGCTTATGGAGGAATCCCTTTCGAGGACAACAGATTTGAATGGGATGACTGGCCAAAAATAAAACCAAGTAAGTTAAATAATTATAGCTATGGCATATAACAATAAATGAAGACAACTTTAATTTAAAATAAATATATTTTATTTATATTTAATGGATTAGAAATTTGATTCAAATAGAAAATAATAATCTAAAAAGGTAGAAATATAACATTTATATTACATAAGTATTTACTCCTACAAATTTTTTCAAAATATAAGCAATATTTTTGCATAAAAACATTTTATTCACCAACCATAACTATTTACAAAAGTTTCTAAGTGTCCTCGCAGAGGAATTAAATAATTGGAGTTGAGTAAACATGGCAAACGTATACAGGGTTAAAAAACGAAAATGAGGTTTTTCGAATTTTATCGAATATCTCCGAAACCATTTAGAAAATCTGGAACTTCTATGGACCATTGTATTATCCGTCAAAATACGAAACTTTTTCCCCATTTAACCGACAATGTATATGTTACGATTTACGAGATCTCTGTATACGCAAATTAAATACGGTCCACCCTGTATATGGGTATATCTGTCTAAAACTTATTTTATTTATATAATTTGTTATTTATTTAAAACTTATTTTATTTATATAATTTGTTATTTATTTATTTATTTAAACCTTTTGAAGGTTTCAATAAATGCTTTAAATCAAACTCACATTGACAGAATAAAATATACCTACACATGTAGGCAATTACCGTGAACATTTTACACCTATGCTTTTTAATCAATAAAAAGCGACACCATAGCAACGTAATGTTTTTTGCTGGTGTACTTTGATGAAAATTATAGTGGAAACTTTTCGACATATCTAGTCATTGAATAATCGATGTGTTTATTTGATTTGTAAGCTTTTACATATTTGAACAGAGTTATATATAATCATTTATTTATAGGTCAATTTTTTTTATATATCAGAAATATTCAGGCAAAAATATAACAAAACAATAATGTTAAAATAAAACTTAATTCTGGCATTATTAAATGCCATTTTGTGTGAAATTTTCTTACATGTAATTATTTTAAAATGATATTATCTAAACTAAATTAATTTTTAAATATGTTTAAATATAATTAATTCTTATTCTCGGGGATAAATACATGATCGAGAATCAAAGGAGCAAAACAAATTGTGACAACTTGCTCAAGAATTAAATTTAGTTACATAAATTTCATTTTTTGATTAAAGCAAATATATTTTTCTAGCCACACCTATTGGACAAGTTCCAGTCCTGGAAATTGATGGAGTAAAATACACTCAAACTACACCACTTTGCAGATATTTAGCACGAGTGCTCAAGCTCGATGGCAAAGATATGTTAGAAGATTTGGCTATAGAAACCGCTGTTGAAATGCTTTGGGATATACTTAAAAGTAAGTATCGATACGTCTCTTTGACAACAAATAGAAATGAAATGAATATACTTTACCGGGTGTCTAAATAAGAAAGGACATTGCCCATATCTGAGGAACTGTTTATCTAAGAGATCTGAGATTTTTTTTATTAACAAAAGTAAAATTATTTGCTTTGAGCAAAGCTCTACATAGAGTCGTTATTTTTTATAAAATTAATTTAATAAAAAATCTAGTTTTTGAAATAGAGTCAGTGAGTTATGTTGATGTTTAGAAATTTTAAAAGAAAAGACCAAAGAATGTTTATAAAAAGTCTGTTGGTAGAATGCAGTTAGAGATTAATTTATTGAAAACGTTAAATGAATTGTAATTATACTTTTTATTTATTTATAAATAAAAGATATTAATTTATTAAATTAAATCAAATATAATTTTTTTAACATTACCTTCAATATCAACCTCTATATATAGCTATTTAGGTAAATACGAATCAACAAAATAATGCTTCCATTCCTTTCATTTGCATCATACTGCATATTTTTTATGAATTATTGATAAGCTCGGTAACAAATCATTGATTTTTTAGCTGCTTATGAACGCAAATTTGAACCTGAAGAAGAAAGAAAGAAGCAAATATTGGATAAACTGCATGGCCAAATGACCGTGTTGTTAGGAAAACTTGACGAGGATACCAAGAAAAATGGATACATTGCATTAAACAGGGTGGGTATAATTATTATTCTTTATAGTACGGTAAAACTTTAAAAATTCTGTTTTTTACACTCGTTTTAGACAGAATTGTGAATTAAACTGAGGGCCAACTAACACTAACAATTATTTATGAAAAACCAGTATATACATAAGTTTCAAAAAATGAAAATACCTACAGTTTCCAATACATTTGATATTATAACTGTTGAAACTATTGGATAACACTTTTTTATAGTAAACGTAGGTTTTTTATGTTCAAGATGTTTCACAAAGATGACTAATTATCTTTGAAGTGACTTGTTCTATTGAATCGTTAATTATATTCAAAACAAATAGTATTTATTTTTTTATTGTTTTCAGATAACTTGGGCTGATTTGATATTCCTTTGTGTGTACGAAGACTTGCAAAACTTTTTGGCAGGTGAAGATCCGTTCAAGAAATACCCCAATCTGGAAAACCTGAAGAATAAGCTCCTTAAAAATAAAAATCTTCAGGAATATCTCCTGAAAAGACCCTCCAACACCGTCAATACTGCTTACGACTTGAAAAGTGATATATAAATTGTGAATAATATGAACAAGTTTGATTTGTTTAAATAAATATCTAAATGTCTTAACGGTTGTTGATTATTTTTAAGATTTATTAATTTTTTGTCCAAAAAACATACTAAATTAAGCGATACGCACGACAGTGCGTTTGAAGGGAATATAACTTTGAAAATTTAATGTATACAGTGTGTGCGCAATGGAATAAATTTAGTAGCTCAATTAATGTGCATATTTCTATCTCTATATTGGCCAAGTAACTTCAACTACAGGCACAGTAAAGTCAAATGGAAAAGCAATATTGGACTTTTTGCTTAAAACAATTTGGAACTATATAATTTGGCGGCTGTGGGTTGCGATGGTACTGTTGTTAACACCGGTAATAAAAATAATGTTATTAGGTATATTATAATCTACGTGTATACAAATCGAAATAGAATATTAGAGGATATCGATCATACTTACAATACGCGCCAGAAAACATCGCAACTTGTTAAAACCATAGTGTCAAAAAAAAACACTAGGACAAAATAACTTTACATTCTTAGCGCCAAGAATATTTAATTTACTACCCGATATCTATAAAACATATATAAAAAAAATTAACTATAAAATTTATAAAGAATTCATTTAAAAGGTTCTTACTAGATAGTGTGAGGCATATTATTAGAGAATTAATAAATAAATAACAATATATATAACACTACCCCATTCATAAAAAAATCATGATTTAAAAGTTTTTACTAGACATTGGCAGTCATAATATTATATATAGGGAATTAATAAATAAATAACATTATAAACGGCGTAAACTGTTAACTTTGCATTTATCATTATCTTGTAAAATACATTAAAATTCATTCCAACTTAGATTGTTGTAGAGTAAACGTCAAATAAATAAAGTCTTTCGAGTTAAATAAATTTAACTCACCATTCATTCAAAAAAATTTTTGTAATTTTCATGTTAGTGCATTTTCTATTTTTGTTTATTGAATTTTTCTTTTGTACTTTATGTATTTTTATTCTATTTTGTGTATTTTACGGTATTTTATATATTTTTTCTATTTTTGTGTATTTTATGCATTTTTATTCCATTTGTATTTTTTTGTTACTTCTAATTCACATTCAGATATAAATGAACAAGAGCCAAGTCCCGTGCGCAACCTTTTTAGGTTTTTATGGGTCACCTTCATGTTTGTTTTACTCAAGAAGTTATATGTTAATACAAATTTTATATAAAAAAAAAATGTATAAGTAAAAATAAACATTATTATTATTATATTGAGACTGAATTAAAACGCCCTTTACAATGATATATTTGCCAACTACACGCCAACGAATTGTCATTAAGACATTTATTTACTCAGATAGCAGCACAGTGCGACTGCGTCAATATTCTGGTGAAATCGGGAGCTCTTTAGAAAAATGTGAACGTCTTAAAATTATAAATTTTACCCCAATAAAATGTAAGTAGCCAAATACAACTGTAATGTCTAGAGATTTAAGTTCTGATCAATCAGATTTATATGACCTTTGCAATACAATATCAAGCGGTAATTTCTCATCAAATTTAGCACACCGTAATCCTGAGAAATAGGCGCACTCTAGATGGCTCACAATGGCAAATCGTGTTCTTCGGCTCTAAGCTGGAACGGAAAAGCCAACATTAAGCCTTAGGGATATGGCCGAATTCATAATTAAAGTGTATGCCGCCCCAATATGGTTTAATATTAAACTAAATTTAAAATCCACTAATGGTGGTTTGCATGTACTTATTTAAAACTATTGAACTGTCACGGTATTTAAGAGATGATTTAAAAATTATTGTGAATACGGTGATCCAAAGGAACGCGTATTTTATACATTCCGAAAACATTCTTTTGTGTATATTAACAGATACTCGTGAATGGGTTCGGAAACTATCTCCACGAAGAATCTTAAAAGCTAAAGAAACCAGTAGAGAAGCCGTTGAAGTAAGACTGGATTCACCAGTAGCAAGAATGAATATTTTAAAAGTCCTATTATCTGTTGCTTGTAATAAAGGTTAGAATATTGAAGAAATTGATGTTCAAACTGCCTTTTTAAATGGAAAAATTATATCGGGAAAGTTCATTTACCTATGACCGCTGAGATCCATGCGTGGGGCGCTTTCTATGTTAAATTTCTATAAAACATAAAAAAGGTAGGTACTCACCTTGTATTTTATCCTTTTCCTCGCCTTGTATTTCACGTAACCAGATCATCTAAGAAGGTGTCATCCTGATAAAATAGGTAAAGATTTGAAATATTTCTAAACATTAAAGAAAAATTAGAAAAGAGACCCACCGTGCACAGTATGTTCTCTTCAACGTCTGAAAGCAACGATGATGGCTTGCGGGCATCTTACAATATCTCATAACTTATCGTAAAATCTGAAAAACCGCACACCATTGGAGAACAGTTAATTTTACCTGCTGTTGAAGAGGTTTTAAAAACTGTTCTGCACAAATCTTCATTTGACATACTCAAAAGAATTCCTTTGAGTAACAACACTATACAAAGACGTATTGATGAAATGAGCTCTGATGTTGAAAGTTTCTTGTATGATTATCTACGAACAACTCATTTTTCTAATCAACTGGACGAGTCAACTTTACCTGGCAATGAAGCATTATTATTGGCATATGTTCGATTTATTATGGGCGAAGAAATTCATGAAGAGCTACTATTCGCGAAAACTTTGAGGACGGGCACTAAAGATGAATCAATATTTAATGTTTTGAGTGATTTTCGTTAAAGAAAAATCGATTCCATTCGCAAACGTTATTTCGGTGGCAACAGATGGAGCTCCTGCCATGGTCGGGCGATATCGTGGGTTTATAAGCCATCTGAAAAAGTCTTATATGAACAAATACAAAGGCATTTAGATGATAATCAAATAATACCATCAAATCAGTCCGGCTTTAGACGCAACTATAGTTGCAATACGACACTACTGTCAATAACTGATGATATCATTGCGGCAAGTGATAATAACCTTCTTACTATTCTAGTACTTCTTGATTACAGTAAAGCCTTTGATAGAATTAATCATCAGCTGTTGCTAGGAGTCTTGCATTTCATTGGTTTTAGCGATACAGCTTTGAATTTAGTACGTAACTACCTAAGTGATAGGTTTCAAAGAGTTAAATTACATAATCGTTTATCTTCTCCAAAAAATATAACAAACGGTGTTCCACAGGGTTCTATTCTCGGGCCTCTATTCTTCTGTATTTATACTTGTTTATTTCAAGATTGCCTTCAGCATTGCCGCTCACATTTTTATGCCGACGATACACAGTTATATATATCCTTTCCCCCTAAAGATTTTCATAATAACATTAAAAATATAACTAGGGATTTAACGGCACTTTTTCAATTATCTAATGACTACTGCCTTGATATAAATTCTTCTAAATCAAAAACCCTGCTGTTTGGTCGAAAGCACTGTCGACTTCAATATAAGGATCAATTTAAGATTATAGTAAATAATGAAACTTTACCTACTTCGGAAATATCAAAAAACTTGGGCTTATTTTTAGATACGGATCTACGGTTTGTAAAACACGTAAATCAGATTATAAAAAAATGTATGACTAACATAAAAATGATATATGCAAATAAATACATCTTAACTCATCAAGCTAAACGTACGTTGTGCGAATCACTAGTATTTTCACATATGCATTATTGCGATTCGGTATATGGCCCTTGTGTAACACGATATGATAGTCAACGTCTTCAACGCATGCAAAATATTTTTATTAGATTAGTGTATAATTTAAAAAAAAGGCAAGGAGTGTCAGCTAAGCGATTTGAATTGTCTTGGCTATCTGTTCAGGAAGCGCGTTTTTTACACACCTGTTGTCTCTATCGAAAAATTGTCAATCTTAAAACTCCCCCCTACTTGTATAACAAAATAAGATTCAGGAGCGATGTACACAATATTAATATTCGCAGAAAGGATGATATCTCCATTCCTCGACATTCCACTGCTATGTTCAAAAGTTCATTTTCATATTTAATAGGCCGTATCTTGAATCTTATACCAATAGAGTTTAAAAAATTAAGTCATGTAACTTTTAAAAATAAGTTGAAATTTTTGTTACTTCGGGGACAGCTTTTGATCGATGTTAAAATATAAATATTAATTTGTGATTATTTGATTGATCTTTGTATATTTTTATATTTATTGCTTGAAGCAACGTTCACTAATTTTCATTGAGCTTCGTCTACTAGACTAGGTAGGTATTTATGATGTCTTTGTTTGTTATTAATTACAATTTTCATTTTTTTATGTGTATCCATTATGTATTTATATATGTACTACATTTAAGGGGTGTTTATATTTAAACTATTAATTTTGACCGGGCGTATTGAAAACCATTTTAGTCTGTCTTCTGATAGGCTACGATGAATACGATTCCTTTTCAGTATAGTAGATAATCCTTGTATTTTTGTTAAAACTTCTTGTGTTTCACTATTTTATGTATATGGATTCTGCTTTCTGAATAAATATTATTATTATTATTATTAAAAGAATTATACCAAAGGTAATTGCGATTCACTGTGTTATCCACCGACAACATCTAGTAGCGAAAACTTTTGAGTGATAGATTGCACCAATCGCTTCAATTTGTGATTAATGCAGTTAACAAAATAAGAAGCAATGCATTGAATACGCGTTTATTTGCACAATTGTGCGATGAAAATGATGAAGACTTCCAACGATTGCTGTTACATACCGAAGTACGCTGGTTGTCGAAAGGTGCATGTTTATCAAGATTTTATTTACTTTTTTGGAAAGTAAAGATCCTGATTTTAAAAAAAAACTTGATCAATTTTAAAGCAGACTGCCTTGACTGCCAACGATATTAATAAATACTCAATTAAAATTATGTTTTAATAAAAATATATCAAATACAAAAATTAAAGGTCTTGTTGCAATTCATATTTGGGTTTCATTGGATTTGGTGCTCTCTTTTTAAGATATTCTCTAATTCCTTCCTGAGATAAAACGGTTTTCTTAACTTTCTGCAAGTTGGGATATGGGGTTAGAACATCTATTCCTAATGCGTTCCTCAATAATTCATAATTATAACAAAACAAGACGTCAGTCCAGGTCGGCTGAAAAAAATAAAAGTATGTTACAATTTTTAAAAATTAACTAACACACATATTCAATGAAATAATTGGCAAAAAAAACTATATTTTTAAAGTTAACTTTTAGGTAAATTACCCCTAGTTTCTCTTTATCCCTTTCTGTATAAGAAAATGTAAAACTTACCCTGTTGAGAGCCAGGTATCCGCCATTTTTGCCAGCATCTACTTCTAGTTTTTTATAAGTTCTTTGATATCTTTCTTCTAATGCTTTCTTCAGCTCTGGCTTCTTAGCTTCATCTTCACAGAATCTCAGTTTTACTATTGCTAAATCAAAAATTGTTTAGTTTTTAAAACTAAATATACATAGATTCAGATGTTTTTATTAGTATTCTCCCCAAATTAAGCACATGTTTATTATAATGTGTGATATTTCTATAAAAAGCATTGAAATATTCTTCTTGTGAGGGTATCATATTCTGACTGATAAAAAAACTACTTAGAAGATCTGAGCAGTCAAAACAAAGTGACCTTAGCTTGGATGCCAGGCGATGAAGGACATCTGAGCAATGCAAAGGCCAACAAACTAATCCAAGAAGGTTCAGATAAGGCCATGATAGGACCCGAACACTTCTGTTGAGTTGCTAAGGCATTGGGGAAGACATTTATTAAACAATAGATATAAAAAGAGTCTAACTCCTTTTAAATTCAATCTAATCTATGGTGGTAAATGTTTCGACTTTTCTCTAATTAGCTAATTCTTTTTTATAATTTTATAACTTTATGGTCTTTTGAGATGACAATCTCTAGTTTACTGTCTTTTTTCTTCTTATTTTTTTCTTTGTATTGAATTGAGTTGTTGTTAATAAGTGATAGTACAATATTTGTACTATCGCTCTGGTACGTTGGTTACTAGTTACGACTTGTTTTAATAAATATATGTATCTGAATCTATTATTCGGCTATTATGTTAGACGAGACTTCAAATAATTACCTTCACGTATATCCAGCATTGCTCCCAAAACTGAATCAATGGCTAGATTTTCCATGGGATCTTTTCCGATCAAACCTACTATACTGCCTACATATCTGAAGATAGCTCTAGAGTGGGAATAGGGTACTCCATCGATTTCTAAGATAGGGAGGTGTCCAAAAGGTGTCGCTAGTATGGAAAAAATAAAGCATTTTAATTTAGCAGATTATAAATATAAAATTATATCAAATGTTATCGAGATAATAACAAAATGAAGCACTCAAAATCGTGTAAAACATGCATGCCTACAAATTTATTGGAATTTAAAAAAGGTTTCGGCTGTAAAGCCATTTATTCAGGATTGAAAATTGAAAATAATGATATGATAAATAAATTAGTAGAAACTTAATATAGGTAATATAAAATACTCCAGGAATGAAGGTAGAGGGAGGGAAAGAAGATTGGGTTAATAAAAGAAGATATTGGAAGAAGTATAGTTACTGTTAATATAAAAATTAGGCTTATAAGTGAAAGAAAATTGGTTTCGATATTTAAGAAGTAATTGATAATATAACAACCGAAATGTGGTCAATTATTTAAATTTTAAATACTTACTTGGTTTTAATGTTACCCATTCTTCTTTGGTTATACGTTGATCTATAAATGGCACTTTTCCGTAACTAAAAAGCAATCTGATGGGTTCAGCTAGACCTGGTAAATCGAAATAAATGAGTTTGTAGGATGGCATTGTTGTAGGTCCTAAAAAAATTACTGTTATATAAAAATAATATAGAATTTCGAAAATTATCTAAACAGAATACGCTTTACCTTTACACTCTAGCTATAAGATAAGGATTATTATCAGAAACATTATTTATATACCATTTGTGAGGTAATCTAGATATAAAAAGATTGGGGAAAGTAGAGCAAATATTCTTTTAATAATAGTGTTTTAATTTCATGTAAAGTTTAAGTGACTAACTAAGTGCAGTCGATAAAAAAATACCTGTCCAATCTAATATGACTTTCATGGGAAGTTAGTAAGTGCTGAACTAAATACAGGGTGTCTAACATTAAAATAGATTAATTAATATTTAGAAATTCCTAGAAATTGAAATCTGATGAATTTGACTTTATAAAAGCATTTATATGTTGTTATCACACTATGCATAGTTAACTGTTTGTCTCACGTTGATCCAAGTTTCATCTAAGTAGATATCGCTACAATGTTGTTGGCAATATTGTATCTTAAATACCAGTGTCGCCAATGAAAGAAGTCGTTTCGTTCAAACATTATACCTTCATCAATTTACATAGGGTTTTTAAAGATGGTGAATTCTCATTCACTCGAATAATATTATCAATAACATTTAACGTTAGCAGGAGATATCAATTCGCCATTGCTTTGTTACTTACATTTTAGAAGCACGACTTATTGCTGCAGTCACACTCAATTTATCGTCATTGACTAAATAACCAATCATATTAAAAATCTACATTTTCGCACTCTCGTTGTGCATTTTGTCCGCGTTTGTATTTATTAAACTGTTGCAGGTAAGAAATCACAACTGCCAACTACCAACCCAAAAAAAAAATAATTGAGTGATAAAATAACAATTATAAAACAATTCATGGGCATATACAATATAAATTCTTAGGATACCGGCACATTAGGCGGAAGTTTAGGCGCCGAAAATGAGCCGCAGATCTTTGCGTAGTAAATTCAAATGCACTACACTGACTTTATGTTTATACCATTTTTAGAAATCATGGAAAAATAATCTAATAAATACTTATAAAAGTAGGACACACAACCAATATTAAGTCTTTTCAATTAGAGGTTGTTTAATATTATTTAATCATGTTTTGAATATTCCTAATATATCCAAGATATATTATATACTGATCAAGAGATATTTTTGGAACATGCATGAAATGTTTCATCTTTGCCTTAAGACAATATGAGTGTGTTGCCAATCTTATTCAAAATCTAATAAACAAATAAAATAGATAATAAAGGATACTTATTTATTTTACTCAACTCTCTCCTATTTAATCAATTGTATGACTTGCAGTACTGTACATATTTTGAGAACGATTACATAAAAAACTTTCATATCTTATTTGTTTAAATTCACAGATATTTAATATACAATTATCAAAATTATTATTGTATATTTAATGTATGATAAAAGATTAGATTGTATCTAACTCATTTTTACCTACCTCTACTAGTTATTTAGAGAAATTATTGCATAGACAAGTTTAAGTTTATTATAGGTAAAGCTAGAAGCCTAATGTTTCTAAATTCTTTTACCTATTATTATTTTCATCAGTTGATAATACCACTCAAGTTAATATTAATCTCCTATAGGTTTTGATTTTAAATAACGTACTTTGCACGTCTAACTCTTCCGAATCAATATAATCCACATCTGGAATACCAAATTCCTGTAAAATATTGATGAATATAGAAGGTGTGAAGGGAAAAATAAAATAAAGGCCTACTATTGACAACGGATTCACATTCATACAAAATTGTTAGCAATTTTTCCAAATTTTCCAAAGCCTTGCCTAACGTCTTTCGCAAAAAATCCTTTCATATACGGATAAGCCGTTCGTAAAAACCTCCCCATCAACTAGCGGTTGGTTCATTAAACCTCCAGTCTGTATCGTCTACATAACAGTACTTTAAAATACGACTTCAATCGATTTGTTTGAAAGCATTAGAAGCCTCCATAAAATTAAAACCGTTATCACTTAATGAATTACAGCACTCGCCTGCGGCTCGTACTGCAAACTTCATCTGCGTGAGTTATGACCTGCATTACCGCTCGTTAAATAATATACTATTACCACATTTATTAAATCTAAAATTAAATATACATCTTGTAATGTACATAACCACAACTACTTTCTTATTTTTTAATACTGAGTGTTTTCATAACAACATCTGTTTCTATTTTTAATCAGGCAAGTCAAGGAGTAATTGAAATTTTGAGACGTCTGGGGCAGAAATATCATTGGTTAACATTTCGGGGTTTGTAATAGAAAAAAATTACTTAATAAACGACAAAAGAGAATTCAGAGCTCAATCCAGTAATACCTGTGACGGCCCACCCCCGATACCCCCTATTTTTCGTTGTTTTACTCTCTGATATGTTATTATTTACCTCACAAGTTTATTTTACTTACTGTATTTGGCCTTTTTCCTCTAGTAGTAAAAGTGATCGTCTAGTTAACTAATTGATAATTTATATAATCACGCTGTGATAATGTTAATTAATTCGATGCAAAGTTTGGTGCACATTGATAAATAAAACATACAAAATCATATTTAAACTCTTTTTATTTTTCATACTTTAAATATGATGCAATAATTAGCAAAGTATATTAAAATTATTACTATTTACTGAGATCTCACTTGAATCCCGTTCAAACGCAGACCATATTCATTTGCTATCAATATATATTTTATTTAGGTTAATGACCAACCAAGTTAACGAACAGTGCCAATTTGCCAGTTGTAAACTATTGTGTTGATGTTGATTTGATTATATTCTAGATATACACAGGTTGCACCCTCTTAGGGTAAATATTTCGACGAGTATATAGAGGTAATGACCAACGGAAGTAACGAACAGCACCAATTCGCCAGTTGATTACCTTACTATGTTGATTTCACATATACTTTGTTTCAAACCTAGTAGAACGGGTTGCTTAACATACAGGTGTCCCCCCTTGACCTAACGAACAGTGTATTCACCAGTTGGTTAACTTACTATTAAACTTTACCGTCTTGGTTTGAACAATTTATCCAAGATAGCACATCTCTGTATATTTCTAAAATATTGATTTTTATTTAATTTCTATTGAAACGACTTAATACAACCCTGTATATTTTTTAGTATTGATTATTATAATTTCTATTGAAATTATTTAATACAACCCTGTATATTTTTTAATATTGATTTTTATAATTTCTATTGAAATACTCAAAAATTCACGCATCGATACAGATGTTTATCCTAACTGTCTTTCGGGGTGTATGACCTGAAGGCCATGTGGTATATTTTACGTTTAAACGAAACCCCGGTGGTATCTCAAAGCAAGTTACATAAATATTTTGACTCTCCATTGAAAATACAGATATTAGATTATGTACTAATTTCATCTAGCGTTGTGACGGTGTCGATTTAGGTACGTCGCAGCGTTGAGCGTCGCCTTGCGTCGAAGCACCTAGCGTCGTGGTGGAAAGGAAGGTATTTAAGTTACATACACCTAACTCAAAATACATAAATTTGTCATTTGAATCCTTTTCATTGACCCCTTCAATTGTAAATAGCTTTAGTAAACAATATATTTATTACTTTTACTTCCTTTGCTTTTAATACCCTTTATTTATCCATGTATCGACCCTATTTAATTTCTTTATGCTTCCTAAAATTCCTTACTATATTCTGAAACCTTGACTCCTGGAATTTCTTGTATCGCCATCTAAAAGCTACCGAATCGTTTCGTAAGCTACATCGAAGGGTTTATTGGATATCACAAGTAAGAATAATTTTTCTCTAGGGCTAAAAAACCTCTTACAGTACATACCTTGTTCAATTCACTGTAAGGTTTTTAAATGATTATACATATAGTTAAACGTATAACAATAAACAAGAACCTATACATAAACATACTTTATTTCGTATTTACAAACATGTGTACAGTATAAGTCTATGATAAAAAAATACAAAATAAAATCATCAAAGTTTATATATGATATGGCCGTTCAAACTACCTAATAAAAAAAAATAAAACAATAAATAAATTCGATAATTCAAATAGTCATACTGAGTTTCCAGCCTGCTGTCTACATTTTGCTATTAATAAATAATTTTAAGTATAATAATCAACTAGAGCATCACTTTTTTTTTAATTAATATTGTCATAATGTTGGCAAGAGTGATGGTCAAGTCGAAGGAATTTTGAATCAACCCTTATGGGATAAAAAAAAACATTTTTTTTTACTATCATAAAATTCGAATGAGATTTGTTTAGGTACCATTACTTTACGTATTCTATTCAGTAAATAAGTTGATAGGGAATGACTGTACAAGTCACATTAGTGTTTTCGCTAAGTAAAATAAGAAATGAAAACGGTAACTGCATTAACCCCACAGCCATACAGTTCCATAGAACATTTAGAAAGTTGCAATGCGTCAACTTGCTTAACTCAGGTACAGAAAACTGTGAGGCTGATTCTGATCAGATGCTCTTAAGACTTTCTGACTGCCAACAGGATTTTGTACCTGAGGATAAGGATAAAGTATCGGAACAAAGAGACGCACTAAATAGCATGGACTATTCAAATAATGAAATGCTGCAAAAAAATTTCATACGGTACGTGTGTGGATACCTTTTAAATAAAGCTTTAAGAGTTCACACTTGTGATATATGCAATAAATATAGTAAAGACCATGATGAACTAGATGATTCATCTTATTACTGTTTCCATAAGGCATATGAAAATGCAAATAAGGACACCTTCGGAAATTTGCAAATGCCTAATAATAAATTTGTGGAATTAATTTGTAAAATAGAACAAATATTTCAAGAAAACTTTGAAAAATTTGCTACTAAAAGGAATATTTGCCAAATGCTTTTAGATATAAGTAACCATTTAGCTTTTAACCATCCCTGTAAATTATTTTTAAATTTATTGAAGGAGTAAAAAGAATGGAAATTGCGAAGTAATATATTTTGTTATGTGTAGTTAGTAAATTGCATAGAAATGTAATAATACATTTGAGAAAAATTTATGTTAGAAGATATACCAAAACTTACCTATCCTACTGGTGGTGCCATCTATTGGCATCTATTAGTAATGAAATAAAGTCAGTCTTTGTATACAACTCGAACCGGTAGTTTTAATAATTTATAATTCATGTGTTGATCACATTATTTCTACAATTATTTCTTTAAGAACTTCTATATATTCAAATCAGTATAGAAGGTGTGACAGACCAAATCTTTCTTTAAATTTTATCACTTTATATTTAAATTTTATATAATTTATCCCAAATAAAGGTTGCTTCAAAAACAAGTCATTCTTTTACATAAACCACTTTCCATCACACTTTAATACAGTTGCAGCTCGTAGCTCAACCTCTTAGTATAAATATTTTTTTAAGATTACACCTCTCGATCATATTTTCTTCCTTTTTTTTTCGTTGTTTACAAATTTGTAAACTCAATAAATTCTAGACAAAACAATGAATAAATGTCTATGAATAAAAAAGTACTCTCAAAACAATTTGTTCATGTGGCACGTCAAATATATAGACACAATTTATTAGTGTAAATAAATATCCTATTCTGAATTTTAAGTTTTTATCAGTTAATACACCCCAAAATTACTCAGATTTTTTCTGTGCCCTGAGAGAATTTTTTATTATACATCGTTGCTTAAAAAATACTAAACATTAACTACATGTATAAATATACATAAAACAGATATTCTAAATTATAATTTAAAATTTTATAGATTTTTAGATAGATTACTTATTAATACTGTCTAAAAAAAAATATAATAATTAGAATAATCTATCTAAAAATACCTTTATTAACTAAATATATTTATTTCAATTTGTTTCCTCACTTAAAAAAAATCACGAGCCGCCACTGAGTAAGTTATCAAATTAAATCAGTTCAGCAACGTATTCCGGTTGATGGTCCTTACTGATAGTGAGTTCAGAACCGTCATATTTGACGCCATAGGGTGTGTAGTCGCTGTTAAGTCGATCCGGCACCTGGAATGTCGATCCTTGAAAACCCATCGCTGCTTCGTAGTACTAAAACAGGAAAAATAAAGATGTAATCGAGTATATTTCTAATTATATTTCGTAGACTCATCCAAATAGATATTACACATATTGTAGTACCATTATTGTACCTTTATCGAGCCACAATTTTAAAAAGTGAATCATAAAACATAAACAAAAAATACTCTTTTAGTATACAAGTATACTTAGTTATAAAAAGTCTATTTTTATGTATGAGAGAGTAATAAAACAGCAATTCTAATGCAAAACTTAGTACGGTCATTTTAAATATTTTTACAGAATAATCTAAATATTTCCTAAAATTGTAATAAATGTACCTGAGCTATTACAAGTTTTGGGTCTTTTATTGGTCCTTTATAAACATAAGCTGTACAGAACAATAGAAAAAGGTTTGGACAGGCCAAAAGCCCTGTGTATTAAAGATTACATAGCCGTATCTTAAGATTATTTTCAATAAGTACCTATTTGCCAATTTTGTTTTATTTAATTCCAAGAATTTCTTACAGTAATCGAATTATAAGTAGATAAATACCTTCCCAACAAATTTCACCGAAAATGCGATTATAGGTTTTCCATTTAGTAAAGAGGTCCAAGTTGTGTATTCTTGACAGTTTACTAAATGTCGTTTAGTTACAACTTGCAAGGTGCAGTGTGAATTCTAGTGTGATCATGGAAAATTTGGAAGGGCCGCGTAAATGACAAAAAATCGGTCCTTTAACAGTTAATGAAAAAACATTAATATTTAATTGTTTTAAATCATTTACAGACAAGCATTTATGTAAAAGTGTTGATGACACAGTGGAATTAGTTAGTAGTACGCTTGGTGTTGGGAAATTTACGATTTACAGAGTTGTTAAAGAAGATAAATGTGGCAAATTTCAAACAGCACGTAAAGCTCCAGGAAAACCAAAATTTCAATTAGAAAATCTTTTGAAAGAAAGACTTCGAAGGAAAGTGCATGCGTTCTTCTTTAGAAAAGAATTTCCGACAGTAGACAAAGTTCTTGCCACGGTTCGAGATGATAAGGATTACCCTGAAATAAGTCGAAGCACACTATGGAAACTTTTAAAAGAAATAGGTTTTCTATGGAAAAAGCATTCTAGAAAGTCTATTTTAATATAAAGAAGCGATATTGTAGTATGGAGAAGAAATTACCTAAGGACTATAAAAGAAATGAGAAACCAAAGAAGAAATATATTTTATTTCGATGAAACATGGATCAACGAGGGACATAAACCAAATAAATTTTGGCAAGATGAAACTGTTACAAGTCGAAGACAGGCTTTTTTAAATAATTTATCTACTGGTTTAAATCCACCATCAGGAAAGGGGCGCAGACTAATAATAGTACACATCGGTAGCTCAAACGGTTTTGTTAAAGGTGGTTTATTGACTTTTGAATCTACTCGTACCGGTGACTACCATGAGGACATGAATGCTGATGTCTTTAAAGAGTGGTTCGAACAAATTATAGATCTTCTTCCTCGGAACTGTATAATAGTAATGGATAATTCAAGTTATCACTCGAGATTTATAGAAAAGATGCCCACAACCAAGTGGTTAAAAAAAGATTTACAGAATTGGCTAAATTCAAAGAATATTAAGTTCCATCCCGGTTCTGTGAGAAAAGAACTGTATCATTTTTGTTCCCTTCATAAAGAGAAATTCAAAAAATATGAAATTGATGAAATTGCAAAAAATCGTGGGATGACGGTGGTTACCTGTTTTAAGTGAATAAATTAAATATTAGACTGTTACAACATGCAGTGCTTAGTACATAAAATTTGTGACCGATATAACCAAATAACTATTATTTATTAATATAATTAAATTACTTACGTTAGATCCACCTCTTAACGAACTATTATTGCTCTCATTCCTATTATTATGCTGAACAGAAAGCGTAGCGTAATCAGCCAAATCATCTCCTATTGACATCGATGTTAGATGCGATGATGATCTCCTATTTGGATGCTGTATTGTCGCATAAGCATTATCTTCCTAAAACAGAAGCAAAATTGATTTTTTTGCGAATTTATTGTCAGTTTCATGTACTTACGTTAATATAATCATCACTGTTTCGTCGATTCGCTAGATTTTGATCTGGTTCGTTGAATACTTGCATCGTCAGTTCTTGTTCTTCATAAATTTTCAGTTTTCTAAAACGAATCAAATTAAAAAAAAAAACGTTCTTGGTAAAAATTAGATTTTTTTCTTACTGTTCTATCCAAAGAGGATTCTCTGTCGTATTTAAATCATCAATGATCGCTTTTTTAATCAAAGCATCCTTCTTCTTTAAATCAGTAGGCGACAGCACCCAGTGTCTTAAACAACAGCACACAACTACAAATGTGATGATGCCGACTATCAGTACCACTAAAAGTGCTATTAATGCCACGAGCGATGCATCAAAAGTTTCAGCCTTTTCTGTTACAAAAGCAGGTAAAACGTTTTCTATAGCAAAACCTGCGTAATAGTCCTTCAGGAAATCGTATTTTGAATCGATTATCTTGAGAACTTCTGGTACCGGTAGGATTGATTGCGATTTTGGATTCACAACGAGTATGTAGAGATCTGACCTGTAAGTAATATAACGTGTTTAGTCAGATTATAAACATACAATCTGGATTCAATATATATCAATGATAAACTATAAAGGCAGCAAGAAACATTACATAAATCAAGGAAAAGAAAGACAACTGTTTTATTAGAGATACAAATCTTACCACGATTATGGTTCAGTTATATTTTGAAGGATAATGAATAGTATACCTTCGATAGAATATTAAACTTTAGATGGATTGTTTCACAATTTTGCAAACAAAAAAGTAAATAAGTCACTGTTCAAAATATTTAGAATAAATTAACACACAACAGCATATCGAAACAGACTCAAAAGAAGAAACAGTCAATAAAGAAACAGCTTGGATATTACAAAGAAGCAGAGGAAATAGCAAATAACGAATAATGCGAAAATCTCCTGAAATGTCACTTTAAAACACAACCAAAGAACAATATAACGTACAAAAAGAAAGCAAACCTAAAAAACCCAAATGAAAACGGTTAACAAAAATTACCATCACCAATAATAGTAACTCAGGTCAAAAACTTTGAAGAGTTAAGACAAAAACTAATAGGTAAACTACACAATTTTGTAGTTACCTTATTAAATAACGATGAAATCAAATTAACAATGACAACAGATCTTTCGAACCAAGACTATCAATGATATTCATATCAGATGAAATAAACCAGACCAATAAAAGTGATGGTTGGAAACATACACCCTACCTGCAAGCCAGAAGATATAGCTAAAGAATTAAAGCAAACTGGATTTAAAATCTTGGATGTGGTTAATATCCAACGGAAAGAAACTAAAGAAAAAGAAACAGAAAATCAAGTCATAAGAACTGCTATAAAAAAAACCATCGCCACTATTCATGTAACACTTGAAAACGGTGAAAACGTTTAAAGAATTTACGAAATTATATATTACAAAACCTAATAATCCAAATTTAGCTAGTGAGAAGCTCAAAATTGATTACCCATTGCAAACGATGCCAAAGATATATGCATACTAAAAATTTTTGTAACATGCAATCAGTGTAATAAGCCGGCAAGTATAACTCCAAAATGGACCAATTGTAATCGAGCACATCCAGCAGAGAAGAAAAGGTTCTACAAAAGTTTGGTATGTGCTAGATGTTTTTTATGTTTTAAAAAGAGGATTTGTAATGCAAGGAAAATAATTTCAAAAGAAAAAAAAATACCTACCTACAAAGAAATACGGATATAAAACAGAAAAAGATCTCGCTTAACAATAAAAAAAACAGGATGGATGGATAAAAATGAAGCTGTTACTTTACTATGTATAAAAATCTTACCATTCTTCGTTTTTAATTCCATTATCATCGATATGATACCTGATTTTGTCGATTATAACCAAACTTTGAGTAGCATTCTTTAATTCCGCTAATATTTCATCTTTTTCTTTAATTACTTCTTCCTTAGGTCTTGATAAAATTACTCGTATTAGCTGTTCTGGTTCAAATATCCATACCTTGAGAGAATAAAAAAAAATTGGTAAAAACATGGATATTTATCTACACCAATATCATGATGTGCTGTAGTTCAGAGTACTAAAGTTTTAGGATAATATTATTAGTGAAATTAGGTATGTATTTGTTTTGAGATTTCTATAGGTTCAGGATTTAGTATCCCTAAATAGTTCCATTTCCATCTGGGCTATGTGTTCCATTACTCTTTAACAAGAAGTCAACAACTGACACTTCAGTTATCTGATAAGATCCTAAAGTTTCTTTAGTTTTTCAGTCATTAGATGGCTCTGTAATAGTTTGGATTGTCGAAAACCCTATGATGCTGCCATTATATCTACCTTGTTTGGGTTTTTTTATTTTCTATGTGATAAATAGCCTGACGATAATTTTAAAAAGTTACAGGTTTAATGATTAGGCGTCGTGAGAAAAGTCCAAAAATAAATTGGGTTTTCCGAAAAGTGTTTTGGAAGCTAAGAGGTTTATAGGGTGTGTTAAAAGAATATATTGAAGCCATTCTGAGTTTTAAAGACGTATTGTTCTCTAAACAGTTAAAAATGGCTGTAGACGCGAATTTTGTTGGTGTGTTAGAAGACCTTGTCTCCTAACAAAACGAAAAGATAGATATAGACATCACGTTAATATAGTAATATAGTACTGCTCTGTACTCAGCAAGGGGACAAATGTATGCTTTATAGGTAATGATAAGTGTTTCTAGGTTGCTGCTGCCAAAACGACCACATAGAGCTTCTAGGAGTCCAGCTCGCCGACACATCAGGATGTGTTGGACATCGGAGGACCAGTTGAGTTTATGACTAAATCTTACTCCCTGATAGTCAACTTCAGTCTATTTTAAAAGCCTGACTCCCAGAATATCAATGTTTAGGTCAAGGAGTTTTCGGTAGTTAGAGTGTTTGAAGATGATACTTTTTTTTTTTAGGATTGAGTAAGATCCTCCATCTGCCACACCAGCGAGAATACTATTTCAGCAAATTTTGGGTTCGGATTCCTAGTTGGTCAAAATTTTGGGCTACTGAGAGCAGAGCAGTATCATCAGCGTATAGAAGACATTGTGACGATGGGTGGTTTGGGGAAGGAAAACCGTGGGTGTATATGACATATAAGAGAAAAGGGCAAAGATTTAGCTCTGTCATACCCCTACTTGAGGGATGAATGGATCAAGTGTAAAGGTTAAAGAAAAGGTCCTTTATTTCTCACAAGTCAATTTAATTGGCGACCGGTTTCGAAGTTGTCACTTCATCATCAGGCACACCTTGACTAATGATGATGAAGTGACAACTTCGAAACCGGTCGCCAATTAAATTGACTTGTGAGAAATAAAGGACCTTTTCTTTCACCTTTACACTTAATCCCTACTACTCACATATGGCTACCCTCACTCCAAATAAATGGATCAGACAGGGCGTTGTCCATGTTGACCATATTGGATCTGTCTGTGAGGTAGGAATAAATGAGTTTGGTGGTAGTGAATAGATCTATTTTCATAAGATTCTTAATTAGTCTGGCTTTTCAGACTTGATCAAAATATTTTTGAACTGCTGATATTTGATTGGAATTCACTGATAGGGCAGTAGTGGTGTGGAGCGAAGTAAAGGCGTCTTGAGTGAAGTGATGCAGTTTTAAACCATGTACGGATTGAAATATCCAAATTTGCTCCTTGATCAAAAGTTCAAGGAATCTAGGTATCTAGGAATCTAGGAATATATCTAGGAATGAAGTAATCTAGAATACACCAATCTAGGAGTTTATTTAGTACATATATGAAAGAACAAGGACATAATCTATAGATTTGGGGATCTAGAAAACTCATTTGGGTTGATCCTTTTCTGGTTTTGAAATTAAAATTGTAATTTCGGATTTCCAGACAAGTGGAAAACAGAATAGGGAAAGGCAGGCGTTTGAGAGAAGGCATGGAATTGAAAAATGGTTTCAAGAAGGTTTTCAGCATTGTTCTGTTAATGAAATAAGGGTCTGAGGCTGTGATTTGACCTGATTGACAGGCATATTGGAAGTCTTGATAAGTAAAAGGGTCGGGAGAGGGCTTTTTACATCCATGGGGGACATAGTAGTAGCAAATGCCTGTCGGACGATGAGTTTTTGGAAGTGGTCACCAAAGTAAGGGTTGTCAGGGGTTCTAAATATGGCTTCAAGGTAAGTTTCGCAGATTGAGACTTTCTCTTCAAAAGTATTGTCTATTACACCATCGGTTTCTATGTGGGAATTAATTAATAGAAAACCATGAACGCTATATTGGAGCCAATAAGAAATATGAAAATATACAGTGTATCCAATTAAGCTTGCATCATATGCGAAACATTTTTATAATTAATTTTATAAAAAAGTTATTTTTATAAAAAGTTCTGCAAGGTCTTAAACATAAAATACAACCACCATATATTTTTTTGAGCGGTATAGAAGATGCGTTAATAAATATGATTTTTCTTAAAAGTAAAGTTTTATTTTTGACAGACCTCATATACGACTGATTCAATTTGATATCAGATGGTTGCATTTTGGATTTCAGACCATGCAATTTTTATGAACAATTGTGCTATTGTAGAAGAAGAAAAATTATCTATAACCGAACCTATAGATATTTCCCTTTGATAAATAAATACAAACAATAAACAGATACTTACACAAATCGTAGTAACAGCCTGTCTTTCTGGATAAGCATTTTCTCTAGCAATCACGTCAATCGCAAACCTATGTTGATTGTTTTCAGCCAAATAGGTAGCAGTGAAAATCTCCCCTTTTTCTGATATATTAAACGGCGATGGTATGATCGATCCCGAACTTCTATTTGAATTAAACTTGTATAAATTCGTGGCTTTTATATAATAAGTAACAGACCCATTGGCGCCCAAATCTGGATCCACGGCTGTCACATTAACGACGAAATCGTTGATATTCGCCATCGCGTTCACAGCAGAATAATAAACGCTTTGTTCGAATATTGGAGCATTGTCATTTAAATCGTTGATACTAACTTTAACTTGAGCTACGCTTCTGTCATTTTCATCGATTTCTGAATTATCTGGTGAAGCTATAAAGTTTGGATCATTGGTAGCGATTATAAGTAAGTCATATTCATCTTTTTCTTCTCTGTCAAATGATTTATTGGAGTAGATTCCTCCCCCAGATCTGTCGAGGTAGAAAGCAGAATCTTCATTACCGGAAATTATGTAGTAATACACTTTTGCATGGTTGCCTTCATCGCGATCTAATGCTTGAACTTGACCTGTAAAAGGTTCATTTAAATAATAATTACTGGGTGTTTGTTAAAAGAGTAAATTTACCAATTAGCATATTTTTATCATTGTTTTCCGAAACGAAGAAATGATAGGGGTTAGTTGATTTGGATCCTGGAAATTCTGGTCTATTGTCGTTTTCATCCACAAGAAGAACTGTTAGGTAGCGTATGGTTTCGTAAAATTTGGGCGAACCGTGATCCCTTGCTACTAACACAAGCTGAAAAAAATTTAAAACATTAAATGGAAATTTAAATTTTCTATTGGTCCCTGAAGAACCATTTTTATTTCTCTTATAATAATTATATATATGAATGAGCTATGAATAAGCGGTTTGCGACATTGAACTATTTTCGTTAAACGTAGAAGGAAGGGTTGTCACTTTAAGGCATCCTCTCCACTTTTTTCCAGCTATTTTAAGCCGCGCACACTTGGTGAGGATCTCTGATGAGGATACAAACGTTGATATCCTTACGTCTCAATGCACAATGTGTCATTCAGCAACTCATCATACACCATCGTTATTCAATGTCACCATAATGCACTATAGTGGGCAAATTTTTTTCTAAGAGCTCAACAAAATAGTATATACAAATAAATATTGAGATATCTCAAAATTTGGACAATTGAAAAGTATTTTTCAAAATATTTTAAAATAATTTGAAGGCATTACAGTAGAATGGGGAAGGGGACACTGGAACACTTTTCAAAATACGCTTGCGCGGCAATAGCTCTGAAGTTGGCCCTCCTTACATGTTGACAGATGTCAAAAATCGATCAAACCTATCAACAAACAACGAACGAGTAGTATTTTATTTTTAATATTCACTTTGCTATTAATATCCAACGACGAAGACTAAGGATGACGTACGACAATGATCGAAGAGTATTTTTATTAAAGATTTTCATTGTTGCGAAGACAAAGACGATGAATTTCCCCTACTCGATTTTTCTCTTCAGCGTTAATTTAAATCCATGTTTTTTCCGTTTGAATCTGACCAATAGCAATGAAGATATAGGCTTTGGTACTTTTGGCATTGGTACTACGCGTGATTTTTCTCTTCAACGTTAATCTATACTCGTTTACATAAACGATAATCGCCATCTTCTTCGTTTCCAGAGGCTTCGCTCCTCCCACTAGGACATCATCTAGTTCTTTGAGTCTCCAGAGGCTTCTTCAGCGTTAGGTTAGATGACTTTTCACAAAATGATATTTAGGTTGGCAATACGGTTGACAGATTGGATCTGTTTTAAAGTGTCCCCCATTCTACTCACTACTTAGAAATAAATTTTCGGATTTTTCGGGACGTGTTCTTTTATATTTTGAGGCAATAAAATTTTCTTATGCACACTCAAGAATCTTAGAGGTAATTTAAAAAGTATCTGGCTCTAATTTAAATTAAAAACATAAACAATAGCTTCTACACGCAAGCTATACTGCACCTGTACATCAACAAAAACATAACATTCTACTTTTTATGTCTTTTAGTAAAATTGAAACAATTTTCAACAGTTGTTTCAAATCGGCAAAACGTTCAGAGAGTAATTAAAAATCTCTGCTTCGGTTGTAAAGCAACTTCGTTAATTGCATTTACTTTTTGAAAGTCAATTTAAACTTTCCAAGAAAATATTAAACGACCTAAAATGTTACTTAAACAATTTTACGAGTTTACCATTGGAACAAATTTTATATTTCTTGCAATAAATGGACTGAGAGAGACTTGGATCAATATAAAAATGGACAACATGGTAAAAATAAATGAATCACAATATTGGCCATCGAACATCTTCCGATATGCCTTGGCACAGGTGCGTGTGAGCTACTGGGGAAAGCAGGAAAGGAACCACGTGTCTTTTTTTTTCATCGGTTTGTTGGATTCGGTTTATTTATGGTTGACCGTTGAAATAAATACCAGTTGAAATTTGGATTAAAATTTTTGTTTATAATTTTATTTCAATGTACATATTGATATGGTTTCTTGATTGGCTCACGGGCATCAGGAAAGATATCGCCCACTATAGGTTAATTAATTTACAAATTAACCTATAGTGTTGCATCGATTGCAGCAACGTTGGATAAAAAGATAGCGCTGTTAGTTCATCATTGATACATTAGTAGATACCACACCGATGCCATTGCTGCAACAGTTGGATAAAAAGACACACGTAATGCCAACGTTGACACCATTCCTTTTCCCTTCTGTAGCTTTCATTCGCACTTCTGTCGGGGGATATTGGAAAACATTCGATGGCCAATACTGTATGTTAAATATAAAGAGATGTTTGTTTATATTACTTACTTGATATTTAGGTTGGAATTCTCTGTCTAACATTTTTCTAGTTCTAAGCTCTCCTGTATTGGGATCAATTGAGAATTCACTGGTTTCTTGAACATTTTCATCTTCGAGTTTGAAATGGTAAGTTACTCTTCCGTTTTCATGTTCGTCTTTGTCTACAGCTTTGACTGTCATTACTAGGTAATCTACGGTTGCAGCGTTCTAAAAATATAAAAGTTATTAATAAAAAGAGACATTGTTTTATATGGTAAGTGTTACATAGACATTTGAATTTACCGCTGAAATGTCCCTTGTCACTAATACAGTTCCGGCGGTATGTCAAATGTCACACTTGAGTAGACCCTTCTGCGCAAGCGATAGAAACACATGTTAATTCAACATTAAACTACAATTAAAGTATAACAATATTCATTATATAAATAAACCTAAATCCCTAGTTATATAAACTTTACAGTAAGTAAATGTGTAATCTGGTAATAGAACAAATTAGATGAACACCTGACAATCCAATGCAACGACTGCAGAGCCAGTAATTCTGGTATTCTGGGAATGATAAAAAGCTACACGAAACTTCAGGGATAAAGTGTCTATTCAAAAAATTAAATTTTCTTTGAGTTAAAGATTTAAAACGAAAGACTTAAGTCAAATAAAACAATAAATTGAATACTTTGCAGAAAAAAACTCTAAGTTTTTAAGTCAACAAAATTATATAGAGTTTAACTGAAAAATACAATATTAAGAATTCTAAAAATTTTTATACACCAATGAAAATGAATTTAAAATTAGAATGTGCAGAAGATGTAAGCAGAATTAAAATAAAGAAACTTAATAGATTATTTATTGTATATATTTTTAATCGGTTTTCCATTTGTTTTATGCAACTTTTAGTTATTATCAAAATTCAAAGGTTCCAAAAAGAAACCAATAAATAATGTTTTAAAACCTCTAAACTGGAAAGACTTTTAATGACTACCCACCTACACAGTTTTGAATAATTACGCCCAATCAACTAAATTCCCTCACGTAATTTTACTGACCTTTAATAGACCGAAAACCTGAGTTCGCACCCTCGTCTCGCATCCCCCTACACCCCAATTCTTTTTCATTCTTACCTCGAGTACTTCGACCGTAGCGTTGGGTAGGGCGGGCATAATAAAGTCGGGTTGGTGCTCGTTAACATTTAAGACATGCACATTAATTGTGGCTTCGTCGAACAATTGGCCATTACCAGCTCCGTCTCGGGCCTCCACTTTCAAATGGAAATTCCTTGTTTGGCCCAGCAGGGACTTGTGCGGGTACAAAATGCCGGTCTCGATGCCCAGAAGAAAAACGTCTGGAAAAATTAATGACCCCTATAAAACAATCGGTGTAGAGTTTGGCCGTTGTTGCTGTTTTCGGTTCGACGACTTTGAGTGAAATACGGTGAAATAGAAAGCAAGTTGTAAGGGGTAAATAAAAAATAAATACATAAAGCTTTATTGCCCAATAAGATGATATATGAAAAGCATCGATATATTAAAAATCGATATATCGAAATTGAAACATCGATATATCGAAAATATCGGTCAAAAAATATCGAAATATGTTTTTTTTTAATAATTTGATCTTATCTTTTCTTTTGGATCAGCATTGACATTGGAATTTGGAACTGGAAGGTGGCGATAGCGACGTGTCAAAATGAGGGCATGTCTTTCTCAGCTCTCAACATTCATAACCTACGGGTCCTCTTGATGTATGTATAAAACATAGAAATTTAAAAATATCGATGTGAAAAATATCGAAATGAATGTTAAAACATCGATGTTTAGTTCCAATATATCGATATTTTCGATAAATCTTAAATCTGAAACATGTTTGTGTCAAACAAATTTTATTTCATTTATTAAAACTATGAAGACTAGAGAGAAGGAGGCGAATCGGCAATGGTTAAATTTCAAATTTCCGTCACTGTAAAATAAAGTGATTTTTTAAAAAATTGATGAAAAGAATCAAAATAATGTGAAAAAAAGTACCTGAGTACAAGTAACATGAGTGACAAAAAACATCAAAGCAAGATTTACGTCGTGTCAGATTGTAAAACAGGATAAAAATCAAATGTAAAACTAAAGAACACAAGAAGAAATCAATTCAACGTCTTTTTTTAAGCTTTTAATGTAAGTAAAATAATGTATTTATGTCTAAATATAATATTTATTTATAAGTTTCTATAATATGAAATTTTACAGTTATAAATGCTGACTGACAAACAACAATAATTATGTATTAAATTTAACTTACTAAAAGAGAAAATTTATTTTTTATAGAGTTTTAATGTTAGATAAAGAGTTACTACTGTTATTTTTTTTTTGACCCCAATTTTGTCATTGGAAATGTTTTTTATAGGATACTAAACGTTTAGAACATTGGCAGCATATACATATCGTTCCTAGTGCCGATAAAGCACTTTCTAGAGATGATGCTGTTCTATACTTTTTAAAAGATATTATCAAATATTATGAGACTATTTTTACTGCTGGTACTGTTAGCAAAATAAAAAGAGGAAAGCTGAAAATAAAGGAAAAGGTAATACCATGTACATTCCCAAATCTCCCTTTATACTTGTATTACAACAATAAAAAATCTATTAACTGTGTTTTATTTTACTCTTAAAACTATATATATTGGTTCGATTCAAAAAAAAATTTGCCACAAAATTACACTTATCAAATTTCAGCAATTAAGAAACCTTTTCGAATTTGGTCATACATACCTAATTTCTATTTTATATAGATAAAATTAAATAATTTATCAATGAAAACATGCAAGACTTATTAAGAAATAAATACAACAGTATGTTCTGTGCTTTATTTAGCTGTAAACAAGTTTATTTTTATTATTTTGACAAAATTATGTATAAGAAGCCATGTATTTTAAACAACGTATGCAGTACCAGCGCCCATTAGAGAATCTCAATTAGCATGCGTTTTTGGGACGGTATTTTAAGTATGCCGATTCGTGTCCTTATCTCTAGGCTTCATAGTACCACCATCTGTCAATTGTAACTTTAGTTCCTGCTCCAAAAACAAGGTAGCGCTAATTTGGTTTTAAACTCTGACATTGGCGTGGGGTCTCTAGAGGATACGTGCTCTGTGGTTCTAATGGTTATTAATTATCCGAGATTTCAATAATTCTCCACGAAAACAGCAACAAGTTGAAAAATATATTAACGACTGTGTGGAACACCAAAAATTACCCAATAAATTTCTACACTTCATTAGGACCACATGTGAAAATAGGTAAAAGAAAAAATATATATATAATAAAAACATACTCACCATTATCATTTCCAGAAACAATACTGTAATGAATATTTCCATTAACTCCAGAATCTTCATCAGTAGCATTTACCTGTATCAAAGGCAATGGAGGATTCAACCGTACATTCTCCATAACAGTAATATTATATTCTTTTTGAGAAAATATCGGAGAATTATCATTAACATCATTTATCGAAATATAAACAGGTACAGAAACAGACCTTCTGGTATTGATAGGAGCTCCATCTTGAGCTACAACTTGTATTACGGTTTGGTTAATAGTTTCGTGATCAAAGAAATTTGAATTAGCTACTGTTATGTATCCAGTTTTATCGTCAATAGCAAAATGTTCGCTGTGTTCACCGGTTAAGTAATAACTAACTTCACCGTACTTTTCTGCATCTTTATCGACAGCTTTAACTGATATTATGAACGATCCCTTTGAAGAATTTTCGTCAATGTTGGCTTTGTATTCTTTTTCTGTAAAGACTGGACTGTTATCGTTAACGTTAATAATTGTCACTAAAATATTTGCGCTAGTGTTTAATTGAGGAAAACCACTGTCAAAAGCGATAATTGTAAAGTTCAGAGCTTTAATTTTTTCGTAATCTATCTTCTTTTTAATTTGCACTATCCCTGTACCATTATTAATTTCAAAATATTCCGATTTTGGATGAATAATATAACCCGCTATATCTGAGTCTTCATCGATTGCGTTATAAGTAGCAACTATTGTTCCAACTGGTTGCTCTTCTTTCAACTCTAAGTGGTAGACAGGATTTTCTACAGTCCATGGAGGAATAAAGACAGGTGGAGAATCATTAACATCTCCTATAGTTATAATCAATAAACCCTCTCCTTGTTGTACTGTTGGAGCTGTGATATCAGTAACCAATATTGTTATTCTAACAACCGATGCTATATCGCGTATGAGAGGATTGGCAACGGTTACTTTTCCAGAATTTTGATCGATTGAAAAAAATTCTTTGAACTTATCGTCATATACTTCAATACCGTGTTTGTCTAGAGCTGTAATTGGTTCGGTTGCAGCGAAATTTAGCGCTTCTGAAGAGTTAACGTCTGGATCTAAAGCCACTAAAGTATATATTACTGTACCAACAGGGACGTCTTCCAATACCTAAAAATAGGGAAATAGTGAAAGTGTAAACGAACAGAGATATTTACGTCTAACCATCACTATTTCTTTTTTATTCAAATACTCTCATACCATGCACTCTATCCTATTTAATCTAGTGAATTTTAAATACTACAATAAAATTATCAATTTTATTAACTTAAGTGAAAATATTGATTTATTTTATGTAAAGTTCTTTTATTGTACTTATATAATAACCATAAAATAATAATCAAATTTTAAATCTTACCTCAACTTTTTGAGTGGCAGGAACGAAATATGGCATTTTATCATTAATATTAATGACAGTAACTGTTACGTTTGAAGTGCCAGTTAAACTTGGTTCACCATGATCTACAGCTACTACTTCGATATTATAAGTATTCCTTCTGTCGTAATCCAATTTCTGTGCGACATAGAGTACACCAGTAGTGTTATCAATTTTAAAATCATCATATGCTCCTCTTATTATGAAATATTCTATGACTGCATTTTCTCCGTTATCGGCGTCAGTTGCCTCTACTTTTAGTATAGAAGTACCTAAATAATAGTAATAATAATATACCTTAATTCACACATAAAAAATAGAAATACATGAATTTATAACGAATTTTTAAGAAATTTATAACGAATTTAGAAGGAATTTATAACGAATTTAGAAGGAATTTATAGGGAATTTATAAGGAGCTTATAAGGAATTTATAAGGAATTTATAAGGAATTTATAAGGAATTTATAAGGAATTTATAGGGAATTTATAAGGAATTTTTAAGGAATTTATAAGGAATTTATAAGGAATTGTTAAGGAATTTATAAGGAATTTATAAGGAATTTATAAGGAATTTATAAGGAATTTATAAGGAATTTATAACGAATTTATAACGAATTTATAACGAATTTATAACGAATTTATAACGAATTTATAACGAATTTATAACGAATTTATAACGAATTTATAACGAATTTATAACGAATTTATAACGAATTTATAACGAATTTATAACGAATTTATAACGAATTTATAACGAATTTATAACGAATTTATAACGAATTTATAACGAATTTATAACGAATTTATAACGAATTTATAACGAATTTATAACGAATTTATAACGAATTTATAACGAATTTATAACGAATTTATAACGAATTTATAACGAATTTATAACGAATTTATAACGAATAATTTAAAACGAATTTAAAGAATTGAACTGATAAAGAATTTATAAAGAAAATAATTTAAAAAGAATTTATTAAGAATTTATTAAGAATTTATTAAGAATTTATTAAGAATTTATTAAGAATTTATTAAGAATTTATTAAGAATTTATTAAGAATTTATTAAGAATTTATTAAGAATTTATTAAGAATTTATTAAGAATTTATTAAGAATTTATTAAGAATTTATTAAGAATTTATTAAGAATTTATTAAGAATTTATTAAGAATTTATTAAGAATTTATTAAGAATTTATTAAGAATTTATTAAGAATTTATTAAGAATTTATTAAGAATTTATTAAGAATTTATTAAGAATTTATTAAGAATTTATTAAGAATTTATTAAGAATTTATTAAGAATTTATTAAGAATTTATTAAGAATTTATTAAGAATTTGTTAAGAATTTATTAAGAATTTATTAAGAATTTATTAAGAATTTATTAAGAATTTATTAAGAATTTATTAAGAATTTATTAAGAATTTATTAAGAATTTATTAAGAATTTATTAAGAATTTATTAAGAATTTATTAAGAATTTATTAAGAATTTATTAAGAATTTATTAAGAATTTATTAAGAATTTATTAAGAATTTATTAAGAATTTATTAAGAATTTATTAAGAATTTATTAAGAATTTAATAAGAATTTATTTGGAATTTGTTAAGAATTTATTAAGAATTTGTAAAATAATTATAAAAAAATTATAAAAAATTATAAAAAAATTATAAAAATTATAAAAAAATATAAAAAATTATAAAAAATAAAAATTTATAAAAGAGTTATAAAAGAATAAAAAATCTATAACAAATTTATAAAAAATTTATAACAAATGTATAATATACATTTATAATAAATTTATAACAACTTTGTCACAGATTTATAACAAATTTATAACAAAATTTATAACAAATTTATAATAAATTTATAATAAATTTATAATAAATTTATAATAAATTTATAACAAATTTATAACAGATTTATAGCATATTTATAACAAAATTTAATGGGTGTAGGTTGCTGTCTAGAACTTTTGATGAGACGAAAATACAACTGAACTTTGTTTTTCAGCTCAAGCTGGCAATGTTGCAAATAAAAGGCAAAAAATATTTGTCTCCTCTAGGATTACTGTTAATATCTTTTCATAGAAGCAGTTCTTTATAAAACGAAAATCCAACTGAACTTTGTTTTAAGCTCAATCTAAGTTTCCTTCTCATAACAAATTGCGGTATCATCAACATATCCAATATTGTCTACAGTACTGTTGAAAATAAATCATATAGATTAAAAATGATAGGCCTCAAAGCAGTGCCTTTTATTTTATATGATACTGACGATCATTGTCCACTTAACCTAATTTTCTTTTTTTTGGGTAATTTTTACATAATTTTCTCTTATGCCATTTTTTCTACAGTTCTTAATAAAAAAAAAACAATGATCAACAGTGTCAAATGCTTTGCTCAGATCAATAGAAAGACATAAACTTTTGAATGGTTGTAACCCATACTTATAAATTTTGTGTTGAATTCGTTAGTTTTTCATCGTTTTCTATGAGATCAATATTTTTTATTTTAGAGTTTGCGTGTGTAATTTCTTGTTGAATGTTCCATAACTGTTTCGTATTTTGATTTTCTAAATTGTATTCGTTGCTTGTAAAAACTTATTTTAGTTTTATTAATTAAATTAGTTATTTTATTTTACTTTATATAGTTTTTAAATAAATAAAGAATGGTGCTTTATAGTATTTTTTTCTCAAAACTTGTTTTATATAATATAAATGATAAAAATATATTTTTAGTCACTTACCTACTGGCAAATCTTCTTCAACTGTATCCAAATAATGTTGCTTGGTAAACATCGGTGCATTATTATTAATATCAAGCACTGTAACGTTAACAACAGCTGTAGTTGTAAATTGCCCGTCGCTTGCCTACAAAAGTTAAATTATCTTACTAAATAACATTACCTACACATTATAAATACATTACCATTACAACAAGAGAAATAACATTGTCCGTTTCATTACTAATGTCCAGTCCTCTATTATTATTTATTCTAATTACTCCAGTCGAAGGAATAATGTTAAATAATCCATCATCGTTACCAGAAATAATAGAGTATCTCACGCGTGAAGTTTTATCGGCATCTGTTGCTTCTACGATTAATTCTGGTTGAAATTTAACAGATCCTTCATTGATGAAAGCTCTGTAGAAAGGCTGGTTGAAAATGGGAGCGTTATCGTTGCTATCTGTTAAATGTACGTTTAGAGGAACTGCTGAGGTTCGACCTTTACCATCATCATCGATAGCCTAAAAATAGTAATAAAAAAATTGTTAACAGAAGTGATGATAGTTTTAATTACTAAATTATAATAATCTAAATTGTTGTTTGGAATAAAAACATGTAAAGAATGTAAAGAGTAAGATTAACATAATTATGAGTTCTTACCAAAAACTGTAACTGGTACTCTGGCTTAGTTTCATAATCCAAACAAGACGGCTTCCCAGTTTCATTGCAGTTTCCAACAGTGATTGCTCCTGTCCTATTATTAACAATAAACTTACTGGCCCCATTTCCAGTCAAAGCATAAATAATACCGTTTTCTCCAAATTTCCCGCTGTCTCTATCACTAGCTGTTATAGTAGTAACCAATGTTCCGGGTGTAGCCATTTCAGATATCGTTGCGAAATAGCTTTCTTGATCGAAATTTGGTGCATTATCGTTAACATCGGCTACTGTTACGGTTACGGTAGCAGTCGATGAAAGCTTCTCTTCCGTATATAATTCTTTTGCTAGTACTAGTATTATGAACTTTCTTTGGTTGAAATCTTCGTAATCTAAAGAACTATTGGCTACTCGAATTGTAACCGGTGTTGAACCGATGGCTGTTTTGGGTTCGATTGAAAAAACTTCTGATATGTCGTTCAGTTCCAAAGAAAATGCAGCATTGTTTCCCTATAACGAAGAGAATTTCAATAACGTCCATTTTGTAACACATTGTATATATTTATTTCATTGCTTACCTCATCTGGATCACTGACGGTCATATCAAGTCCAGGTAATGCCGATCCAACTTCAATATTTTCAGGAATTTCCACGGAATACTCTCTTTTATTAAATTTTGGAGGTTCGTCGTTGACGTCTAAAATTTTTACCGTAATCTGGGCTGCAGTCATCGTCAAAGGATCGTTTTCTTTGATGCCATTTATCAGTTCGTAAGCCTTAAAAATAATAACAGTAAAATTAATATATAGTCTTTCAATGAAATATGATCGAGCATTGATTGTATTTTTTAATTTTATTCTTTTTAGACTTTGTCATCGTATCAATAATGTTTGCTGTCTTTTGAAAATTCAATCATGCATAGGTACATGTGGCATTTAATGACCAAATATTAGTTATAAAATATTTTTATAGCAATCGTTTTTTCTCACTTAAATTGTTATTATCTGTAAAATTTATGAAATCCTTTTTTTGAATATATACAGCAATATTTAAACTCAATTGCATATAAAAAAAGGTAGTTAAAACTAAAATAAATACACAGTACATTATATCTCTCAGTACAAGGCGTATGTCATTAGGATTATTCTCAAAAATAGTATGAAATACTGTAAAATTAGAATTAGACTTCTGAGGATTATAAAAAAAATTCATTTGGTTCCAAAATAAAATGTACGCATGTCTTCTTAGTATTTCATTTATCTCTGATGTTCCTTTTTCTTCCCAGTCACCCTTTCAACGGTCGTCATGACTCAATCGACCTAAAATAACATGTAAGTCAAAACTATAGAGGACCACGATGTCGCCTAAGGATGTCGCCACATTTTATCAGCTATATCTTGTAGATCTTTCGTTGTAGACTTTCCAGATACGGTCAAAGATATATTTATAAACTTTGGAAGTCTCCTTCTCCAGATCTTCAATAGTAAATTTTCGTTAATAATAGAGTCCCCTGGCAATCTTATCAATTCTCTGTAGAAATCTTGTGGCTTTCCACAGAGAGTAATCTATGTCTTCATCTGGTGAGAGGTTCTATAGGTATGAGTTTGTTGATTCTTCTTTAAGCTTTTGAATTTTTGTTAGTTTTTAAGTTTTATTGTTTAAAATGAATTTATCAGATGGGTCTCTAGATTGTTGTCATCTTCTTTTTGCTCTTCTTTTTTCTCTAACAAGTTCTCTGATCTCAGCAATATAATTTTTTCACTTTGTCAAATGGGTAATTTCTTTGGTGTTATTGTAAGCTGATGGTAGTTTTCAGCTACCTCATCAAGTTGTTCAGTTATTTTCAAACATCTATTTAGATTCATTCTGTTTTAAAGCCATTGTCGTCGGTATGGGTGTTTATTATTTAAATTAATGTTGATTAGGTTATTTAAAATATATATTAAAAGTCTGATGGGAACGTTATCGTAAAAAATATCTTTAATTAACGATCGTTTACTACTCGTTTTAAAAATTGTACTATTATATTATTGTTAAATTTGACAAGACTAATAGGTCTTATGTATTTTAAGCCTTCTTAAAAATATGTAATGATCTCCAAAGCTGAAAGCTGCATACTTATTTTTTATTTCAATTTCTAGTATAATTATTAATAGATGTAGCAAATCTTTCTTCAGAGTGAAACAAAAAATGTATTTTCCTTTTATTCATTTTACGTTGGTAGTCAATATCCTCAACTATCAGGTTAAATTTATATTTATTCTATAAGGAAATCGATATATGTAAAAATGTATGGCAACTTCAATTTATGAAATATTAAATAGCACTTTGGCGATTTAAATTTTAAAATACGAACTCTATAAATTTATAAACTAAAATTAACTTTTAATGCGATTCGATGCGCTAGAATGTCAACGTTTTATTAAAGGGTGATTTACAAAAAACGTTTCTAAATTAGGTCATGGCTGACGAACAAAGATATATGAGTCAGGTTCGTAATAATTACACTGGTAAAAGTGAGTTTTTTTCAACTAAATGAATTATTTGTCCCAATATTTATTGGTAATAAATAAACATTATTTAAATTAACAGGATGTATTTGTTTAAAATACCTCAAAGTATTCTGTTTTTCAAAACTGTTTCCTTACAATCATGTAATAAAGTAATATACTTAGCCTTTGAGATAAGCAAACTTACAGGAGTACCATCAATTGTTAAAATATATTTACTCCTACATTTTCTTGTCTCTATATCTCCAGTATAGTTTGCGTCTGCAAATCCTACCAAAACTTTTCGCTTTTCAAAAACTAATCAAAAGTATTTTTTCCATAACTGGAAGTTTGATCCATCACATTTAATAATAAGAGCAGATATATCGATTAAATTTAAAGCCATGTTTTCCAAGAATCCTTTTAGCTAACTCTGTATCAATAAATTTTTCAGATATTTTTCTTCTAATAATAATAATACTCTCCAAAATTCAACCTCTTACGAGTAAATTTCATGTATTAAATTATGTATCTTCTTTAAAAAAAATGTGCTAGTTGGGCCCATAACCTACTGAAAATTCTGTTTTAACCCAATTAAAGTGCAGGAGAAGATAAATCAATAATCAATCATCAAAATGAAATATAAAAGCATCAATATAGTCCGTTATGAAATTTAATAGTCTTCAATAATTTGAATTAAATCCAAACTACTTTTTAAATATTTTACATGAATGGTATTTTGTTCCATCAAGATTAATAAAACGAGCAGCTATATCAGTTGAATTTGAAGCAATGCTTTCTAAAAATACTTTTATATAACTCGGTATCAACTAATTCTTTGTATCAAATTGTGTATTTTCTGCAACAAAGGTTTCTATCTGGGCCCATAACCTATTGAAAATTATGTTCCAATTCAAATAAAGTATAAAAGAAGGTAAATCAATAATTAAACATCAAAATGAAACATAAAATCATCAATCTACTCTATTATGAAACGAAGTAGTATTCATCTCTTCAATAATTTGTCCGCATTTTTATTGGCAGCAGAATATGGCAAGCGAATTCCTCCCTCTTGGTTCAAAAATGAAATGGCAGGAAAATATTGAATGACTAATTGTCTCAAAAGATATCCTCTCTCTATTCGAACAACTGAAACTACATCCTTGGGTCTTGCTATGGGTTTTAATAAAGTTGTCGTTCAGAAGTTTTTTGATAACTTGCAAAAAGTCATTAAAAATCATCACTTCAGGTCTGATAAAATATATAACGTCGACGAAACGGCCCTGACTACAGTACAAGAGACAGGTAAAGTGGTTGCTATGAAAGGCCAACGACAAGTTGGTAAAATAGAGTCCAGTGAAAGAGGGACCTTGGTGACAATGTGTGGTGCAATAAATGTTGATGGCAATTATATACTGCCGCTTTTAATATTTCCGAGAAAATTCTTTAAGAATCACATGATTAAAGGTGCACCAAATAGAACCATAGGAGTAGCATCACCCTCGGGTTGGATGACGTCGCTAATATTTGTTCAGTGGCTGCAGCATTTTTTATTCTATACTCAACAAACACAAGAGTTGCCAGTTTTTCTCATAATGTACAACCACATGAGTCACATTTCTTACACAGCAATAAAAATGGCTCGAGCAAATAACATAACTTTACTTACTTTGCTTCCTCATACGAGCCACAAACTGCAGCCACTGGACAGAGCTGTCTATGGTCCGCTGAAATCGCACTATAATAGTGCCTGCCGTTCGTGGTTGATGAACCATCCTGGTCAACGCATAAGCATATATGACATTGCTGAAATTCTAGGCCAGATCTATAGCAATGCATTTTCCACAAATAATTGTGGATCGGGTTTCAGAGTTACGGGAATTTACCCGTTTAATTCAAACATTTTCATTGACGATGATTTTTTGGCCGCCCAAGTTACTGACATACCTCTCGAAGAAGTTAATGAACCAGAAGAAATTAATCCCAGCCAAGACACTGCCAAAGTTACACCACAAAAACAAAATAGCCTACTAGAAGAAGCGGGCCCAAGCTGCATAGATTTTCAAAACCAAAAAGAGATAACTCCACCACAAAAAGTTTTTAGTCCCGAAGCCTTAAGGCCATACCCAAAAACTAATCAGATTTAAAAAATGGGACAAAAAAGACAAAAAAAAACTACGGAAATATTGACCAGCACTCCGATATTGAAGGAAATCCAGGAGCAGGAGCACTTCGAGGAATCCAGGAAACAAAATTTAAACAAAAGCAATTTCACTACAAGAAACATTTTCAGCTTTAATACAAAAACATTAGCTCCAAGGACGATAGTAGCGATACTGAATCTAATACCGAAAACTTGAACCTTACGGGGACTCTGACGATATTGATTGGACTGAAGAACCTAGAGATCAGAATTGCCATTGTGAAATTTTGGTTGGAAGCTTTATCTTAGTAAAATTTGCTACAAAAAAAAAACAAGTTAAATATTGTGTGGGCCAAGTTACATCGATAACATGTTTAAAGAAAAAGACAAGAAAAAAAGTTTTCTTTTCCTGATGTCCCAGATCAGTCAACTGTCCCACCAGAAGATATCGTGATGTCATTACCAACTCCGGTATCGACTGGAGGCACCGCAAGAGTTCAACGGTACCATCACTTTTTCACGGACCTGACTTACATTCTATATTAGACTGAATTTATGATCTTCTTCATGAATTCTATGTTTCTGTTTTATGTTTTGACCCAATAAAAAATATTTTTAGGAGAAGTTGTTGTCTGTCCACTGTACCTTTAAAATTTGTTCTTGAATTGTACAAAACTTTTTGGGTAAAAGTGGTAATACTTGCATTTCTATATCAATGACACTCTCTACAAGCTAATTTGGAGGTGGTAAATATGCTCAGTTTAGAACTTATGCCAATTTATAAAAAAGGGTGGCCACTGTTGGCGGACCTCCCCTAAATCCAAACTGCTTTTTTTTAAAAAAAGAAGAATTTATATCTACATTACCTATTTTAGAAAATGTATATTATTAGATATCAATTAAAGTTACACGACATTAATTATTAATAATCCTATATCAATGAACTAATCAAATTACCTTTACAGTAAACTTCAGTATTCCCTCGGGATTGTCAATAGATTCCTTATCGATAGGTCGTGCTGTCCTCAACTCTCCGCTAACTGAATCCAACAGGACGTAGTCCATGTGATCTGCAAATTTCACAACAATTAAACTTGATAGAGCGTGAACCTGTTTGGGCATTAACTAGCAGGTAAGCAGCATTAGGGCATTGGAGCAATTAATGTAGTTTAAAATTAGACGCTCTCGCGAAACATTTAGATTTTCAGATTTGAATAGTAACTCGTCTACTGAAATTGTGGAAGAGACACTTTTCAACCTATTGATGTAATTTTGAAGTATATTTCGTATACTCGTCTAAATAGATATTACACCTTATTGAGCACAGTTTTAAGGAATGAATCACCAAAAATAGACAAAAAAACACTCTCTTATCAGTCGCTACGTCCCAACTAACAAAGTAGCTTTATAATTTTATTAGTTTAGAAGACTATTATATATTATTTATATTATATTGCTGTTTCTGGAATGCTAATTTGTTGTACTAAAATTGCAGAAACCACTATTTTGTCTTTTAAAACTAAATTGTTATATAAATTAGTTTTTACAATATTCTTACAGCAAAATTATAAACTAGGTTTCATGATAACTATAAAATTGTTACATAAACATTTTTACAACTATTCTATACAACATTTCGGCTAATAAAATTAAAATGCTATATCATCGTTGTGGGAGTGATACCTCATATGTGCTGAACAATCTCTATGCAGTGACGATATAGTGATTCTATATTTTTGCTTTGGATCGTCAGGGGTTGAATACAGTATTACCAAACCATTCTAAAAATAAAATAAAATAAACGGTGTTCTATTAAAAAAAACATACATTTTCATTTACTAGGCAAAAACCCAAACTCTGTATATACAAAAAAATTTTAAAATATGTATTTTTCAAATCCATATAACTGTTATTTGAAACTATTTTGCGTGTCTATAACACAAATTGAAATATTGAACAATTACGCACTCATGGGATACCCTGTATAAAATTTTATGTAAGACCGTTTTAATGATCGTTTATTAATAAATAACTATTCTCTTTTTCGCCATTTGCGGGCAGGTTATTATGAAAGAAATTTACTTTACCGTTCGGCGGGCGGTAAAGTAATCCGCGGGCGTTAAAGGGGTACTTTACGCCCGTTAAATGTATTTTGTAATCTGGACTTTATCGCCCGGTCGTGCATAAAAATATTTAAAGTGGTATGAAAATGACAATAAAAAATTGAATTTTTTTTAAAAGTTTAGGACATACGTTCGTATGAAGTTTTTTTCATAAAATGGGTCGAAGAATCACCCCCTTAGCACGTTATAAAGAAACACCCTGTATATACACATCAGGAAACGAACTTTTTTTAATGGTAATTTGTTAGATTCATTTCCACTAAATCCCATTTGTTTATCTTTCTCTTTTTTTGTTCCTTCTTCTTCTGCTTCTTCTTCTTTCCTTTTTTATTTACGTTTTTTCGGCGTATTCTCTATTTAAGTTGGCCCCAAATCAGTTCAATATTATTAAAAGCGCAAAAATATGGAGGTAACTTTGACGGTGGTATTTATTTTTTTCGGTATTTCAGCTATTTTACGTACTTTAAACGAAATAGATCTGCTGAAACATGAATCACCCTGTAAGTGACAATATTTTGTTTATAGTAGTTCAGTATGTACCTATTTTAACTACTCAGAAAAATATTTTCTAACTTCAATACCCTGTATCTCAAAATCTAGTCATAAAATAGGATTGGGACCATGGACACGTTTTATGGGGACATCAAGTAATTTAACACATCAATAATTTTGACGGTACTCCCGTTTACTTTTTCTCCCCGATATTGCTGCTATTATAATTTCGACAATCATATTTTCTCTGACGTGTAATTATTTGCCATCAAGAAATTTCCAATATATTTTAATATTCCTAAAAATAAATTGGACATCCTTTATAAACTTTACCTTTAAAAGTTACCAATTGCAAACAGTATTTATTTTCCTATAATTCTTACGAAAAGAAGAAGCATAAAAACGCAAAATCTGCAGCGTGCAGCAGAATGTAGCACTAGCCTTATTTTGTAGATACATTTTTTGCATGCGTTTTTGTAATATTTTTGTTTTTATCAGGTCACCTATGCTTTGTAAATGACAGTAAACAAGATGAATAGTTATATAGTGTTGCAGTGATTTTTATAAGAACATTTTCTTGAAAATAAACATTCTAATTTATCTTATATTGTGTTGGAAATGAGAAAATAATTTTATCTAAGATTTAAGGTAAGAATTTTTGAATGTGTTAACATTTAATTGATTTGCGGTAATATATGATGCAACGTTGAATAAAAATTAAAGTGTCTACCGTAACAACCATTTTTTCATTATTTTTTTCAGTTTCCATGGAATAACGTTTGCTAATATTATCTTCGTTATAAAGTAGATAAATAGATACCTAAAAATAATTAATATAGATAAAAACCGGTTTAAAAAGGGTTTTTCTACATTTTTCACAAAGTATTACTCGTAGTTATTATGGCCGACTATTCAATTATTTTATTCTTCTGAAATTAGTCTGTGACAAACTCATAATAACATTCCAATTGCATTGTTGTAGTAGAAAAGTTAAAAATTTAGTAATGTACAGGGTTTTCTACACCCTACACCGAAAAATATCCTTTTTTTAATATGATTTTTTTGAGGTTTTTCAGTAAAAAATGTTCTTTTTTTTTTTATTTTACTTTCTACGTTATACTAAGGAATGTATAATAGGAATCATGATTTTTTTATCGACTTCTATTTTTAATATTTTAAATAATTTTTGATTAGATGGGCTGTAATTAATATTTTCTGAATTTTTGATAAGTATTTTGCAATTATTGTCGACACAAACTCAATCGTATGAGTAATTTTTTATATACAGGGCGTTGAAGTTGCCAACTTAAAAAACTATTATGGTAATATACAGGGTATCCCAATAGTGTGTGGACGTTCGATATATCCTATATTATAGAAAATATCAAACAATATTATTTACAAAAGTTGTAGATAATATTAATCTGCACCATTTCAAAATTATTTTCGATTATACAGAGTGATCCATACCTTCAGAATTGATCAAACCTATGTTTTTAAATGGACCACCCTGTATTTAATTGTAAATTTGAATTCCCTTGACTTTGCTCTTCAAGAAAATACCAACATGTATGAGGTTATACTGGGTATTTTGGAAGTTTAAACCAATTTTATATGAAAATCGTACTAGGTTTAACCCTCTGTATATTTCAAAAAAAACAATCGAACATCAAAATTTTTGGATGAATCATTTTTAATGATAGTCTACTTTTATAGGAATATACTAATTTTTTCCTAGCGCAACAGACGTGTACAGGGTGAGTCAAAACTCAGATACATGATTTTTTCAATTTTTTTAAATATAACACCCTGTATTTCATATCATTGCTAAAAAGTACTCTAATTATACGTTCGTTTGAGTTAAATATTGCCTATCCCTAAACACAACAGTTTAGCGAGATTCTTAGATGAAATATTAAAAATCCGTCAAAAACTCGAGGTCGAAAAAAATCATGATTCCTATACTTTCCTTATATCTGTATACAGATAGGAAAGTAAAAAGGGTTAATTATAACTAAATTCACAATGTAATTTGATTTAAAATATACTGTTTAATCATTTTATATTTTTAAGGTACCTAGCTACAATTTATTATCAACTGAATTTACTTTCTTTACTTTTAAGGTTAGGTTCACCCTGTATTTCATATCTCTACTAAAAGTACTTTAATTATACGTTCGTTTGTCCCTATCCCTAAACACAACAGTTTAGAAGATATTTTGTATTTGAATGAAAAAAATATGAGCCAAAAATAAGTTATTTTAATTTTTTTAGAATGCAACATTAGTATATTAAAAAATGAAAAAAAAAGCTATTATAAAAGTTGCTCAAAGGGACTCCCTCCAACTGCAATACAATATTGTAATCTAGCTTTAAACATTATACATCTATGCTCGCGAACACTTGTCTTATCCTTTCTTTCATTTCCTCGCTAGTTAATGGACTAGTTTTATAAACCTCGTTTTTTACGACACCCCACAAAAAAAATCTCGAACCGAAAATGATTTTTTAAAAACTTTTATTTTACTTTAATACAGGAAATACACTGATCTGTATTATTTTACTGGATAGGATATAGGCTATATTTAACATACTAACAAATCGTTCCACCAAGGAGACCGGAAGTGCAACAATGCTGGCCGATTTGGGCAAATTATGGTGGGTTCATAGAACTGAAATTTGGGATAATTTGACATACCTAACCTATAATTTGATTAGTTTTTCTTCTTATTCTTCTTCTATTCCTTTTGCGGGCGATCTCCTTCGGGAAATTTCACCCATGATTTGATTTTTTATGAAAGAAAATATAAAAATGGAAACGTGAAGCATATTGTGTCTTCAGGAATGAACGTTTATTGTTTATTTCATACTCTTTTTACTTTGTTTTCCACAATAAAAACATCTCATCGTAGCTTGTTGACACAATTTAATGACAAATGGAAATAGAGGTTATGTTAAATAACATCCGGTCCGCCATATTATTTGCTCAAATCGGCCAATTTTTCGGAACTTTTTTTAGGGGGCTATATCCTATCCAGTAAAATAATACAGATCAGTGAGGAAATATGGATGTTAATGGTTTGAATGCTAATTAGGAACTTACTAGGAACTTTCTTTTAACTGAATAAACTATTTCTATATGAACAAATTATTCTAAAATGCTAACTATGCAAAATCGTATCTCCTATATATTCTTCTCTAGTATGGGTGATATAACTCCTCCCCCTGAAGATCCAGGTTCCTAGGGCTAACGAGGAAGACGGAAATCTTGTAGGTTGAAACTTTCTTCTATCCCTCTTAGATTTTCTTTCAGTTTTTTCCATCTTTTAAATAGCCAGAAGATAAGGATGAAAACTAATATAATATAAATAATAATGAGCTTGATACATATGGAATGGTTTTGGATTCGAAATTTGGTTGATTTTGAATTATGTTTTCTCGTAGAGTTTGAAGGTCATCTAAATTGATGGGTTGCAGTTTGACATTGGAAGTGGACCATTCTTTTTCGGCAATTTGGTCGTCCATTTTTGGAAATAGAATAGGTTGATTCTCAAATGAATTTAACTCAGCATTAACAATGGTTTCTTCTTCAGTTATAATTTGACAATTTGTGGGAATTACTGCTAGGAACGTTCCAAACAGCTTAATTATTTCTTCTTGAGAATTAATTCTAAGGGTTAGCGTAATTTCTTAGGGTAGGACCAAAATCCATTGATTCGTTTGTTCTAACCTCGTGAAAGAAGGGCGTGATACGGCTATGGATACTTGTGGGCATGTGAAGGTGGTTTCGTAGTTTAGAAGTTGGATCTCGCAAGAGCTCTTCTGATTTACTTTTTAAGACTGGTTGGGTCACAAATGTAATTTTGGCTGGACAACTTGGTGCAGGAGTTACTCAAATAAGCATAATATAATTTATTTGGTACAACATATTTATTTTCCGGGTTAATCGCTTTAAACTGACCTTTTTTCAAAATAGGTATAGGATATAAATTATGTAGGGTTAAATCTACAGGTATAGTTATTGGAATATGCAATATATACGTTATTCTATTATTAGAAAGAAAGCAGGATATTTTTTGCAGAAATACTACATTACTTAAGCTTAAACTAACTCGTATTTCTTTTTTATTATAATCTTTATATACGGTTTCCAAAATTCTAAATAAATCTTTGATTGCAATTATGTTGGGATGTAATACTCCAAGTTGTGCAAATGATATCGAGTTTCCAATATCTTGCAGTATTGAATTTAATAACTCATACTTATTAATAATTTGGATAATTGTATCTTTTATATAAATACTATTTTCCCATTTAAATTGGTCTTGTACCAATATGGTTATTGTATCAATTTTACAAGCTAATAAATCTTGATTATGTTTTATTGAAATTATCAATTAGCGATATTGCTAATGAATTTTGAGTTTTAATAGTCTTTTAGTTTATTTTGATTTGATTGAAGCTGTTCAATCAGTTTCTTGTAAAGTTCTCCATCTAGATTCCCAGTGATTGCTTTAAATATAGAACCTGCTCCATTTATTAATCCTCTTTTTATTCTTTGGGGATGCGGTATAATTTCATTCAAACTAATTTCTATTTTATCTTCTAAAAAGTGTAATAATTTAAAATAATTTGAATTATCTGTCCTATAGTCTATATTTTGTTGAACTGACTTAGTTATATTTCTAGATTTAGTTTTTAGTCCATCGATTTCGTTAAGTAAATGATTTAAATCATAATAATAAATTATTGAATGATAATATTTAATTAGTTTTGCATTGCCAAGTTTTAAGGGTGAAAGTTAGGGATTTTTACCTAAATTTTTTAATTTTATGATGCCTGGTAGTCCTAGTATACCAGGTAAACTGAAAAGATAAAATTTAGTTATCGAAAGAATGAAGTCTTTTCAGTGGGCGTTTAATATTACCCATGTGTATTTTGCCATGTTTTGAAGTGGTTACAGTTTTTCGTTTTTTATTAACTGACTTAATAGCAATTGGTTTCTGAAATTTATTAGCACTTTTCTGTCTTTTTGTATTTTTAATATACGCAGTGGGGCAAGGTTAAAATATTTTGGGGTCTTCACGATCTGTATTAATTTTTTCTCTTAAGTGTTCATTTATTTTAGTGTATAATATTTTTGTCTGTCTTTTATGTTGATTTACGTAATCATTTAAAAGTAATCAATCCAAGTCTATATTAAAAGGTTCGTTATCTGTAATATGTCCGTTAATAATGTCAATGGGTTTTAATTTCGTTGCAGAATGAATGGTATTATTATATACTAAAATTGCATAGATTATTTTATTTTTAATAGGGGTATCTGAAAAACCTTGAGTATTTAGTAAGCGTAAATGCTCACTTATCGTAGAATTAAATCTTTCTATTATTCCATTAGATTCAGGATGGTCTGGGGAACAAAAGTGTATTTTAATTTTATGAAGTCCTAATAATTCTGTCAAAACTGAGTTTTTGAACTCACAATCAGTACCGTTGTCTAAGATTATTTGTTTAGGTATACCTTGATGGGAAAAGAATTTTATTAAATTATCTGCTACTTCTGTACCTTGCGATGCCGTCGCAGGAATTTAAATAATATGTTTCATATTTAGAAAAATATCAGTTACTGTCAATAATTTTTATTTAGTTTTTTAATTTTTTTTTGTAACAATATGTACTATTTTAAAACTACTAAATGTTTTGAGAGAGCTGAGGGGTGAGCTCCTGTTTTGGTTACATTTTTACCATAATTAACGGCATAGTGTACAAATGGAATTGTTATTAGAATTGGAGTTTTTATTTTGAATTTAAAAATTTTCATTTCCTTCTGGTATGTCTAAATTTTTGTGTAATTCTAGAAACTTTGAAAAGAAATAGGACTTTTTTTAATCTTGTTTTATTTATGTTAGAGTAAAAATAGTTTTTGAATCTTGTTCTTTTTCTATTGAAGTTTGAGTATTTTTAAAATTTTGTTCTCTTTCTATTACATTTATAAATTCTTGGCTTTTCCATTCTATTTTTAATTTTCTTCCGTGCAAATTCTTTTTGAATATGTGAAATTATTTTAGGAAACTTTTTATTGTTTAAATTAACCTTTAGTTTATTTTTTTATCCAATTTAGAATGTGAATTGGTTAGCTTTTGTGAAACTATTTTGTTAATAACATCTTTGTTTACATCCAAGAGTGCTGTTTCTAGTATTATTCTAAGTATTTAAGTCTGTTTTAATCTTTTTTAAATTTACATTTTTTTTATCATTAAATGATTCGATATTCCCAGTAAATCACAAATAGTAGGCATTCGCTCGGCCTGTCACCGGTATGTACGGGAAGCCGAGTACTCGGATTGCCGTTGTCGGGGTTGCTTTTGAGCCAGGAGGATCATACCATTTGACGTAATTTAGAAGTAGAAACCGCATATAGTCCATATTTGGCTTTCCAGACATGTGAGGCATTCTTATGGGCCGAACGCGGTAAATATTTGGCTAGCCGGGTATGGGAGGCATCCTTACGGGCCGAATTATATATAGATATATGAACACGGCTACAATGAGGTAGGCTGCCGACATTCGGGTGGGTGGACATGCCCTACTGATATGCCGAAGCTGTACCCATATATCGGGCCAAGTTTGGCATCCTGCAAGCCTCTTTCGGTACAGTTATGGTGCCGATTAACTGTGTTTATTGGGTTGTTTATTTCTAAATTAGAAATTTCTTTTTCTACAAATGTTTCTACTAAAATAGGTTTTGATAAATCAAATTTTTTTGTACTGATATCACTGTTTATAATTGTGGTTAATGCGTAACCATCTTTTGCTGTAGTATCTCACAATTATTAACTTTTTGATAAAGAATAATTATATCACCGTTTTGTATAGAGGCCTTTATATTAATTATTTGCTGAGTTCTAGGTTCCACTGAAACTGTGTTGTTATAGTATTTAGAAGCTCCTATCTTATGATAATGAAGTGGAATATTTCCAAATGGTGTAACAATACATCCTTATTGAAAAATTATATTTGCTTGCAATAACTTAATATTATCTATGCCTATTAAGCCATCAAATACATTGTGGAACTTAAATAAAAAGAATTTTAATTTTCCTTTATTGTTAAGAATAAAAATTTTAGAAGCATTAATTTACACTGTTTATGTGCTGATTTTTGGAAAACTGTAGTCACTACAAATGGTTCATCTATTATATCATTTGAGTAAAATTCTTTTGCTACTTCAGGATTAATGAATGATATCGAGGATGTTTTATTTTTAAAGGTCCCCAATTGCAAAAAGGTTACAATTTTAGGTTAATTCAATAAATGTCTTCCCCTTTTAAATCATTTATATTGACTGTTGTTTTTATTTTCAGCGAGTTTCCGTAAAAAAATTTAAATCGCCGAGTTAATCAGTAGCACGATATTATTGGTTCGAGTTCATGTTCATTTCACTTCTGACAATAAAGACGTTTTATCTTGGAATGTATATGTCCTTTGATGTTCAATGTAGATCTTTGATTTACATGATAGTGTCTTTGGATGTACCTTCCAGGATCAAATGGATGAGGCTGCAGATATAACTACTGGCCTGCGATATGTCTAACGTATCAAAGGATTGTTATAGAATTGAATATGATACGAAGACCATCAATGTTGTCGGGAATAGAAGATATTTCCGGTACGCGTTTTATTCGGGATAATCTACTGGATATAATGGATAATATGGAGAAGTGATAAGAAATATTGGGATAACAAATGGGACAGAATCAGCGTCTATAAATGGTGAGTAGTTTGATTTAAATTTCTTTTTCAGTAAACCATCGCACTATTTCTTTAAAAGTGACACAAAAATAAAAAACAATTTGATTATTAAACAACCATCAAAACCTCAAAAATGAAACAGGCACCATTTAGATGAGTCACTTTTAAGCTAAGTCGAAATAATTTTGATGTTTAGTGTAGGGTTGTTTGCCAGATTCATAATATTCATTCAAAAAATGTTAATTTTGCGTTGCGTCACTTTTTAAGTAAGCGACCTATCCTGATATTTTATAATTCATTTTTGTTCCTTTTGACATTTCTTGTTCGTTGTTTTAGGAGGAATGTGCAGCTCCAATAGGTGAGTCTTTTAATGTAAAATTAGCTAAAGATAATTATAATTAATCGATAGGTATATTGCTGACTGGGCGGTTGCATTTGATCATTTTTTTGCATAGCTGCATTGTACAGGTCAATATTACTGATATTCTATACATATTTTTTATCCGTGCTATTTAGAAAATCTGTGCTACTTGCAGAAAGGTTCGCTATATATATTTATTACAGATAGTTTTTTATTTATTTTTAATTCTGTGTAAACATGAGGTTTAAAAAAATAATATATGTCGTAAAAAAGAGGAAATTTGCCGTCAAAAGGACATTTTAAGTTTTGAAAAGTCACAAGGACATTTTGCTTCAAAAAAGAACTGCCCTGTTCAAAAAAAAGACAGGTGGCAACTCTAGTAGACACTGTTTTAAAGTTTTAAATTTGCAATAAATCAAAAACGTACTTTTTTATCTCAAATTTGGTGACAAAAGTGCTCTTTAAGAAAGCATTATTTTGACATCAACTAACTTTTGAAAAATAAAATTTTACCAGTAGTTGTTAATGGTAGTTTTTTTAAATTCTCTGTTCATTCTTTGTTAAAAAAAGTAAATATCTCTGTCTAAAACCAATAACTTGTAGCGACTCAATAATTCTAAATTCTAATTTAGTAAGCTAGTGACAAATTTTGAATAGTTCGTGTATTTGACAAGATCTTTGGTAAATCAAATTTGAAAAAATATTTAGACATTTTTAATTTATGCCAAATTTTAAATTTTGATTTAAAACTTTTGACATCCTGTATCTTAGTAACTAAGCTATTTAAGGATTCATGTAAGAGTTATATGAACTTACTATGATCAGTTTTTGAGACATGAGTTATAAAATCAGGTAATGAAAGATATGAACAGTTATTTATCTGAATTTTACTTAACAAAATGCTATTGAAAAATCATGGTATCCAACTCTACTTTTTTTTTGAATTAACGTTGACATGTTTCTTAGTAAATGTTAAAATTGTTTTGGCTATGAAGTAAATTATCAACTACATTGCAAAATCACACTTTCAAAGTATTTTTTCTTCGTTAACAGCACAGAATATAAAAAATGCAAAGCAGCCACACAATTACTGTTTTCCTTTTGATAATGCAAAGCTTTTCATCAGTGGTTTTCATAAATAAAATTTAATCATGATGTTCTGCGGTTGACGATAGTAAATTAAATGTGTTACGTATTTAAAAGGCATTTTGCTTTGATGAAAAAGGCTTTAATGTGGGTTCAATTTGGGTAATTTTATAATCTGCATCATATAACACAATTAGACCAGTGCTAAATGTGCCTTTTGATTTTATTATGCAGAATTTTTATTGGAAGGAGCCTACAATATTAATCATTCTAACGATATTAGTTTATATGTTTATAATTTGATGATTTAAGTACTTATATGTCTCACATTTATGCAGTTTTAATATTTTGAAAATTATTTATTATATACGATGATTCTATACGATACTGTCAAAATAATACTATAAAGAGATATGAAGAGACTATTAAAATCATATCTAAAGGCGAGTACAGATCTGAGCACGTACGCATATAAGGCAAGCCGATGCCGAACCGAATGCCTCGTGCGACGCATTTTGTATACACGAATGATGGTGCAAGCACGAGGCGCTGTTCGTCATTGAACCAGTAAATTCGCGAGCATGCAACCGTATACCCAGAACAATCGTAAAATTAAAACAAAAATGAAGGATGAGGATGATGTCGCGGAGTTGAGTGCATGTTTTATTATTTTATCCGACACAAAAAAAAAGGAGAGAAAGGAATCGATGGCTGATTTCCTGGTATTGTAATAGAACTGGCATTTTGCTCTTTTAACCCTTTAACGGCGAAATTTGCTTTTTTGAATTTTATGATAAAAAGGTATTATTTAGGCAACTATACGTAGGTATTTAACAGAAATAAAAAATATTATTGAAAAAAGTCGTATATTTTAAGTAAAAATCACTGTTACCGTAACGTAACGCTAGCGTAATGTGACACAAGAAACTTATTTATTGTGAAAAATTTCATTACACTCTATACATAAGCCTACATCACACTTTCGGCATTTAGTTATTATACTGGACGCACAGCCCTCACCGGCGCATCTTCTTCTTTTCCTTCCTTCATTTGGCACAAGCAAGTGGTTGCGGCCATCGTATCTCAAATCATCTGATACTCTGTTCAGACTTACGCTGGATCGTGATACTGCGGGTAAAAAAATCTACAAAACAACAAAACAATGCAAGTTTTCTACAAGATTACTATTCGGTTATGAAGTTGAAACATTTTTTAAGTCTTACTTGCTGCTACTTTGAATTTTATCATATAAATAAATATTTGTCAGTACTTACTCTAGATGAAAGTCCATGCTCTGATCACTTATAATATTTCTTCAAATTCAACAATTTTTACCAGAGATATTAAATTAAAATTCAAAAAACTCTTAAATGCCACCGCTTGTATGACTATTTAAGAACTGATTAACATAACCTATAATCGCATTTCGCTTTGAAGTTGCGACCGAGCCATAAAAATAGAGTTGGACGCGGCCGTTACGTAAACGTAACACCAGCCGTTGATAGGTTAATATATCACGCATTTAAATCCAGGAAAAGCAAAACATTTTCCTGGTTCCACTCCATGCAAAATAAATCCTAAAAACTATAATCTATACGGTGCTATATGGTATAAATTTCTCGTGCAGAATGAGCACGTACTGTGCATTGCCTCCCTTTGATGTACCGCCAACAAACGGCTTGGGGCGAGGCTGTACGGCGCACACAACTAGGCAATTTGCCTCGGAAGCCCGTCCACATCTGCATGCTCATGCGTCCTCGGCTTGCCTCATACGCGTACGTGCTCAGATCTGTACTCGCCTTAATAATATCAATAGGTGGAAGGGTAGACGTGGTAAATCAAATGGGGCTGTTTGTTCTCCCGATATGACCATACGGAATTAGAAATGATACAAAAAAATTTACAACTTCTCTATTGAAAAAATGGTTAACTAAAAATAATGTTAAATAAAATGTATTAATACATATTAAATTTATAAAAAAAACCTATGAATTATTGAATAGTGCATAAAAATGCTTTAAAATGAGATATAGTATACTCACGTTTTTTATTTAAAATTGTGGCTACTTTTCAATAAGATACTATTGAAAAAAATTAATTATTTTTTAAAAAAATTTTTATAGGCTCCATTTTTGGAAATACAAGTATGGCGCAGTCAATATTATTTTTAAACAAATCATTTTTTTATAATTATTCTTTAATTATTATAGTATTATAGATATACAGGAAAATACAAGTTTACCAGAGACGTTTTTTAAAAGAAGAGTACCTGAATAAATTTTTAACGAAAATACTCACTGTTTTGCAATTCATAAAATATCTCCCTCGGGTTTCCTCTGTCACCATCCTCGGCGTGTACAATCATTATCAGAGTGCCTATAGACGCATCTTCGCTAATTTCGGCTGTCAAATTTCCAACAAAATAGGGAGGTTTATCTTGTACGTCACCCACTTTAATCGTTACATTTGTAGCACTTGTTAAATCACCATCCTATAAAGAATAGAATAATAATTTATTAATTAAAATAACAATTTGAAATGGTTGTTACAAAATTTCGTTTTGGTGTAATATTTGATAAATTTTAATCAATACTGCATAAGCATTTTACATATATTCTTCTCTCTACTTACTTAACAGCGTAATTTACAATCAGCCTGAATGTCGTTGCCTGACAATTTCTAGTTTTTATTTTTTATTTATGAAAACAGAATTGCAAATAAATTTCTGTTCCTCTAAAGAACCAATGGGATTTCCTCTAAATACGCGACTTAATTACCGTAGCAGAGTGATATTTAATATTCAAAAACCGACTTACCGAAGCTTCCAGGCCAAAGTAATAGCTTTCTTTTTCATTATAGTCCAATTTTCTACGTAGTGTTATGGCTCCTGAATATGAATTCTGTTCCGAGTTGAGAGTTTCCACTTTAAAGATTTCGCATGCATCGGGATCCGCGGGTAAATTTATACATTCGACCTCGATATTGGATCCTATCGTGTCTTTATCAACAACCATAATTCCCGAAAATACCATTGCCCCTGGTAAGGAGTCCTCGTTAACGGTGATCTCGTACGGCGCCTGGAAAATATATAGGTCAAGCACCTGCTTTCTGCTCCAGATAAATCGAAAAATGAATATACGGGTTTACCGTCTCTCGATATTCCGAACAAATTAAAATTCACATTGATATTAGATACAGAACTGGTGATATAAGTTTGGAGATATTTCGTTCGAAGGGTTTATCTCTACCTCTTGAGATAATACGCGTCATTCTGCGTCAAAAGTAATTGAGCAGCTTCAGATGGAGATAAAAATTCCAGAGCTCACGTTAATTTTAGACTGTCTGCACTAAAAGTACAAAAAATGAGCTATAATCGTTTTTTGTATCAAAGAAAGATTTTTATAATAGCTGAAAAATAGAAAAAAATCTGGGGTGGTTACGGTTTAATAATCAAAATAATATGCCAGTTGTTTTAATCACATCGCCCATCTGAGAATAATGAAACCCTGAACAAAAACAACAAAAATTAGCCGTGGCGAGGCGAGTCCTCAATTGGACTATTTAAGGTGAGAGTTTAATTGCGTTTAATTTTATTTTCTAATAAATTTGAAAACTATACAAATTAAAGAGCTAAGATTTTGTAGATGTTTTTGAAATAAATCAGAGCAGTTGCTGACGCCAATATAAATAATGTAACTTTGATAATAATAAAAATAAAAGTAATGTAATACGATTTTTTCAAGGGGTCAAGCAAATACTCTATTAATAATCAAATACAATTACCTTGAAACCAATTTTCAAATCAATGTAATGACGAAGAAAATTTTAAATAGTCGAATTGTTCCCAACCATTTTCCGACATTAAACACATGCACTGTATTCGGAGTAAAGTTTTGATATGTCTAAAGAGCAAACAGAAGACGAAATAACGTGGGTTTCAAATACACAGGGAATTTAATAGCGGCAACATTGGCAATTCGTTATTCGGATGACCTTTGCACGCTGTATTTGTAAATTCACGTCCACATAATTATCTTTTATACGAAATCGTTAGAAAATGATTTGTGTGATGGATGGGCGATTAATTTGTCGGGCAGTTGGTTGAGTTTCAGAATAAGAAGGAGGGTTATTCTCGAAATATATATTTATTTTGTTCATTATTATATATAATATAGATAATTAAAATGGCTTGTTTCACAAAAAATGTTTAATAATTAAAAAATATTAAATCAATTTGAAATATAATACAATACACAAGGTTACAGCTTCAGAAGAATAGAGGAAAATAAGCTTTAGTACTTTTTGGCTTGTATAAATACCAAATGATAATCCTTTACGGCATACCGACAAAGGGCGGTATACCTACTTTGATATTAGAGAAATAAAAAACTTTCTTTCGACACGTGCCATTGTAGGATATATACCTGGCGACCTATAGGATTCTGACCACCTATTGTCTAAATGTCTTAATAGCATCAAATCAACTTTCGAATGCCCGCATCTACGAGTTAGTAGCAGAAGCTTCCGTCCAAATTAGGGAAAATCGTTTTGAGAACATTTTTTAGTTTATCGCTGTTATAACGGGTTCGAATATAAGATATGTAACGGCTCCCGACCGCCGAGAAGATTGTATAAAACTGCCGCCTTAAAGGGAAGAAATAGAAATATAAAAAAGCATCACATACTAAATGCAATACGGTGGTAACAATATTAGTTAACAATATATCATACATGATTCGAACTTAGTATTGCCGGAATACAGCAATACCTAACCTACTTTAACAAAGAATATTACGTGAAGCTACCCTATACACATGTAGACTAGGAAATGTAATCAAACTGAGCAATAAATGTTAATGAAACGCGGGTAACATGTAAATATCTAAAATGAAGTGACATACGGTCATTCTAGGAAAACAATGCTGTCCAATTTAATCCAAAAGAAATTTATAAAGAAAAACAAGATAAATTACCATGATTGGTATAACACATGGTAAATAATCCTGCATATTGTGTAAATCTAGTAACTGATTCGTTATATTTGATTACTTTCAAATATAAAACAACTATAATTTGGATTGGGTGATTCATTAAAGTGCCAAACAACCGTCTTTACATGTATTTTAATAATACCCTGTATAGTTCATAAACAATTAAATTACCATTAAATATTTAATTACAAAACGAAAATAGGTAAACCGCTAAAGTTCAGGATAAACGTGCCTACACCTAAAATATAACCGCACTAATTAAATCTCAACTCGGGAGTAGGTTTTATAGAAAATAGATGAGCTTCGAGAGGTATTATACTCTGAGTGGATTTTATTAAAACTGTGTTCAAGAACTTGTTGAAGGCGATTCATTATTAGCAATTAATAAAAATTGCAAATTTGCAATGTGGCTTTAGTACAACATAGATTAAACGTTTTTTACAATGTATAGAACACGTCGGGTGAATAAATAATTTAGATACAGAAGAAAATAAAATATACAGATTTAACTTTGTTTCAACAATAATAAATAGATCATACATAATGTAACACAGAAGAGAGAAAAAACGACATAATAATTAAAATTTCCTTTAAAAATTATTTTGCTAAAAATTCGTCTACAAAGTAAAAACACTGGACGATCAAATATTCTTTTATTTTATTTTACTAAATAGATAGTAAATTTCGAATTATACGGATATTGATCCATGTTATTAACATATAATATAAACAGAACTGGTCCAAGGACTGAGCGCTGGGGCATACCTATATTAATGTTTAAAAAATCAGAGTATAATACACTGCCTCTTGTTTTAATCGTTATATCTGGCATATTCACAAAATAGCTAATCTATGTTAAGGATTTGCCCGTTAACCCTAACGAAGGCGTTGCTCAAATAATCTATCATGATTGACACAGTCAAATGTCCGGCTGAGTTTACTGAAGATACCAGCTGGACTCTCCCCTCTGTCAATCAATCTTACCAGATTAGAATTGCATGAATACAAAGCTGTAGACGAAGAGCGTGTTTTCGAAAACCATGGTAGTTATTTAAAATATTAAAAATTTTAGAAAGAGCCGACGATAATGTAATTGGTCTTATAATTGTCCTTTTTGGTTATTGGTTTAAAAAATTGAAAAGTTCATCTAAAATAAAATTATATAAGAAAAGTGTATCGTGATTGATGTTGAGAATATTTATTAATTTTTCCTGATATATTTTTCAAAATAAAAAAAATAATAAATAAATCTACTATCTTGAATCATTCTGAAATAAATTCAATTACACATGATTGATTGATCCTGCAATTTTCATTCTTTCGGCTTATTTATTATAAAATATTTCTCATTGTTTGCTTTTGTTAAAAAACTGATGCTCTTACAATTTAATATGTCAGAAAATATAGTGAAAAGTTTGACTTGGTTTCTTTACATTTATTCATCGAATGAAAACGGATATTAAAAGCCTTCATGAAATTAAATATCTCAAAACAGTACATCGAACATCTTATTATTTCTATCCTCCATCATATCCTGTTACATTGAATATTTGCTTTCAAATAACTTTTACAAAATCAATTGTTTGTTTAGCTCTATTTTAAATGTGTAATTTAAGAAGATTCTTGCATAAGTATTATGATAATGATGTAATTACTGTTATTATATTCCAACTTAATTGGAAAAGTTAAAAGAGAAAAGGCAAACATGGAAGGTTCACAATTTAATTAGATTATCAGTATCACACTAAAACTTTGTTTTCCTACGACCACATATGAAAATGATAGTTTGCACACTTATTTGTTCTTAAGAAAGTAGCTTATATCACACGCGTACAGTTCATCAAATTTCTAGAGGCTTTCGACGGCTAGACAGAGAAAGCACTACTGACAGGCATCCCGACGGATTTACGCAATGAAAGTACACTCTGCGCATCAAGTATTTCACTATTTCATTCAGACTTAAATGTCAGATGTAAATTTCGCTAAAACATTTCTTTTATTTTCGTTTGTGTTTTTTGCTCATTACAGTTTAATAGAACCTAAGTATGGAGTTTAGTAGCAAATTAAGAGGCCGCGTGATTAACAGTCAATCTCGCGAAATAATAGCCAATGTTATAGAGTTTATGAGAAGAGAAGGAAACTTTAATTCACCTTCAATACCATTTAAAAATGTAAATGATCGTGTTGCTGCAGCCACAGGAGTATCTAAAAACACTGTCGTCCGCATTTCTGGAGAGAAAAAAAGAATCGATAACCGTGAGATATCGGAATTTTCATCACCAAGAAAAACCATTAAAAAACCAAAAACAGTTAATGATATAGATGAAGCTGCACAAGAATCAAATTTTATTTTTTTATTATTAGATACCTATTTTTGTTTCTGAGTTGTGTTCATTTACAGGCTCAATTTTTTTCCGTTTCTCCTTTTTGATTTTATATGGGGTTTCAAGTTGTTTTTGACTTATTTCGACGTAAATCACAACAACACATTTTTTTAATAAAGTGTTAAGAGGTATATGTACGTGTAAACTACAATTACAAAAAATTGATATGAAACCCATGAAACCACCAACAAAAATGTAAAGCTAGCTTCCGTACTAGAACATGGTGTCATTCGTCGAGATAATTTATCGTTTTGTTTAATAGATCAAGAAATGTAAATATTCCCCTGTTATTTTTTATAAAATTATAAGAGAAATAATTTTTTTTCTAAATAGTATAGTTTATTATTTTGTAGAAAAACAAAATTTCGAAAATTTTAGGAATGTTTCAGAAACAACCGTTATTAATAATAGGTACCATTTTCCTTAATAAAGTAAAAATAAAATATAAACTATTTCCACGATTTACAAAGGCCTACAAAAAAATTATAGGTATTTTCCGCTATCCTATAAAATTTATATTTTCTGACTCAATTTCAAAAGGTTGAAGGAATTCCAAAACACCTTTTATGGCATAATAATTATTTTCAATTCTACATACTATCTTTAGCTGCTTTTAAAAACGTTCTAAGAAAGTCCAATCAGACCAATTTAATCCCTAAACTATTCCACACTTTTAAAATTTAATTACCTAAAAATATTAAAAACTATTTAAAATAACTTGTTTAGCAGACTGTACAATAGCTATCTTAGTCACACGTAGCGCGTTCTCTGTCTGGGCATCGAACACCTCTAGAAATTTGATGAACTGTACTGAAATATACATATATAACACACGTATTGAAAAATAGCAAAAGACATATGTATTGAAAAGTAAAAAAATATCGTCCTATGACCTGTGACATGTACGTCAAAGTTATCATTATAATTTTCATTACAAATTTTTATATAATAGAGAGTGAGACTGACCTTAACACATACATGAGATACTTTTCAGTACATGTGTGATATGGTTTAATTGACTTTCTCATTTAAAAAAGACGTTTTTTAAGGATTTTGTGTGTGGTCGTAGGAAAAATAGTGTACTCGTTTAGTTTCCGCAATAAATGTTGCACTTTCCACACTTGTTATGTAATATACTATATCATCATCATATCTACTCATATCTACAGTCTAATGCAATCAGAAATTAAAACATAATATTTTCAAAATTGTTAAATTGATAATGAAAATTTAACTATATTAATATTTTAAATAAACACTAAATCAGCTAAATAAAGAGAACGCTGATAAATAAATTTGCATCGAGCGAAAATATTTTCAATTTACAGCCTAATGAATCCACTCGTTTAATTGAAACATTTTTCAAAAATTACTGGATATATTTTTTATCAACCCAGAGTTTTTAATATACACATGCACGTTTTGTTTGCTAAAAAAAAAACATGAATATTTTCGTTACGATTATATTGCTTTATAAAACATCAAAAAAACATGCACAGGTCAATATCAAGTGAATTTTGTCCAGTAAATGTACTCGTTATAAATGAAAGCATGAGAAAATATTCGTTTATTTGAATAAGCTTTGAATAATTGACTACTATTCGAAAAATTTGAAAATTTACGGGACTATGACTATTATTTTTGTCAGAAAATTGGGAAAATATACAAGACATTACTCAGAGAGCATAACAAAACAATTACCTGAAAAAAGTTAGAGAAAAAGTTAAGAAGAAAAAGGAAATTAAAAAGAAATTAGCAACAAATCAGATCCACCGTTAAACAATGTACTTCGAGACAGTGGACTAACTAATTGTAGAGTATTGAGATGTAACATCGGAACGCACCGAAATATCGGAACTCATTTAACAACTGTCATAATGTCACTCTGACTTGTCATTTTCTCTTCTTGCATGTGCCACGCTCGGGGTAAGAACTATATTGTATTTTTCCAGTTAATAAAGTTAATAATATAGTAATAAAAGTATTATTCGGACACATCACTAATAACAAAAGCACTCTGATATATTCACCGGAATATTCACTCTTCTGACTTGCAGGATACATTTTCATTATTCATTTTAAACTAGAGAAAATTTACTGGCGCCCTATGTATACTAATATCCTGAAAATAAGTGTCATTACCTGAAAGACTTACCTACAATCCTGGATTTGAAAGTCTTATGTCATTACAAATCATCTTTATCTTATAATTAAAATCCAATAAGCCTCGTCCCAATTGCCTGTAAAATAATGGAATCCATCTTAACCAATTATATGTCTGATTTTCTTAAGAGCTATGACGTCTTGCCAAAAGAACAACACGGTTTTATCAAAGGCCGATCATCATAAACAAACTTAATGACCTGTTTAAACAATTGGACTACGTCTGTGGACAATAGAGAGCCTGTCGATGTCGTATATCTTGATTTCGCTAAAGCTTTTGACCGTGTTCCCAAAAAGAGTTTGCTTCATAAGTTACTTTTCTGGATAAGTGATTTTTTGTCAGATCGAATCTTCAAGGTAAAAGTTGGACAGATGTTCTCGTCAGAGTATCCATTTCTAAGTAGTGTCCCTGAATGCTCTATCAAAAGGCCATTACTATTCTTGGTATACGGTATAGCCAAAGACTTAAATTCTAATATTTCGTGTTATGCTGATGACACTAAGCTATACTCTAATCCTGTGACAGGTTTTACCTAGCTACAAACAGACCTTGAAACTATTTCAAACTGGTGTGACCCGGAAAAATGTGTCGTCCTGCATATAGGAAAAAATAACCCGCACGTGAACCATTATCTAAACGCGTTAGCAACTGTTAACTCCTATAACGACCTGAGAATCATTGTAAACTCTTCATTAACGCGGTCAGAGCACATATCAGCGGTATGTAAACGTTCGAACTCAGTGCTCTATCTATTAAAAAAGTTCTTTACGCATGCGAACTTTCAAACATTTTCTAAACTTTATACAACTTACGTTAGACCATTGATGGAATATGTCGTACCTGTGTGGTGTCCTGATCTGATTTCTGATCAAAACAGATTGGAAAATGTTCAACGCTACTCTACTCGAATACCTTTCGGCAGAATCAGACCATCGTATGACATCGCTTAACATGGCAAGTTTGTGTTTATTTGCCAACAGAAGATTAAGAGGTGATTTAATTGTGACAGAATTCTTCATGGTACTTTTTAATCCAACCTCTCTAGTATACTCCCACGGAATACATATAATTGCCTACGTGGACAAGAAGAAGACGAGGAATAAGCAGGAATATATGGTGACGCCGACAGATTGTCGAACCGATAATTTACAGTTTTCTTTGAAATAAATTCTTGCTTCTGTTACTTGCTATGTAAACCGATAGATGGCGATGATCTTGCATGGCAATATCTCTTCCGATGAAAACATCAAGGCGGCAAAATTTGGTAATGATCGATGAAGCAAAAAATATACCTTTCTGGTAATTTTAATAAATGTGTACTTTGATCAAAAAGTCGTTGTTTAGTGCACAATATGTTCCTAACCAATAATTAGACCCTTCTTCATTAAATATGCGCTGGCCAATGCAGTTAATGTTAGTGGAGAACAGTATTGAATACAGTTGGAAGTCTTGGCAAAGCAAAGCAGAATGACATTTGAAAAGTAAAGTTTACATTAATCGCCCACAGACTTTAGAAGACTTATAGGAAAATGTTCGTGAATAAATTGCGCAAATTCCAGCTTAAATATGGCGCAAATTTATCCTACACGTTCAAAGTAGAGTTGGTCATTTATCTAGTTATCTGTTATTTATTCAATGATGTTTTTCATAAATATTATTACATAAAAAAGAATGATAATGGATACGTGTTGAGCAGGTTTTCCTGTTGTGGGAAAGTAATAGTTTACTCCACTTCCGCCTGAATTTGGGATCTACGAACTATTCTCTATTAGTTATCTATCAAGTTGCTTAGACCAAATTCAGTTGTTGACAGCGTTGGAGAACGACGAAATGCTTCCAAAATATATTTTCCAAAAGTGGTATAAAGCAAGTATACCAGACATGGAAGCTTGGACGCGAGCATTTCCTATATAGTTGGTTTTAAAACTCATGAAGGTTTAGGGGTAGGTATATATAGTACCAAGCCAAACCTAAGGATACAGAAATTCAAAGTCAAAGGAAGACATGACCAACAGACTGCCAAAAAATTAATAACCCAGGCACAAGCAGGGGCGAGAACACTAAAGAGGATTCAAAAGAGGAAATCTTAGTGGATGACGATGGGGTGGAGTCTTCCCACAGTCCTCTCAGATAGTCAAAAGAACTGCAGGTCTATTTGCATTAAAATTACACCTAAGACAGCAGGTGAAACAGCAGGCGAAACTACTACATTTATTTGGAGTGAGGGTAGCCATATGTGAGTAGTAGGGATTAAGTGTAAGGGGTTAAAGAAAGGGTCCTTTATTTCTCACAAGTTGACTTGTGAGAAATAAAGGACCCTTTCTTTAACCCCTTACACTTACTACTACATTTATTATATTTTTTTATTTCAAACCAGTTCAGCATCAAGATGTTAACATTGTTAAATAATAATTGATTGTTGAGTGGTTATAAACCTGATGTAAACTGCAAAAACAAATTGTATTACTTTTATATTAGAATAGAATAATTGTTATAAAGTGGATGGATAACAAACGAGGTTGCAAAAGAGTTTTTTATTCATATTAATAGCTAAAAATATCGAGAGACGTCCGGTATCGAAAACAAGAGTAACGAAATCAAAATTGAAATTACCTTAACGAATTCCGGGGCGTTGTCATTTTCATCGGAGATAATCACCGTTATTGGAACTTCTACGATGTTGTTTTTCCCTCCTCCTTCTACTTCGTCTTCTATACTTACAATTATATTAAGTGTGTTGTTTTGCTGGAAGAAAACACTATGAATAAGTAATTATTATTGTCGGTTGAGGGTTACAGTGAAAATTATATCTAATTAACCAAGATAAATAAATAAAATAGGAGAAAGAAAATATAATACTGGTGTACGAAGGTTAGAAAAATGTGGATTCATAATAAGGTTTATATGCATGTGAAATAAATTCAAGTATATCAAATAAAGGAAGCTAGAAAGAAAACATACATAAATGTAGAATGTCTTACAACGGGAGGCATAACAAAGAACAAATAGAAATAGAATAATCTGAAAGATCACCAGATAAAAAGGCAGAACAGTATGAAATGATAAACAAGTTGAATGAAAAAGAGTAAATAACGTGGTGACTACAAAAAACTGACAGCTCAAAAAGCTTACAATATAGGAAAAGAAAACAAAAACGAAGGACAGGAAATGATGGAAACGACGGTATAAAATTGGACAAGAAACAAAGACTCATAAAAGAAGAACTGAAAATAAAGCGGATTATACTAAAAGAAAAATAGAAGAAAAGGCAGAAGTGAATTAAGATTAGGTACCTGGAATATTAGAACAATATTACAACCTGGAAAATGCAAGAAATACGAAAATACTCAAAAGATATGGCGAAGAAACAGTGAAAAAAAAGAGGCTTTAAACTATGTATACTATCTCAAAGATAAGGGATATGCCGGGCACAGGGAAAATACAACACTATAGTAAGAGATCAAATGCAAGAGGCTCTAAATATAGTAACAAAATTGACAGAGGCGGAAGGACTAAACATTAGCCCAAACAAATCTGACATAATTGCATTCACCCGCAAGAGGAAATTGGAGGGACTAAACCTAAGAGGTGTAAGCATCCAGCTTAAGGGGGAGGTAAAATATCTCGGAGTTATGATTGGCTCGAGACTTACCTGGAACCAGCATAAAAAAAAACCACAAGGAGAGCGGAAACCTCGTTAATGATGGCAAGGCGATCCTTTGGAAAAAAATGGGGGCTAAAACCAGACATGGTATATTGGTTTTATAACATGGTGGTGAGACCGATAATAACATACGCAGCTTTGGTGTGGTGGCCAAAGACACAGCAAAGGAAAGCAATAACGAGGCTATGCAAGGTACAAAGACTTGCCTGCCTCGGAATAACGGGGGCAATGGAAACAACCCCCACAGCTGTAATGGTAGCACTAATAGGACTCCCACCTCTTCACTATGTGATACAAGGGGAGGCAAGATTAGGTGCTTTCAGATTAGGGAATACACTGGAAAATCTTGACATTACGTCAGATCACATGAGTATCTCAAGGTTAGTGACAGGAGACGTGCCAGACATGAGATCAGACCACATAACCAAGAGGTACTCTTTTAATGCTCCATTTAAGGTTTTAATACAGGATTGAGCGGAGACCACCATAAGGGAGCCCAATTCCCAACGACAGGAACAAACCTGGTATACAGACGGGTCTAAGACTGCGGAAGGCACTGGGGCGGGAGTATTCTCCAAAAACCCTGATACTAACCATAGCTATGGTATAGGAATACATTCCTCGGTATTTCAGGCCGAGGTATACGCAATTTTGCAATGTGCAAAAACGAACAATGAAAGAGCTGTCGAAAATCAGCATATTCAAATAATGTCAGACAGCCAAGCGGCACTTAAGACCATATCGAGTCAGAAAGTTACGTCGAGGCTGGTATGGGAATGCATCTAAGAACTAAGAACACTGGCAGACCAAAATAGAGTAAAACTATTTTGGGTGCCAGGTCATCAAGGGATCGAAGGCAACGAAAAGGATCACGAACTTGCAAAAATAGGGTCAGAAGAAACACCGGAACTAGACACAAACCCAGGAGTACCATAAAGTACAGTCCGGGGTTTCATAAACGACTGGATTCGGGAACAACATATTAACTATTGGGGAAGCACCCCAAAACAGGCACATGGAAAAGCCTTCATAGGAAGACCATGTCCCAAAAGAACTGGAGAACTACTCTTTATGAATAGGAACCAGTTGAAAGTGATAACAGGGTCCATGACTGGGCACGCCCCAGAAAAGGGACACTTGAACAAAATTGGCATGTACACTGGGGAACTCATGTGCCGACTATGTCACAAGAAACCAGAAACGGCCAAACACATACTGTGCGAATGCGAAGCTCTAGATCGTAAAAGACAGGCTCTTTTTGGACAACCCCAGGTTGATCCAACAACGTATAGAACCCACTCACCCAAGAATTTGTACAAACTTGTACAAGGTACAAAGGTGATAGAGTGGGTGCTGTGAACTAACATGGAGTAAAACACAAGAAGCCAATAGGCTTCAGTGTTATTCGGAGACATAGTCAGACAAGCCCAGGAGAATAAAAATGAATACTATAAAAAGACAGTGATATCATTTCTAGTTATTACGGAATAACTTGAAAAAAACTAAGAGGAAATTGAAATGTACACGGAATGCAAGTTGCGTGGCGATGATTGAGCAATCGTTACTAAAATACTCCTCGCCAGCGAACACGCATTGCAATTTCATCCACTCCATGATGCTAACTGAATCAAGCCATCAATCAGGATATATTTCTGCCTGTTTCTACCTGTATGCTTATTACTACTTTTGTTACTATCCTCTACCTTCTCTGCTTTCAATTTTACTTTTTTCTGCTTTCTGATTATGTAAATAAAACTTATTTACCTTCCGTTTTATTTTTTTCTTTTATTTCATATATCTAAAAATCAGTACAATTCAACAACTATCAATACTCCTTTCTCTATAACTAATCATTAATATTCAATATTCCTAAAATTCCTATCCCTCTCTGACAGTTTTTATTTCCCACTGACAAACTAATTCATAATCATAATCCTCTCAAAAAACAAAACACCCCTTCCAACTACTTATTATATTATAACATTTCTTTACCCCACGCCGATAATGCTATTTCCAATTTTATGACGTCATCCAGAAATTTCCATATCATTACATTCGTTTACTCTAAACTATACGGTTCTTAAAACAAAACAAACTTTATAAACCCTGGAAAACATTTCGTATGCTTGTCCCGTTATTGTACTTATCCTTATGTTCCTACCTCGTAATCTAATGGTTTGACAACCGTCACGTCTCCAGTGATTCTATTAACTTTTAATACGTCCGTTCCTTCCAGACCGAAATAGACGGGACTATTTTCTGGGTCAGTTCCTTGTAGCCTGTATATGTTACTCTCCACGGGGATGTTCTCAGGAATGACTAAATTATTCATATCCATTGTAAAAAGCGGCGGCAAGTTCGCCAAACATTCTGCAACAAAGGAGAAACAAATATCAGTAAATATGACAAAAGTTTGTTTGAAATTAAATTAGTAATATCTCTATAGAAAATTGAATTTGTAATAGATGTTTGAAAAAAAAAACAGATAAAAACGTTAAACTATAAGCGTATCAAAGCACCAAATAAAGCAGACGGGTCTAGAGGTAGACGTTATTTGTTATAAATTATTTTTACTGTTCCACAAACTTAAATATTTGGTCATACAGTCAAGATTACCGTGTAATAAATGTTACTGAGATTTTAAACAATATTTATAATATGAGATATAATATATTAAATAAAATAATGCGTGCAATAATAGCATCGATGCTATATCGCTTCTTGTAATGCATGTGTGATCGCCTAGAGTTGTTCACACTGATATAGGTAAAAGTCTATTGCCTAGTCTGTATATAGATTCAGAAATAAAATATCTTCAGTATTACGGATCAAAGTAAGCAGACGAATGATGGCGATGGCTGAGGGTATACGATACGATAATTAAAAGCACATTCCAGCAGGAAGCAGCACTTAACATGGCGTTTTAGCCACTCATTTTAAAAAATCAATAAAAAGTCATCAAAAGCTTATGACTCTTAAAAGCTTAAAATAATACTCAGCTAATATTATGCATATATGGATGGCGGTGTTGCCAGCTCTCGTTTATAACCGTTTATAACAGATGTTACAAAATAGTGTTACTTAGGGATTCTCGGATTTTCATAACGATATTTTGAAATTTAAAGCTCCTTGATTGGTTTTCTCGGAAAATGGAAATAATTAAACTTCAAAAATATGAGCATTACTAGATAATTTATTTTTCCAAAATTAAATTTTTTTAACAAAAACAACTTTTTGAGATATAATTTTTCGAAAATTATAAGAGATGCTGTAATCTGTAATCACCTTAAAAGCACCATAATTTATAGTTAGTTGCCTGAAATTATTATTTTTTGACATAAATAAATGGTTCGGAATCAATTTAAAAGCAAGACAATAAATTTAATAACTCGTTAATTCTGTAATCATGATAGATACTTCATTTTGTCAAATATATCTAACGACTGAATTTTTTCTTCGGTATTATAAAGATTTTTAATTTTTTCAACAGATAATGAAACGACATTTTAAAAATTATGAGATTTTTTTTATAGATTTACTGTAATTTATTTATTTATTTATTTATTTATTAATACATCCAACAGGCTTTATCAGCCCAATTACAGGAGTATATATAATATATTTAAAAATATAAAGTTTGAGAATACTTACTTAACTAAATTACACTCTAATTACCTAATTTGGTACCAATCTGTAACATTGCTCTCTAAATTGGTAAAATTTTAGAAAAAATATATCAACAGAATACTGATTGACAATTCTACACATTGTAGTTAAAAGACTGTGAAAGTGATGTTGTGAATTTGGCACTTGAATATGAAATGTTATATTTGACCTTGACGTAATACGTGGGATATGAAAATTAAATTGAGACAGCAGAGAAGATGAATGTATAGAATTATTAATTAATTTATAGATGAATATCAAATCGGCCACTTCTCTTCTTTTTCTCAGACTCACAAAACTGAATTATTCCAACAATAAATTATAGTCATAGTGACGAATAGGATAACGGCCATGTTTTTTAAAGTAAATAAATTTTAAAAATTTTCTTTGGACAGATTCTAATGCACTTATGTACTTTAAATGATTAGTATTCCAAACACAACTGCAATACTCCAGTTTGCTACGAACTAGTAAAAAATAAACAGAGAAGATGGTTTCTAAAGATTTAAACTTTTTACAGTTTCTAATAACAAAACCCAGGATTTTTGTTGCACTTTGTACAGTGTTTTCAATGTGTTCCGAAATAGTTAGTTTGCTGTCAAATAAGATATCTAAATCTCTGTAATTATATATCCGGGGAATAACAAGATTATCTAATTGATAAATAATCATATAAAACAGTGTTTACTTTCCTGGAAAAGGACAGGACTTTGCATTTGTTAGTATTCAAAGATAGTTTATTTATGATACACCAGTTATGTAAGTTGACAAGGTCGTTTTGAAGAGCAATGCAATCTGAGGTATCCTTTATTTCCCTATAAATTTTCACAAAAGTTTCTTAGAGTTGATACAATGACACATGTCATTAATAAAAATAACAAATAATAATGGGCCCAAATTCGAGCTCTGAGGAACCTCTGACGTTGACACGAAATTAAAAGATTTGGCACTCTCGTATTCAACATATAACTGTCGATCAGTAAAAAGACTTTAACAGTGATTGCATACTCTTTGAAACACCAAATTGTCTCAGTTTCAGAAGTAATTGTTTGTGAGATACCTTATCAAACGCTTTACTAAAATCTGTGTATGCGACGTCAACTTGATTTCTACAGTCTAAAGAACTAGATATGTATTGCGTAAATGTACACAGATTTGACGCGGTACTTTTTTGAGCTTCACAAAATCATGTTGGTATTCCATGATTGAATTTTTTACGTGGGAATATAATATATTAGAAAATATAATTTCAAACATTTTGGAAAAAACTGAAATTAATGCGATTGGTCTGTATCAACATCATCAAGTATCTCATAATCAGATCCATCACTAAATACGCTACCAAAGTGCCTGGCAAAAGCATTCACAATAAATTGGGGAGTGGTTAGGGTTTTGTTGCTATATGACATTTTCCCGGGAATCCTAGTATTATTTTGTTTTGATTGAATATATGACCAAAAAGGTCGGGGATTTAGGGGGATGTTATTTTCTGAATTTTGAATGAATCTATTATAACAGCTAGTTATACTCGTATCACGTTTTACAATTAGTCTTAGGTTTTTATAACGTTGTAGATAAAAGAGAAGTTTATGTTTTTTATAAAGTTTTAGAAAGTGTTGTTTTTTTTTTAAGCTAAGTATTAAATCACGAGAATACCAGATTGGAATTTTTCTAGTTTTAGTTGACTTTAGCGGAACATACTGAACAATAAGAGTCTGGATAATTTCATTATATTTATTACCGGCCAAGTTCATATCAGGATGATGATTAAGCTGTTCCCACTATATATTATTTAAGAAGTTAGTAAATTTTTGGTTGTCCATTTTCTTAAAGTTGTAACGTTTCTTATTAGTAATAAATAATTTTTAATTTTCACAATTTATCTCCAAATTCACAATTGTTTACTGATTAAAGTAATATTTCCTAAACATTATAATTTACTTTCTGAAACTAATAGGCATAGTTAGAAAAAGTTTTAAGTAATCCATGACAATTTAAAAAACAAATTATTTTAGAAGTAGTACATATTTTGTTTGTACATCAAAGCACACCAGCGGTTTTTCCCCTAGTAAATAATGTTATGCATAAAATTCCCAATTAATTTTTAAATCAAAGTATGAAACTCGTAGGCGAATGTTAAAAAAGAACTTGTCACATGTTCCTAAACAGAACAGTAGTTTACAGCATCAACTCTTTTTTTCCTTTATCATTTCATAACTCTGAAAATTTTAATACCAACTGAAAACTCGGTTCAAAAACAAATTCATTTGCTAGATCCAACCGGCAGCAAACTAAGGGTTTATGTGGAATTTTCCGGCTAATGAAAAATTGTTTTGCCCAATAATATATCTGAAGTTGGAAGTATAATCCACACGGGCAATTAGATCGGGTGTTTCGTGAGAAGTTGAAGTAATTTTCAGAGGCTGTTCGGGAGAGATTGCTCAGTCGAACCAAATGATTTAGTAATTCTTTACTGCCAGATACCATAATGGCCAAAACAAATTCGTTTCGAATTAGATTATGTGAGAATTTAATTTGGTTTTGTACTTACAACTTGAAATTTAGTTTCTTGGGAATGATTATTCGACGAAACTGGTATTTTAAGTGAATTTGTGTAAAACTTGTTGTTTCACGATAGCCAATTAAGTATAAGGATAAGTAGAAGATGAAATAAAATATACACATAGTGAAAATATTATATGATATATGGGTGTCCGGAAAGTCAACGATAATACTGAAAGGGGTGATGGACCAACTTATAACATATGACCTTAGTAAAAAATTGTTGGTTTTCGAGATATTGCCACTTTATTAAAATTCGTTTAAATCGTCCCCTTGTATCAGATTTTTGAGTGTCACTCCTAAAAAAATGTGTAATTCTTAGATTCTGATTTAGGTTTTGCAACTGTGAATATCCATTCTAAAATCAAATTCACAGTTGAGCTTGAAGTCAATAAATCACTTAATTTCCTAGACCTTTCTATCAGTCGTCGGGATAATAAACTTGAATTTGATATCTACAGGAAACCTACTCAAACTGACCATCTAATTAATTTCCACTCTAATCACTCTTATCAACACAAGTTATCAGCCATATATTGTTATGTTCATCGTCTTCTTAATATACCTTTATCTAATCATAATTTTAATAAAGAAATCAACGTTTTAAAACAATTAGCTTTTAATAATAACTACAATCCTTCCATTATTAACGTGGTTATCAATAAAGTCAAACTCAAGAAAAGGTCCCAACTTGCTTTTAATCCTACTAACGAACCTCCTGCTAATTTTAAATACTTTTCACTACCATATCTCAGTAAAATTTGCAATGATGTTGCTGCAGTTTTTAAAGATTGCAAGAATACTAAAAATTTTTTTAAAAATGTTAATTCGATTAAAAGCCAACAATCACATACTAAGGATGAAATCGAGTTACTACACAAAAGTGGTATCTATAGACTAAGCTGTAACGATTGTAATACGTCTTATATAGGTAAAACTGAGAGGAGACTAAACATATTAGATATCCAAATAAGTCTACTTTTGGACATCATATTAAATTCAACAATCATAATTTCATTCCTTCTGAGAATGTTACTGTTCTTCATAATATTTTTAATTGCAGCTTTAAACTAACGCCCGTATGCACCGTACCCGTTTAATCCAGATCAAGGGTTTAATCGCGTTTAGTACTATTTTTAGCTATGGTACTAAACACGATTAAACCCTTGATCTGGATTAAACGTGTACGGTGCATACGGGCGTAATATATTTGAAGACCTTGAGATACACAGATAGTTTAATAAACCAAATGTCACATGTGTTAACACCACATACTTTGATTTTCTTTTACTATACGGAGAATGGTCGCACTGCGCAGATTTCTGAGTGCCTTTTAAAAGGAGATAGAAAACTCCGCCATTTTGATGCCTTATTACGTGTTGCTTACATCTTGGCGCAATAGTTTTATTCATGTTTTAGTGGTTATGTTATAATATTTACCCAAAGTCAGTCCCCAAAGATATTATTTACGAACCTACACTTTACAAAACCATTAACAAATAATGAATATCTTGAATCTTTCCATTTGTAAGTAATAGTAACTTCTTTATTTATGTTCCTATTGTTGTATTCTAAAGCTTTTTATTTTTCAGATCTCCTACGAATATCAAGCACTCAACATGAACAGTGGTTACAAACCATTAATCAAATTGTTTAGAAATTATTTTTAGCTAAATTTCGTTACGTCTCTTCTCAGCATTTTGAGGAAAATGTTATTGCTCTTATGTAAAAAGGTATGAACCAATTCTTTGTAGAAGGCAAATACCAAGAAAATTGAAGCATTTACTTCAATAGAGGGGAGCAGTATTAAAATCAAACGAAATAATATAAATAAACATGTAAGTAATATTATTTACTTTTCGGAACATTTATATTACAATAATTTTTTTTATTTATTACAGGTTTACTACCTGAAAGTGAGGTAGTCCTCAGCTGAGAAAATAGCCCCCTCTGCTAAATAGTATATCAGGAACAGTTAGAAAATGACCTGTAATATTTAATTTTTTTATTTGGTACAGAATAATTTCAGATAAATGGAAATTTCTAAAAAGCAAAAGTACCACTGATCCAGGTACATTGATTTTGTACATTAGACATACACAGCAATCATAAAAAAAAAACAAAAACATCTTTTAGCGCCACCGTATCTCAACATCCTTCTTACAATATGGAGTCGACAGACCAAAAAAAAACATAGCTTGACCATCGATTGCTATAGAAGCAGAAAGTAGGGAGTTATGCAAGAATTTTGAAAATGTACACTGGCAAAGTAATGTTAATTCAATTAACAAACTTGTGTAATCTTTAAAAATGAAAATATTGATGGAGATGGTGGCAGTAATACTCATAGGGGTATTTTCCTGAATAGAAAATATTTAGCAATTTCTTCCTGTGTAACAACTGAAAGAAGACTCATTTGTAGATGAACAATACATCTGTTATGATCTTTTTATTTTAGAATCAAACATAAAGTACCGGAACAACTTTTTAAATTTATCCAAATTATGATCTTCAAGAAATATTTGAACAAGAACAACCATCATTATATTCCGCCATTTTGAACCCTTATTACGTGTTGCCTACATCTTGGCGCAATATTTTTAATAGGTGCGTTTTAATCATCCGCTTCTGACTGGTTAAAACGACTAAACCGACAATTCCAGAAGCAGAAGCGGATGATTAAAACCGAATTAAAACGCACCTGATATTTTGCTTGCTGCTGTCAGTGTCAGTGAATATTATTTTTGAAGTCACAGTTTATTGCTAAAGAATCAGTTAGCTCACTCGGACCAGTTGAAAGTTCCAAAATACAGTTCATCAAATTTCTAGAGGCTTTCGACGGCTAGACAGAGAAAGCACTACTGAGAGGCATCGGTTGGTGGGGCCGACGGATTTACGCAATGAAAGTACACTCTGCGCATCAAGTATTTCACTATTTTATTCAGACGTAAATGTCAGATGTAAATTTCGCTAAAACATTTCTTTTATTTTCGTTTGTGTTTTTTACTCATTACAGTTTAATAGAACCTAAGTATGGAGTTTAATAGCAAATTAAGAGGCCGCGTGATTAACAGTCAATCTCGCGAAATAATAGCCAATGTTATAGAGTTTATGAGAAGAGAAGGAAACTTTAATTCACCTTCAATACCATTTAAAAATGTAAATGATCGTGTTGCTGCAGCTACAGGAGTATCTAAAAACACTGTCGTCCGCATTTCTGGAGAGAAAAAAAGAATCGATAACTGTGAGATATCGGAATTTTCATCACCAAGAAAAACCATTAAAAAACCAAAAACAGTTAATGATATAGATGAAGCTGACAAAGGTATTTTAAAAAGAATTATTCTGTTCATGTTAATCTCGGAAAATATTGTTCCAACATTAAAAACAATTCTGACTAAATTTAGAGAAGCTACAGGGTACAAAGGAAGCTATGAAAGTTTAAGAAAAATAATAAAGTCGCTAGGATTTCGTTGGCGGAAAACAAAAACAAACAGAAAAATATTAATGGAAAGGTTTGATATTCAAAAGCTACGTTTGGACTATCTGATTCGTTTAAAAAGTTATCGAGCAGAGGGCCGTCCAATTGTCTACTTAGATGAAACATACATTCATGCCTCCCACACACACCAGAAAGCTTGGAGTGATAATTCAAATGAGGGATTAAAGAAACCAATTAATAAAGGTGATAGACTAATTATTGTCCATGCAGGAGGTGAAATGGGCTTTATTCCGAATGCCCGGTTAATTTTCAAATCTGGAACCAAAAGTGGAGACTACCACGATGAAATGAATTTTAATAATTTTTCTAAATGGTTGAAAGAAAAGCTGTTTCCGAACCTCCCTCCAAGAAGCGTCATTATTGTTGATAATGCTCCTTACCATAATGTCCAGGTAAATAAAGCACCAACGTCAACTTCTAAAAAAGCTGACATGCAGGATTGGTTAAGGAATCATAATATTGCTTACGAAGAGGATATGCTCAAAACGCAATTATACAGTTTAGTGCTATTGCATAAGTCACGATTTAAGAGGTATGCAATTGAAGAAATGATAAATGAACATGGTTTTAGTTGTTTGCGTTTGCCACCGTATCATCCCGATTTTAATCCGATCGAATTAGTGTGGGCATCATTGAAACAATATGTAGCTAGTAACAACACTACATTTAAGAGGCAAGACGTACAACTGTTGTGTGAAGACTTTTTTGATACGTTTTCTGAAGAGGAGTGGCAATCTCGTTGTAATAATGCTAAAATGTGGGAATCTAAATTTTATGACAGAGAAGTTACTTTGCTTATTGGTTAATTTTTTACGTTCAATTAAATTAGACCTGTAACTCCAAATTTTATTATTTTATTACCTTTTTCTTTTTCTACTACGCATCTGTGGCAAATGGAATCCATCCAATGCCAACAACCACACAAAAAAAAAGAAGTTACTTTGGATGAGGCAACTGATAGATTTATAATTAACTTAAACAGTGACAGTGAGACTGATTTTGAATCTGATATGGAAACTGAAGAAAGTTTTTCGGAAGACCATTAAAATTATATCTGTACCTAAGATCAAAAAAGTATTATCTATTTTTACAACGAAGATGCACAAGAATCAAATTTTATTTTTTTATTATTAGATAGCTATTTTTGTTTCTGAGTTGTGTTCATTTACAGGCTCAATTTTTTTCCGTTTCTCCTTTTTGATTTTATATGGGGTTTCAAGTTGTTTTTGACTTATTTCGACGTAAATCACAACAACACACTTTTTTAATAAAGCAAACAAGTGTTAAGAGGTATATGTACGTGTAAACTACAATTACAAAAAATTGATATGAAACCCATGAAACCACCAACAAAAATGTAAAGCTAGCTTCCGTACTAGAACATGGTGTCATTCGTCGAGATAATTTATCGTTTTGTTTAATAGATCAAGAAATGTAAATATTCCCCTGTTATTTTTTATAAAATTATAAGAGAAATAAATTTTTTTCTAAATAGTATAGTTTATTATTTTGTAGAAAAACAAAATTTCGAAAATGTTAGTAATGTTTCAGAAACAACCGTTATTAATAATAGGTACCATTTTCCTTAATAAGGTAGAAATAAAATATAAACTATTTCCACGATTTACAAAGGCCTACAAAAAAATTATAGGTATTTTCCGCTATCCTATAAAATTTATATTTTCTGACTCAATTTCAAAAGGTTGAAGGAATTCCAAAACACCTTTTATGGCATAATAATTATTTTCAATTCTACATACTATCTTTAGCTGCTTTTAAAAATGTTCTAAGAAAGTCCAATCAGACCAATTTAATCCCTAAACTATTTCACACTTTTAAAATTTAATTACCTAAAAATATTAAAAACTATTTAAAATAACTTGTTTAGCAGACTGTACAATAGCTATCTTAGTCACACGTAGCGCGTTCTCTGTCTGGGCGTCGAACACCTCTAAAAATTTGATGAACACGTCCACTCCAGGGATACAAATTCAGGATACGCAGAAGACTGCTGTTTTATTATAGGCGGTTGTCATATATTGTATTATCCGAGTTGCGCAGTGTATAAACTAGAACATTGAGATCAATAGTGCCGACGCAGAGTGAGCGATCTGATTCTTTAGCTATAAACTGTGGCATAGGAATCAAAATGGCCGCGCCCTATGTTGGGCGTGTCGGCCCTCTTTCTTGCACCGTATAGTAATCAAAGTATGTGGTTTTGGCACATTGTTAAGATGGTCACTGGTTTAAAAAACCCTATGCGTATTTTTTATACTCCAACTTTCCTTCGCCTCACGAAAGCAATTGGCAGTTTCTTGTTCTCCGTAGTGTCCGGAGTGTTAGTTTTACATGGTAGGATGATCCTCCACTTCATTTGTTAAAATCTAACTACATTTTACACTGGGTCCGTTACCGAATTTCGGTGTGGTTTTTCAATTTTCAATTATCTAAGCTGCAAGCTATGGTGGAAACTTGGGACTGGTCTGTTGCTGTCTCTTATTAATTTAGTTTACTTTTTCATGTGTCTTCTAAAGTTTTTTTGACGAGTACCTAAGTGTACAAAGTTTTTTTATTCTATTTTTTAGTAATGATAGAGTTTATTGTTTTGTAATAGCTCTGTTTTTCTCTTATAGAGTCTTTGATGATGGCTTAAGAGGCCGAAAGCGCTCAGACGAATTATTTTATGGAGTTTTATTAAATAAAACTCAATATTTACACACTTTAAATACCCTCTCACTTCATTTCTCACATAGGTTTTCATTTTAGTTTAGATCTTCTATGACAAACATAGCTACCTGCTTTTGACCCTCGATGGACAAATATAAATAATAAATATTTTCTCATTGGAAAATATATATGTATGCATTATTTATAATCCTAAGTTATTTTTCTAATTTGTTTCGATTTATTATAGAGTAATTTTAAGAAAATTGTTTGCAATGGACATATTAGACATTTAAGAAAGAAAAATCTCCTACCTTAGTTTTTGGCCTGGTCCTTATAAATCTAAAATAGCTAGACTCTATTAGGGACTAAAATGCCCGGAAATTGATTTCCGGTTCAAGTAGGAGATTTACCGCTGATTGGAAAAAGGGGAATTAATGGTAAAAAAGGCAATTCATTTCGTTTTATCTATGGTGATAAAATCCAAATGTTTTAATTTACTAGTCGCCATGCATATTTATCGGTGAGTTTCATCAAATGCTTTGCTAATGAAAATTGAGGTGTGGCATTCGCGTTACAGTAAAATGGCTTCTAAATTTGTCCTGAAGATTTTTTTTGGGTAAAAGTATAGATAAATAAAATGAGGATGAGTTGAATTAAAGTCGATAGTTGTTTTCCTATTTTTAATTCGACCATAAGCGCTTAGCTAAATATAAAAAATAGTTTTTCACAAGTAATGATAAAGAAATCAACAACTTAACTGAAACAACCCTTTAATTTTCTTTTTAAGTACAATGTGGTGTCAAATATACAGATAAGCGTTAATGAAGCTAAATTAAAATATTAAATCTGATAGTGATAAAAAATTAGGTCATAAAAAATAAATGAAAACGTAGATGAAAAATACCATTGTATATATTATATGTATATGTTCCATTTATTTGCAACTGGGGTACCATTGTGATACTATAGAGCAGGGGCGGCTCGTTACCAAAATTTTGGGGGTTCACAGTAGCAGAATATAGATGTCGGTACAGATATAGGTAAAAAACTGTCAGTGTTTTAGAAAGGTATATTGTAAACTTTCTAAAACACCGAAAGTTTTTTCATATATCTGTACTGATATCTATATTCTGTCATTGTGAACCCACAAAATTTTGGATCACGAGCCGGCACTGCTATAGAGGTACTATAGGTACTAATAAGTATATTATTACAGGTAAATAGCAATTATCAACTAATTTCTATGTCTGCTAGTGTGTATAAATATTTTGATAGGTATGGAAATTTCTGGATGAGGTCACAACATTTGGAAATAGCAATATCGGGGAGGGATATAGTGAATTTTACCATGCATAACTAGTTGGGAGAGGTGTTTTTGTTTTTTTGAAAAGAATTTTGATAATGAATTATTGATTGTCAACGGGAATGAAAATTGTAAGAAGGGGATTGGAATTTTAGAAAGAGTTAAAAGCGGAATGATGAATGTAAAGTTATAGAAAAATGGTAATGGATTGTTAAATTGTACTACTATTGGATATATGAATAAAATGGAAAGTTACAAAGAAGGTAAATAACTTTTATTTATAAAATTATAGGAAAGTAAATTGAAAGCAGAGACGTTAGAGGACAGCACACAAGAAGTAATAAGCATACAACTACCCAGACAACACACCAAATCCCAGAGATATCAACAGAATATCTTTTGTGGATATCCAATATATCTACAGGATATCAAAAATATTCCGTGGATCTAATATGGATATCCAAATGTCCGTCTATATCCAGAATATAGAAGATATCCTAATGGATATTCAGCAAAATATCTAATGGGTATCTTCCAGAAAATACAAGAAATCCCAGAGATATCCACAGAATATATTTTGTGGATATTCAATATATCCAATATGGATATCCAACCAAATGTCCGTCTATATCCCAGGATATAGAAGATATTCGGATATTCAACAAAATATTTTATGGGTATCTTTAGTAGAGGTTCGTAAGTAACCAATGATTATTGAATAACGTCGAAAGAAAATAGCAGAGATAAAAAATATTTTCAACATTCAAAATATTTTCAACACTCTGCCTTTGATGGAGTCTGTAGGACAAAAATTTCGATCGAACTCTATTACGGCGGGTCGAGCATGAGTAGATGCGATAGTGGTATCGCCATCTATACTTAGTAAGCAGAATCAAATAACATCTAATGGATATCCACGATGGTTTGCGTTCGCGCCTAGACTTTAATATATTTAGTGGATGTTCATGGGATATTGAATACACCTTAAAAAAATTAATTTTAAATATCTGAACGGTACTATTAGCCACAATGGCGAGCACAATGGCGTAATTTTTTAATAATTTGCTATATAATTACTATTATTTATGGACATTTGCATGTCTATAAATTACATCTCATGGATATAAAATATATCTCTACCATGGACTGGACATTCAGTGGATATTGGGATGTTCAGTAGATATCCAAAGGATTTGGTGTGCTGTCTGGGTAGAGACAGACAGATAGAAACGACAGAGACAAGAAAAGACAATAGAGATAGGCAGAGGTGAATTCAGAGCAAGAAGAAGGAAGAAAACAAAGAATTTTTTTAATTTATACTAAATTTAAAATATATTTTAGATCTGTTGAACCCACCTCAATATTAAGATTTGTGTTGATTGGAACCAAAGACTGCAAAACGAGGTTTCTATATCAATATATAAAGATTATTAATGAGTATACTAATCTGGAACAAAAAGTCAGATTTCTTCAGCAAAGTAGAAGTTTGAAGTCTAGAATATCTATCAACGTTCTCTTCTAAAATATTTACAGAAGCGAACGAGCATGAGAAGCGAAAGTGCATGAGAAGCAGTTAAGGAAGGGTCCGATTACAATTAGAAGAACACAGCAGCTACGTCATCATTTGGCAAAGTAATTAATTGGTTATCGCCGCCTATTGCGGGTTTAGTGGAGTGTTAATGTTATAGGAATATAAGAAATATTGTTTTATACCTAACAACTTACTTATTTTTCATTTATTAGTAGTTATAGATAATATGTACCTATTTGAAATTCTAAGTAATGGTTATGACGTAGCATGTTCTTCTAGCTGTAATCGGACTCCTATACCTTTGTATCTAATATTAAAATAACAGTAATCCATTTTAGTGAAATATATGTTCTCATTTAAATATATGTTGCCCATGCTGAACTTTAGTTTCTATTGGGTTTTCATATATTTCTTTGAACATTTTGGATAGATTGACAAAAAAGTGAAGAGCAAAATCTCTAGATTATAATGTTTCTTAGACATCACCTAAAGATAGAAAATGAAATTAACCTTTACAATATCTACTTTCAAATATTTTTAGTGACTAATAATTACCAATAAAAATCAGAATATATAAATAATTGCATTATAAAAATACATTCTAAATGATTACAATGAAAATGATTTAATTATGAATGAATGGATTACTCTAGTAGAGAATTTACTTATTTATATTTCATTTGTTTATTCTGAGACAAAAAATCATTTAATTAACCCTTTCAAACTTTAAACTATTCCACTCCTTAACCAAAACCTGTGACAGAACTTCTTCTTGACAAATGCGACCATAATCTCACGAACGGTCCAAAAAAACGTAATGTAGTGATCAGTAAACTCAGTAATGGTTTTCCGGTAGATAATTGAAACGAAGCAGAGAAATCCCGATCACTTTTTACGCTCCAATGTTGTTACTTCTATACACAATGTCAGTGACGGCGCCATAAAGTGAAGGATGGAGAATCTATTCCCCGCGGGGTTGGAATCCATTACACCAGCTTTTTGCCGAAGGCGTTGATGTTTGACAGTTACAACGCTGTTCACTTTTTATACAGCCTCGGGGGACCGAGTTTGTGATTTTAATCTCCCTGAAGGTGTGTCTAGAGCATGACAAACTTTGTTAGATATAAATGCAGTGGTTTTATTTTAAATAAATCAAGAGTTATGGCGTTGAAATGAATAAATTCGTTATTACGTGCATTTTTATAAAATATTAAGAATTGTGATTGGCCTACAGTTTTATATTTGTTTCCGATCTTTTTAGTTTGAATTAAAACATTCATAAAACCTGAAGCCCTTTTTAAAACATAAGGGGATATTTCGTCTGGCCCAGTGAAAGGTTTTTTTTGTATATTTATTAAGAAGGATAAAAATTCTTTTTGAGAGACAGAAAGTCCTAAGTGAACCTCCAACTCCTACAGCAAATTATCTATCAGCAGAAACTGATATTGATGTAGTAACTGACAACCCAAAAGCAAATTGTTCCAACGCTAACGAAGTCAAGGCCCAACCACCAATCAAGGAAGTTGTTACAAAAAAGAATACTTTAGTTATCACTAGAGTATCGTCAGTGTTAGAAACGCCTAAGAAGTCAGTGAGAAAAGGGGGTCCTATTACCAGGGGTATTCAAAATAACATTAAAGCCAACATTATTCGGAGGTTTAATTTAAGTAACACTGAAGAATTGTGGGTTTTCTTTGTATTAGATAAGAAATATGCATTGGGGATATTTTATAGACCACATTCCCACACAGTTTCTAACTTCCTGGAAGACTTTAAAATATGTCTTAGTATCGTTGCACCTAAATTTAACCAAATAATTTTATTAAGAGACTTTAATATCGATGCAATGGAGCCTGATAGTTGTTGCTATAAGATATTTGATACTATCTTACAGTCCTACGATTTATCTCAGTAAATTTATGAACCAACACGGTATGGATCGACAAGTGCTACTGCTTTGGACTTGGTAATATGAAACTATCAGGGGTAGAGTATCTGTAACTGATACATCCATTGTAGCTGATCATTGTATGTCATCTCTAACATTTTTCAATAAAGTTCCAAAAAAAGATCCTTCCTTTATCACGTTTAGAAATTTCAAGTCTTTTAACATTGCGCATTTTACTGCTAAATTAGAAGCAGCTAATTTTGATAAAATTTTTTATTTATGTAATATTGATGATAAAATTGATTATTTTAATAATATCCTTTTCGTCCTTTTTGACCACTATGCACCACAAAAGACTATAAAAATATCCTTCTGCTCCTTGGATCACATACACAATTAAGAAAGAGACAGAGGATATGTAAGGTTTAAGAGAACCGGTGTTCAGGGTCATTGGGAGTATTACAAACAGTTAAGAAATGAAACTAAGAGTGCAATATAAAGAGACAAAAAGGCTTATTTAGAATTTATATTAAGAAACTGCGGAATTTAAAAAACATTCTGGAAAGAATTACGTAATCTAGATATTTACTTTAAATCTAAGAACCATTCATTACCAATAGAACTAAAAAATTCAAAAGAAATTAAAGAGTATTTTGTAAATGCATCGAAATCTGATTTTCCTGTGGATAATTTTGAAAAAATTGTTCATATACAAATAAGTTCAGACATTAATAATTATACTATCATACCTCAACAGCAATCAGGATTTAGACCTACCGCTTTCATTGGTGTTTCCGTTCCAATAGACAAACTAGGACCGACAGTCAGACCTTGGAAAATTGTAAACTGTATTAAATAATGTAGAAAATACCTGTGCGATCCGTAGGTCTGGAAGGATTAGTACTTGGATGAAATTATACACTTTATTTTAAACACTACTGAAATTATGTTAATTTTATTACATGGTGCACTTACAAATTTGTTACTTAAGCCATTATTATAGTTGGAAAATTAAATCATGATGTCCGCCGAAGCGTTGCCTTTTTTAACACTGCACAACGCTCTGTTATGTGTGAGACAGTTTTTTATGATATGCCGGGAGAGACATTGCTCAGCTAGCTTGAGAATGACTCAAGATTTTGACCAATTAGAAAGGCATTTCTAACCAATGAAAGTAGTTGCCTCGTATGGATGACCAATGAAAAGTGGACAAGAAGTGAATGACGCCTGTGACGTAGTTATTAGTTGGGAGACCGTTCTTATCGACCAAGGCAGTGCTGTAGAGACGTCTCCAGGAGTAAAAGGCAGTGCGGCTTACAGATACGTCTTCAGGAGTAAATAAAGAATTGAGAATAAACACTTAGTGCATATTTGATGCAATACTGAGCAGTGATTAAACCTATCTATTAACGTTAATTTTATACTAATTGAGTATTTTTTGTTGATACATTATTAACTTTTTCTTGAGTGGTATTAATAAATCAGAGAAAACAAGACTATATTATAATATTTTACCATCAGCATTCTTTCTAATCATATTTCTGTTAGTTTTGCAAACATATGCCTTTAGTAGAGATTTTTTGATTCTGTTTACCAAAACTTTTTCTATTTCTATTGAAATATTCTGACTCGTAAAGCTCCACAAAACAAAAATGATTCACAATGGCTTTAACTCCATTGTGCATTGATAACTTTTTACTTTCAAGCTCGTTTTGCAAACCTATAAAAAATAAACGGAAATCTGATGAAAACAACGAGGATTAGGAATTAGGAGCTAAATATCGACAACTGACCATATCGATGATGCCTGAGGGAGGACTTGTATTCTGCTTTATTATTTCGCTACGATGCTTTTGTATGCCTTGCTCTTCAGTGTTTGGAGTAATGATAAACCCAAGTGAATATTAATTTGTGTTTAAAATCGTCCTATATAAATACTGAAAAGTTGCAGACATCGATATTTTTAAATAACAATATAATTCAGTGAGAAATATGGAAAGAATTGGATCTAGAAAAAAAAATGTCGAAAACATAGTTGAAAAATCTAAAAAGTGAAGATTAAATAAAACATGTTTTTGTCAATGGAGTATAAGAACGCATTTAAATTTTTAATCCTAATTATGTAGAACTAACTAATTAATAGATATATTTACTTTTTTTAAGAAAAACTTCACCCTTCACTCACTCGTTTAATAAAGCGAGTCAAGCCAGAGGACCTACTGGCTAAATTTTAACTCAAGTACGAACACATGTAAAAGCACAAAATCGAGATGACAAATTTAATAAAACTTATACGTGTATATTTCATTGTATTTCCATGTCCCGTACTTGTCCACAAGACTGGACAATACTGTCCAAAAGATTGGACAATACTGTCCTCAAGACTGTCTTATACTTAAATCAATCAGTCAAAATTTCTTTATTTTAGTAAAAGCTAGTACAATATTTACAATTATTACAAACATGTATATGACTATTAAAAATGATAAAATAGAAAATTTTAGTACACTGTTAAATATGGTGGCAAATAAAACAAAACAACAACAATAGTAAAATTATTCTACAATATATTTTGAAGCTACATATTAACACTAGCTAGGAAACTATAACACAGAATATTACAGAAGCGAAGGATAGATAATTTTGAGAGTCCAAAATTTTTTACGCATGATCAGGTCCGCCATTTTATAACCGGCAAAACTGTCATGTCATCAAAGCCGTCGAGAGGGAAGGGTAGCCAGGACAAATTCCTGGGGCCCGGACATAAATGAAGAAATGCAGTTACTGGACAACTCTGCACTCAACAGAAGACTCGAAAGAAAGAGAAGCCATTTGAGCTTGTGCAGTGAATGTTAGTGCTAGTGTAAAACAGTGTAATAAATCGTTACGCCAATTATTGGTGATCCTTTTCTATCAATGACGAACAACTACTAGATTAATTTTGTTTACAAAAATTGAATTGCAGACAACCACGGATTTATCCACCGAGTTGTCAAATTATTATGAGAGAGTATGGCGAAAGTCTTATTACAAGGATTGTTTATGGTATTATTGACATATCATATGGTTCTAAAACACATAAGAGGCTTTCAAAATTACAGTTGGGAAGTATATTTGCATTCTTAATGTCAGTCGCGCCTCAAAGGTTTAATGTAGCTTTCTTTAAATTATGAAAAATATTTATTTTGTTTCCTTCTCACATCTGACCTACCTATATGTAAGCAAAATCATATAAAAGAATGTTAACTTTCAAACACTTTAATATAAAAAACAACGAATTATTTTAAATAAGAAAAAATGCCAAATTCTAAACATTATCAAAAATCTGTTTTTTGTTCCAATATATATCTCTCGAAGTGGCGCCGGCGCCGTAGCGAAATAACAAATAGGTAATATCGTTTTTCTACACCCACATGGATATTAGCTTATCTACGCTCAGATTACAAAACGAAAAAGTATGCTATTGCGTTCAACTGAACGAATATATTTCATATCCATCCTAGGTAGTCAGAACACTGCAAAAAAATGAAATCCACCAATCAATATTTTGGACACCCAACCACTATTATTTTTAAAATTTTAAATAAGTGATAATTCTGTCAAATTGATTATCATTATATTTTTTGGTTATTGAGATTAAATATACATTGAAACGAAAGTTATTTTTGTGTAGAAACGAAAAATAATAGCATTTTTATTTCTAATAAAGTTTGAAAATTTTTATCAAACTTTATGAAACTAATTTAATTACGAGTATTAAAACTAAAATCACAAAAGTGGCAGTGGAGCTGTGGGCAGAGCATCTGCCTTCCACGCGAATAGCTCGGGTTCGAATTTGGGCTCGGGACAATTTTGTTTGTTTTAAGTTTATAATCGAATTATTATATTTAACAAAACGTTCCGATTTGATTTACTTTTTTATATTCTCCTCTAATATTCGATTCCAGAGGTGAAAAGTGAATCATTTAAAAGGTGCGTCTTTTGCGTTTTTGTTTGCGCTCTTTCTCTTACTTTTTCCTTTTTCCTTTTTTTCTTTTTTTCTTTTTTCGTTTTCAATAGTCCTGAAAAAATAAATGTCTGGTGTGGCATATTAGATAACCATATTGTAGGACCACTTTCCATTCCTGGAAATTTAACTAGTGAAGTGTATCTAAACATGCTTGAAGATGAAATTGACCCTGTTATAACAGAAATATTAGAAAATGACCCAAATCATAATGTTGATCAGTTTTATTCCTAGCAAGATAGAGTACCCCGCACTATGTTGGTGTTGGGGTGGATACTTTTCATTGGACAACACTTTATATTTTTTTTGTCTCTTTAAAAAGTATACTAGTAGATTAAATACTTCATCTAGTAAATTAGCATGTCTGTAGTCGCGCTAACAACAATAATACTTCTGTCCTCAATGAATATATTTATGAACTCGAACGCCAAACTCGGAACTGATGAAATAAAAATTCCTGTTATTCGAAGGAGCCAGTGACAAAAGCTCTAAGAGAAAAGTCAATTAAGCTTACCAAAAGTAAATTCGCTGCTATTTTTACATTAGGCAGATTCTCGAATCTTTGACGAAGACAATTTATTCAAAGTTTCCAACTACGAATTTTCTTTCTTTTCTTTCTACAACTTCTTCCAATAATCTTATTTCGAATTATACGATTTATTATTTAGTTCGGGGAAACATCGCCCTAAAAGTTTTCGATATTAAATTATGCATTCGGCCATGTTTACTAATAAATTATCAAAATAAAAGAATAAAAACTGGAGTTTTCCCCTTAAAATTAATATCATGCCTTCTTGGTTGATGTAAAAGATTTATCAAACTTTTAAGATCAAACTATTTAAATTAGTCTTTTATAATCTTTAGCGAAGATGATGAATATACAGGGTGTCCCAATAGTGTGTGGAAGTTCGATATATCCTATATTATAGAAAATATCAAACAATGTTATTTACAAAAGTTGTAGATAATTTTATTCTGCACATTTCAAACTTATTTTCGATTATACAGAGTGATCCATAACTTCAGAATTGATCAAACCCATGTTTTTTAAATGGACTCTCCCTGTACACGTATGTTACGCTAGGAAAAAATTAGTATATTCTTATAAAAGTAGACTATATTTTGATGTTCGATTGTTTCTTTTGAAATATACAGAGGGTTGAACCTAGTACGATTTTCATATAAAATTGGTTTAAACTTCCAAAATACCCAGTATAACCTCATACATGTTGGTATTATCTTGAAGGACAAAGTCAGGGGAATTCAAATTTACAATTAAATACAGGGTGGTCCATTTAAAAGAACATAGGTTTGATCAATTCTGAAGTTATGGATCACTCTGTATAATCAAAAATAATTTTGAAATGTGCAGATTATTATTAGCTACAACTTTTGTAAATAACATTGTTTGATATTTTCTATAGTATAGGATATATCGAACTTCCACACACTATTGGGACACCCTGTATAAACAATTCATTTGTTTTAATGATGGCCTAACATTTAAAAATGCCTGAAATAATATTTATTCTTTTAATAATTCTGTTATTCTATTTTTTTTAATCTTGGTACAACAAAAATCGTAACAGTTTACTGCTGATTTAGTATCAAAGCTGTAAAGCCTGAAATAAAAAAAATAATATTGCACCAAAGAGAGGACGACATAAAAGGAAAATCCTTAAATAATCTAAGGACATAGCTCTTTACCGGAGCAGTAGATTCAAGCATATTTCTCAAAGGACAGACGAAATCTCAATAAAAATGCGAAATCCGGAAGAAAGTGTCGAAATGCAAAGCGTAGCTTGACATTTTTTGAATTATGTTCCTTATGAGTTTTTTCTTTTTTTTTTTGAAATATCGGATTCAGTAATAACATAATTTATTTTTATTATGGATGTAGAACACAGCGGATGTTCAGCACCTATTATCCTTCGAAGGATATTTCTAATGACATCATAAATTTCTTCCAGCTTATGCTTTCTTTTAACGAAAAGCTTACTTTTATCTGTCCAATATTTTCTAGAAATATTAATAGGAGAAATGATTTATTATATACTGAAAAGGACTACAAGCAGGATTATTAAAATCATAACAAATAATATACAGAGTAGATATAATTTTATCTCAAACCATTTTAAAATATGTAATTCAGAGAATAAATAAAGATAATGTTTTTGCAGACAATGTAGAATACCCTAAATTTTTTCAAATAATTAAATTTGAAAGGTAAAAAAAACAAAAGAGGGGCTTAGAAGGGAGAAGACGTATTTCTTATTCTTTCTAAAAATTAATCATTTAGAATTAAAGAAAAACATAAAAAATGTAATTAATAACTTAGATATCTGTTTTTTCACAAGTATTTTATATGAGTTAGAAATAATCGAAACATAATTAAATATAGCGACCTTCTTTTTGGATGAAACAACGAATTCTCTTACGGTATGGAAGGGGGGGGGGGGGGGGGTAGAGTGATGCCTGAAAGGTTGAACGTTATGTATTCTTATGTGGAATGAAACTAACATGCGCTAGTTTTTTTTTTTTAAGTAGCGCAATCGTATGAGCCTATCATTAAAGTTTTAAAAATCGCAATAGATCTGACCTCTCTTAAGCTAGCAGGACCAACTGGGCAGAATCGATTAAAATCTATTACATTAATTATTTGTACTAATTTGTATCACCAATAAAAATTTTGTACCATGTGCGTTTTTAAAAAAAAACGTGGCGCTGCTAGGTTAATATGAAGCTAGCAGGACCACATTAAAAAAATAAAATAAAAAATAAAACAAAGGTAGATTTAAAAAGACCTAAATTTGTACCACCAATCAATTTTTTGTACTATGTACGGTTTATAAAAAAACACATGGTGCTTCTAGTTTAATATTAAGCTAGCAGGACCACATTAAAAAGGACTGATTTTGTAACAATATGTACCATTAAAAAAACCTAATTTATTTAATCAAACTGACTGAAACAAGTTTCAAATTAATCCAAATCTGTTATAATTAAAAATAGAGACTTTTTGCAGAAAAAGAATCTATTGCTATTTTTGCATAAAACACAACATAATGTGTACCGTTAAAATATAAATTTTCAGAATATGCACCCCTGCCGTTCCTTAGAAACTATCCTAAATTCATATTCCTTTTAAACAGCAAAATCAATCGTTACTTCTGCAATAAAAGTACGTTAAAATGTAAATTGTTAGATTCTGTACCCTTTCCGTTCCTATAGAAACTAACCTAAATTCATATTAGGCTCAATAGTAAAGTACCCTTTTGCACGAGCAGAATCAGTAGTTACTCCTGCAATGAAAGTAACATAATTTGTACCACTAATATATGAAATTTCAGATTTTGTACCACTGCCATTCCTATAGAAAATAACCTAAATTCATATTAGGCTCAAGAGTAAAGTACCCTTTTGGACGAGCAGAATCAATAGTTACTCAATAGGAGCCATTCGACAGCTCAATGGTATTCAAAGGCAAGCATGCCTGAGTACCACGGGAGCTATGAGAACGACTCCAACAGCAGCTATAGAAGTCATGCTAAACCTAACACCACTACATATATTCATTCAAGGCGAAGCCAGGTCTGTCACATACAGACTGCACAAAGGTTCATCGCCCATAAGCAGTTTGCATGGACGCGACTACAGCGAGCTATATAAAGAGTTGGAGAACGACCAAATAATGGGAATGCCTTCAGACGAAATGCTTCCAAAGTATAGCTTTCAAAAGCAATATAAAGTAAGTATACCAGACAGGGAAGCGTGGACGGGAGGACCTCCTATTCATGCAGATCTCACCTGGTATACAGACGGCTCCAAAACCCATGAAGGTTCAGGAGTAGGTATATATAGTACCAAGCCAAAGACAGGAATCTCACTGAGCTTAGGTAAACATGCGACAGTATTCCAGGCAGAAATAGCAGCAATACATCACTGCGCAAAAGAAGTATTAAGACAGAAGGTAAATGGAAAAACCATTGTCATATACTCAGACAGTAAAGCGACGTTAAAAGCACTCAGTTCCATGCAGGTACACTCAAAGCTCGTGTGGGACTGTTTGGAAGCCCTAACAGAGCTGGGTAGTCAAAACAGACTAACCTTAGCCTGGGTACCAAGCCACAGGGGACACAAAGGCAATGAAGAGGCTGATTTACTAGCCCGAGAAGGAGCATCAAATGCTCTTATTGGCCCAGAACCCTTCTGTGGTGTAACAAAAACAACTATCAGAACATGGACAAAGCAGTGGATGTTTAAAAAATCTCAGGAGTGGTGGGAAAACTCACCAGGACAGAGACAGGCCAAAAAGTTCTTAAAAGGACCATCGTCTAAACTCACCGAGCATCTACTAAGCCTTAATAGGAAAAATACTAGAATACTAGTAGGTCTATTAACAGGGCATTGTAGGCTTAACAAACATATGTTCAATATCGGTCTGACAGAAGAGGCCTTGTGCCGATTCTGTCAAGAAGAAGAGGAAACGGCAGAACACGTATTGTGCTACTGCGAAGGTCTAGTAAGACTGAGATTCCCTACACTTGGAGAAGAAAAACCAAGGGCAACTAGCTATACCGGAGAACTACTTCCCAGTCTATGGAGTCTACTACAAAAGACCGCATTAGACAAGGTACTCTAAACAATGATTAAAGGATATCCACAATAGATCTGAAAAGGTCGAGGTGGGGGAGGCCACATGGCCCGTAGTCCTAATTAAATCTAATCTAATCTACTCCTGCAATGAAAGTAACATAATTTGTACCACTAAAATATGAAATTTCAGATTTTGTACCACTGCCATTCCTATAGAAAATAACCTAAATTCATATTAGGCTCAAGAGTAAAGTACCCTTTTGGACGAGCAGAATCAATAGTTACTCCTGCAATGAAAGTAACATAATTTGTACCACTAAAATATGAAATTTCAGATTTTGTACCCCTGCCGTTTCTATAGAAACTAACCTAAATTCATATTAGGCTCAATAGTAAAGTACCCTTTTGCACGAGCAGAATCAGTAGTTACCAGTGTTGCCAGAATATATTTTTGTAATGTACCAGATTTGTCTAAAAAATGTACCAGATTACATAAAAATGTACTAGATTCTATAAAATTACCAAATTTTCTAATTGTTAAGGGTGGTCATTAAAGAACAAAAAAAAAGTTTATAGAGAACACGAACACAACAATTTTAAACAATATTTTATCTCTCGACAAATTTCTGACACTATTTTATATCTCGAGCAATTTTTGAAAAAGATTTTAATAACTTATGATACTATTTTATCTCTCGAATAGTTTATAAACCTTTTTCTCTTGAGCAATTTTTAAACAATATTTTATCTCTCGATAAATTTCAAACAGTATTCTATCTCTCGAACAATTTTTAACAACTTTTTTTATCCCCGGAGCAATGTTTTTACAATATTTTTTGTACAATTTTTAACACTATTTAATCACTCGAGCAATTTTAAATAGCCTTTTTACCTCTCATGCTATTTTTGAAAAATATTTGATCTCTCGTGCAATTTTTGAGCAAAATTTTAACAATTTCGAACACTATTTTATCTCTCGAGCAATTTTTATTAACATTTTTTTATCTTTCTAGCAATTTTTAAAGAATGTTTTATCTCTCGAGAAATGTTTATTAGTATTTTTTAATTCTCGAGTAATTTTTGAACAAAATTTTAACAATTCATAATACTATTTTACCTCTCGAACAATTTTTAAACCTTTTTTATCTCTTGAGCTATTTTTAAACAATATTTTATCTTTAGATAAATTTCTAACATTATTCTATCTCTAGAGGAATGTTTAACAACTTTTTTTTATCTTTTTAGCAAACTGCACAATATTTTAACTCTCGACAAATTTATAACAATATTTTAACTCTCGATAAATTTTTGACAACGTTTTATGTCTCTAGCGATTTTTAACAACTTTTTTTATCTCTCGGGCAATGTTTGTACAATATTTTATCTCTCGAGCAATTTCTAGTAGTATTTTATCGTTCGAGGAATTTTTAAACCAAATTTTACCTCTCGAGAAATGTCTAACAGTATCTCTCTAGTCAATTTTATTTTATTTTATTTCTCAACAGTATTTTATTCCTCGGGCAATTTTTAAACAAGGTTTTAACATTTTGTAATACTATTTACCTCGAGAAACTTTTGAACACGATTTTATTTATAATAGTATTTAATCTCTCGAACAATTTTTAATTTTTTTTATCTCTCATTAAATTTTTAACAATATTTTTATCCTTAAAGCAATTTATGAACAATATTTTACCCCTCAAGCAATTTCTAATACTATTTTATCCTTCGACCAATTTTTAACACCCTTTTTTACCTATCAAGCTATTTTTGAACAATGTTTTATCTCTCGAGAAATGTCTACTATTTTATCTCTGTAGCAATTTTTGACAACTATTTTAATTTCTCTGGTAATTTTTGAACAATATATTTTATACTTCAAATAGAACATACGCTGAAAAAAGTACTAGATTTTGCTTCTAGTGTACTAGAGTACCAGATTCTCAAAGATTGTACTAGATCTAGTACAATTGTACTAGACTGGCAACACTGGTAGTTACTCCTGCAATGAAAGTAACATAATTTGTACCACTAAAATATGAAATTTCAGATTTTGTACCCCTGCCGTTCCTATAGAAATTAACCTAAATTCATATTAGGCTCAAGAGTAAAGTACCCCTTTGCATGAGCAGAATCAATAGTTACTCCTGCAATGATTACATAATAAAATCTGAAATTTCATATTTAACGTCCTAATACTACTATCGGCTTTCGGTCTTTCGTTCCAAGTTAAATCATTTCTCGTTTTTGTTACGCTACGAGTTTACCCTTGTGGGCCTCAGTCTCGATAAGGTGGGAACCACCATTTTAGCGTCTTTCAAATTTTATCATGAATTGTTGTGGCCTATTTTTAAAAAATACGTTGAGAAATGTGCAAGGAAGTTTTAAAAAATGTCGGTAATATTTTGATTATGATAAATTTCAAGTATTTTGTTTTCGGATAATAAAATTAATTATGAGAATACCGAGAAGAATAATGACTGTTTGTTTTTATCAATTGCCGTATTATACTTTTTAATTTATTTTATATTATTGTTCACATAAACTTTTTTAGCGCACAAAAACAAAATTTTATTTTTGTTTTCACTGTTCAACTCTAGAATAGCAAAAGATCTTGAGCTGACATCAGAGCTCAAAATCTGTATTCAAATATTCTCGATTCTTTTAATGAATCTCCAATCAAACTGTCCAGAACTTCTAGCCAAATTATTGGGTTCGCTATTCCCGGTAATTTTCGGTCATCCGTGTACTATCATTGGTCACGGAAATTTAGCTATTTTCACATTTTATTCAATAAACCCTATCCTTTCATGGATTGTCTCATTGGAATTGTAAACTGCAACGGCCTCGCTCGGAAGAGGCCCTTAATCAAAAACCTTTTAAATTTAGAAAATCTACAAATTTTGTCATTATTAGACTCCCACCCAGCTTCACTGGGTTTCAAAATCTTTAGATTCAGACCTTAAACTTCTGCCCAAGTAAATAATCTGGGACTTTTGTGAAGAACGAAACATAATCTTTCAATTCCAACATGGTTTCAGAGATCATCACTCCACACAGGACGCAATTTCCTCTCTTCACATTATTGTGATCACTGCAGACATCTCAACAATTTCATCTGTCGTTCTTCTGGATGCTTAAAAAGCCTTTGACCAAGTAGAACAATCACTATCAAAGTAGACAATGCCCTGTTGTTTTTTGTTCTAGATGTGCAATCCACAGATCTCTTATTTAGTTTAATTAAATTTGTGTATTTTTTTTTATGGGAAAGTCTGAAATTTCTATAAATCCTAGAATAAACTTAGCCGTATTCAGAGCAACGAAAATAAATTCTCACGAATTTTATCTGCACCTCGGCACATCTTGTAAAAGTAGGGTTCGTCGACCTACATATACTTATGTAGATATTTTTCCCAAGAGTAGTTTGCGTACAGAATACTAAAATTGTTCCACATACTCGATAACACTGGTCTTCTTATGACTATAAAAAGAAAACTAATTTAAACTTTTCCGAGAGCCTATTTCACGCTCAAATGTACTGAAATAAATAAAAACGAGAAAATAATAATGTTACTTCTAGCTGCTGCCAATAATTTTCGCCAAACGAAAAAAGGGCGATGGTTATTTGCCCTGCCTGTCAGATACATGTGTTATCCATTAAGTTTTTGAAATATTTTCTCCTTTCCCATTCTTGCTATTCGCCTTTCATGTCTGCTACATAGGAGTCAATATAATATTCCAGATTTTCTCTTTTTCGCCGGCAATAAATATATTCGGATTTTTTTGTTTGCGGGATACAAATTGAGTCTTGATATGTTTGAATATGTCAATTTTCAGAGATTTTTTTAAATTTAGAGAATAAATCCTTAGAGATAATACTTGCTAAGGTTTATTTACTAAGTAGATCTTGATAATAATTGGCGATTGATTATCCGGATTCAAACATTTTCATACAAATGATTTTTGTGGTCTGTATTAATAAGAGAAAAGTGAAGTTACAAACCATGAGTAAAAATATATGAGCATTAATGAAAATTTTGGTTAGTAGATTATCTATTTTAGTAGATTTTTGTCATTCTTCTGAGTAGATTTTGTAATAACCTCAAAAAGGAGTCACTTAATTTTCTGTACTGTTTTCTCTGATAAAATAAATGTTTTTACCTTTTTTACAAATGGACAATGGAGCTAGAGGCGCAACATAAATATTGTATCAATAAGACATGAATAATTAACTGGAATTAAAGAAAAACACTCCCTGTCACTTAGTACAAAAGTGGAAACAGTCATCAAGCGGAATTAGAAATTTAAAAACGCTAATCTAAATCCACAGCCCGAATAAAAAAGCGTTCATTTTAAGGCTAATTAACCAAGAGATTGAACAAATTTATTCGTCTCCAACTTTCGGCCATATTTTCTCGGATCTCCCGAGAGTAAGCGCAAATATTTTAATGCAATTTACTTGAAATTACAATTTAATGCAGGGAGTACTGTTCATGTTTCCTTGGGGAACAAACAGATGAAAGCACGGCTAGCAATTTGTACGGAATCGTTTTTGTAAAAAAAAAGATAACGAATTCATCCCGTTTGAAGATGGATTAAAATTTTATAAATATAACGGACAAGCTACTTCAAACATTATTAAATTAATATTAATTAGCGTTCTGATAAAGTAAAAGGTATCAAAATTATAAAAGGAAAAAAACTATATTATTTTGATGACGTTCAAAAGAGAGATTCATCTTCCTTTTTAAAATGTAACAGATATTCGAGTTTTCAAAAAAAATTGCAGTTTTCATTATTTAAAAACTAACATTTAATAAAATTAACAAATTAAAATGTATTCATTAAAAAAATATTTAAATATTTATTACAATTAAAATTGATAATGAAGAATTTACAATAAATACTGTACCTATATGCCTACCATCTTCTTTAATGCACAAATGCAAGACTTTGGAAAAACTACTAGATAGGCATATTAGTGACAAGATATTGGTTCAGAGACCAATACGCCTATAGTGCAGGGACATCAACTGAAACAGCTCTTCATGAATTAATTAAAGGGGTGGAGAACACACTAGAAAACAAGGAGGTAATTCTGGGAGCATTCTTGGATATCGAGGGTGCATTTGACAATACCTCCGTTAAATCGATTATTAGATCTCTCAAACACAGAGGAATCGAGGACACGTGCGTGTCCTGGATCGACTTTTTGTTAAGGGTGATAACTATACACACAAGCCTTACGGGAGAGACAATAGCGGCACGGGTAGCGAGAGGATTTCCGCAGGGTGAAGTGCTGTCTCCACTCCTGTGGAACCTTGTACTGGACGGGCTGCTTAGGGCTCTCAAAGATAAGGGACATAGAACCCTGGGATATACCGATGATCTAGTGATCATGGCACAGGGAAAATAGAATACTATAGTAAGAGATCGAATGCAAGAAGCTCTAAATATAGTAACGAAATGGACAGAGGCGGAAGGACTAAACATTAGCGATAGGAATTCTGACATCATTGCATTCACCCGCAAGAGGAAATTGGAGGGACTAGGGCCTCTAAACCTAAGAGGTGCAAGCATCCAGCTTAAGGGAGAGGTAAAATATCTCGGAGTAGAAAAAACTACAAGGAGAGCGGAAACCTCGTTAATGATGGCAAGGCGATCCTTTGGAAAAATATGGGGGTTAAAACCAGACATGGTATATTGGCTCTATAACATAGTGGTGAAACCGAGGAAAGCAATAACGAGGCTAAGCAATGTGCAAAGACTTGCCTGCCTCGGAATAACGGGGGCAATAAAAACAACCCCCACAGCTGCAATGGACGCACTAATAGGACTCCCACCTCTTCACTATGTGATACAAGGGGAGGCAAGATTAGGTGCTCATAAATTAGGGAATACAATGGGAAAGTTTGACATTAGGTCAGGTCACATGAGTATCTCAAGGTTAGTGACAGGAAACGTGCTAGACATGAGATCACACATAACCAAGAGGTACTCTTTTAATACTCCATTTTAGGCTTTAATACTCCATTTGAGGTTTTAATACAGGAAAGAGCGAAGATCACATTAAGGGAGCTCAATACCCAACGACAGGCACAAACCTGGTATACAAACGGGTCTAAGACTGCGGAAGGCACTGGGGCGGGAGTATTCTCCAAAAACCCTGATACTAACCATAGCTATGCTATAGGAATACATTCCTTGGTATTTCAGGCCGAGGTATGACAATTATTATAGGTGTTTCAACTTCCCTAAAATCCCATATAAAAACAAAAGACAATATGGCACCAAATACAACGTAGTTCTAAAAAATCCACCAGAGGTCATTAGAAGGTGAGTTACCCGTTTGACCAGCATAAGAGCTAGATAAAGTATGTTTTAACATCAACATGTATCCAACTTCAAGATCTGGTCATTAACGAATAATTATAAAGTTGTAGGTAATAATTTTTCCCAGAAAAACCAACCACTTGTTATTTGTTGCTAAATAAAAAGTTGTTAATAGCGGTTGATGCATAATTGCATGGCATAAATGCCTTGAGACATATATGTTCATTTAATGTGCTTCTTATTTGTAAAGATGCAGATTAAATCTTATTTGTTGATTTGTTAAAAGTAAAGCTTTTCGTATATCATCGTTTTGGTGGTGAAAAGAGCTAAGCTCTATTTTTAGATATACAGTCTTGAAATCATTTTTTGTGATTATAACCTTAAAATCTGACAAACTGTAAAAGAAGCTAAATTAAAATACATGTATTTATTTTAGTGTTAAAATATATTTAAGCGCCATACATTTCTTTTGTAGGCTGGCTCACGAGTTAGAAGGTACCTATCTACTTAGAAGGATGTTCAATGAGCCTAGCGAGGCCTAAGTGCCAGGGTAAACCCACTCTCCATGCATAACTGAAGTTGTGATTGCGTTCCGTTTAAAAAACAGTTTAATTTTGTATACATGCGACTGATGTAGAAAGAAGCATGGCATAATAGATAATATGGTTGTTTTCAAAGCTTCTAATTAATTTGACGAGACAGGGGCGGTGCATTGCTTTTCGTATATGAATTATTAATTATTTTCAAAAAGGTAGATGGGTGTGTACACACTGAGTATTTAAGAAATGAAACTACTAATAGTATTAATATAATAGTCGTTTTTATTAAACTAAGTCAGATTTATTGATACAATTAAATAGACAATTTAAAACATTTCAAGAGAGCATTCGTACAACCTACATATCTATAATTTTATTACTTTGATATGCACCATAACTCAATACACACATTAGAGGCATATAACACACATCCATATGTACTCCCATACTGGTTCAGAAGTAGTAGAGAAGCCACTCAATCATTTTATCTGATTTCAATTCGTTGTTGCTGTCAATATCTCATTCGGTCTTAAAAGCATAATGGCTTTTCCAGTTCATTTGTCAAAAACTAGAATAATATCTCTTTGTTTCTGAATATATCCTCTAACTTTTCTAAAGTAAAATATACTAAATGTCTTATTGCATATTTTTAGACGTCACTGTGTAACTAATAATATTAATCCAGCAGAAATTTTCATCGGAAAATAAAAGAGAGCCATTTCCCTACAAAATAGAACATAAAAACAACATGTGCATGATTGTGGTGAATTTTTATTATCGCTAATTCTTATTTCTCCCTATCTTTTCGTAGATTAGAAACGAATTAATCGTTTAAATGGTTTGATATACGATATAATTTTTTTTCATGTAACATGTACCACCCCTTTTCCTTCCTTTATGGACGGAGTTTAAAAAAAAATCTCTAAGGCCTCTATAATACTCTATTACACCTGTAAACTAAAAATTATAAAGCTTTGCTACTTAAAAATACACGTATGACCGACCCTTTATATGTATGCACGACTGTATATTACAAAACGCAAGCTGGTGTAAAAATATCTGCTGGTGTGTATGTGGATCCAGCTGTAAGGAATCATGGAGCAAAACAAATAAGTCAAAATTGGCTTTGTGTATGTGAAATACACGCAGCGAAAGGTGCATTATGTGAAACAATAATAAATCATTCCCTTACAATCCTCAACAATAAGTCCGCTGGAGCAGCGAATTCGGATTAGGGAATTCGAGTCCTTGCATTCATTTCTAATAACAGAGAGTATAAAATGTCCTGACCAGAAGTATTTTTAGAAAAGCTGCTGAACAGCGCGTTCCGTTCATTGTAATATGAAAATATGTTTTTACTGATTTATAAAATGTTCAACACGATAAGAACGTGTTGATTAAATATGTTTTGTTTTTAAGGTTTATATTACCCTATAAAAGTTAGGTTTCGCTAACGCGAGATGGAGTCACGATAGTACAAATATGATCTAAAATTAGCGAAATTCAATATAGTTTTCTGTAGCTACAAATATTGCTAATTAGAGTTGATATGTGAAACAAAAGAGGGCATTATTTTATATAGACATTACTGTATTTGATTGCATGAAAGACTTTGTTAAACTTTATGTAGCACTTCCTTTATGGAAATAGTCAAGGTGTGCCTGATGATGAAGCAATAGCTTCGAAACCGGTCGCCAATTAAAATTGACTTGTGAGAAATAAAGGACCTTTTTTTAACCCCTTATACTTAATCCCTACTACTCACATATGGCTACCCTCACTCTAAAACTTTGTATGCTTTTATGTGTATATGTTACGAGCAGTGTTGTAAATTGGGCATTGATAATATTGACCGGACAATAACGTCAGCAGCCATTTTTGCTGGCCAATATCGTTAATATCTGAGCAGTAACGGAAATGCCCATTAATCGTGGACAATGTTGATACTATTTTTTTTGCACTTTGTCCGGCCATTAATGACATTAACTATCAATAAGTGGATGAAGTTGATTTTAAAGAATTAAGTTGGTACTGTGACTAAAACTATTTATTTTCAAGACTTTACCAGTAAGCTACTGTACAATTAACATGAAAACATTATAATTATATAACTATTAAGCAGTTTTATTGGAGCATAATAATGATCCATGACATTTGGAATTAAAAATTTTTTTCTTGACGCGACAAGCGCATTTACTGTTTTTGCACCCACCCTTACAGTGACAACGCTTATATCCTTGTTTTCCAAAAACAGTGTTTTGTGTTGCAGTTTCTCTAAGTAAGATTTCTTTTACTTTAACCGGCGTCACTAAGGTTTTCCAATAATATAAGCTTCTCCAAACATAGACTGAACTCAGATTTTGTAAATTTTTGCTTAAGAGTCCCATTGCTTGTGCCTAGAATAATCTTTGTTACTCAATATTTTATAGGATAGATATTTTATTAAAAAATACTTACAAAGTTTATAGATGCCGTTTTCAGAACTGTTGACTGCTGCTAATATATTACGAGGTGATCCCCGGGCTCTATCGACATCAGGAATAGGTACTTGAACGGTAGTTTCAACCTGAACATCGAAAAATTTTTCATTTGATAATTTTACCATCTTTTCAGCCTGCTTCCCCAATGATTCTCTAGCTCAAGTCAGAAAGTATCGATGTAAACAAAAACATAACCTTGTGTTTTATTCAAATCCAAATCGTTGCGGTTTGCGTTAACGATAACGCCCGGGCATAGTCGTTTATAGTTTATCAACATTGTCCAATTTAAGCGGCTATTTACGATATTGGCAGGTTATTATCAATAATGCCCAATCATATAGGAGATTTACTACAATGACCGGCCAATATCGTTAAAGACCGAAATATCATCTTTGACCGTAACATATTATGTAAGTTTATATGGGCGATTATATGAATCGCACTAATAAGTTATATTAGGTACCGGTTTGAAATGTCTGAATAAGACATTGGAGAATATGCATAGATTAACTAGTGTAGAATCAGAGATAACAGAGACATAAGAAGTCATTCATAAAATATAATATTCATGATGCCAAGAACAGTTCGCACTCAAAACATTCTATTTCTAGACGCGGGGCGAGGCGACGAAAGGTGAGAAGTAAAAGAAGGGATACAGTGAAGAATTTTACATAGTTTTATCAATGAATAACTGCCCGAGCTTTTACTACTTAACGTAACTTTTCTTTCCGGTGCAAGCCCTGTTGCCACTTCCATTCTAACATCACTAGGTTTTGGAATTTGTTGAAAATTATTACATCTAATTTAATGAAATTACATCTAATTTGGTTAAAAATGCCTATTTTTTGTTCTAATGCTCAATTAAGTCTTTGTAGGAAGTATGTTTTTATAATTATTTGAAAAAAATCATTTACATTAGCCCTTATGATCGAAAAAAAATTTAAATGTCTCAGTTTCAACCGTCTACAAATTTGTATAAAAAATCTTCTTTTAGAAATATACCTCTCATTTGACGAAAAACGAAGGCCTAAATGAAAAAAAACTATTCTTTATAAAAGTTTCGCCTATGTATTGATAAGGTAAAAGTACTTTCCTCATATTTGTTGCTTTTAAATTAACAAAAATATAGCAATATAGCAATTTACTAGAAAGCATACATTAAAGGCAGAGCCTATCGACTCTTTATGCATCTATCTCAGTATTGAAATGTATGCAATCAGTTTGACCCCTCTTATATTATTTTATACAGGGATTATTGATTTATCTACCATGTTTAATAGGGTGTACTAATAATTACTTCAAGATTTCTTTTTTATTTTTAATGTAAAATGAAAATAAGAAAATATAAACTATTTATTAAAGGTATTTATTGAAGTATCAATTATAAACAGTAAGGCTATTGCTTTGCAAAATACAATAAATCCCCAATATAAATAAATTATAATAATAATAATAATAATAATTGGAAGGAAGTATATAAAGCATAAATTAATAATATTAAAATTTATAATTACAAGACTTTCAAACTAATCAGAATCAGATTCACCACACGAATCAACATTTTCCAAAACATTAGCGGCTGTGGTCAAACTATTTCTGCAGTTTTTCTGTGTCATACAGGTGCAGGAACCGATACAGTAAATATTTTTTTTTCTGCATTTGCAAATTTTGCTTCCACAGTCTAGAACAGAATATTATTGTTAGAATATTGTTTAGTATGTTTTTTGCATTTGCATGATGTAAGTTCTGTTATGTCTGGTGGCAGGTCGGGCAGAGTCTTAAAAGTGGGTATCAGACTTCCATCTTGATCTACTTTCCATCCATACTCTTCAACATTAGGAAGCTGCATCTGGGTTTAAAGAGGTTAGCCAAATATTTAGCTGGTAAAAACATCTTAAACAATGTAGTCTTAGGGCGTCTTCAGTAGGTGGTAATTTAGCGATGGTTTTTGAAGAGGTCAATAATCCCCTCAAAATGTTAATGAAAGTAACATTGGCAGTTTTGAATACATTTTTAGGAAAATTCTTTCAAGATTAGAGAATATGTTTTCAGAGTACTGATCAGTGCCAAATCCATCCAAAAAGTAATGGTTTTCAAGGTAAGTTTTCCAACAGCTTTTGTTCCCAATGCCGGACAATTAAATGGTTGTATCACAACCGGTCAGAATGAAAAGCAGGCATATTTTTTAGAAGGTTTTCATCCAAATTTAAATAATGTACTGCTAGAAATCGCCTTGAGTCTCCTCGCCTTGTTCTGAACCATATATCTTTAGTCAAAAAAAATCGTCTTTTGATGGTTCAAAATTCTTTCCATATTTATTGATTTTCGCGAATCCACCACTAGTTAGAAATTGAATATGCTTTTGCTGAATGGAGTTTTGAAGAAGTTGCTCTGGCAGAAAATGTGTTAAACGTCTTTTGTTAAATATCTAATGAATAAACAAGTTCTATTGTTGCGGAAGTGGAATATTGGGTCGGTCAATTTCTATATCAATATATTTCTGAAATCCTCTCTTTTGACGTGTTGTATTTTTGATAGAATGTCCTTTATAATGATCAAATACCACATCTATCATTTGAGCATTAAATTTATTTCTAAAAATAATGTTTACAAATATATGAGCATATTCTTTAAATGATATGCAACTTTTGGGCTTTCCTATTTTGATATAATTTTTGTCTCTGCTACTTGCAGCAACAAATCCGTAATTAAAATTTTAAACGAAAACTTATAACTTACCCAAATATATTTAGCTGCAACAGGATAAATGTAGATATAATAAAGATGCAAAAATGTCTATATTTTTTCCCAATTTATTAGGTAATTTAATATATAACACATACACTTATTAATTCTTTAGTAAAAACAGATAACAATATGACACATTGCCCTATGGAACATAACAAGAAGTTTTATAATAAAAAAATGAAAAATCCTACCATATCAATAATGTGATACATCAGCCCGCACGTAGAGAGAAACAGAGCTATGCTACGTTTGAAGGTGAAGAGAAAGATACACTGAGAGTCGATAAATTTGACGGTGAGAATTAATTACAGCATAAACCTATGACATCTCTCATCGTTTATTGTTATATCTTTGTTAATTCAAAAGCAAAAAATATAGTGTTTGTTTTGTTACCTTCTCAACACATAAGCAAAAATTTTATAAAGAATGTTTTTTTTTCATTTAGGCCTTCGTTTTTTGTTAAATGAGTGGTATATTTAAAAAAGACGACTTTTTAACTAAATTTTTGAAGGGCTAAAACCAAGATATTTACGTTTATATTTTTTTTCGGCCGTAAGTGCTAATGCAAATGATTTTTTTTAAATAAGTATAAACAATTACTCCCTACAAAGATTTTATTGTGCATTTGACCAAAAAATTAGTATTTTTTTCTCTATTCGGTGGTATCAATATCTGGATTTTTGATGATAGTGCCCTTCTGCACAATCTAATTTTGTATTAACTCCGGAAAAAGGGTTACCTTATCATGACCTTTCATCTGTGAAAAATTCAGCTATGTGACAAAAGAGTGGGAGGTGAATCGTTTTCTTGAGCGAATATTTTAATACATACACTTTACTAACAATGACAACAGCGGATATTATATCCACAATATATTGTGATTATACCCTACTGTGTCCCTTAGAATATGTCTTATTCACGGCCGCACGATATTTGTTAATAGTTACATCTCCTGGTTATCTCCGTGTAGAATAGTACTTAGGTATGTAGGTATAGTAATGAAAAGAAAAATGTTTTATGTTGTGTCATAGATGTATAATATTGTATATGATTGTGTTTATAAAAAGTATACGTGTGTTTGAAGATCACGACTGATGGGGCGAATGTAATGTTTTGTGTATCCCGCTGGTGGGGTTTTTTGGCGCCATAAAAAAGAATGTCCCTCTGGTGAGGTAAGTGCCATAAAAATTATATCCCACACTGGTAGGAAGATTGCCATAAGAATGAGGTCCCACTGGTCGGGTTAGTTTTATAAAGTTTGAACCCGCTAGTAGGAAGATTAGGTTTCGCTGGTGGGATTAGTTTTATAAAGTTAGATCCCGCTGGTGGGGTGAATACTATAAATGCTCAGGGCCGCCGAGATCCAGGCCGGGCCCCAGGACAATTCTCTAGATCGGGCCCCTTGACAAAAAAAGCTCTTCAAACAAAAACGTTTCCTCCTCTACTTGCTTTTTCTAAAAAAAAGGTCCTATATGGGTTCCATTCTTGGCCCATATCATCGTTGATGAGAGTTGTTATTGTTTCAACTTCGCTCAAATCCCATATTAAAACAAAAGGAGATATTGCCCTATAATGTACGTAGTTTCAAAAAATCTAACAGAATTCTCATCGTTTTCAAATTACAGATCATTGGCTTTGGTAGGAAGCAAGAAGCAAGATGTAGATCATATCTAGTCAAAGGCGTTCTTGGTTTACTTATTTTGTAAAATTTTATTTAATCATTTACAAATAATTGTATATATAAATTAATTTTTAATCAAAATATATATTTTTTTGTTGTTTTACGTGAAATTCTTAATGTCCATTAAGGACAGAGTATCCTGGTGCATTAGAATGGCGTCTGCAGACCAAAAGTTATTTGTAACTATTTCCGTTATTATACCGTATATCGTACTATTTTTTTTTACTTGTAGATCAAAGGTCCAATTTAGGTGGTTCAATTATTGATTTTTACTTACTTTACTTTTCCGCCTCTACTTGAATTGCTTTTTCTAAAAAAAAAGGTAAAACTTTTCTTCTTCTACTGGCTTTTTCTAAAAAAAAAAACAAAAAAAAGCTCCCCAACCAAACACTTCCCCCTCTCGTCTTGTGTCGTTCTCATACAAGACAAAAAAATCAGTTGCCGGGCCCCCCTTATACCGCTGCCGGGCCCCCATTTGAGTCCGGACCCCGGGAATTAGTCCCGGCTACCCCCCCCTCTAGTCGGCCCTGTAAATGCTAGGTCCTCGTTGTGGGGTAAATGCTATAAATTTTAAATCTCGCTATTGGGTAAGTTCTATAAATGCTTATATTCCACTCAGGAGTAAATGCTATAAATGTTTAGATCCCGCTGAATGGTAAGTACTATAGATTCTAAGATCCCGCTAAGGGGTAAATGCTATAAATGGTTAGATCCCGCTGAGGGGTAAATGCTATAAAGTTTGATTTGTACCTATACGAGGTAAATTTGTATGTGTTTATAGAAGACGTATTTGTTAGTCTTTGCTTATAGAATGCCATATATACCTATAGAAAGGTAGTGTACGTATACGAGGTAAATTTGTATGTGTCTATAGAAGACGTATTTGTTTGTTTTTGCGTATATGAGGCCATATGTATCTATGTGAGACGTGTTTGTCTATTAGAGGCTTGATCAAATGTACTTAAGAAAGATTTTTAGTTAAATGTATAAAGATAAATATCTATAAGAGATTATGTGAAAATTGAGTAGGTACTTATTATAGGTATGTAGTAATAAGAAAGGTTTGAAGTTGATGCCTATAGGAGGACTTAAATGAATACTTATAGTTTGATACCTAAAAGTAAATGCTTATAGAAGAGCTTGAATTGGCGTATCAAAAGGAATGTACCTATGAAAGTATGTGTTTGCTTATAAAAAAATTTAGACTTGAAAATAAGAATAAGTACTGATGATGAGATATGTTTACCTATGAAATTGTTTTTGTGGATATATCTAATTGATTTGTATAAGGATATTTGACTAAATATGTAAAAATAGTGGGTACCTACAAGGTTCGTGTTGCCTATAAGAAGTTTTTAATTGAAATATAAGAATAAGTACCTAAAAATATTTGAATGTATTAATATTTGGTACCTCGTTTAGCACCTATTAGGTTTGAATGTATGTATGATAATAAGTTGGTACCTAGAGAGGTACGTATTTACCTATAGAAGGATTTGCGTGAATTTTTAAGTACCTAAGAAAGGACCTTAAGATTAAAGAAAATGTAAAACAATAAAGTACCTATATGAGGTTTTTAATGATTTTGAAAGATAGTACCTAAGTATATGAGATATATTTTTGTACCTATACAGTTTATATACTACAAGTTTGTCTGTATATATACAGAACACTCTGTATATCCGAAAGCTCTGAAAAATTTTCAAGCTCAACGAGTCGGTAAAAGTTGACCGATTTCTAACACAACAACTTAGCATTAAAACGTTTCCTTGTATTTTAAACAACTAACTTACAATTCTTTTGAAGTGGCTCAGTTCGCCTCGAAGAAGGTCAAAACAAAGTTCGATCTGGTGGTTATTTTTATTTTAAATCGATCTTTAAAACTGCAAAACATAAATAAAAGATAAAAGAATAAACTATACTTTAACGATAAAAGTTAAGTTACGGTGGATAGAGCTTTAGTTAGATAATTCTACTTTTTATCCAGTGAAAACTGAATTAAAAACTAATATGGTCTATCCGAGTATTCAGAACTTTTATAAGATTTGGATATTTGTCTTTAATATCTACTTTTGGTTGTTTCAATTTTAACCAAAGTTTTAGCGATTTATTGACTGCGTCATTCTGGTAAATGGTTTTGTCTGTTAAAATATCTTTAAATTCAAAGCCAGTAATTTTCTATGAACCCAATACCAAGGGATTACGAAATGAAGAGCCCTTAGAAAAGTAATTTGGGTTTTGTAATGTAATTCCAGGTATTGTTAAATTATTATTATCATATATTGGGTATTTGGAGGACCGTTATAACGATTGTAATAGAACTCATAATGCCAATGATTGGATTATTCGAAATATGGATTAATTTAGAATTCCAGCGAGGTAAAATCTTTTCTGCTATATGAAATGTTCACAAAGATGTTTAATACATTATAATTATTCCAAAATATGCATATAAAATAAGTTTTGCATAAACATAAAAAAAAATTAATCGGGTCTTTCGATCTAGAGTTATCGTAGGCGTTTTTTGATTTGGGATGATCTAAACGTGGAGAAAAGTGTTAATAAGTGGAATTGGGTACATTTTTTCTTTCATAGGCTTGTACTTGATTTATCTTCAGAAATTATTAGATTATTGAATGGTACAAAGGCATAGGTAATATACTAAAATATAAAGTAATAGACCATTGGAAGTTTGCGACATAATAATGAATTTATTTCACATACAGCCGTTTGTAATCAATTGGTTGAACGCAAGCTACAGCAAAATGACATATTCGTAATTGAAAACGTACTTAATGGGTTAGAAATCATATTGTTCGTTATCAAGTCGTCAGTGGTGGACATTTTGTAATAAAAATAAGGCATTGAATTTAATTTGAATTACTTATTGTATCATAACATCATTAAAAATCAATCATTAAAAAATCATTAAAAATCATTAAAATTCATTAAAAATCATTAAAAATCATTAAAAATCATTAAAAATCATTAAAAATCATTAAAAATCATTAAAAATCATTAAAAATCATTAAAAATCATTAAAAATCATTAAAAATCATTAAAAATAATTAAAAATCATTAAAAATCATTAAAAATCATTAAAAATCATTAAAAATCATTAAAAATCATTAAAAATCATTAAAAATCATTAAAAATCATTAAAAATCATTAAAAATCATTAAAAATCATTAAAAATCATTAAAAATCATCAAAAATCATTAAAAATCATTAAAAATCATTAAAAATCATTAAAAATCATTAAAAATCATTAAAAATCATTAAAAATCATTAAAAATCATTAAAAATCATTTGAAATTTAACAGTGAAGTATCTCAAAACAACGTTGAGTATTAAACTTAAATGTATCAGGTAATGGGGTCTATTCTGTAACAATTCCTTTATATTTAACGGCCTTTAAAAGTATTGGCGGCCTTTAAAAGTATATTTATATTCGTTAATTTACTTCTATCCTTATTTAAACAGATTTCTTTAAGATAGTCCTCTAATGTATTTTAAAGATCCGTTTAAATAGTGACCGAATTAAAGAAGAAAATATTTTTAAAGGCTGTTAAATATAAAGGAATTTTTACAGAATAGACCCCAATAAGTGTTAATTCTTTCAGAAAACCATTCACTTGCATGGCATAACTGCCTCAAATTTAATATAAATCACATCTTATAAAGTTATTTCGAGATATTGTTTTTTGTGAGTTAGCTGACAAACCAGTCAATGCAAAATGCAAGATGATAGTTCTTCAACATTTTTTGGTCTTTAATTTAATGTATCACCAGGTGGAGATTGTCATTTAACTGTTTTAATAAGAATTAGGGGGAACTGAAACAGTGAAATTTGGAAAAAGGTTAAACATTTGAGGTGTCTTTTTATTTCTTAAATTTACATAAAATGAAAAGTTATTTCAACTAATTGCACATATTTCAAATTGTTCGAGAATGGACTTATTTTCTTTATTAACTTCTTAATTTAAATTATTCGCTTTTTTCTTTTTGACACTTTGCCCCACCTAAACGGTTCATGCTTTGGACTTTTTTCGAAGAACCAAGAGAGCTTAATTTGTGCCTTTGCTATATGTGTGCCGCTCGCCTACGATTCCAATATTCCAAAAAAGGTAAGGTGTCAAATACGTTTGTTAATTTATTTAGTTTTATTATTTGAATCAGCCCTTTTGGCAACATAACATCCGTTCTGTCTCACAAATCTTATTTATCTTATGATAAATATTATTACTTATTAAAAAGCAAAATAGGGTAAAAAAATTCTTAAACTTTATATATTATCTATCTTTTAAATCTCCTTTTTTATATTAACATCTAAAAATGTAGAAGATAAAACTTATAGAAGTTAAAAATTTTTAAATGGCTTTTCCAACTAAAGCGCTCAACTTTTTGACGTATAGGTGCACTTACCCGCATCCGCCCCAGTCCTATATAAGTTCCCTAATTTCATCTAAATATTTTCAATATTCCTAAACTCGCAGACGGGCGGCGGTCTCTATTTCGTTTTTCTCTATAAAACCAAATTGGAAAGTTTCCCGAATGACAATGGAAACAAAACAAAATTCGTTTTAATTTAAGTTGTGCCAGCCGGGAAAGTGCTAAGTTTCAAGAACACTTCGACGGCCTTAAATCAATGTCCCGTAAGTCCGAGATTCCGTATTTTTATTTTTCTCCAACTTGGAAAAACAGTGATTTTCCTTCGTTTGTCCTTGATATAATTATTAGGTTGCAATTTTTATTAAATCTACTAATATATATTTCTTGAAAAGATTAATACTCCTGATCTGTAGATACTATGAAATAAGAGTTTGAATTTAGTATTTTTAAAATGGATACAAAAAATAATGACAATAGGTAATCATCGCTATTAAGGCCGTTTTAAGCATTTGTGCGGGTTTTGTGCCTCATTATATTTCCTAGTTCCTGTTTTTCACAAATTTATTTCTGTCTGTCTAGCAATAGCACTGCAGTTACTTTAATAAAAGAGAATGATTTGTAGTGTACATGACCGTTGACATGACATGTAAAAGATAAATTTAGCTTGTATTGTTTCTTAATCCAATTTTTTTGTCTGCAGCAGAGTGCGATATAAAAGTCATTGAAATGGAACTGTTATTAGTATTAAAAAATGCACTGTTTTTAAAAACGTTAATATCGTATCTACAAAATAAATAAATGTATAATTGCATTGACGTGTGCATTTTAAATCTTGTTGACACGTCCTTTTGGAGGCCGTATCTCTGTAGGGAGGGCCACTAGGAAAAAAATTAAACTTGTCATCTTATTTTTTAATATTCTATCTGAATCCAAGAGACTTCCCACATTTTTCCGGACACCCTGTATAAACATATTATTCAACTTTTAGTATAATTTTTAAAACTGATGTAGGTAAGCCTTAATGAAATTTATTTATTGCGTCATTAGCGTTCACTGAATGTATTTTCGAGTATTTGCCACTAAATTGTAGGAAATAATGTATTTGATATAAAAAAAGAAACATTTACGGAAATTTTGCTTAAAAGTTTCCCGAACTGGGGGATTTTATTCAGGAAAAGTTAGTTTCTAACTCAGAATTGGTATTTTCTGTTAGAAAGTTTTACAGGTAATATGGAAACTCCATCGAAAATGAAATGTCTTGCCTGGAGCTTGCAACTCCTTGCGAAAGTTGCAACTCTGCAACCCTCTTAGATTATAGAAATATGCTACTATCTATTACGAAACCGAAGTAGGTTTACTGAATTCGATCTCAACAGAAATTTCCATTACTATTGTGTTACATTATTTGTATTTAAATAGTAGGTAATACCTTCGTATCAATTTGGCTAAAGAAAAAAACAACAATAGATCAAGTACAGCGGATAGAGAAAGAAAAATGTATATTCCTTGACGTGTCGTAGCATTTGACAAGGTATGGCACGCTAGTCTAGTAAAGAAGCTTCGGAAAATGTCCCTGGACAATACGTCAACATTATTCAATCATATTTAACAGGAAAAATATTCAGAGTAAAGCAAGAGGAGTCAGATGTGCCACATGGCAGTGTGCTAGGACGGGTACTACAATTATTATATACTAAAAAACAACGTGTTATAATAGCATAATTTGCGTATGACAGTACAATATTGGCAGTTGGCCGAAATAATTGAGATAGCTTAGAAAAATTCCAGAAAATCTGCATAGAATCAATCGATGGATAAAAAAATGAAAAATAAAAATAAATCCAACTAAATTAGTGCATGTTTTTCCGCAATATGTTTAGCTGATGTATTTCCTTCGAGGATCATATGAAATAACTCTTTTGTTGTATTAATAATTTGTATATTGATTTCTCAAGTTTCTATCTCTTATTACTTAATGTTCTTCAAGTTTTAATTGTTTTGTATTTTTATATAGCCGCATTTAAAATTTTTTATTAAAAAATAAAGTTAATAATCAATCAAGGCAAGGCAAAGAACTTGGCAAGAGAAACTTTTACCGAAAGATACATCCTGGCGACGGTTGCTGGGATAAGATAGAAACCGTTGCATAAGATTTTAATCATTGCATATTATCTGATTCTTTGTTTCATTAACTGGTGCTCTAGGTCTAGACCAGCCATACTCAACCTGCGGCCCTCCAAGCTTTTTTATGCAGCCCCAAACAATATTATTAGGAATTTAAATGGTTGACCTACAGTCCTTTTTTGAAATTGTCCTTGCGACTTTTCAAAGCTTATTAAAACAACATGAGGACCTTTGTTTTTTTTTAGAAAATATTTAAGGCGGATCCCTATCGTCACCCATTGTGATTTAAATACATTTTAAAAAGGTAATAACTCTAGTTATCATCCAAAAATATTGTGGCCCATGTAGCATAACAAACAGATTTATGTGGCCCCAAAAAACTGTTAACATTTTCTCTCAATTTTCAAATTTTAAAATTTAATTTAAAAGTACAGGATATTTCTAAACGCCACAATTTTTAACAATAAATAAAAAACTAATCTAAAAATATAGCTCGTCTGGAATGTTTTTTTTTTTTAAATTTAATCATTTGTAACACACCCTCGCCTTACTATTTCTTTTTTGCTAAAGATTTTCAATGCCGTTAAGCACAAATAGGGCTAAAGCATGGCTAGCTCTAAAAATTCCTAGCCATAAATTCAACCCCCATGTATTCACATTTCAATCGTTATTCGACACCTTATGTTGGTGGAGTAAAATGAGATCGAAGCCGCGTCTCTTGTATGAAAAACGAAAACCACGACGTAGCAGCACCATCTTGAAAGCAAAAAGGAAATAGCGCTGCATGAGCACTATATACTCGTTTTTTTTTTTTCGTTCATGTCTTCGCAACCGCTGTAAGACATTGAACGTTAGACCAATTGATGACGTTGATCTTTTTTTGTACGATTCCAGCTATATATAGGAGAATGATACGCACAAGTTATCATGAAATAGGGAGAAAAAGATTAAAACAAAACGTTGAGGTAAAAGAACGGCCAAAAGTAGGAACAAAATCATTTTAAATCGGAGTGAATTATGTCAAAAAATATTTTTTCTTATACTCAACGTCTTGATGTAGTAATTATCCTAAGGATAACATATAACTAAATAAGGATAATTAGAAGCAGCAGGTAATATAGCAATGTATCAGAATAATTGGAAATATCGGACAAGGATAAAAAATTACATCGAGACAGAAGAAAATAAATAAATGAAATGTTGTTATGTTAGGAATGAGGCATTAATACACTGCAACCTAAAAAATATATTGTACCCCCTTCTGTCGCTAATGCAGCAAGGAAATATCTCGTTGCCTATAACGACACTTCTAATCCTAACTTCTCGAGAAAATATAGGATTTAGAGTGGCTTCAAGTTAGGTAAATCTCTTATCTTCTATTTGATATGCTCCTATGAATAGTGCCCTTGCATTCTGGAGTGTTACACATTCAATCAGAATGTGAATGGAGGTTTCGTCCTCTTCCTCACAGAATATGCACTCACTATCTTCTACTACTCTTAGTTTTCTAAGGTGTCCTTTTGAGTCATCAATGCGCTGTAATCATCCCTGTTACAATGCGTAGCTTGTTCTTGCTCAGGTTATATTCACCTAGAAGTAGCCTTAGTCCCAAGAGATTGTTCCAACTATCGGTTCTTCTACTGAAACGGTTTCGATTATATATCAGTAACCGTCACCAGACTATATCCATAGGTAATTACTTATTATCTTTTTCAAAAGTGTTCTCTGGAGTTCCTTAGGGATCCCATCACGGGCCAAAAGCGCATGTGCAGTGTATAGTTATCAGAACAGAATGAGGAAGATACCATTGAGTGAACTCTTAGTTTTAAGTTTACTTAAGTTTGTAATAAAGATAAATTGCTGGTTGGCTGAAATATAGCTAGATGCAATGCAAACTAACAAAAAAAAACTGTTTTGATCTTTTCATAGTTATGTCTTATTAATCGTTAAGTGATACTGACTTTTTACATCTATTTATATTTTTATACTCCTGGTAAACTAATTAGTTGTAACCAATCATTATGAAACAAGTAGTTAATTAAATTGATTTCCTCAAGTAGATATAAAAATGTAACCCTTGTTTAATTCCGAATATTACTCGATCTCATTTGAATGAAATATGGTAAACATAAATAATATCCTAAGGGTTTGGTATTCGATTTTTTAACTTATTTCACTTCCGTTTCGCTTTAATATTGACTCGTCTTCCAGCGCGCCCTTCAAAATCGCGATCTCTTTACGTGGGCTGTTAAAAGTTATTTTTAATTTAAACGTTACTAGGGGGAACGTTCAATTATCTACCTACAGGCAGCGCTGAATGTTAGTTATTTTTAATCTTCAAGTCGGATTAAAAAGTCCATCTGTATTTTCAAATTGTAATGGAACTGGATTGTTACTTTCATTTACACTAACCCGACATATCTAATTAACAAACTTGGTTTCAGATGAAAGAGAACAAACATTTTATTTTACTATGTGGCGGTGTTTTTTTTGTAAAAAATATATTTTATGTATTTTACTGCTGAAAGTGACAACAAAACTCATCTGCATAGATGTCACAGGTAAAATGAATTGATTATAAAATCATCATGAATACAGGAATAAAGCTAAACAATATTTTGAGCATTTCTCTCAAAAATATGAAATGGATAAATGAAATTTTTACCACGGATTAAAAGAGTAAACTACAATTCTAACAACTCGATAAATGTTATTTATTTATTAATAAAAACTGAAACAGTCCTATTGGCCTTTATATGTATAATACATCCGATTGAGTTATTACTTAATGATCTAACTTTTTGACTTTTATAATTTTCCTCCACTTGATTTTTTTCTGTTAATGAGGTTTGGGAAATGAAAACAACAAAAAACGATGTAGGTATTTTAAAAAATATTTTTCTTTCTTCAAGAGTTTTTGTTTTGGAAATGGCTACATCAAAGCTAAATATAAAAAAATAACTGTTCTCCATTTCCAATATATATCTCGGAAAAAGTTTTGCTACACCAAAGAAATCCATTAATTCTGATAATGACGGTAAATGTTCCGTTTTAATTAGTTTTCCTGGATATTATCGATATATTGATATAAAAATGGGTTATTTCTTTTTAATTGTTTTATTTTCAGAACGTTTTTTGCTTTCATTTCTTAATTCGCAGTTCATTTAGGTGTTATTTGGAGAACGGACGTGTGGATGACTCTCCACACTTTCAGAAATATTAGCAGTTAATGAAATTCCTGTCGATTCTCCTTTGTATGCTCGTTTTCACTAATTTTAACTATTTCACATGCTTTTAAAATGTTTAAACACTATTGGATTGCGATTTTTTGATTTAATACTACTCATATTTCAGAAGATCACCGTTTATTGAATGAAAATTAAAATTTATCGATTTTGCAGTAGATGATCGACATATTTTGTGTTGAGGATTTTACGAAGAATAAAGTTGTTACATTTATTATATTTATTTCTATTTACTCCCCGAAAACAGTGGAAAAACAAGTAAGGTCTCATTATTTTCTATAAGAGGGGATTAAAATTGATCCGTAACAATCTTATGGATAAAATAACTCCAATAAATACGGGAAATAGTTATTTTCCTAACAAGTGCGGAAAGTGTTACTTTCCCACACGCGACTGCAGTTGGCCCGAACGACGCGAAGCGGAGTTCGGGCAAGCGGTCAAGTGCGGGAAAGACACTTTACGCATGAGTTAGGAACATTATTTTTTCTACGACCGTATATACAAAAAAGTAGGAAAAATTATTTTTGGAAAATTATTTTATTTCAACATATACAAATCTTTAAATAAAAACAACTAATTATTATGGATATTAATGTTAAATAAACAATTTGTAGCATTTTGTTAATTATGTAAAATTGCCGGTACAGAGGAATTAGTTGGTGTTAATTGGCTGTTAATAGTCGTAACGCTCGTAGATTGAAAAGATGACGTGGACGGGAGTGACATCGGTTGCAGGTCGCATGAAGGTGAAAATGACGGTGGCAGCAAAGGTTGCAAGTCATTTCTATTTGAAAGAATTTTATTCGAAATGTTTTTCTTCTGTGTTTCGGAGTCCTCCAAATAGCCTTCAGCGATAATAGTGGACTTCCAGCCACCGAGACGTTTTATATTGGTTATCGCTTCACCTGAGTCTGCTAGGAATGTTGCTGAAGAACGTCTAAAAGTGTGTCCTGTATATCGTTCAGGATTAGGTAGACGCAAATATGCAGCAATCTCTGTTGGCATCTTACCAAAGGTGTTTACGCCAACGCACTGAATTGAGCATTTTCCCTTCTTATAATTAATAAAAAAGCGGCGATGCGGAGTGGTAGGTGGTCGTAAACCTGCGTACTTTCTGTACAGCTTCAGAAAGTTTCCATTATTTATTTCTTCACATAAAATAAATGGTCTTGAAGAATGATTTTTGGAATCGGAAATTTTCACAACTATCAGATTGCCTTTATCTTGTATATCATCGAGAGTGATATTTACAAGCTTTAAAATGGCTTCGGGCAGCTCTTCATCCGATTAATCCATTATTTCTTTAATTTATTTTAATTCAGTTGACGCTTCAACAAACAACTTTGACGTTTTTGTAACAATAACACGCCTTGGTTACCATATAGCAACCATATCAAGCCATACATGTCACAGCCTAGTCTGACTTTTAAAAATATACAGAAGGTATATACAAATATCTCTATTATTCAAGTTTTCCAAAAAATTAAAATTATAACAAAAAGCAAGAAAAAAAGTAAATTCTATTAAATGGAATAGTTGGAAAATACTAAATTACCTATTGTAACAATAGTTATAACATCCGAGGTAAAAAAAACTATACAATAGGTAAGGCCAAATATTCATAATTTTACTTTCCCGCACTAGTGCGGGAAAGTGACACTTTCAAAACTAAAATGCGTGCGGGAAAGTGGGTAAAAATACACGGTCGTAGAAAAACGTTATTTTTTAGTTATCTGAACTGAAAAAAATATGCTCTGGACAGGGATATTTGTTTAATAAGCATACTGTTTATAACGTCATTAAACATACGATACCAAATATATTTTTTTCCTTTCAACATTTGAGGGAAATTTGAAAAATGTTAAACTCCTCTTCTTGATTTTGGTTTGGTGTTTTAGGGCCGTCATATTTTAAACTTCTTTGCCCTAAAGTCTTCTCCATTCATGATTTATAAATCGTTAGGTATTAATGTTGTACCAAAGGGTTGAGAAAAAAATTATTCTTCTAAAATATAAATACTTTGGTAAAACAGTTTCAAACAGTCTTAAATTCAAAACTTTTGCTTTGGCGAATCAATTTTTGTTATAACTAATTTTTAAAATTCGTTTTTGTATTATTTTACCAATGTTTGAAAACGATATCAGCCTCACCACCCCAAGCGACAATTCAGTAAGTTAGATGCGTTTTAATGCATATTGTAGCATCCTTAGGTGGGGGATATCCTAATTTTCTTTATAACAACACACTTGTATTATTATAAAAATGGTACACATAGATTTTACTGTTTCCCTGTATTCTCGTGGGGAAATAAATCACTGATTTGTCTCAATGTTCAAGTAAAATATTTAAATACTGTTGGCTTACATTAGTTCCCTCCAATACACTATATGTATATCACCAACAATTTTCTTTGGTTATACCCGATGAAAGCATCTTTGAGTTAATATTAAAATGATAAACAACCTTGTGACATATTGCATCAAAATTATAATGCCTTCCTCGCGGCGAATATCCCCTCAAAAAAAGCATAATTTCCCTCAGAAACTTCCACCAAAACGTTTATTCCACTAACAATTTGTTAACTTCCAGGAGACAAGTTGTAACCGCATAACATTAATCTGCGTGCTGTAAGTTAGTTAACTGTAATATAAAATGTTTTGTAAACAAGTTCAAACCGGGGATAAATTCCCCCTTTAAACTCGTTTCACTGTTAGGCATGGAAAGTTCATCGACGAAAACTATTTCGGAAAGAGATTTATAAGGAGCTATTTATCTTTTTCGCGGGACGATCCTCGGGAAATCCCGCTTTCTTTAGGCGACGCAGTAAACAGACGAAAAAAAGTTAATTGCCCTTTTAGGGATAACAATTCGAGAAATTAAATAGAGTGTGTTCGTTCAATCCTGAAATTACGCGATAAAACTGGAAGAAGACCCCGTTATAAATGTCTATCATTTAGCTAATCTGACGAAAATGTTTCAATTGGTGGGAAACAAAGCGCTTATCTCTTTAGTGTTATTTTCTTGATAGATCATTGCGTTTTTATTGTTAAACATGGTTTGAGCAATACGCTGTTTGTCACATCTAATCCGGGATATGGGGTTTAGGAACGTCTGAACATGTGTCTTGTTATTATCTAGTATAAGACATGGTGGCACTTCTCAGATAATATTGAGAGAGATAGAATACCCCCAATTTGATATAGTAAACATACCCAGGCAGCACACATTAGTATAACTAACGTATTTTATACGTAATACTCGTTTAATTTTGGTATTGGTTGATTCCGTATACGTTTACAGTTTACGATTATTATACATGCCGTATTTTAAAAGATGTATTGTACGTTTTTTGTATACATCCTATGGTATATAATTGTAAATTTTTCTACGTTTAAATGTAGTTAACAATATACGACTATTTTTAGTTTGCGATGAACTATTTATATACAGTGGGCCTAAATATACGTTTAGGTTTATTTAAATTAAATTCTTATACATTTACATAATATTACAACATGTGTTCTTCGTTTATAACTCCCGTTTAAATTTCGTCTTGGTAGATTTTTTAAACGGTTACCATCTACCATTTTTATACTTAACGTTTTTTAACAGATAAATTAAACGCTTTTGTTTGTGGATACTAGTTAATATACCTATATTATTCTACGTTTAAATATAAGTCACCTTAAACGCATATTACTAGTTTACGATGAACTAGTAGACAGAAGTAAATCATATGCATATATTTAGGTTTATTTAAATTAAAAGCTTATAGATATATTTACTTACATTACACCATATTTTTTTAATTATATTACCTGTAATATTTATAACAAATTCCCCATTGTACCAATTTCAAACACCCGAACATTTAAATAACCCGCCAATAACCATGGTGGGGTGGACTAGTCCATGTCGATTCAGTGAGTGAGATTCGGGGTGTGCTTTAAGCTTTAAGAGGTCTATTCTGTAAAAATTCCTTTATATTTAATGGCCTTTAAAAATATTTTCTTCTTTAATTCGGTCACTATTTAAACGGATCTTTAAAATACATTAGAGGACTATCTTAAAGAAATATGTTTAAATAATGATAGAAGTAAATTAACGAATACGAACATATTTTTATAGGCCGCCAATATTTTTAAAGGCCGTTAAATATAAAGGAATTGTTACAGAATAGAACCCTAAGTCGGGCTGGTCCAAAGTGCGCTTAGTGCAGAGAATCGAGAGGGGAGTACGGTACCGGTAGACGTTCGGGAATCAGCTGACTGATGGTGGCTGGTGGCTGTAAAGCGCTCGCTATCAATTAGACAATTCACCCTATTATAAGTTATATTTCTGTTAACTAGTTGCTAACCACGATAATTGTTTTTTATGTAATAGAAAGTTATTGTAAAATTGTTGGTGTTGTTGTTGTTGTTGTTGTTGTTGTTGTTGTGCCCAGTTGCATTGCATGTTGCTTTGACGTCCTGGCTTTCACGATATTGGTTAAAAGCATGGGTAAGTTTCTATTAATGTTTTAATTTAGCTACTCGTTTAATAATTGTTGCATTTTACAACAACTACTGTTTTATTACAGTGTGTAAATTGCTTATAGAAACTCCAAAACATAACCTTACTTTTGTTTCTCTTATTTTTATACGTATTTCTATACGTATTTTTTAGGCTACCTAGTTATTCCAAGCATACTTATTTTTCTTTTTGTTTTGGTCAGTTCTTCTTTATTTAATAAAATGTCTAAAATAACCCTGTTTCAGCGTCATCTACTAAGAAAAATAGCACAAAATGTTCAAGATGCTTTAAAGTCAAATCATTTTTTTTTATTCCCAATGAAGATAACATTAATAAGGCTTCGGACATTAATATATCATCTGATTCTATTATTTATAATAATTTCCTAGAAAATAATACAAATTTAACTCTGGAGCTTTTAGAAAATATTTCACATTTTGTTTATAGGAATGGGGTGAACCAAGAGACTTAACCGACCGAACGATTAGAAGTGCTATGCAAGATTGACTTAAGTTAGCTAAGGCCTGTCTAGGACACAATACATCCAAAGTGTTAAGCTAAGGTTTAATTTTCATATATATTTTTTGTTAGTTAAAGAAAAGTTTCGTTTAGTTTGTTATTCAGTATTTTAGTGTTTATTTTTTAGTACTTATTTATTTTTTAGTATTTTAATGTTTATTTTTTTTTTAATAAAATATTCAGGCCAATTACAACCAAAATAGAAGCACGAGTAATACCTATTTCTAGTGTATACACATGGATGAAATATTAACATTTTTCCATGGCCTCTTTTAGAAATTTTGTTTTGATCACTTTATTTAATTTGTGTTTGAAATACATTTAAAACAATATCAAGTAGACGCATTTTACACATTATTAAAATAAGATAAATCTAATATAGACGTATAGTAAAACAGGATAATAAAAGGTAGATAAAGTAGTAATGTTAGACGTATAAAAAATGAAAAAAATATACGTTTATAGGGCGGACATTTTCACATATATATTGGGTAGCATATCAACGGTATTCATACGTATATTGTAGTACATAAAAAAACGTCTTTTATACCAAAGTGGATTCGTATAAATATACTACAACTATAAATCTAATATAGACGTATAGTAAAAACGTTTAATTATAGGTGGATAAATTCTTAGTAATCGACGTTTATAAGGCGGACATTTTCACGAATATTTGGTAGTACATCAACCGTATTCATACGTATGGTAGTACCTAAAGAAAAACGTAATTTATACCAAAGTGTGCTGCCTGGGTAATTATCATGTGATTAAGGCTGTAACTTTTTATATTCTTTGCTTGTTAGCCTATAAACGTTACTGTAACATTGGCAGATTGGTTGATATTAAGAACCCCTTAAAAGTATCCAGTGCTTTAATAAAATGCATATTATATTATTTGAAATATAAGTGGAATATCAGTGAAAAATACACTTGTTATGTACCTCAATGCAGCTCTGAAAACTGACCCTTCTGTTACATTTCATCTGCTTCCTAAAGCTAGTAAACGTAGGGAAATTTAATAAAATGCAAGTCAAAATTTTAAACTTATGGATGCAAGAAATGCAACTTTCGTATTCTTTGCTGTTATTTAAATTGTCTACGATAACATCACCAACTAATTCAAGCAATTAATTGATCTTCTTTAAACCAGATAAACGCCTATGTGCGCTGTACATTTAGCAGTAATTCATTTAAAAAATGCAGGAACAGGCCAAAAGTACATATTTTTCTGATGTAAACGTCTTTTATATATGTCAAATTCCGCCATTCTAATGTCAACTTCCGCCATTTCATTTTCTCAATTTTAAATAGGAAATGTACCATATGGCACATCATTAAAAAGTAATTTTATAGAGAATCTTGCAATATATACAATACATAACAGTTTTTTATCAATCAAAAGGTATGAACAGAATGAATCGTCATTTGATCACAAAATGGACTTCAGTAATTAATTTTAAAAGATAATTTGGTGGTGTAGAAACGATATAAAGTGTAAAATCTTCACAACCAGGTTCAGCGCAAGCAATAACCCTTCTTTTCATGTTTTCAAATATATTATGCAGTTGCTCCTTGGTTACAGTTTGAATTTCAATAATTATAGCTTTGCTTTAGTTCATACACATCATGTAAACGATTTTTGAATAAATATTTTATTTCCAAATAGAAAATAGTCACGAGGTATGAGATATGGTTATCTTAGAGGCTATAATCCTTTACTGATAATTCAGTCATCAAAATATTCTCTTATAAGGTCAATAGTAGCTCTAGTTGTATGAGTTGTTGCTCCAATCTTGTTGAAAATTACCCAATTGTAACTCATCACGAAAAGTATTTCGATATCGTTGGCCATTAATTGTGTTCTAAAATCTAGACCCTAATTATCTTCTCCTTAATAAAGCTATACAAATTCCAATCTTTATAAAATGGATAAGGATTATCAGTTGCACATGTTTGATAATTTTGACTGTTTATATATCCTGATAAGTGAAATTATGCTTCATCAGTAAAAAAAGTTCGATTCAATAAATTATTGCCATTTAATCGCTCATTGAACCATCTACAATCATCAGAAAACAGTTGTTTAGTACTGAACTCTTATATTGATAAATTTTTTCAACTAGTTCACATCAACAATGATTTTTAGAAATTAGATTACATGAGAGTCAGATAAACACTGTCTTTACGTTTGAGCTGCTAATTTTTTTCACCACATCTCTAACAACATTTTCTGTGGATTTTCCAGGCCCCTTTCCTTTACAAATGAAACTTTTGGTTACAAAACGTTGAAAACACTCATATTCTATTTGTACATCTGGAAAACGTTCCTTAAATTATTGAATGCATTTTGAATTTCATTTCAAAAATAAAACCTTTGACAGTAATATCTGCAAGCTTCTAATAAGACCATAACAAAATATTTGACAATAATTTTATCTAAATATCTAAAATATGCTCATATTGGTCCTTTTTACGTTATGTATTGTAATGATAATTTATTTTTATATTTATCAATTTTTATTTTGTTAATTATTTATTATTTGTTTATTTTTAATTTTTTATCAATATTTTACTTACTTGTTTTGTTGATCGCCTTATTTTTTATGTTTAAATAATTTTCTATCTATTACCCTTCTATAAAAATTAATTCAACTCCGACTATGCCCTTCTATCAAATACCCCAATCAAACTATCCGATATTTCGCATGATATACTCTCGTCCCAGGAGTCGGTTCCCAGACTATAAAATATTATTTTAAATTTAATTTACCTTTTTATTTCTTTGTATTTATATTGTTGTAGACCCTGTATATTTTTTAAATAAAATTCATTTATATAAACATCAAATTTAACAAATTTATTTAAATTTCAATTTCAAAAACCAAATTATGTACAATCATAAAAGAAATCATATTATATTAGAAATAAATCCTCATTGTTATTGATATTATAATGAAATTGTGATTCTTTCAATGAGTCTTTATTTAACCATAAATCTGCAGATTTGTTATTACTTAAAAATATATAGTGGACAAAAGATGGCGTCGAGTATAATAGTGTTTGCACCCTCTATTGGGTAATAGGAAACTTATAGTCAAAACGAAAGTAGTTCATCACACATAAGTATTTCTTTATTTTAAAGTTCTAAATGGTGATCTGCAAACTGTCATGCAAAGGAACAGTACCTTTGATTCCTTTTTACTAACTTTACTATGAAAGTTTTTATAAGTACAAAATACTATATTTTTGCTCGTTGTTTTCTTCAGAATGATGAATAGTTAAAACTTAAAGTCACTTACAATAGTGCACGTAGTTTGCACTCTGAAGAATCCACTGTCTGGTTTCCAAGTATAAACCAGAGTCCAGAGCCAGATTTTCTTCGATGGCGATGCTTCTATCATACCGGTCTTGATAAAAGTTTTCCTATTGAGTAGATTTGTTTAATTTTCCTTTATAAAATTTAGCTTAAATCGATCCTTAATTACTTCTGTACATTTTAACATATGATTGAAAGTTATATAAATTAATTATTCTATCAAAATCTTTAAATTAATTTTAGATTCAAAATTTGCAAACTCTTTTTTTCAAAACGACAAAATGGAGTCCCTTATTCAACAAATTCGTTGCCTATCAACCGATTAAACGGCTACTAGATATTCAATCCTCCAATCAAACATTTTTATGGGTCTGATACAATTCAAAGTAAGTAATTTTTAGTTTTATTTTTACTGTCTGAGCAAGGAGTATATCATAGTCATTTCTTATAATTTAAAATATATACATTATTTTGATTTTTCCCTAGTCAGATTCCACCTATAATCCCAATTTAAATTTATAGTTTCTTAACTGCCACTTTTTAATCCAATTGACCACAAAATTATCAGTAAGCAAACTAACTTATTTTGACAACAAAAAGATAACAAGTAATGTCACTTATTATATTAAAAATTCTTAAATCTTTCAGTATGTAGTTTCACAGGATAGTATGTTATGTTATGTTGGGAATGGGATGTTAATTCACTGCGACCTAAAAGATCTATTGTGCCCCCTTCTGTCGCCAATGCACCAAGGAAATGTCTCAATGCCTATAACGACCCTTCCAATCCTATTTTCTCAAGGAAGTGTAGGAGTTGAAGTGACTTCAAGTTAGGTAAATCTCCGTCTTCTGTTTGATATCCTCCTAGATATAGTGCCCATGGATTCTGGAATGCTACACATTCAGTTAGGATGTAAATGGAGGTTTCGTCCTCCTCCTCACAGAATCTGCACTCACTATCCTCTACTACTCTCAGTTTACTTAGGTGTCCTTTTAGTCGGCAATGCCCCGTAAGGATCCCTGTTACAATACGTAGCCGGTTCTTCTACTGCCCAATTCTTTTTTAATCTCTTCTAATATTATGTTACTGATGATACCGCAGAACGGGTCAGGTCCTACAAAGGGTGTTTGAGCCCCTTTCCTTGCAAGACTATTTGCAATATCGTTACCCTGTACCCCGTAATGTCTCGGGACCCAAGTGAGAGTAACTCTATTTTTCTCGCCAAGCTCATTCAATTGTTCTAGGCAGACCATTTTTGGCAGCGCTTTGATGGCTGCTTGCCTATAGGAAATGATAATATTTTGTCTCGATGTTGAACTGGATACACTTCTCGATGGCGTGAATTTCCGCTTGGAAGATGCTTGGGTATTTTCCCAAGCTTTCGGAGTGCTTGGTTTTCGGTCCATACACTCCTATTCCAGTTCCTTTTATGGTTTTAGAATCGTCCGTATACCACTGAATAGCACGTATTTCGGTTGCAAGCGCGATGGATTCTTGGTTCCATTCTTTCTTGCAGCCCAGCTCTGTGGTTTAAAAGTTTTTCACAAAACTGTACTTCTTTAGTATTTCATCCTGAAGCATGTCCCAGGTATCTTTAGTTCTGAAGCAAGTAGACTTTCGTCTGATTACTCCGTTTTTGATCATTCTATATCGTGTCCTTTTTGCCATATTCTCTATCATCAAATGTAGAGGGGTAAGGTTTAAGATCACTTCCATTGCGGCCGTAGAACAGCTTCTCATTGCACCAGTAAAGCAAACACAGGCTAGTCTTTGTACTTTTGAGATATTAGCCTCTCGTAGTAGCTAAACTAGTTCTCTTACTCCAGGCTATAGCCCCGTAAATGATGATTGGTCTCACTATTGCAGTATACATCCATCGCAGTATGTTTGGGTTACATCCTGCAATGTTTCTGCATGCCATTAGGGCTTTTGTGGCCTTATTTACTACTTCCTTCTCAAGTGTGTTCCAGAGAAGATTGTTGTCCAGGGTTAGGCCTAGATATTTGATTTCATTTTCCATTCCATACGTTATCTAGCTGCCATATAAATGTTCGGTAAACCTTGATAAGAATACTAATTCTTGGAAATATTTTATAAATGTTATAACAATAATTATACAATACAGTTGGGAAATGTTGGAACTTTCGTTTCAAACAAGAAAACGTGTTTACTAAAATGAAAATGTTACCATTCCTTTCAGCTCCTATATTTAATTATTTTTGAAATATGTCAGATAAAATACACGTAACGAGAAAATAATATCCCTGTCTCTTGGCGTCTGTCTCTTGAGATCTAATCTCGAATAAAATATCATTTTTTGTTTGACTTTAACTCATAATGAAAGTGATGTCGTTTTCATAAGTATGGATGCAGAATTCCCTTTTTATCAAGGACTCTCAATTCATTTTCCTTTGAAAATTTATGAAATTTTATTCCTTCACGTGTTTTTATGACGGGAAGTTTCGTGAGCCGCATTTTGATTAGGATTACCGCGAATTTTTTGATACATTGTTGATATGGAAATTTTAAAAGGAAATTCTCGTGTTTTTTTTTTTGTAGAATTGGATTTAGACTAATCTCGGCTTTTAGCAACTCTTACAATCTATAAAGGTGTCTTTGTTACTATTGCAATTATAATGTTTATAATTAAATATAAGTATAATTAATATATATGGTTGATGATGATGGGTGAGGTTTTCTTGGTTTTCTTCGCCTGTAAGTCAAATAATAATAATTATATTATATATGGAAACTAACTTTTTTCTATTAAATATCCAAAAATAAGGTATATCTCAGATTTCAAAGAAAATTCTAATAAAATTAATTTATAGTAAAAATGGTTCAATATCATATGTCCATTGTTATAAAATAAAGACCAATATAATGTCGAATAAGCTTGGTATTTGTAGATCAGTTGGTTGAACGAGTACCTAAACTCGACATTTTTAGATCTACAGAAAGGAAGATAATTTTGGTTCTGACAATCTATCAAACAATAAAAGATTATCCTTGCATGAATTTACCTAAAAATGGATACAATTCGAGAAAATGCTATTCAAGCACTAACCTTCGTAACCTTTACTGTAAAGGGCCCCAACAATTATGTCGCCTGGCCTGTTGATGCCGCATAATGTGCTCAAAAATACTTACGGGTTATAATTAGCCCACTACATAATCCCAAAGGGTGTATCCCAGGCGGGCTTTAGATGGTTATTCTAATTAATTACCTAAATTTACGAAAATTGTAATTAGAAATTCTAAACAACAAAGCTTTCTTTTTTTATCAGTTAATTGTGTGGGCAAAAACGTTAACAAACGCAAACCGCTTGATAACGTTGTGTAGTTTATAGAGAAACTGGGCACTACACCGTTTCAATTAGGACATAAACATGGACAATCCAATTAAGAAAGCCCGGTAAAAGATAATAGAATCCAAAACTGGACTTACAGAAGTTGAAGCGTTTCGTTTAATAAATATTTCAGTATGAAGACCAAAGGGTTAAACAAGACCATAATTAATTGTTTTATGTTTAATGTAGCAAACAAATAATAGTTTTAGTAAAGTAAAACCAGATATCTAGTGACTCTCATCTCTCATAAATCATATTAGCCGACGACCCTCATTATCACTATAATAATATTATGATTCAGGGCTCTCTATTTCAATTGTTAACAGTTTTGAATGTAAAACTATTTTTATTATAAAAAATTTCCTAGAATTTAAAGTACTTATAAATAAAATTTAGCATATTAGCATTACAATGTAAGCGTAGGTACATCAAAGTTGATTTTTTAGGTGATTTAAAGCTGTTTTTAGATCCTGATGAGAGATGAGTTGACATTATATAGGGTGATTCATTAAGAAGGGGACATCTCTGAACTACACATAGTAAACACTAAAATATGAAGATTTAGCCCTACATGTTTCATAAAAAATGTTGCTGGTTTAGAAGTTCAAGGAAAAATGATAAAATTTTTCAATAACTTTATAAATTTTAACAACATGAACATAAAATTTGGTAGTTTGACATGAAAGTTCGTACATCTGAATCTACTTCTTTCTGGCAATCCTTTAGTTATGTTCCAAAAATGTTCTATCATTATTTCTATATACCTACCCTTGATTTAGTTCATTTCCGAAGTTATTTTGCTTTTTTCACAAGTTCTTTCATTACCTTTCGTATTTTATCGTAATTTAAAAAATAATTAAAACCATTTTGGGTCATAAAAAAAATCCTGTACCGCATATAAACCTCCATTTCGGTCCCCAAATAATCCACCTCACAAAACACACATGATAACATCAACTATCCTAAAAAAATAGGGCAGGCACATTAACTGACCAATTTCGCTACACTAACAAGTCTCTTTTGTGTCAACGTAGCGTTGAAACGCGCTGAAAACCGTGAATTTATGTGCAAAAAAAGTATATTGCACTTAGCATGATTGCATCTTTCGCCTCGACTTATTGTTCATTTTGGTTCGACGCTTTGCTGGACTGGGAACTTCGTTTTCCCTAATTGAATTTTGGTTTCGCCACTTCGGTTGATTGTCGGTTTTATAATAATGCCGATAGTCTATTCAAAACTTAAGGTTGAGTTTCCGGTCCCTATACGCTATTGCTCGAAACAAGTTTGCAGAGATTTTTTAAAAGCGTTCTGGATCGAATTGTTGGTGGGTTTTAACCAATGAGGTTGAATAATATGGAGTTTATATGACATCGCAGTGGATAACAGTTATTATATTAGACATTCCAAACAAATGAATTGCTAGTGAGAAGATTTGGTATAACTAAGGGTTGCGTCAAACGATGTATTCTATCTACTATACGAAAAAACATGAATAATGGATTACATTTAAATATTTTATATCAAACACAATAAAAATAATGTTTTAAAACACACTTATACATTTCTTCATAAATTGGCAGCTTTCGTGACTACTATTTAGAATAAAAATAGCGTCTAAGATGCAAGACTATGTCGCCTCCCTCTTTGATATACGAGAACTTCTCTCTGGCATCTATTGTTTGACAGGTCGTTAGAATGCCGAATTCGCTCCGTGCGAAGTCATGGAAAGGGAAGCAAAAGCGATACTAGCGCTAGCTGCGGATAATTCGTGCATTTTAGGGGGATATTTTGTAATTTTGGCATATCAAATACACGTATACATTTTACTTTTTTTCAAAAAAGTAGGTAAAAACAACACAATAAGCAACCGGAGTTGCTGTGTTGAAAATTGTACAAATACTAGCAAAAAAAAACAGTGAAACTTATATAACAAATTTCACTAACAAAGTGGAAATTAAATCAAAGAAATAAATAGATAGGTGTACAATAAGAAGAAAAATTACCTTTATTTTTGTGATAATAACAGTAATGCTGGAAATAGTAGACATCAGAAACTAGAAAGTTTTTAAATAAACAATAAATTATCATTTTACGATGTTCTTTAATATCCCTTTATTCTTAAATGTTCATTCAGCAAGGACTAGATTTCAAGATTTCTGCCGTTGATTATAATATTTGGCTGGTATGCAATTTTGTGACTTACTGATCGGAAACCAGTTTTAATCATTCATTCTATGTTTTCTTTAGAACAAAAATGAAAATATAAGTAGCGATCCTTTTTATACATTTTAACTTCACGTTATTATAAATGGTTTCTTCAATGACAACTTATTAGACTTAGGCAACTTCTCATACATTTTCCAGTAAATACTGTTGCCTGCCTATATTTTATTATTGATTTTTAATGATTATACATAATTTTCTTCAATTTAAGCGTAAAAAATATATAATAATAATAAATTAATGTTTTAATTGTTTTATAAATCCATATGCTTTTATTAAAACTAACATATATACTTTTTATTTACGAATTCTATTAAAAATTGTATTTGTCAGTATAGGCAGAAATACTCCTTTAATACCAAAACAAATTGGCGCTGCTGTCGCGCACGGAGCGAATAGGTGTTTTAATTTTACAAAATACAGTGACATAATTCTTAAAATCACTTCCACCAAAACAAAACAAAATTTTATTTTTACTTAAGTAATAAAATCTGAAAATGTATAGTAATATCATCGAGATAAAATAAACTAGAGACGACATTAACACTATTTTGCGATATGACAGATGGACGCACTTCGAGTGACGGAAAAGTGTAATGAAAATGGCTACTTGATTGGTACTTTGATTTCTTTGAAGTCAATAATTGTATATTTGAGGATTGACGAAATTAAAGTGATTTTATATCGTTTAAATGAAGCTATTTAACAAAATTAGCATTTATTTTCACCAAAACTGACTAGCGTCACTATCTCGAGTTTGACATGAGTTATCCGCAGCCCAATAACGACAGTTTTGGCGATTTACGTGCCCATTTAATGTAAAAGTAGCCTCGTCAGAACAAAGTATCCAGTCTAAAGATAAATGGCTTTGATCAACAAATCGCAAAATTCCAGTCGTCGATCTGGATCATCTTCTAGTAGCTCTTGGACAGCCTGCATTTTAAATGGACATTTTTTCCCATATTTAAGTATTTTTATAACCGTTTTGTGATAAAGATTACTATCACGGGTCAGTTGACGGGCTGGAGTGACTGGATTTTATTCTAGAGTAAGCAACAAATTCAATTTCGCGTCGTTATCGACAACAGCTTGCCTCTTTCTCGGTACCTTTCTCACATGACCCATTCCTCGACATTGTTCCTCATTTTTACTAATAGTACCTTGATTTATTAGTGGCAAGTCAGGATACGACTCACGAAACAGGTAAACAACTTTGCTTTGAGTTTGCATCCTATCACCATATCTAATCATCATCAAAATTTCGATCTTTACCATTTCAGTTAAATAATTAGGCATTTCGCCAGTTTGCAACAACACTTCGTATTGAACGCTGAATACTGCAACTACAAACTAAATTTCTCTTTGCGGATGTGTATAAACATTAGCAAAAAATAGCAAATACCAGTTGTGGCAAAAAATAGTTTAGAATTTTTTGTGAGGACATCTAAAAAGTAAGGTTTACATTCCAAAACTAAACAATAAACATTTTCAGCAATTGATACTTTGAAAATAAAGTTTTAAATTACGTTTTGATTTTATGCAACCCCCAAAACACACTAGAAACTAAAATTTGTACGCTGGATTCCTCGTTCCATCAGCTTTGCAATGAAGGGTCACAAGACACAGGGTTTAAGTTGAAAAAACATGTTGAGGGTGGTTTCAGCTACCCCCGAAGAGCTATATTTTTCAAATTTCTTGCAAAATGTAGGTAAACCAGTTTTTGTCTAACTCGCAATACGGTTTTAGACAAAATAGGTCTACGCAAGATGCTATAAAGGCCATCAATTGGCGTCTTTATAGATTTGGCAATGGCATTCGACACTATAGATCATTCTATTTTACTAAATATTCTATAAGAGGTACTGCACATAAACTTTTTAAAAGTTATCTAACTGATCGAAGTCGAAAAGTAAAAATAGGTAATAGTTTAAGTAGCGCCAAAATCATTACTTGTGGGGTGCCCCAAGAGACGGTGTTGGGACCTATACTTTTTAATGTCTATCTAAATAACCTTTTCCTTCTCGACACGAACTGTAATATGAGTTTTGCGGATGATACGGTATTGTTTTGCGAAGATAACAACTGGTTTAACCTAATGTTAAAAATAAAAGACGATTTGAAAAAAATTAAAGTGTGGTTTGATTTCAGACTTCCATCGGTTAATTTTTAAAAAACGGCCTATTTGCCATTTAGTTCCTACAGCAACGCCCTACCTAGTTACAACCTCGAAATTGGTAATCAAATTGTAGTTTCACCTGCAAGTAAAATTAAATATCTTATATAATGATAGACAATAATTTAAGATAAAATCAACATATAAAATACCTTCATAAAAACTTCGCTATATACATTTTCTAAAACTTCTTAATGCTGAAAATAAATAATTTTGAAATGCCTCAAAAACGTTTTCGTAGTCAAAAGTAAAAAAAGAAAAAAAAATGCTTCTATTCAATAAAAATTTCACAACCAGTGAGAGTTCAAGTTCTTTTTTATAATCTGCCTGTTCATGACTGTTGGGAGCATGGAAATCCCTTAAACATCGTAATATTCCCGTAGTTTATGAACAATTTAGTCGGATCGAATATTGAAAACGGATTGAAGGGTATTATTTGATCCTCCTATACAGAAACTCCCTCTTTCTTGGCAAATATGCAAAATGTCAATTGTTGAATTCATTTTCACATCAATGGAGGCACAGACTAGAAAGGATTTTCGGTATTCACCAGATCCTGTTGATGAGCGGAATAGGGAGATGGGAGAGGAGGACACACGATGTCGACATTATGAATAATTACATTTCCCTCTCGCTTTTCTAACTTGATTTATGGCCCTACTCCACCTCCGATATCCTTTTCTAAATTCATATTTATTGATCTCCTAAATCACTTTTGGTTTATGGTTGCAATAACATCGGCCTTTTTACTTTTTATTGTCGTCTGTAACGACGTCGACGTTTTTTCTCCGGAGAAATTTATTGGCTCCGGAAAAGATTTTGTTTTTTGTTGTTCTCCATGCCAAATCTTTTCCCTAAGACGGGAATTAACGCCTATTTTTATTTATTGCGTGTCGCTGGAGCTATTGGATTTTTAAATAAGCAGTGGCTACTTTCACACTGACGTTTATTAGTTTATAGTATGTTTATTAGTTTATAATATGTTTTTATCTTATCCATTCAGGTATTTACATTTTGTTATTGTCAAAGTTTAATGTTAAATAAAGCCTAAAAGTTTATTACAATTTATTTAACATTATGGACAAATTTTTACGCCCGGAGCGGTTTGAAGCTGAACCCAGTTCCTCAACTCTACCAAAGGATGTACACATTGGTTTAAAACATTTGAGAATTTTTTACATTCTCTACCTAACAGTGAGACAGGTATAGGTGAAGAAGAAAAGCTAAGATTCCTTACAAATTATATTAGCCATTTAGTTTATGACCTAATAAGTGAATGCAGAATATATACGAACTGTATCCGGACATTACAGAAGGTCTTTCAATTAAACATAATTTAAAGATAGTCCCTTGCTCACACAAAGTAATTATGGCATCTGCAACTTTTTTACAGGACATTCAGGGATATTGCGTGATACAGCTACAATTACTAGGTCATAAATACCAAAATATGAGAATTTTAGTGTTATTAAACTCCAGATTGCAAACCAATAGCACCAAAATCACGCCGCAACTCTGATCAAGATGACATTTTTATAAAAAAAAGCAAGTTGAGAAATTATTAATAGAAGAGAGCATATCACCGTGGAGAGCATATGTACTAATAGTTTCAAGTGAAAATCATAAGTAAAGAATGGTTATTGATTACTCTTAGACCATAAACACATTTACACTATTAGATGCTTACCCCCTACCTAATATTGAACATTTAGTATCCAATATATCTAAATACGAAATTTTTAGCACCACAGATCTAAAAAGCGCTTATCATCAAATACCCATAAGTAATTCAAAAAAGCCTTTCACAGCATTTAAGGCTTGTGAAAAATTATACAATTTCGCAGACTCCCCTTTGGTGTGACTAATGGAGTTCTGTACTTTCAAAGAGCTATACATGGAGTAATCACAAATGGAAAATTGGAAGGCGTTTTTTGTTACTTAGATGATGTAACTATATGCGGTGAAAATCAAGATATTCATAATCAAAATTTAGATAAATTGTTATGTATTGAAAAGAAATATGGTTTAACCCTCAACGAAAATGAGTGAAGCTGTTCAAAACGTTCCATAAAGGTATTAGGGTATTGGATCGAAATCAGAACGCTTCGACCAGATCCAGATAAATTAAAGCCTCTTTTGGAATTAAAACCTCCAGAAGATACTGCTTCCCTGCGAAGAGTATTGGAGATGTTTGCCCATTATTCGAAATGGATACCAAAATTATCGCAGAAAATATGTCATATCAAAGATTGTAAATCTTTTCCGTTTACTCCAGAACCCATAGCAGATAATAAGAACATCAAACAAGAACCATGTCTGATTGACAAAATATTGAGAAGGAAACAAAATAAAATTCAACCAAACGATATCTTCATTAATAATCCACAAATTGTAATACCTGAACAAATTACTACTAGGTATCATTTCTTACAAAGTGGCCAGCCTTTTCAAAGATCACTTTAAAGTTTTCTTTAGGAGTTCCAATTCTATACATAAGCTTTTTATTAGGAATAAGGATAAAATCGACATCTTAGACTTATCTGGGATCTATACATTAAATTGTAACACTTGCAAATCTTACTATATAGGTAGGACTTTTCGTAATTTCAACACGACTGAAAGAGCACACTAGATGTCTGAACCAAAACCATACTGGTTTTTTTCATTTTGCCAACCATCTTATAGACACAGGATATGACTTTGATTCTTCAAACGATTTCAAAATCTTACACAACGCCTTTAATAGATAATGGTTTTGAAAACCTAGGAATAATGAGAAATCTCCCCAGGAGATTGATTGAATGTACAGATCCAATTTGTATCTTCTCCTATTTTCTCCACTTTGCTTTAAATAGAAAACAATTGTATTTCTTCTTCATTTTTCCTTTCTTATTTCACTAATTATTATTGCCCTTTCGTTATTAGTCTTTTCTAAATTTCTCTAAGAATCTTTTCTACGCGTAGTTTATTTTTTTTATTTTTTTCCCATGTACTGTCAAATTTCAAATATTTAAAATTTCTTAGATCTGCCATTTCGTTGTCACAGTGTTACCAACTCCTCTTAAAATTAAAAAAAAAATTCCACTCAGATTAGTAATTTGTTCATGAGTTTACATAAATAAATATTATTTTTAAACTAAAACTATTAAATTTTTTTGTCAAATTTGTCCACACATTTTTCAATTTTTTTATTTTTTCGATTGTTAGTCATATTTTTTTAGTTCTATTACCTTAACATCTAATTTGAAATTCTCTTTTCCAGTTGGCGCCAAATCAGTTCGATAGGATTAAAAATGTAAGTATTAAAACTTCGTATTCTTTTTCTTAAGCGATCTCCTCTATAGCGTACCTTTTAAGAAATGTCTTAGTAGCAAATACTTCAAGTAGTTGTCATAATTTTTGGAAAAGTATATTTTAAACAGTTTTTTTTGTTAAAAATTCAAATTTTGGGGAAATGGGAAATAAATTATCTAGTAATGCTCATATTTTAAGCTTTGCACACCATATTATCACAGGACTGTATGTTCAGAACAGATAACACGAACAACACAGTTTACTAGGTATTCCTAAAATGTTTCTGCAAAACTAAAACTAATCACTACGAACAAACCTATCACATTTCGTGAACACTTGTTCTTCTATAACGAGGTCGCAAATATTTATCATAATGTAGAATGGAAGTAAAACATTCGAAAAGAACCATTTTAAATTTCATTTATTGCCGTTGAATATGGCGCTCTTAAATTTTTATGCACAGTTCGCAGCTCCACATAAGCGAAACAAAGAAAATATAAATCAACAAACCGGGTTCTTTATAACTTTTAAAAAATAACAAGCGAGGTGATAATTTTCCGTCACTTTATTTTATCTTGGGCCTCCAGTTTTCGTTTTTTCGGGACAAAGATGTAACGTGACATCGAAAATAAGGAAAGATATTGTGGTTTATATTGTGACATAAATTTCAGTTAGGCTGGCATCCCTTTCTAAGTATATGAGCTAAGACATAGTTCTGGAAATGAGAAAAGAGGAAGTTCCAATAAATTTATATTTTCTGCGAAACTTTCGACGAAACTTTTTAAATAGGATCTAAAGCTGGAAGTATACGCTGCGGTTTTTAAAAATCTGTATTTTCGACAGACTTTAACAAGCATTTCTGTGAATTTAATTAGTGATGACAACATTCTGGAAGGAGATGTCATGCAGAAATAATTATAACAGGTTGAAGTAAAGGTTCGGTTGATCAATAGGTATGCTAGTTTTTCAGAAACAACCATTAAACATTGGCTTACTCAAATGTGCTATTATGTCGAGCAACATAACCCTTAAGCTGCGTCCAAATCAATACTATTCGATTTAATTCGCCATGATATAATGGTAATCGAAGCACCTGCATACCTATAATCTTAGCCATCTCATCGACAATATGTTTTTTGTACACACTTTGATGTTGTCTTGCCAGGTAACACAATCCTGCTCTTAAAGCTGTGGTTATAATAATTCCTTTTTGCAGAAAACACGCCTGGCCTGCATCGGCGGAGTAAACATTAGGAATTGTACCTACCATAGACATTATAAAATACATTCTGAGGAACCAAGTTGCCATTAAAGTTAATTTAGCAGACCGTGATAAGCAAACAATAAAAAATATATAACGTTATGAGGGTTATTTTTGCAGGGTTATTTTAACAGTGATATGATTTTTATGATAAAAATGGTTCTATTGTAGAAGCCATAAGCATGCCTATAGGAATGGTGGTGTACCTACCAAGCGATTTGACAGACCGAACCATTAAATGTGACATACAAGACTGGCTTAAATATAGCTATGACACGTCTGGAACAAAACATCCAAAGGGGCGTTTGATTTGAAACTCGATCGAGCGAGCGTCGAGGAGACCGAGAAGTGATGACGTCACAATAGAGCATTGAATCAAATCAAATAAAACAAAGTAAAAAACAAAACCTCGCATTTCTGTGGTTCTTGTTTCTGGTTTATGTGTCAAAATAGTGAGCAAAAAGTAAAGAAAATGGAAAAACTTTTAATAAAAAGGGGTAATAGCCCTGAAATGCAGCATATACCACAAATGCCCGCTTCGCTCTCATACTCCATGACTGTGATTACTGGTGATTAGATCTGGACAGAGAAAATGTATTTTCCAAACACATTTTGTGTTTTTTATGACGAATAATTTCAGCTATAAGACAAAAGCGGTTAAGTAATTTGTTGACTTCTTGTCTGGTCTTTAATTTTGAGATTCAAATTTACTTGTACGTTGATTAAAAAGAACTAGGTAGAGACAAAGACAAATTTCTCCCTCTTCTCGATCCTTCTGCTCTGAGAACATCGAGCTCGCTCTATGTTCTCGCTCCAAAGCAAAACAAACACTTTATGGATCTCTCGGAGTGTCAATTCAAACACGATTGCAGCGCTCGGAGATCTCCGATGATCAAATCAAACGCACCAAAAGTGATTACTTAAGATTTTTATTTTGATATACAGGGTATTTTGGTATACAGGGTGGAAGTAAATGGAGGACAATTTAAACATTTGATTTAAAAACGCAGTTTTGAATTTTTTGATTGTAAGCATGCTAAAACAATAAATTTTTTTTAAGAATGTGATTTTTTTCATACACCGTTGTAAAGAGGCTTCCAAGATCTTACAAATGAAGTATCACTCAAACCCTCTTCCCTATTCAATTTTGAGGGGTTGAAGCGCTCCCTCATAGGGGGTTGCTCGTTCAAGCCTCAAATATACGTTAAAAGATGTCCCCCAAAGAAAATCATCCGACGTGTTTCGGGAAAATTTTCCATTTACTATGGGATAAGAAATATACGGGGTGGCTCTTCTGAGATGGAACACCCTGTATATTGTTTGTTTGTTAAAGAAAGATTCATTTAGAATTTTATTATTTTTTGAAATAAAATACTTTTATATGCATAACGTGATAAGAAAAACGGAATTTATACCATAGTGTATTAGTATATAAGCTGTTTCGAAACAATTTAAAAATGCAGACTTATTTTGAAGCTTTAACTAAGTAATATTTTTGATTAGTTCAATTATACTGCTAATTAACTTGAAGGTTTTCACCGCTTACTAGGAATATCCGTATGTATTTATTGGTTTATATATATTTTTTGTATTTTTGTTCAACTGATTGTAAATAAAAACTAAAAGTACTTGGATTTCGTATTGCTTTACCGTTTTAAATATATTATTTATTTTTATAAACTTCTTGTGTTTCTCTTAACTATGCGCCACACTTTATCTAGCTCTTCCAGGATTATATCTAGGGTAAAAGGTACGAGGTGATTACAGCGTATAGGTTGAGTAAGGTAGGTATTACCGGTTTTAAGGTTCCCATTTGCAAATGACCGCTTTGAATTTAATTTACTCCACTTAGACTACTTTGAGTATACTAAGTGTACTCGAGGGTCACAGAGCAGAATGCGTCATTGAAACTGGCGCCTGGGTAACCCTTATTCTATTTACCAGCTTTGCGCCACCTACAACTTCTTCTTCGTTTCTTTTTTTTTTGGACTATGTTACTGCGAACAATTTACCCAGATATAGTTGATTTGCTTCTACTAGATAGTGATTTTAAGTAAATTTAAAAATTTGGAAAGGGTGATTATTCATCCAAATCACACAAGATGTATCTAATATCAAATGGGGCTGATAAACCAGCCTTCGTTAGTTCCAAATACAGATCAAAAAGGGGAGATTTATTAATGAGGCACTCTAAGATGATGTGATTTAACGATCCAACTTCTCCACACTCACAAAATGGGTTATCTTTAATGCCAACTCGAAATAAGTGATATGGGGTTAGACAATGGCCAATTCTCATCCGTATGATTGTGGAAAGGTACCTTCTAAGATTTAAAACTGGAATTGGAGAGAGTTGGATGGCCAATTCAAATTCATGGCATGGCAGCAATTCATTAGAATACATATTTGGAAGAAACTCTTCCATTTGGTTTATTAAACTTAATAATACTGAAGTGTCAGTTGCCTTTTTGTAAACATTTCTTTCTTTATTTAGTGTTGCCAAATGTTTTAACGAATTGATGACATGATTATTTTCCAATGCAAGATTTTTTAACAGAAATTTATAACAAAGCCTTTCCACTTCACCACAGGTTAAACAATAGACCTTTTCATCACAATTTTTTTTTGTGCGCATGCGTCAGTTTCAGCCATCTTTTTCGTACTGTTTTTGTAAACAAGTATGTTAAAATGCTTACGTGAAAAAAATTATAACTGATAAATATTAATTTAAGTCTATATTCATTTAAAAAAAGTAAAGTAATAATAAGTTTAGTGTCCTAATTGAAATAGTATATTACATTACGAGTGTGGAAAGTGACATTTTTCACACGAGTGGGAAATATTGTCGCACGAGGCGTAAGCCGAGTGCGACTATCACACGAGTGTGGAAAATCACTTTTCACACAAGTGATGTACAATATTTTTCCTACGACCACAAAATAATTTCATCAAAAAATGTAAAACCAGATTATTATAATAATTAAAATGTATTTAAAAAAATAATCAACAATAATCGTATTTATTAAATTTTCATAATTTCTAAACAAATAAAAAAAAATAAAAAAAAAAATAAAAAAAAAAATAAAAAAAAAAATCTGGCACAGCCAGGATTCGATCGCGGTCGTTGGACGGTCTCAAATTGCAAAGTTGATGCTCTAACCAACTGAGCTAACAGGCCTTACGGTAATTGATTGATCTAATCGCTTATGTGTTTAACCAGAATAAAAAGCAAATATATCTTAGTTATTTTAAAATTATTTTAAAAATAATTGTTAAAGATAAATATCTAGGATCTAATTTACAATAATTTAACAATCATATCGATTTTAGTATTAATATGGACATTACATAGATCAAAATAGAAATTATGTGTTTGACATTTTCTGACAGCTACTGCGGAAAGTAGCATATTCTCACTTGGGTGGAAAGTAAATTCTTATTCATACGCGTGTGATATAGGGCACTTTCCATAGGTCTATATAGTGTGATATGTGTCACTTTCCTAAGTGGTCGTAGGAAAAATACATTTTCACAATCAATTATAATTATGTTATCTGTACGGAAAGGAACAACGAAACGGTGTTGTTATGTAAAAGTGACACACGGTATAGATCATTCAAAGGCAATAGATATTATTTTATAAATTTTCCAAAGCCTTAACTGCAATATCGTAAACAATTATCAGGCAAAATCCATATTAAAAGATATTCGAAATGTGCATTAAGTGTGAAAAAATATGGTCGAAGTGACAACGGTTTTCGATGGATTAATGATGTTACTAAAGATACTTATATTTCACTGCATTTTCATGGAGAAAGTGGTCCAACAGAAGAAAATTCTCATGTTTTATTAAACAATATTTTTTTAATATTAAATACTACTTCGGTATACACATTAAATGATTAAAAATGTCATGTTGATCCTCAAAATAATAAATAATTTATTTTATTAATTATACTCGTGATTAACTTTCATGCTAATTAAAGTGTTTTTGCAAGTAGTAATAGTTGGTTGGCATAATTAATTAGAATAAAGTTATAATTATTATTTGTTTTCATTAATTTTTTACAGAGTTAAAAAGTATTGATACACCTAACCTCTCAATTAGTCCACTTTGTTCCTTTGTAACAAACATCCAAGACACTTCAACCTCCTTTTCAACTGCTCACAACTATGCGCTTCCACAGAGTTATAAAAAAGTTATTCACTATCAAAGATTTTTTCTAATGATTAATTTTTCTGTAGAGATAACATTGCTTTCCCAGCCATTGTCGATCAAAACAGTACGAAACTTTTGAATTACCGCTATTTCAACATGGTGGCTGCGCTTGCGCTCATCACATGATGAAAAGGTCTATAAGACGTGTCACAGTAGACTCTAACCTTAAATCAAAATCACCTTTTGCTAATTCCAGGTGTATTTGAATTTTATAAGGGTGCAACTTATTTTTATGCAAAATGCTATGTACAGTCTAACGAATTTAAAATGATGATATTCATTTCACAGATTCTAAACTTCGCCATAAATCTAAATCCTACAATTATTGGGTTATTACAAAATATCGTCGCGTCGTTGAAAGGACTTAGGCCGACCCTTTTGTAATATACGATCATCGCCAATGGAACTTGAAATAAATGTATATACACGCTACATTCAAGCGAAAATTACCCTGTCTAAAATAAAGCCTTAGCCTTCCTAAAATGTGTATATAAAAGTCGTGTCTACTTTCACGCTAGCGTAAACCGAATATCGAATATACGAATTTCTCTCCACTCGTAAATACCATTCATATTTGTTATGCCAGGCCGAATTTGTATTGAGATTTTTATTTTTATATCTGCCCCTAAACGACTTCTATATTTGATTTTGAAAAAGGATGAGAAATAAAGAAAAGAAAAAAATGAGTGCATTGACCAGTAATCGGCGCCTCTACCAAGTGGACCACCGAAACACAAAGCTACTATAATCAAATTTGAAGATTAGATTATCGATGGCATGGATACATTCTAAACCCCTTCTTCCCAGCCCTCGTGGGGTTAATGATTCTAGATATTATTTGTTTTTTCCTTCTAAACAGATCTACATTTGCAGTTAAGTAGATATGGAGAAAATGTACAGTTTAACTTTGATACCTTGTAATTTGAAAACTTGTGAAATTTCAAAATGCAATTTTTAAAATTAGATTTCTACAATAGTTTGTCAAATTCTGATGTATATAGATAAATTGTTTTGAAAATGGCGCTGAAATAAAAGCAACAATATGAAATTGTTAAAAAATCCAAGTTTTGGAACGGAAGAAGATAACGAAGCAATTGTTTTTTTCTTCTAAAGATTTATCAATTGTGTTTGTTACTTAGTGATATTGGTCAATGGTAGAATGTTCCTCTCGACAGCCAAATTGATGTATCAAATGTTACTTTTAATTAAATTCTTTTTAAAATTTTTGTAGATGCTTTAGATCAGAATATTATTTAAATCCAAAAAACCACTTGCATTTCAAGAAATAAATTTGTGCGACTTACATCCAAGCTTTCTATAAAAAAGGACATTTAATTGAATTTACCTACATAATCCGGAACATTATCTGACATCCCTGAATAGGACAATTTATCACAATAGAACCAATCCCTGTAGGTGGCATGGCATCAGTATTAATGGCGATTGCTGCTAATGTTGTCGATATCCTCTCCTCTATATTTGATCACTTTGCACGACATAAATTGGCTTCTACACTAGACATTTACATAATACAATCATGAAAATCTAATTTATCAGTTCGATCTAGTGTATATAGGGTTACGTTCAACTTAGTTTCAGATGAAGTGTTAGTATTGAGCGGGCTGACAGGTGGCGACTGTTTGTCTATAATTTGTTTATCATCACAGGTCTAGTTTATTAGCTTATAAAAAAGTTCGTAGATTGATATAGAATGATTCAAAAAGGAAAAACTTGTATTTCGTGCAAAACTTTTTTATTATTCAATGCAAAGCGCTTTCGGCTTATTTGCCATCATCAGTGCTCATCTACAAAAATTGTGGATGTAAACTTACAATTTAAAAAGATTTAAAAAAAAAAAATTATAAAATCTGAATTAGAATTTTAAGTCAAAAGTTAAAATAGTATATATACAATTGTTTGAACAAATTAAAAATTACAAGAAACAGACAAAGTGACAAAAAACCTGGTATTGGGAATAGTGAGTGTGGGATAAGCCCTTACAAATCAAATCTGATCTCCAAAAGCAAGTTAGCTTGTGTGGAATTAAGGAATCATGCCACCCTCACTATTCACAAAATTGAAAAAAGGTTAACAAATTAGTTAAAATTTAAAGAAATTTACAATTAGAGGGTGACTGTGGAATATATATTGAAATTTGAATCTATAATGCAATATTTGATATGAAGAAAGTAAAACGCAGAAGGCCAAAGTAAAAAAAAACTGAAGGTTTTTTTTTATATATGTTTTATATACATTATAATTATGAAAAAGTCTACCTACTGTCCACAACGTATCCAACAAGTTCCTGGTCATCCTCACTCCCAAAATTATATATTTCGGGATGTTTACAACTTGCTAAATCATAATTTTATTAATATTAATATTTTCAAATTTAAATTTATCTCTTCATTTTGGTTCAAGTTGTTTAACCGTTTCCACATGACAGTGGTGACAAGCGACACTTGAAGACTTTGACTTGTCAAATGTCAACAGAAGGAGGTGCGTTCACCTCAGTGTGGAACATGTTTCTCCGAGTGTGATTCGAGTGATTGGAGGTTAACGGAGATCAAAATTTGTTATTGAATTTAAAGATTTAATTTATTGTTAGTTAAATTTAAGTAAATGTTTAATATGAAAGATATTATTATTTTGATGTCAAGACAAAACAAAAATGTCACTCGCGTGATTCAAATGTGTCAGCCCGGACTCTGCAGAACATTCTTTCAGAGAACCCAAGATGGCACAACTGAACCCGCGGTCCCTAACGGTGAATCTGATGTTTAGTCCTAAAAATTACTAAATCACTCAACAAACGTACTCATGGTTAAAAGAGACAAAATAGAGAACAAATAAGTTTTAAACAGACAAACAAACAAAATTTGTTATTGAATTTAAAGATTTAATTTATTGTTAGTTAAATTTAAATAAATGTTTAATATAAAAGATATTATTATTTTGATGTCAAGACAAAACAAAAATGTCACTCGCGTGATTCAGATGTGTCAGCCCGGGCTCTGCAGAACATTCTTTCAGAGAACCCAAGATGGCACAACTGAACCCGCGGTCCCTGCAGGTGAATCTGATGTTTAGTCCTAAAAATTACTAAATCACTCAACAAGCGTACTCATGGTTAAAAGAGACAAAATAGAGAACAAAAAAGTTTTAAACAAAGGAGTACCATGGTCCCAAAGGTAGGCTCTGATGGGTGAAATCGAGTTTAGGAGGGGATGGCTCTCGAAGGCTTGTGATGGGTGACTCGGACCTACATCATCATAGAGGGTTAATTGAGTTGTCTATGGAGTGGTATGAAATTTCTGTTAAGGTTCACTTGAGTGTTGAGACAGAGTATATTGTTGTCTCTTTCGAGAGTAATTTCAACATCTTCATGAAAATCTAATAGATTGAAATTTTTTGTGTTTAAGTTAACTAATAATTTGGAGTTTTTTGTTGGGCTGAAATTATGTTGATTGAACCTTAAGTGATGTCCGAATGCAGATGTGTCCGGCTTCTTGATGTGCTCGCCTATCCGGACTCCCAGAGATCTACAAGTTCTGCCGATATAACTGGCATCGCAATCGCTGCATTGCAACCTGTATACTCCACTCTTATCTAACAAATTCGTTTTGTCTTTTGTGTTGACTAGATGGGAGTCTAGTTTATTAATTGATTTAAAAGATACTTTGATGTTATCTACATTGTTAGCAAAAAATTTTGAAATGCTCTTAGCTAAGTTATTTTCCCAGAAGGGGATTGATATGTAAAAATTATTAATGTGACTTAAATTGGGGTAGGCTAATTTTTGAATTTTCTTGAACTTAATTTTGGTGATTAGAGATTGAATTATGTCCGGGTCATACCCGTTGTTAAATGCAATTTGTTTAAGTATATTTAATTCTTGAATATAATTAATGTTATTTAGAGGAATTGAAAGAAGTCTATGAATATAGCAATAGAAAGCAGACATTTTATGTTGGTGGGGGTGATTTGAGGAATAGTGTATCACGTGGTCTGTTTGGGTGGGTTTTCTATATATGCTAAATTCGAATTTGTTACCCTGTCTATAGACAGAAAGGTCCAAAAAGTTCAAACAACATTCTTTTTCGGCTTCCAGAGTGAATTTTATATTAGGATGAATAGTATTAATTGAGTTTAGAATATTAGAAGCCGTGTTGGCGTTACCATTTATTAAGCAAAAAATGTCATCGACGTATCTGTGGTAGATTAAAATATTTTTATGTTGTGGAATAATGTAACTAGTTTCTAAATGATTCATAAAGATATCAGCGATTAAAGGAGATAGGCCACATCCCATGGCAAGGCCATCTGGTTGTTCGTAGGTGATATTGTTAAAAGTAAAGAAATTTTGTGATAAGCACAAGTTTAAAAATTGAAGAATGATATTTGTGTTATTGACAGAGACGTTTGAACTTCTCAGAACCTCCCGAACCAAAGGCATGGTCTCAAACCTTGGGACTGAGGTATACAGGTTGCTGACATCGAAAGAAACCATGGTGCAGTTGTCAGGGATGTTGAAGTTTTTGATTTTATTACAAAATTCTAAGCTATTACTTACCGAGTTGGCTGGTTTGAATTGTGTGAGATCATGAATTAAGTTGCAGATAAAAGTGGTGATTTTTGCAACTGGAGTGTTGATGAAACTTACAACTGGCCTAATGGGTATGTCTGTCTTGTGGATCTTTGCATTGAATAATAAAAAAGTTTTGCACGAAATACAAGTTTTTCCTTTTTGAATCTAAACTACGTGCACACAGCTGTCAACCTTTTTTGGTTTTTTTTAATTTTTTGATATAGAATGGTTTTATATTTCTTACGTTGTCATTTTCTTTTCATATTCATCTTTTACGTGCACGTGCGAGTTATATCAATTTTATTTAGGAACATAAACATAAATTAAATACGGAATCATATATTACCGATATCAAAGCAGTAGTACTACAAAGGAAGTGTTTTGGGTATTGTTATATATCTTATATATTAACACCAATGATGGTTTGGATTTAAAAATAAATAAAATCCTACCATTTCAGATGATACTGTCATCTTGTTAGTAGAAAAAGATCATGCAGATGCAGCTAGAAAACTGCAGAACTGACTTGATTAGTGATTAGTGAACTAGATCTCTACCTAATTCCAGTCAAAATAGAATAAAGTATTGTTTATTATATACCAGATTGTAATTAACGTGTACTGCAATAAATTTTTCAGTTTAAATATTTATTTAACATTTCCGCTGTATCCACTCCACCGAAAATTTACGTCTGTTTTGAAAACAAAAAACAAATATTATTATCTAAATTAAAATAAATGTTCGTACTGAGAGAAGCATCTTCGCCTAACTTATCAAACTTTCCTTTCAAAAAAAGATAATTAAAAAACTTTCTAAATCGGAGTGCAATGTTTGAAGTTTCCCTCTATTTATGTAAAGATTAATTAAAGCCATTATGAATAAAAGACAAGTTAATATTTTACTTAGCAAATCCAATTTGGACAGTTATTTATTTTATACAGTTATCAAGAAAATTACACCGAATTTTCTTTCTTTATAAATTAATAATTAAGTAGATCTTACCTTTTGATAAAACTGTAAGCAGAAATATGGAAAGGACTGCAGGGTTCTTCATTTTTCTGAAACAAAAATTCTAAGATAATATTTGATGTTGATTCTAAATTTATAATTTTATAAAAATTTAAAAATGTTACAGTAACGTAAAATCTTTTTTCATTTTTAAATAACTTAAGATATCTAGATTTCGGTAAAGGCTCCTTTTCACGTTGGCCAATATATGTGCTAGTAGTTGTGGCCAATACGTGTAGTTAATGGTCACTTTGGTAGGTATTGCAAGCAGGGTTGCCAATCTGTGAGTAATTCCTCACATTTGTGAGTAATTTACTAGTCTGTGAGTAATTTTGTGAGTAAAGGGCAATTGTGAGTAATATGTGAGTAATCGGGAAGTCAGCGTGGGTATATTCATGGTAGTTAGGCAAAATCCTGATCGGATAATTTATTAAAACCGTGTTCTTTTTAAAAATTTTAATATAAGCCTTATTTTACCCCCTAGCACTTTTAGCAGTCATTACAATTTTATAGTTTTAAAATTGCAACGTCCTCTATTGCTTGGTCAATGTAATACAGTAAAAGTAATTTTGATATTTTACAACACTAGGGCCCGTATTTATAAACAAAACTCAGCTGAGTCGGACTTGGGAAAGTCGTCCTTGAACGAAAATCGAAGTTCGGTTATATCGCGTGAATTTAGAGATGGGTAGTAACAAATCCGTAAATGTACATAACAGATTTGCTAATATCCATCTCTAAATTCCAGTTTAACACCAGAAGCACCTAGAACTTTAGAGACGTTGTAACCGAACTTGGATTTTAGTTCAAGGACGACTTACCCAAGTCCGACTCACGTAAGTTCTGTTTATAAATACGGGCCTAGGTGTCGTTTCGATAGTGATAGTCCCATTGGGACTGTCCCAACCACAAAGCACATAGAGGTTCCACGTGAATGACCAAGGTCAAAACCGACAACTGACATTTTTTATGCTATTTGCTCCAAACTCTAGATGGGGCTACTGGTGAAATTATTATTTCATACTCCATTTTTAGTTTTTTATGGGCGAAAAACTTAACCAAAGAATCTAAAATCCAAAGATGTGACGTGTATTTATTTAAGTTTTTGGTTAGTCTCATTTTTCCGTCTGATTTTAGTCATTTTTTTGTTGACTTTGGCTTTTGGTTTCTGTTTATAGTTTCGTCTTAGTTTTTGCAAAATTGTGATGTTTTGCTTTTCTATTTCCTACTGTGTTTTGCAATAATTTTGGTGCTACGTTGAAAACTTCCAGAAAAACTTCATTCATTTATCATGCATCATAAAAAGACAAACGGGTAATCAATTTATCACTGGACTAGATTCCGAAATAATTTCTCACATAAGAGAGTATACCATCTGTATTTGGAAGGAAAAAATTATCAGTGAATTAATAGTTAAAAGGATTCACCTTCCTGGCTCACGAACTAGGAGGTGTCTATCATCTTAGGAGGATGAACAATGGGCCTAATGAGACATAAGTGCCGTGGGGGTAACCCATCCTCCACACGTTACAGATACAAAGAGGATTCACCTTTTAATCCAATACCTATATAACATTTATCCTTCAGGTAAAAAGACATTTATAAAATACAACTTTAGTGTTAATAAAATGTTATATCCTAGTTTCTACTTCACATTTCAATATATTGATACTTTAAAGATTTAAGATTGTATACCTATTTGTTCAAAGTAAGTATTCGTTAAATATGTATTATTATTTATATTTATTTTGTTCTATAATATTTATTTAAGCTATTAATAAACATATTTTAAGAATGTTCTATTGATTATTTATTGATATATCTTATATTTTATTTAATAATAATATGCAGAACCAACTCTCCACACAGACCCATTATAACAAATTAATTCCTCAAATTTGGTATAATCGACCTAAATTATTTTGTAAAATAAAAGTTTCGAACTTACTAGTTCCACACTTTATTTTATAAAATAATTTATGTGGAAATCATTTGAAATTTAATTTAAAACTACTAACTACTCCTAAAAATTACAGTTTGAATTTACCGCCATCTGTTAATTGTCATTTTAGTTCCGGCTCCAAACACAAGGTGGCGCTAATTTGGTTTAAAAGTTTAACATTGGCGTGGGGTCTCTAGAAGATACGTGCTTTGTGGTCCCAAACGTCGATTAATATCTTTTTTTTCGTTCATTTTAAAAGTATATTTTTTTATTAGTAGATTTTTTTAAGTATTAGAATTAATGATTTATTATGATTTGGTCCGTTAATAAAGAAGCTACTCTGATTCTCCAATCCTTTTTATCTGTGTTTTTTGTTTAGCTGCTGACAAAGATGTTTTATATACAGGGTGATTCATAACTATTGGGACATAGGCTAAGGGCAGGTTATTTGTATCAAAATATGGCGATAGGGCCAAATATACCTTAATAAAATATTGCTGTGGAATAAGATACAGGCCGTTAAATAATAATAATAGTAATAAACTATAATCTAACAGCAAATTATTTGATACTGCAAAGCAAACTTTTCATAAATGAAATATTTTGTGAGTTGTTCAATTGCGTTTTTCTCGAAAACGGGTGAAATTTTCTAATCAAAACTACTAAAAAGTTTCGTAAAAAAAGTTACCACTTAATTTCATCATCAGGATTCATTCACGTGGCGCCTCCTGTAACAAAATATGAATTAATACATAAAATATTATTCCTTGTCGAAAAATATGCCTTCGTGCCAATTTTGATATCAATTAATAAATATACAGTGACATCAGAAAAAAACAAATTCCACAGCAATATTTTATTAAGGTATATTTGATCCTATCGCCATATTTTTGTCCAAATAACCTGCCTTAGCCTATGTCCCAATAGTTATGAATCAACCTGTATATTACTTTGTTATTAAAATAGTGAACGCACAGAAAAAAGGTGCATCTGTTTTGACTCTTGTATATTCTGAAAATTTATCTTTTAATGTTTGGCAACATTGCACAGTAGTAAAATAAATTCAAACCAAAGTGCAAGAGTACAAAATATAAGATTTATATAAAAAAACTAGTAATATTAATATTTTGTAGTTGTGAGTAATTGTGAGTAATCCGGAAAAGTTTTTGAGAGTAAATCGGTAAAGACCGGTTGGCAACCCTGATTGCAAGTGTTGACCCACATGTTCTTACGAGATACGTGTGATGTCAGTATTTCGACACAGGTGAGGTGTTGGTGATTGTGATGGCCAATCCTTTAGTTCAGTTAGCACCTCGATATCTATTATATGTTTGTACATTGGCCTGAACCGATGCAAACTGAACGACCCTTCAACAGTTCCAACATGTGGACAACTTCATACATTTCTGGGCCAATAAGTGTATTACACCATGGGTTATCGTAAAGAAGAAATTATAAACATTGGACAAACATAAATACCATACTTTTTTCATATCCAGAAATTGTTTGAGAGTTCCATTATTGGTTCACAGTATTATAGTTTTGATTTAACAGAAGAATTAAATAGTAGACAAATCCCAGGATTATATAATACTCAGATGTTAAATGTTTATAGTGGTCAAAGAAAAGTGATTTCTTATTGAAAATAATACCCAAATCTTGAATAAAACAAAAGGCCAATGACCTATTAAAAAAAGTTAACGCATGTCTATTTTCCACTGAATAGGCTAATGATAACGTAATTAATGTAGTCCAAAGATTATCATTTTCGTGTTTTTTGTTCGGACTTATTGCGAATCACTATATCTAAATTGTTATGTAAACGAATATCTAGTTATTGGATAATAATTAATTTAAAAAAAGTCGTTTTCTTATTGTCGATAATTCCGCACGGATTTTTAAAGAAACTATGTCAGGTCGGTGATAAAATATCTGTTTTTGAAAGGGTTATCTGGCACGGAAATTAATGCAGAAACGATTTGGTATATCCTGGATAATCGACCTTCCTACTTCATCTAAAATATTAGCTTGCAAAGTTTAAAGAAGGAAAAATCGCTTTAAAAATGAACGACGCAAAAATGAAAACTAGACGATCCATTTTAGGACTTTTGGATTTTATTATAATGATGTTTTCCTGATATTAATCCTGCTTTGACACTGATGTGTGCATATATAATTCATTTTCATTAGGGTCAGTTACTGACATCAGGATTCTGCGCAGTTCATTATTGGGACCGCAACATTATCTACTACGCAGAATCCAGGATGTCAGTGACTGGTTTCTGATCTTTGTACATTATCAGTTATTTGAATTAGCTAACGGAAAATATTGGCAGTACAAACGGTTTTAAAAGAATTATCTCTACTTGTAAGAGCATAAACCATTCTACAGTTTGGAAAACGAACCAACAGTGGACTTGCTCCCCTCTGAAATTAATTGAACTGCATCCAACTTGAACCTATCATCTTTAAACATATATCACCAAACACCACCACAGCATTTATTAAAAGATATGAATTGTAGAATTAGTAATGAGTCATGAAATAGATCCACCAGAAGGGGTAACGGAATAATATTGACGATACTCGTATTTTTTTCAAACCTAACTCAACCTAGAAGAACTTTAGAAGAAAATATTGAAAAATAGTGGTAAAATTATTTTTAACTTAAGCAACATTTGGTTATAGTTACTATTTTGTGCTGTAGAACCTAGACATTCCATACACTTCTTTCTTCTACTCAGTGTAATGGAAATTATATGAAAAGAAATGTATATGGTGTTCGGTATGAACTAATGGAACGCACCCTAAGCGTCAAGTGTCTGTCATGTCAATTGTCCATGTCATGCATGTCAGGTCCTCGACGTCAATTCTTTACCATTGTTAACATTCCTGTGTAGTAGTTAAATAAAAGTAATACATAACTAGATACTTTTATTAAACCCGTTGAAGAACATATAAAACATATGGTGTAGAATAAAAATGTAACAATTTTTTAATACATCCTCGTAAATTTGTAAACACACGAAAAGGAAAAGTTTAATAAAACTACAGAAACTTCAACATAGGTCGCGACCTGGTTACCATGTTATATTAAACCAGTCTCCCTGTGTCGTGTTAACCAGATATTTTCCCCAAACGACATAAGAGGAACAAGGGTAGTTTATGTAGACGGGACACATGTTTAAAGAGATTTATGCCAGCCGTTCCGGCTACATCACGGCTACAAAATTGTTTCGGAGGGAATGTCACTGTTCCATTAGATCTGTCTTTACGGGTACATATGAGCTTGTCTCGACTTATTGCATTCTCCTACAAGAACGTCAGACTTGATGAAATTATAGGATAGTTTGTGATACTAAAACGATTTTGATTATAAAATGTGAAAATGGGGTGACATTAATCCTTGTACGTATAAACGAGTGGGTGAGAAATATCGGAGAATAGCAAAATTATATTTTAATGTAGTCTGCTACTACCGATTATTTTTATTTAGATTCTATTAGATACACCCTATATATAATATATATTTATATTATAAAAACATAAATGAATATTCTCCGATTTACAAATATTGCTGAGTTAGTCTTAAGACATTCGCTGCAGTGTTATAATAAATATAAATATCTGTACTAGTATTTAAATTTATATTGTTGTTTTATTTGTGACTGCTCTTTTGGTTCCTATTATAAATCAAATAGTTTATGGGCTCTAAAATAAAATAGAACAAAATAAAATAAAACACATATTACAGTGTTTTGTCATTATAAAATTCTGTAATTTTATAATAAGACCTAGTTAACAGAAATCTCCTGAGCAGCTTTCTAAAACAAGTCTGTGACTCAACATCTGTCAAAGTATGTGATAGCCTATTGTACATCTTGATACCATGGTATATAAAAGAGTCTCTTATAAGTCCAGTTTTGGGAATAGGCAACTTCAAGTTACCCGTTTGGCGAGTTACACGGGATGTATTCGATTTATATTTCGACTTGTTCTTATGGATCATGCAACAAGTTTATAAGATAAATAAAGATGTTAATGTTAATATTTCTTTGTTTTAAAATTGGATCTTAAGAGGCTTACGACATTCGCTGATATACTAATAAACTAGTATTTAAATTTATATTGTCATATTATTTTTGAATGCCATTTTCCTATTACAAATATAATAAAATCAAACCTACATGTTTTTAGATTGTTTTTAAAAAGTTGAAAAATTGCTAAGCAATGTTGGAGTTGGATCAGTTTTGTTTTTACTCCAGTTATCTCAAGCTGAATATCGTTCATTCGCCTTATAAATACATCCGGACCATATTTATTCTCTTTGTCCTATTGTATCCTTAACCATTCACAAATAACAATTGTGTTGATGCGAGTATACTGTGTAATCCTAGCTGCAACCAGCCCTTATGTATCGCATATCTCTAGCCTGAACTTTGCTTTCCACGTTTAACATAACAAAAAAAATCTGATGTGTCCAACACATGACTTTCCTATCTAGTTATTATAGGCATTTTCCGGTTATTTTGTACAACCTATTGCAGCATCTCTATAAATGTTTAGAGGATAAACTAAATATATACATTTTCCACATACATCTACCTCGAAACATTTTTCTATAGATATTCATTTAAAACGAAAATACAGAAAAATTTAAATTTAGCACTTTTCCATTACGGTCCATTTTAGAAAAATCATATATAAACAAAAATTATAGAAATCGATATCGCAAACAACTTTTAGTTCAACAATTTTCATAAAAATCAGAATTTTGCACATTTTGTCAAATTTCTCGAATACGGACCATTTCAGGAAATTTTGACATGGAACAAAAATTATAGATAATAATATTAGAAGTAACTTTTATTTGAACAATTTTCTTCTCCAAACATAAATAACAGATATATTCCATAAAATATAAAAACGGCCTCCCATAAAGTACCCCCCCAGATGTTCCGACTTTGTCCAAAATCTAATCATTTCACGTCAGGCCGAAATAAACCTTACAGACATCATCGCGAAAATAGTCAAAACGGATTCAGGGGACCTCAAAACGTAAAAATCCGTCGAAAACTCGAGGTCGAAAAAAATCATGATTCCTATACTTTCCTTATATCTGTATACAGATAGGAAAGTAATATCTTTAACAGTTAAGAAAAAGTTGGGTTATTCATTAAGGACAAATATTAAAATATTTAAAAAATTAATTCCTTCTCAACAATACCCATGAATTAAGAGATTAGCGCAGTGAAAAGAAAAATTAATTAAAATACATTTTATGAAACTGCATGTCAAGAAATAAAGAGTCTTGAAAACTACACCCGCAAAAATACGTGCATCATTAGAAACAGCAAGAAGACAATATATGTTTTCCCTTTACATAAAAAGCGTATAAAATCGTTTCCAGAACAGTGGAAATAAACAAAATCATTACATCAGGGAACGAAGTAAATACACATTTAATTCAACATCATACTTACTGTTTAAACACACATAATCTGCGAGATTTGTATTCTGTACTTATACGACTATATACGCATTTCTGTTTATCTTCAGAAAATCCTTTGTAATCTGTACCATTCTGTTTGAATGCCGACTAACAAAAGTATACTCAGATTTTTCCTTTTTCTCGTTCCGTTATCAAATCATTGCGTGTTAGAAAGAATATTGTACGGATCACTGACATAACCGCCAAAATGCATTGTTGTTTTTTTTTAAACCTCTTTTCCGCCCTGGATACAGATGCTGGAATCCGATGATTGGCATGCCCTTACAATCCAGTGTTGGATCGGTTAAGAATATTGCCCGCAGTTGAGAATTTGTTTTATGAAATGTGGGTATTGTAGTTAATAACTTTAGTCGAAAGGAAGATTGCTCGGGGTGGCGTTATCGCCCAATGTAAAAATCGAGGATCTACGCTAATGATGGGGCAACAAGGAGACACAGATGTTTGCGCAGTAACCTCAAAATTAACAGACGCTCCCGCTACTGCGACAAATTACTAAATAACTGGTCCAACGGAAGACTGATCGGTGACTTCACTGGCCAGTTAGTTAATAGCGTCTTATCCGTGACAGATAACTAGAGCAGTCAGATCATTGAACGCCAAACTTATTAATTGTAAAACGGGAAAAGAAGTTATAGAGACATATAACGCGTTCATGATTAACGTTGACATCAATTTCAATCTTTTAAACTAAATTCATACCATACAACACGGTAAATTCAGTAACCTTCGTTTAAATACATTATAAAATGCTTTTGTGGATGTTTGTGTGACTGCAGAAGCACTTTTTCTCAGATTTTGTATGATTTTCTGGGAAATTGGTGTGAGCAGGGGCATGAATGTCTGCAGAATGTACTCGGTACGTAAATACAAGACAGAAAACAGGACAAAATAGACGTACATCCTCCACAACAGCTAAATCACAACGACGACTAGTTACCAACTATCGTCGGACGGTACATCATCGTCCTGTGCAAAACTTTTCCTGATCGTCACCGACCCCACGTTGACACTTGATTACATAAACAAAAACGTAAGATGGGTACTCTACTTAAGAGTCACTTGGGAAATTAGAAAGTCAGTTAAACAAATCATCCAATGCCACAATTGTCAACTGTGGTGTCATGCAACGGCAAATTGTGGAAGGAGGTCTAAGTGTGTAAAGTGCGCAGGGAATCACCACACACGTACGTGTACCAAAACCAGAGCAACGACTACGTGTGTGAATTGTGGGGGTGATCACCCTGCCAATTACACAAAATGTATAAAATATATCGAACGCTTAAACAGACTAGAGGAGAAAAGAATCCAACGGCCACAAACGAACAGATATGTTCCCGTCCCTTTGCCAAACATAAACCAATGGGAAGCAAGAAGACTAAACATAAATCGAGAAGAATTTCCGGCATTGCCCATCCAGAGCTCGAACCCATGGTTAAAGGCCCAAAACGACAACTATAACAACTCAAGCAATGGTTTACCAAGCCAAGTCAAAGAAATACCAAGAAATAATACCCAAAAACATTAAATGGTATAATCAGAAGTTTGCGTTATTTCATTTCGAAAGTGGAATCATAGACAAAGCGGCGGCTTGTACAGAGAAGTCCAATGTTAAAGGGGCTCTTGCATCACATCATCATGTATTTTTCATTTAATTAAACTTCCCCGGTCACTGAAAGCTACTCATAATTTTATCACAACTTTTTCAAAACGACTACATTTCATTTATTCCTTCATTAAAATTCCACTTGATGTTCGTTATTTATCTCATATATTATTTATTTGTTTCTTTGCACTGTTGCAGAACTACCGGCTCTAGAAAGTAGTATTGGAATCAATTGTTTACCTACCTAATATTATAAAAAATTGTTCCAAAATAACTCTCGAAATTAACTCACTAGGTAACAGAAGTCCTTTAAATCTCACATATTGCAAAAAATTACAAAAAGGAAGTAAAAATAAATGTTGACAGAGACGAAAGAGAAATAAATCTTGTGATAACAAAGTGGAAAATATGTTGAGAATAACTCTCCATATTTTCTTTCTACTTAAGAATTGTTCTTCACATAAATATAACCTTAACTCACATATAGCAACCCACAGTATTAATTTCAACATATTATTCTCAAACACTTCTTCAGACGGACCGGAAAATTTCAGCCACCGAGTGTTGACACATATCAGTTTAACATACCAGCTGGCTTCTATCTCTGTTATTATGCTGTCAACTTCATTCTTTATACACAAACTTGTTTTTGCCGCCGCCGGCTTGTGCATACACACACTCTCCATTCTGAGCGAGCTGGGAGTAAATTACTATCTTAAATTGGAGTATCGTGAAAATCCACTTCTCATGCAACCAATATTGGCCTGGCTCGCTATATGCTGCGTTTGTATTAATATTGTTACAAGTTATAAGTGAGCGAGATTGATTTTATAATGAGTCTTCAAGAACTATTTGATATATTCAATATAAATTACGTTTTTTGGTTAGATATAATTATGATTTGTTAATACCTTGAAAATAATCAGTTAATATTTTTCCAACGGTGGAAAATTTTTATTACAAGTTAAAGAATTTTCTTAAATCCAACAATTTTAAATATAAAATCATAACTAAGTATCAGACACTTATGGACAGTATAACTGAATCATTACTTTAAGAAATTATTATATAAATATCACGTTCGCCAATAACTTGACGAACATTCTCTTCCAAATAATCCAAAGTCTATGGCTTGTTGGTATAGACTCTTGCTTTCATATAGCCCCTATGAACATAATCCAGGAGTGTCAGATCACATGACAAATTCACAAATCCTCGTCGTGAGATGATGCAATCGCCAAACCTTTTCCTCAGCAAAGCGAACCACATCTCTTCACTATTGATGTTCTCAAGTTCTGGCCAAAGAAATTCGAGTTACATGGTCCCATAGCGGTCGCCATTCACGGTTGATTAGTGTCAGTTTTTTGGGAAATAAATACGTCCAAGAAAAAGTATCTAATGTGATTTAAAACAGATTTATCTGATCAGTAATAATAATATCTTATAAAGAAACTAGATTAATTTGAAAAGACCTTCATAATAAATGTATAATGACATTTGTACCTTTAGAACTAGCATTTTTTAGTTGTTCAAAGACTTCATAAACATCCAAGAGATATCGATAATATATTTTTTCTACTACCGTGCGTAAAGTAAGTACTTTACGCACTCCACGAAGTGTGTAAAGTTGTACTTTTTTCACTAGTGCGTAAAGTAAAACTCTTTACGCACTGGTTAAAAAAAGTAAAATTTTACAAAATTTGTACATAACAAAATATAACGTTTTATTTTATATTAACATTTTTTTGCTATCTCCTTCTAAGACAAATAAATAAATTATTTTTGCTTATATCTATTTAGTGTCCAACAAATTATCAATAGTTTATTTTAATTATAATTTTCTCTAAATGTCATCGATTTAATTAAAAGTAAACATACAGTGGATGTCGATTTTGGTAAAAGTAAGTTGGCCGTGGCTGTGTGGATTAGAAGAACTGTCAATCTCTAAACTTTTAATTAGTACCTACCTTATAACAGAACACGACAAAAGTATACTTAAGTTCAAGATTAGATTCTAAAGCCAATTTAGCATTTTTTTTAAACTCAATCAAGTTTGAGAAAGTAAAAAGTTTTACTTTTTAATGTTTGTTTACTTAAATTCAAATTTTATTTGCAGTTTATTATATCTGTCATAATCGATATGGATTCAAATTTATCTAGCGATAGCGAATTTGATAATACTCCCCCAGATATCTTATGCAGTGCACAAAAGGCCACTGAAAATTTATTGCCAGAAAAATCTGCATATATTTATCAGCAAAAATACAATGCATTTATAGAATGGTGTAGGAAGAATAAGGTGACAAAATATTCGGAAAACGTTATTTTAGCATATTTCTCTGATGAATTGAAGAATTGCAAAGCTTCTACCCTATGGTCGATTTATTCTATGCTTAAAAGCACCTTAAAATATAAAAACAACGTTGATATTTCGAAATTCAACAAGTTAATAGCGTTTCTCAAACAAAAAAATAAAAGTTATAAACCAAAAAAATCCAAAATTTTTAAACGAGAAGATCTAATTAATTTTCTGTTGAAAGCTCCAGATTCCAAGTTTTTAATGATCAAAGTAAGTAAATGCCTCAGTAAATGCTTGAAAGCTCAGTATAAAATTAAAATATTCTGTAAAGTTTTGCAACGAGATGTGTGTTCGTATGGTGTGTTGCCTAACAAAATCAGTTGCTGTCCTAACAGGCCACCAGGGTTGTTAATCAGCACATTATACCTAAAACTTTTATATTTTTTACAATAGCATTTATTTGGAGTTTTACATGCGCAACGTCAAGATATTTCCTAATGTTTAATAAATTATTTGTAACATTACAATATGTTATTTTTAGATAGCTTTTATAATTGGAATTGCGGGAGCTTGTCGCCGGGAAGAATTATGTAAAATGACAATTAACGATGTGGAAGATAAACAAACAGTGTATATTGTCAAAGTATCAGAAACCAAAAATGGAATAGAACGCATTTTTACGATTTTAAATCCAAATAATTCTGCAGTTGATTATTTATCTTTCATAAAATATACCTCATTAAGACCATCAAATATAAATTGTAACAGATTTTTTTTAAAATTCGCAAATGGAAAATATTCTAAACAGCCTGTAGGGATAAATACTTTTGGTAAAATGCCAAGTGTTATAGCAACGTATCTAAACTTGCCCAATCCAACGGCTTTTACAGGACACTGCTTTAGGAGGTCTTCAGCCACTATGCTGGCAAATTCTGGAGGAGACCTTCTAACGGTCAAAAAACATGGAGGATGGAAATTATCTGCTGTTGCAGAAGGCTACGTAGACAGCACAATAACACAAAAAAAAAACAAAATTTCTAATAAAATTTTGATGGATGACAGTATGCCATCCACTTCCGAACAAACCTACCGTTGATAACTCTAATGAAGAATTAGTGGAACCACTCGACAGTGAAACTAGAGTTACACAAAATATTTCAACCTCTTTATTTGAAAAGGCCAAATCCATACCACTCGAAGCTCAAAATAGGGTTACAGAAGTAATATCACAACATTTTTCAAACTCTGTGCTGGAAAAGGCCAAAACCTTAAGTTTTGGTAATTGCAATAATTGCACATTCAATATTAATATTCATAAGAGTTAAAAACCTATTTTTTTAAATATTTCTTCATTTGTTAGTCATTTTGTTCTGTAAGAATTATAAATTTGTAAAGTTCCAATAAATTTATTTTTGTTGCTGTGTACAATTTTTGGCACATTTTACTTTTTTTCACTAGTGCGTAAAGTAAAGTACTTTTTTTCACTAGTGAAGAAAAGTAACTTTTATATTTCTAATATTAGTGGATTATGTGTACGGTAGTAGAAAAAATATTGTATGCCACTCGTGTGTAAAGTCGCTTTTTTGACTCATGTGATTGTCATGTGACAACATTCACATTCGTCAAAAAAGGGTAACTTTACACACTTGTTGCATAAATAACTATTTGTGCTGCCACTTTAGAAAATGCATTTTTTCGATCATTTTTTAGCTCTAAAAGTGCGTCATTGCCGGTCTAGATCGGAAAATTGACATAACTGCTCGGAAAAGTCACATAACTGCTCGGCGAAGTACCTGTTTTCCCGATCTCTTATGTCAAAATTTTCATTAAAGACAAAATACCAGCACTAAACACACTGAAGGGTAACTCACCTTGGCGGAAAAAGTCCGCGCATCTCAGTTGGCGCACATCAAATCGCCATTATTTAGGGTTCCGCTACGATGATGACAAGATTTATTATCACTCAGCGTTGCCAGTTTGAGAAGTCGAGTATCGAGTGTTATGCGATTTTTTTTATTTTTCCAGTTCCAGTTGTGTTATATTTATTTTCTACTCCCATACCATGAATTGTTAATTAAATGCTAATTTTCAGTTTCATAATGATACTCATTATAACACTGGTTTTCATTATGAAACTGAAAAATTGACCAATAGAAATCTAGAGTTTTAAATAGCCAAGTAGACAGACCCAATATTTCCTGTAAAATGTTTGACAGTTTCTAAGAGATTCGTGTTTTATGACACTGTCAATCTTTTGCGTTAGTCAAAAAGTTAGATAGATACCTATCACTTATTTTTAAAAAAATGTCGAACGACGAAGAGTTTTCATGCACACCACTTAAAATCGCTGAAAAGGCGAAAAATGTATCATCATAGTTATTATTTTGATTATTGTGTAAGAATAAAAATTAAGTCGAAGAACTTAATAGGATTCATTCCTCAGCCCTAATTAGTTTGTAATAATAATAATAATAACTTATTTTTCTTTCTATCCAATTTATAAGAAGTTTTAGAAAATTATTTTGTTTAAACTAATTCGGGATCAGAAAATTGTGAAGGGAATACAGGCAGTATGTAAAAAACTGTTTATCCACTTGCCAATGCACATGTAGTGCCTTTTGTGGATACTGATTATCAAACATGTAACTTACTGGAAAAAATTTTGTTGTATATATGCGGGTATCTTGTTTAGAGGTGTCTAAAAGTTTACTCTTGTGACACTTGTAAAAAGTATGCTAATGAACAAAAAGAGGTAGATGAAACAACTATGTTTCGTTATTTAAAGCTTCTGATACCGAAAATTTTGACAACTTTGGGCATTTGAACATGCCAAGTAACAGCTTTGTTTCCACATTGGAAAAATATCTTTATAGACAATTTTGAAGCAATATCTTTTCAGGTAAACGTGCTTAAACAATTAGTACGTTTAAAACAGTTATGTTTGTTCACCCATGTAAACAGTTTCCGTTTCCATATACCCATTTAATTAATGTATATGGTAGATTACGAATCTATTATGCATTAAAATATGCAAACCGAAATTTTAAAACAAATGTAAGTTGACGTAAGAAAAAAGCAAAATTGACTATTTGGAGACATCTACTTTCCTTACTGATAACTGGAAAGTAAAAAATTAAAATTATTCTAGGTTAATTTAAAGAAAATCAGTACAGCCGTTTTCTCATTTATTTACGAAAAACAATTTCGAACTCTGGAACCTTTAGAGTAAAAAATCAATCAAAATATCGAAGCCCAATTTAATATATTTCTTCCCTCATATAAATTCAAAAACCAAACCGACTCTGACAAGTCCATTTGTGCTAAGCCGGTTATCGAAAGGAACCCAATTCGATGGCTGAAGGTGTCTTCAGTGATACCAGTGTCTAGCCAGAGAATTTTCGAAGGGTATGTTAATAATCACAGTTGCCATAACAATACTATAGCCAGAGACTATAGCCATCTGTCAGGAGATATTTTTGACGTTTTGATGCCCTTTGTGTATTATAAACAAGTTTCTAAACCGTTTAAAGATGAGTGACGATGAAAGTAACAAAGAAAACGTTACATTCGAAGTTAAAGAAGCGGCAGCTGCCGCCAATAATGCATTATTACCAACAAAATCCAAGAAAAGGTATGAAAAAGCCTAGGAATTTTTAGAAAAATGGTGGCAGCACAAAAAATATTGTACCATACTCGGAAAGTGTATGCTTTGAAACTTGCATGCTATAATTCGTGCATTATAACGTACTTATCTTTATAACTATTACTTGCTCTTCTATAAACAATATCTATAAAATACAGTATTTTTCAAATCTTTATAGTAAATTAGGTCACTTTAGAAAAAATATTGTATACGTCTTTAAAGAACTATCCGACTGTGCCATGTTTTGCTCTCAAAACGTCCTAATAGAGACACTTCCATTGGCGTTTTTGAAACGGAGGCGAAATATTTGTTCCTATTGTACTTTGCCGCTAATGCATAATCAATACTCGAGGTTTTAGGAGAGTAATTTATTTAAACGGTATTTAACGTCCTCCGAAGGTTTCCCAATCATTTCGTTAAAGCAGAGAATTATGTACTATTTTGGAAACGTTTCAAGGCTCATTCAATCACTTGTTTTCCGCACTTTCTTTTTTATCTTTCGTGAAATATAGAAAGCGATATAAATGGGATACGGAAACTGTTTTGGTATTTTGGTAAATATATAAGGAATGGGTAATATTTTACAGAATACCCGATTTTACCAATAAAATCCAATAGCTGCAAGACTTGTAGACCACATTAAACAACATGTATGCAAACAATTGCAAGAAACAGTAGCAGTAAGGTATAAAAAACCAGTGGTGGCTCGTGATAATACGAAATGGTAGTGCCAAAAATTTTTTTGGGGTGCCATTCCCAAATTTTTACCCAAAAGTCGTTTAAAAAACTGGCTTTGGGCAAAAAGGACCCCGCAATAATCTTATGGAAATTGGGTTTCTGTCAAATTGTCTAAATTTTTGATATGTTGTAGATTTTGTCATCCTAAACAAAAGTCTCCATGGGCATAACGTGCTAAAATGAATATTTTGGCATCTACGGAGCTGCCAAAGCTCCCCTGACCTGTTGCATAACTATTCATTTTCAATACTATTTACAGATGTCAAAAGCATATTTTAATTATTCTAATATATAGGGTAATGTTTTTGAGGTCGCTGGATTCAATCCTCATGTCAGATTTGACAAATTGGCTGTTGACAGCTGTCAATTCACGGTAAACGAGGAATATAAAAGTAAATATCCTTGACAGCTACAACGGTCAATTTGTCCAATCTGACATAAGAATTGAATTCAGCGACCTCAAAAACCCAAACTCTCATTGTGAAAAGAGGATAGTTACTTTTATATTCCTCGTTGACCGTGAATTGACAGCTGTCAACGGTCAATTTGTCCAATCTGACATGAGAATTAAATTCAGCGACCTCAAAAACCCAAACTCTCATTGTGAAAAGAGGATATTTACTTTTATATTTCTCGTTGACAGTCAATTGACAGCTGTCAACTGTCAATTTGTCCAATCTGACATGAGAATTGACTTCAGCGACCTCAAAAACCCAAACTCTCCTTGTGAAAAGAGGATATTTTCTTTTATATTTCTCGTTGACAGTCAATTGACAGCTGTCAACTGTCAATTTGTCCAATCTGACATGAGAATTGACTTCAGCGACCTCAAAAACCCAAACTCTCAATGTGAAAAGAGTATATTTTCTTTTATATTCCTCGTTGACAGTGAATTGACAGCTGTCAACGGTCAATTTGTCCAATCTGACATGAGGGTTGAATCCAGTTACCTCAAAAACATTACCCTATATATTAGAATAATTAAAATATGCTTTTGACATCTGTAAATAGTATTGAAAATGAATAGTTTTGCAACGGGTCAGGGGAGCTTTGGCAGCTCCGTAGCTGCCAAAATATTCATTTTGGCACTTTGTGCCCATGGAGACTTTTGTTTAGGATGACAAGATCTACAACATATCAAAAATTCAGACAATTTGACAGAAACCCAATTTCCATAAGATTATTGCGGGGTCCTTTATCACGGTATTGTCGTTAAAATAGATATAAAAAACGTGTGTGAAGTTAGCATCTCAAATCTCAGCATCTCATATTTTAAGCAGAGTTCCTATGGCATCCGATATAGTTCTATAGTTGCTGATACTTTTTATCAATAGTTCTGTCGAATTTAGTACAGAAAAATGCAATTTAAAAAATGAGATGCTAACGACCGGAAGTTAGCATCCCAATATAATAAACGAAATAAAATTTAAAAAAAGCAAACGGTAAATCGATAGTTTACGAATACTTCTAGAGTTCTTGTTAATTTTTATATCTAAATTATTTTATTTCTAGCTCTGACACTCTTAAAATATTAATTATAAATAATTAATATACATATGAATTCTAGACGATAGTAAAATGCTGTCATATTAGGGTAACTTCTTAATAACAATGCTTTTAAATGATAACATAAATCTATCTGTATTGAGATCCGAAGAATTCTAGCAAATAGCACTTTTTGAAAAATTTTAAGTTTTAATAATAAATAGAAATTATAGACTATAGTGAGATGCTGTCATATTATGACAAGTTTTGGAATATACAATGTTTTTAAATAACTTGACTCTCTCTGCATGTAACCCCGAAGAGTTGTAGCCCCTAGAACTTTTTAATAATTTTAGGCATCAATGATAAACAGAAATTATAGACTATAATGAGACGCTGTCATATTATGTCGAGTTAAAAACATACAATGCTTTTAAATCTCAACTTTAGACCCGAAGAGTTCTAGCCTCTAGCTCGTTTTCAATAATTTTATGTATAAATAACAAACAGAAATTATAGACAATAGTGAGATGCTAGCACATTATGAAAAGTTATAGGATATATTATGCTTCTAAATGATAACATAATGCTCTTTGCATTAGGATCCAAAGAATTCTAGCCTCTTGCACTTTTTCAATAATTTATTAACAAACAAAAATTATGGATTATAGTGAGATTCTATCATATGATGACAAGTTCTAGAATATATAATGCCTCAAAATGATACCTTGAGACCCTTTGCATTGAGGCTCAAAGAGTTCTAGCCTCTAGCACTTCAATAATAATAAACTTGAACTCAACCCAATTAAATGTAAAGTTATGTCTTTTACTTTAAAAATCGACCAAATAAAATATAATTATTTAATAGATAATGTCTCACTTCAGCGACCACATACTTTTGCAGATCTTGGGGTAATTTTTGATCCCGGATTGACCTTTATATGTCACATAGATAAAATGATTGAAACATCGTATCGTATGTATGGTTTTATAACTCGCTGTACCAGGGATTTCAAAGATGTAGCTACATTAAAAATGTTATATAACTCTCTTGTAAGATCAAAGCTTGAGTATGCGTCTGTCGTCTGGAGTCCATTTTACCAACTTCACACGGATCGAATTGAAGCAGTTCAAAGGCGGTTGTCAACATCCTTCTTACAATATTGAGTCGACGGACCAAAAAAAAACATAGCTTGATCATCGATTGCTATAGAAGCAGAAAGTAGGGAGATATGCAAGAATGTTGAAAATGTACACTGGCAAAGTAATGTTAATACAATGAACAAACTTGTGTAATTTTTAAAAATGAAAATATTGATGGAGATGGTGGCAGTAATACTCATAGGGGTATTTTCTTGAATAGAAAATATTTAGCCATTTCTTCCTGTGTAACAACTGAAAGAAGACTCATTTGTAGATGAATAATACATCTGTTATGATCTTTTTATTTCAGAATCAAACATCAAGTACCGGAACAACTTTTAAAATTGAGCCAAATTATGATCTTCAAGAAATATTTGAACAAGAACAACCATCATTATATTATGTTTTTGGTACATAGTTTTGTAATGTGCAAATAAGTTGTAAACTGAGAAGATTAAGAAATAATCTAGCTATTCTTTATCTTCTTAGGATCAATGTTGAATATTCATAAAATAAAGACATTTTCCTAGTACTTTACCAAAATATGATAATGTTTTTAAATAAAACCCTACTCAATCTTAAGTACATTTTTCAAAACACTAATCTTGACTCTCAATAATCAGGCAGTTTTGGAAGACATAATTGATTTATTTGAAAATAAACAAAATTCAAATCAAGTTTCACAATCTTAATCTGCATAATATATTAATAGAAATCATCTGTCTTTTTTCTAACTATTGTTTAATTGTATAAATGTTTAAACTTGTACAAGGTTTTATCAGTCTAATTATGTGGTACCTACTCGAGTTAATCAGTAGTCTATATTAAATTGTTAATGTTATTATGTGCTTTTAGTTTTATTGATTAGATCTTTGACTGTCTCAAAAGTCAAAATGTGCTAAGTTAACTAAATAACAGGATATTATGAGAATAAGTTTTATATAATTATTAATAAAAGTTATAAACTGAACAGGCATATTGCTTTAGCTAGCGAAAGTATCTTTAACAAAATTTTTAATAAAATTTTTAATTTTCTATTAATTAATTAAATTTGCTGTATTTTCTTTATATGCTATAAATGAAAACGGAAAAGTTTATTATACAATTTTAATTACGTAACCTTTTTATTTATTTCGCAAAACTCCAACTCAACCGAACATACCAAACATAATGAATGCATGACACTCGGTAAAGCGTTCGCTGCTCTCATAAAGTTGCAAGGTTTTCTACAACTCAATTATAAATCCAACTTCTCTACGTTTAACCGTTTAACGTCTGCATTCTTGCAGACGACACAACATTTAAACCAGGCGAGGTTCGAGTTTTGGGATTCCGAATTCCGTGTCTCTTCACATGACTGTTGCATCCCTAAACCAAATAGTTACAGTTCCTTGCGACCGCATTATATAAAAACTAACACTGCCGTCTCGTCCTAATTCCAGAGTTTGTTATTAAAGGGTAAAATACTGCTGAGATGGGTTAACATAATTACACTTGAGTAACTATTTGTGTTAATAATTAAGGTTATTACTGAAGGAATAAGGAAGGAGGAAGCATGAAGGATATACTCCGGTTAAGGAGCTTATAGATAGTTTAAACTTTAAAGCATATTAGGTACAGCAAGAAAAGATTGTAATTTTAAAGATTTATCAAATCAAGTAACTTGATTTTTTTACAACTATTGAGATAGTGTTTTTACAGTGGCGGCTTGTGAGGTAGTGCTACTATGCCATGCCATGCCATATATTTTTTACTTTTAAAACGTCTTATCATATTTTTATTTTATTTTATGCATTTTTTTATGTTCACATAATTATTTAAAATGTGGCAACTTCGCGCTCCAAAGATATCCAAGCTCTCGCCGCAACCAGTGCCATTTCTTAGCAGGCACTAAGGGGAGAGAGAGAGAGATTTTACCAGCAGCCTATGTGAGCGACAGAGATGGGGCATTTTACTTTTTGGGCCACCCTAATGTTTATTTATATTATTTCGTTTGATTTTAATACTGCTCCCATCTATTGAAATAAATGCTTCAATTTTCTTGGTATTTGCCTTCTACAAAGAATTGGTTCATACCTTTTTACATAAGAGCAATAACATTTTCCTCAAAATGCTGAGAAGAGACGTAACGAAATTTAGCTAAAAATAATTTCTAAACAATTTGATTAATGGTTTGTAACCACTGTTCATGTTGAGTGCTTGAGATTCGTAGGAGATCTGAAAAATAAAAAGCTTTAGAATACAACAATAGGAACATAAATAAAGAAGTTACTGTTACTTACAAATGGAAAGATTCAAGATATTCATTATTTGTTAATAGTTTTGTAAAGTGTAGGTTCGTAAATAATATCTTTGGGGACTGACTTTGGGTAAATATTATAACATAACCACTAAAACATGAATAAAACTATTGCGTCAAGATGTAAGCAACACGTAATAAGGCATCAAAATGGCGGAGTTTTCTATCTCCTTTTAAAAGGCACTCAGAAAGCTGCGCAGTGCGACCATTCTCCGTATAGTAAGAAAAAATCGAAGTATGTGTTTGAGACTGTTAGGTCGACATTTTTTAGGTTAGTCAATTGGCAATGGCAGAAAATGACGTGATGTTTTAATGCATTTATGGTCATTAACCTTTGTGCATCCTATTTTCCGCTGAACCTTGATTACGGTTGGAAAGGGGATAAAAAACAAGAGAGAAGAATCAACAACTACGAGACAACGAGCAAAATTTCAAATTCAGATCAAGCCCGACGAGAGCAAAATTCCAAATTCAGATCAAGCCCGACGTGAGCACAACTCCAAATTCAAATTAAGCCCGACGAGAGCACGATTCCAAATTCAAATGCCCCGCTACATCGAGATTGAACCTCGCTAGCAGTTTCCAGACAGCACCCAGTATCCTGGCCGGCGCAAGGCTACAGATATCCTTTTATGCCGAAACTAGTCACACCATACTGAATTAATAAAGAATAATTTTTGTTATAATAATTTTGAACGTTTTCCTTACTTAACAACCGACCAATTTTGATATAACGGATAATCTTTCATTACACAGGAAGTTGTAGTTATTTTATCAACAAAAACACAATTTAGAAGCACAGCCCACCGTAGCCATGTTTACCAAAATTTCACCCTGTGCGTCACCCTTAATTACTTCGCAAATTTACATTTCACAAAAAGTTAATGCCGGGGTCGCAAAGAGTCCATAGCAATTTTCGTTTTGCTCCACCAACAGATCCGTAATGTTAGGGATTAATCGTAGATCCTAATTCGGCTCTAATTTTTCTTTGTTTGAACACACACATGGGAAAACTTCGGTATGTACGCATTAGCATTTTTTCCGCACACTGATCCTTTTCTACGTTTTTCTCGGCTTATTTTTATGGAAATTGTTTTCGGTTTGCGTAACAGTTCGATTTTACGATGCTAACGATTTTTTTATGGGACAGAAAATCTTATTTCGACTGTCAGGGATCGATTTTGGAGATATGGGTGATTGGGTTTCTAAAAGTAGCTATAAATTCGTATTTATTATATAAAATAAAGTTTGTTTGGTATCGATCAGGCAGGTTGAGCTGAATAAAAAGAATATTAGTTTACAAAGAGCAAAAAAAGAATATCGTTGGATGTTAAAGGGTCTTTTACTTTTTCGGTTATCTATAGATATATTTCAAACATAAGCGGTTTTCTTTTGACAGCCCATCATAAGTTTCTTAAATTGAAACATCAGTGATACAGATAAATATGTTTTCTATATTTTACTTGCTTATGGAATAAAATACTTGTTCAAGTTTTTATATAGAACTACTTAGTATTTTTCCATTACTACATGATTACTAACCGTTTTAGATATTCCGTTTTCTTTATTAATTTTTGTTTTTTTCCACTAATATAAGCACTTTTATTAGATTTATTGTTTTAGCATTATCTTTATTTCTAAATGTTTTATTATAAGATCACTTCATAATTTCGTCGCTATTTTCGTATCACTTAATTTTTAATTTTTTAAGATTGTCATCTAATATTATTCCTAAAAATTTGACGCTGTACTGTGGCTATTGGTCAGTGAAGACTTATTAACAAAGAAATATATTGTCATGCGAGAGCCGCTTGAAGTCTTTTTAATAATATCCTCTAAGTTCTTTAGATATGTTTAAAATGTCTTCTTCAAGACCATGATGTCGTCTAAATATACCAGGCATGTTTTCCAGGATAACCCTTTCAATATATTTTCCATAAGTCTTTCAAATGTCGCGGGGGCATTACATATTCCAAATGGCATTTTGTATTTTATTCCTGAGATAGTTTTTGTGATCTTTTATGTGAGAGCGTTTTGTATATTCTGACATAATCGGGTCGAATTTGGAAATCATTTCTATCAATTTTAAAAAAGTTACCATTATTTTTCTCAAACAACTTATTACTACTTCCACGAAAAGTTCAATTCCGACAACTCCGACTAAAAAAAACATAAGACATTCGCATTATTTATCGATTATAAGCGAACTTTCGACTCTATTAACCATCAGCTATTGTGGCAAAAGTTATTCAATGTTGGAGTAAGCGCCAGAACCATATCACTACTAAGAAACATATATAAAGCAACTGAAATAAAAATATGTGCAACTGAGGGACTAACAAAATCATTTGACGTGACCACGGGAGTACTTCAGGGCGACCCCTTAAGTCCTCTACTGTTTAGTTTATTTTTATCTTTTTAAACAAAGGAGCTAAGGGAATTACCATTAATAACAAAACCGATCTACTGATGCTGATGTACGCAGACGATCTAGTAATCGTTTCTGACAGTGAAATTGCTGTTAATAAAAACCTGAAAATACTGAAACAATTCAATGATGAAAACAACTTCACTGTCAATGTAGATAAAACAAAAATTTTGGTGTTTCGTCGAGGTAATTATGACCGCAATTCCTATCATTTTTTTTACGGCAGTTATCAAATTGAGAGTGTAAACAGTTTATTTTATTTAGGGGTTACTTTCACTTCATCATCGTTCTTTAGAGAAATGGCGGGCAAACAGCCGAAACAAGCTATCGGGGCACTTATACCGCTAATGGCAAAATCAAAAATGACTTCTTGGTCATCAAGAATGCACTTATTTGACGCTTTAGTTACCAGCACTTTAACAAACTGTATTCCGATCTGGGGACTCAGATATTGTGACATACTGGAACGAGTACAGCTAGCCTTTTTAAAACGTGTTTTATTACTTCCAATTAATTCTCCAGACTTCGCTGTCAAACTAGAGACAGGGAGAGTAAATTTATCATACGTTGTGTTAAAAAACACAATCAACTGGGTGATAAAAATACTGGAAATGGAAGATTACCGTCTCCCAAAAATATGTTTTTTACGTCTTTTAGATCTCTCTGCTTCTGTAAATGATTCTAGATATAACGGGGCACTCCAGGTGAAAAAACTATGAGGCCGCAGATTTTAAATTAGAGTGGTCCCAAATAACTTGTCAATTTCTCAAACAAAACAAAAAAATATTATTATCCAAATACTTCGATAAACTCAGAGAATAAGATGCAGCATTTATACAATCATCATCCTACCTAACCATATATAGGTACCTCAATATTAAACCAACCTCCCAAGACTACTTACAACTTTAGATACCCATTCAGTTTACCCGTACACTAGCTCAACTTCGCCTTAGTAATACATTCCTAACTAAATTCTCTTATAAAGGCTCTTCTTACCATCTTACCCTGCAAGAGATATGCACAGTGTGTAATAAAAACGAACCTGAAATGATCCCTCACGTTTTGTTTGACTGTCCAATATACATCTCGATTAAACCAAAAAACGCCGAATTTTTAAATAACGCAAACACTCATAAATGCTCTTAATAACAGTACCCCCTCTCTAGCGAAAACCCTAAGTACACATGTGTGGAACATCCTAATGCTCAGATCATTTATAATAAACGAATAATACATATATTATTTCACTTTTATTAGTCTGAGTACACTGGTATAGACGACGAAACACTCCCCAAACTGTGGTATTATTTTTTATATCAATAGGTTAATTGTATTTTTTTTGTACCACTACTATTTTTGTATGTTCTGTAGTTATCAATAATCTTTCAACTTTGTGATTTCTTTCTCACTTTTTGTTGAACCTTTACCTGTTCAGACAAAAAATGAAGATCAGCTCATTATCTACAAAAATGGCCCTTATCATTTTCTTCGAAAATTCAATAGTTTTCGAGATAATGAATTAACGTGTAAGCGGGCGGACGAATTGTTCCATATCTCGGGAAAAAATTGATATTTTTCGATGATTCAAAGTTCATCGCAATGGGAAAACCCGTAGCTACAATTCCATGTGACATAAAGTCAGTTCGTATTTGCCAAAAATATTTAAAAAAGCGGTCAAAATTTTTTTCAACAATATTTAGAGACTGCTTCATTAATTTATTCATATTTTCTTTAAAAATAGTCATTTATTCTAATTTTGCCTTTATAATGGGACCTTGGGGGGTCTTGAATGATCTCAGAAATTTTTTTGTAATACTTTTCTTGCGTTTTAATACAAAATTGATTTGTTTATTTACATGTTTTAGCCGATTTCGGAGTTCCATAGAATCTTCAGAACAAACGCGAATTATAATCTTATGATCCGTTATATTGATTTCCAATGCACATCATTTTAAAGCTTAGATGGTCTACTTTTTGAATATATTTTTTTATTTTTAATAGAGTCTAATAATTTTCAAGAAATGAGGAAAATTGATCACACGAGTGAAAACCGGCCTTTTTTTATTTAACCATTTCTTGTTCCCCGCTCTTTATTTTTTGAGGATTAATAACTAGATCAAAGCAAAGCTTGTATTCTGAACTTTCCATTGATATAAGTCAATCCCCATATCCGTCCTTGGTTCTAAAAAGGTTGTTACAATTATATACTTCATTTTTACGCTCCCCCTCTGAGATCCATGATATTGTATATAACCTAACCTCGTGTACCCACGCGGCGATAGTTCTGCATGTGTTTGTATACAATTTCTGTTTTGGAGTCGTCGGCTTGACCGAATTATTGATGTACTGATGATATTTTTTCATTATTTATTTTGAATTATTTATTTAAAATAAAATAAATATTTTTCATTAAATTTATTCAGTTATAAAAAAAGAAGAAGTGTTTAAAGTGAGAAATTTCCACGTTATTCTTGTCTACAAGAAAGAATATTCAAGGATTTTTTTGTTGGAAGCAGAAAATAAGGTTTGTTTTATTTTGCCTCAACTTTAAAAACTTTATTTACTGGACTATTACTTTACCTATATTTGTAGTTTCTGGTGAGAGATCATTCTCAATATTAAAAATAATTAAAGATTATTTAAAGTCTACCATATTAGAAGAAAGATTATCTGTCTGGACAATCTTAGCTATAGAGCAAGATATCCTCGATCAAATTGATTTTAACAATAAAAGAAATCCAGAACAAAAACAATTAAAACCTCGTTTTGAACCGTCAATAAAAATGCACCATTCATGTATGTTGTGTATTCTAATTCTGACGATCCCATTTTTTTTTATAAAAGTCATATCATATCGTTAGAGAATTCCAGGTTATTTTTCTGAAAGAAAAAGAGTAGCAAATTCATATCTCTTTTACGAAAAAATTAAATATCAGCATCTGACTAAAGAAAGTTTTCATTTATACCGTCCGCAAGTAATTAGGAAGACTCCTTTGAAAGTTTCAGGTCTGTAATGAGGTCATTCATTTCTTGAGGATATTAAAAAATAAAACTAAAAAAATTGCAAGTAACTTTGGAAAATATTCCAAATCAGACAATAATGTAATTTTATTGATCTATGTATCTAATAATTTACATTTAATATAGTTAATAATGTATAGAGCCATTAGAGCTCTAATTGATCAATAATATTAGTACTTAAATAATTCAGTGTCGAATACAGAGTCAGCAGCGCCGAAATATCTATCTCGTTCCGTTTCCGGTCAAATAGAAATGTATGTGGTCGCGTTTGTGTTGTTGGACAAAATAAACTACTTGTACCAGACATAAATCAAACGGCCCTTTGAAATCAAATTAATGCATCTGAGATAATTTGTCAATTAATTTCAATATTTGATTGATTATAGCTTTCACACTACCGACGCTATTAGAAGCAATTTTGTTAAAAGGTGAATTATTGGAAAAGCGTGATGATAACGAAATAAAAATAAATAATTGATTAGTTCTACAGTAAAATGGATCGATTAATGGTTTTGAAACAAGTAAAGCTATAAAAAGGTATATAAGGATGCTTGATAAAGTTATAAACTAACGTTTAGAAGTGCTTTGCTTTTGTAAGAAACGAGGAGCATAAAGTTTTTGAATAGATTATAAAAATAACCAAAAAATATGGTTTCAACTCAAAATTCTTTAGATGCACAGCTTCCTTCTTTGACTTATCTATAATTGCAGCTCATGAAAGTGGTAGTACTAACTATAAAATTGTTAAAAACTTTCATATACTACAACAGACTGTAAAAACACTAATAAAACAGTGGCTATAGTTACCTGACTAAAAAATTGAAGTTCCTGTAACAGACTTGGTCATACGCGATTCATACATAGTCATCTGATAAATATCAGAACCAATTTGTGAAAATTGTAATGTCAATTTAACACTAAAACTCTTTATGACTGAATTTCCACAATTTAAGCAAGAAAAAAACATCCTCAATATTTCTAAGACTCTAAGTCAAGTTCTTGATTCGAATTGTTAGTTTAGAAACATTATTTGATTCCTATCAGCAACTTACAATACTATGCTGTAGACATTGAATCTCGCGAATAACCCACGAGGTTTATGCAATTTGTTTTTCTAAATAATAACAAGAGGAGTGTGAGAAATGAGTTTAAAAACCTTTATTTAAATGCTTTCTTACTAGCGGCCAAAAAATTAAAAAAAAAATCATAATTTCAGGCAAGGTAATTTTTAATTTGATGTACAAACACAAAAAACCAGCCCCACGTTGAGCGCCAAATCTAAATGCCACCCACTTTGAGATCTATTGATCCAAAGTTGGATGCCAACTAAGATATAGTGAAAAGTAGTGAAAGTTATTAAAGAAGATCTTCCCTTTGAAAAAGAGGAGATGCAATTGACGGACAAATATCTAAAGACACTTGAGGAAAATAAAAATAATTGGATATGGCTTCTACAAATTTGGTTTTTAGACCATAATATAAAAATAGGCTAATACAGACAAAAGAAAAACCACGTCTGATCTAAAAGCAGAAAGAGAACAAATTGTTATTGGAAAAAGAGCAAAACGTAAATAGTAATCGATAATTTGAAGTGATGAATCAAAATTCGAAATCTCTGTTGAAAATTAAATTTCTTTTAAATTTTATTCGTATTAGTCATCTATCTATCGAACTTCCGTTTCCTAAAGTTAATTTCGGTTTCCCAATGTATGTTCTTCATCTAAATTTTATTACTTTTCTTTCACCTTTTCACTACTTTTTTCTTTTCTTCTAACACCCGTTTCTTATTTTCAAACATTCATCTCTACCTTTTTTATTTCTTTTCATACTCTTTTCGCATCTATTTAAATTGTCTCTATTTTGTTTACTGTTTTTTATTATTATCCACCAGTCTATTATTTCTTTTAGCCTCTTATATCTCTTTTAATTTTATCCTAATTTAATTTGTATTCCTTATAATATCTTTGTTTCTTCATTCTGCTCATGTATGTTTTTTGTTTTACCTTGTCTTCTAATTTTCTCTGTAGTTTGTTTTCTATTTTCCTTAATTTTATTTGTCACTTTCTTCTTTAATACCTCAATTTATTCATATTAATTTCATTTTCTATGTTTTGCATCTCTTTCTTTATTGACTTCTATTTCTTCAATGTATATGTTTATATCTTTTATTTCCAACTTTACTTTTTTGAATATTTAATTCTTCTTCATTCATTTCAATTCTTTCTTTTAACTTTTTACTTTCAATTTCTTTATCTTCTTATAATTTATTTCTGCTTTCCTTTTCTTTACTTCATCAAGGTTAGTATCTATAATTTTATCTATTTTTTTATCTTTTTCTATTTTTATATTGCCCTTCTTCTTAAACATTACTTTCTCATTCTTGTCAATCAGTTCCCTTTTCATCCTTTCCAATCCATCCGTTTTCTTATCTAACGCTTCTCTGTCTTTCTTTCTATTTTCATTCATTTCACTACTATTTTTGTTCATTTTCTTTTCCATTCTTTGCATTTCTTTAATTATATTGTCTGCTCTAATTTTTCTTTTTCTTGCTCTCTTTCTATCATCCAGTGCATCCCTGTCTCCTTTTCATTTCATATCTTTGTGTTCTTCCATCATCTTAACGTTTCTTTCCCCTTTTAAATCCATTTACTCTATGTTGCCACCATATAGGTTTAATCTCATGAACAACCATTTTGCTTGTAATGCCTAATGTGTGACACACATACTTAGATTATTACACGATACAAGAGAGACGTCCGACAAGCCCAACATAGGGCGCGGCCATTTTGATGCAATTACTACTAGGTTAGGCAACATATGTTTCAAAAATATTAAACAACAAATGTAGAAGATATGTTTATTTATATTAAATAATATACAAGAAACTTCTTTGAAGTAAAGTTATAATTGCGAGTGCATCTTAAAATAGAGGTGAGTGGTGTTAAATTATTTCTAAAGCTGTGCATATGTTTTTACCTTAATATTATGATATTTTTCGCAGGTCCCATGCCCATGAACAAACATTTTATTTTTGTAACGTAATAAAAATCTTTGAGAGGCTAAACAATCTAATGTAATATTTACGAAACTATAAAATAAAAGCAAAGGAATGTGAGATTAAAGAAGCTCTAACTAAAAGATATTACCAGAAGAACATACTCTTGCAGGCAGGCTGCAAAAGATAGTTGGTTTTTATCTTATAATTTATCTGAGACAGACACGTTGAAAGTTTGTTAATTGTATTAACATTAGATTACCAGTGTACATTTTCAAAACTCTTGTATATCTTCCTACTTATTTCTGCTTCTATAGTAATCGATGGTCTAGCTAAATATTCTATTCTAGCTATTTTCTTAGTGAGGCTGTGGGCTACCTCTACTTTCAAGTGTGTAGATGAGCCAGAGGTAGTAAACCTGAAATAAATAAAAACAATTATTATAATATTAATGTTCCAAAAAGTAAACAATATTACTTACATGTTTATTTATATTATTTCGTTTGATTTTAATACTGCTCCTATCTATTGAAGTAAATGCTTCAATTTTCTTGGTATTTGCCTTCTACAAAGAATTGTTTCATGATTGATCATATACCTTTTTACATAAAAGCAATAAGCATTTTCCTCAGAATGCTGAGAACAGACATAACAGAGTTTAAATAAAAATTATTTCTAAACAATTTAATTAATGGTTTGTAAACATTGTTCAAGATAAATGCTCGAAATTCCTAGGAGACCTGAAAAATAAAAACCATTTAGAATGCAAAAATAGGAACATAATTAAAGTAGTTACTCTTACTTTCAAATGAAAAGATTTTACATAACATCACAAATTAAAGCAAGGTTTTCAAGATATTATTTGTTAATGGTTTTGTAAAGTGTAGGTTCATAAATATCTTTGGGGACTGACATTGGGTAAATATTATAACATAACCACTAAAACTATTGCGCCAAGATGTAGGCAACACGTAATAAGCGTTCAAAATGGCGGAGATTTCTATCTCTTTTTAAAAGGCACTCAGAAAGCTGCGCAGTGCGACCATTCTCCGTATAGTAAGAGAAAATCGAAATATGTGGTTAGACATCTGATGATAGCTTGAATGCGTTTAGAAACCTCGCACGGTGCGTCTGACCCAAAGAGGTTAGAAAGGGTAGAGGTAACATAGGAAGCATTTGTCACTGCGCGAATTTTGCCAAAACCGAAAAACTGGGTGGAAGGAGTAGGGAGATGTTCTGGGCCGGACTTAAATATTTGTATTGTAGTACCTAATTTTGGTAGGTAACTAAAAGATGAAAAATTAAAACACGTTTTTTTGACTTTATTTGTCAGCACGATTCATTTATGATGAGGGCAATAACACTTTATCAATATATAACTAGCTAAGGGGCGATTCCACCGTTGTGTCAAACGAAGTTTAAATTACTAAGTGAAGATTAAAATGACATTGTTAATGTGAAAATGTCATTTTAAACTCCATTTAGTAATTTAAACTTTATTTTTGTTAATATAAAAATGTCATTTTAATCTTCGTTTAGTATTTTAAACTTCGTTTAACAAAACCGTGAAATCGACCCTAAGTAAAAGTTTATAAAATTATTGTAACAAAATACCTGTTGAGACAAAAAGTTATCGAAACAGCCAAAGTACTTTTTGCCGAATTACACACAAGATTTTTTCTACGATCACACCAAAATAAAATAAATAATTAAATTTTATTATATTATATTTTAAGTTTATTTAACATAAGCCTATTCTTCGAAGAAAAAAAAAATGTTTTGGTACTTATATACCGGTAATTATTTATGATTTAATTATTTACGGAAAATACCGTTCAATAATTTAAAATATTAGGAAGTCAATTAATAGCTATTTATGTAACCAGTTACGAAATGCCTTATTTTGTGTATCGAGTAAATATTTGCGGGACGAGCGGAGCGAGGTCCTGCAAAATGAACGAGTTACACAAAACGGCATTTGGTAACGTGTTTACATACAAGATTTTTTCTAATTTTGTCATGATTAATTATAAAATTGTGTTGAAAAATAATTCACCAGCATTCTTTTGTAGGTACTTCCAATCAAATATTTCAGAAAATTGTTGTATTTAATTGCCCTACGACGTTTTTTTTTTTTTTTTCAATAATAATAAAAATAAGGAACATGTGCAGTGTTGTCGATCTGATTTTTGACATTACCCGCAAGAAATTTGAAAAAAAAAACATTTTTACCCATTATCCTTAAAGGAGTACGTCAAAATTTTACCCCCAACATTTCTGGGCAGTTTTCAATAACGGTGTTCGGCCTTTTTTCCGATATTTGGTTTTTTCGATTTTAGGTTTTTTGGATTTTTCGATTTTTTATTTTTCGATTACTCGATTTCTCGATTTTTCGACTTAAAAACCAAAAAAGAGCAGTTTTATTTATTTTCATTTCGTAACTGGTGACATAATCAACTTTTCGTAATCAGTTGCATAATGTTCTACTTTATAAAATATATTACTTTATAAGTATGTCAAAATTAGAGAAAATAAAATGTAATTAAATGGATAGATCCCATATTATTATAGAGCAGTGTTTCTCAAACTTTTTTGGGGACGGAACCTTTTTGAAAAGCGAAATATTTGACGGGGCCCTCAACAAATTAAACACATAATTTAAAAAATATTTTTCAAATTTTTTTCTTCAATTTGACTCTCATTTTGACTTTCAAGGTAAACGTGATAAAAAATCGGCTTCATATTATGCTCCGATTTTACATATTATTCAATTTTATAATTGTAATTTGACAATATTACTGCCCATCTACGTAGTCTGTTGGCTGAAAATTGGGGTATACCTTTAGCTGGGTTAAAAATAGTTACCAGAGGTAAGTAATCTGTAACTAGGATGAATAAATGTCTATATGAATATTCATTAAATTTATTTAAGCCAAAAATTATTGGAAGGCCCTCTCTTTCAATTTGGGAATATTTTTGTTCTGACTTTGATAAGGTACGCGATGCAGAAGCTATAGATTTCTCAATATTTTTTTAAAAAACATGACATATGGCCCTTATTCCCACATTTGATGAATCTACGATTAATTTAATCGGCAACTCAGGCTGAAAATGCATAAGAACATAATTTGTTGTTAATTTATTTTTGATTAATTCCAAAGATTCCTTGCAAGAATTATCCCAAATCCATTTCACCCATAAAAATAAAATAAAAGTCCTAAAGCAAAATCATATCCTCCTTCCTCTTAGTGACTTAAAAAAATTACTTCTCAAAAAAAGGTCCTCAAGCCAGGTCCCTCCATTTTGTGGCGATAGTACTGTTTTTTTTTTATTATGATTATTTTCTTCGCGGAGTCCTCACAAAGGCTTTGCGGAGCCACAGGGCTCCACGGAGCACACTTTGAGTAACCCTGTTATAGAGAAATACTAAATAAATAGTTTTGAAAAAACTATTGAAACCAGTTGTGAAGTTTGAAACGAATAAATTGGCAATGAAATTGATATTTTTGTATTTGATTGTATGTTTCTCTTTCCACTTCCTGAAAACAGATTCACCATGAAACAAGAAATAGTAAACAGTTTATAAAAATAACCGTTATTTGCTACTTATAACATGTACCAATGACCAAGTCCGATTCTGTTTATTTTCAAATCAATAAATATGGACGTCGACAGAATCTTTAAAAATTAAATATCTCACCGAAATAAATATAAGTTTCTTTTATCTCCGTCACATTTCGTACTTTTATTATAAATAAAGCTTTCTACAACACATCTTGGCATTTTAAACGTTAATTTCCAAAATATAAGTCACTAAAATACCAAATTAATTCTCGTTGACACATTAAATTTGGATGGACAACGCTCTGACATGTGATGTTCTCAACTGTGATTGGTGGGTGTGAATAATTTCGAAATGGGATTATGCGCAGTGTCTTATGTTCCATCTAAGGTTTGTATAATCTAAGGTCTGACCACATCTATTAGAATATGGTTCAGACGCGCCGTGCGAGGTTTCCAAACACACTCCTTCCTTCTCGGTAACAATCCTGAATTGATTCTGAACGCTAAAGTAAAAATTACACTGCATATTATAGCTAGATTTGTATTGTTTAAATATTTATGTAGGCGTATATGCTCCGCAAAAATAGCTAATAATCTCAAATGACATTTCTTCTCTTTCTTAAATTGAAAATTACTTGTGTCTCTATCCTTTTCGGTACATTTTTTGTTGATCACTATCTATAAAACTAATAGTTATATAAAAGCAATCGGAAAGAAAGAAGGCCAACTTTATGTAGGAAAGAAAACTGTGCAGTAAAAAATAAAGCAACATAGCGTAAAAGCTAATAATGTGTTCATACTCGGATCACCTTTTTTTTATTACACGAGACCCATGGCCGCCTCGATCGGTCAGCGTAACTTTTTACGATCCGGAAAATCAATTTGTGGTGAAACTGAAGTCCAAAGACAGCCTAAATAGGGCTCGGCATCCTTGATATACCATTTTGTCAGCCCTTGCATCTTGCTTTCGGTCCTCGCCAACAGATTTCGACAAATTAATTCAGCACAAGCGACAGAAAATCCCCTGACGAGTGAATTTAACAAGATTTAGGGCTGAATTTCATGAAATATTAAAATGTTCTGGTCACCTTTTTCACTGCTGACAGGGGGCATTTCCGAATAGATTTGCATGCCGCTTTACTAAAGATTGAATTTTTGACAAAGAACTGAATAATGTTGAATAAATGTACGGGGCTTATCGCGCTTAGGATTCAGTTAGACGTTTTTCGCAGAAAGAAGCAGATAGAAATTCTAAAATGGAGGATATAGGTGTTATCCAATACGGCAAATCGATTTGAACTGGCGAAATATATCTCTTCCGCCTACGTGGCATCTTTATACCATTATGTTCGCGCTGCTGATTTCGTATAAAAGAACAAATAATCAGTTGTGGATAACTGAGATATATGCACGGAAAAAACCAATAAATTATTTAAATGAAAAGGTACGATTTGTATAGTTATATTTTTAAATATTACCAAAAATAACTGGTTACAAAAAAAGTATGTTTCACAATTAAAATACCAATACCCAAAAGATCCCTAAGGAACCCCACTCAAGACTGATCTTTGAAATGAATGTGAATTTCCACAGTATATCATAAAAATTGTAATCAAAAATTGTAACATTACAACATATGTATTAGAATTTAAGGTCTTATTTATCCTTATAGAAGAATTAAACATTATTAAAACTATTACAGACAATATTTTTTATTTCATTCAAAAACTGACAACTAACTCAAAAATATAATATACAGGGTATAAACAATATATAATTACGAATGTATTCCAACAAAATATTTTAAAAAATAACGAATCCTTCGAACATTGCTGCTGCGCTTGTTTTCTATTGTAAATGACATCTAAATGAAATGTTACATTAAATACGGTTTTTTCCATTCGTTTCAGACTAATAATAACGAAGATATACGTTAATGGCCTTTTTACGATGCTACTGCGTATTTTTTTTATTTGTAAAATACGACATCTCTGTCTCCTCTTCGCCGATAATTATATGTCAATTCGTCAGCTCTTCTTCTTTGTCATCGAGTATCTAAAAGCTTCTTCAATGTCTCCCCAGCTGAAGATGATCCTACGTCACTCTCTCGTCTTTGATTCTTCAGAGATTCCTTCAACGTCTTCTCCAACCGAAGATTATCCTAAGTCACTCCTTCAGCTTCTATTCTTCGTCATCAAGTCTTCAGAGATTTCTACGTCACTTCTGCAGCTCCTTCTGTTCGACCTCAAGTCTTCAGAGGCTTCTTCGACGTCTCCTCAACTAAAGAACTCGATCAACATGAAAAATCGATGGTATGTTACTAAAATTGCCTGGTATTCCATCAACTGGGATCCTCTTCAAGTTTGCAGAAAAAATAAGCGAACTTATTACATCAATTTATTGTGAATAAGCTTAAAATTATGCGTATTATGCTTTTAAGCCTCTGCTCATACACCCTGTATAATAACTTGTTAGTTACAGGTAATCATCATTTCGGATTCATACTTAATTAAGTACCTGGAACATATTATTTTCATTAGTCTAGTTCCTGCTGCATTGCAATGGGAAGTACAAAACTTACGTATACATCCCGCATCTCAGAACTTTCTCATTGTAATCTCGAAACGTCTGATTCTCGTAGCAACGACGATATCGGCTTTATTGAGCTGCAGGTTTTATGTCGTACATTCCCTGTGAAATCTCATCATTTTCTAATTAAGGTTAGCACCGTTATTCAGTATCTTGTTCAGTCAAAAGAGAGTTCTGACGTTTGTAAATCAACTATCTCTATTTTAAATAATATAAGATAAGTTTTGACGTACTTTTGACTCAAAGATGCCTCAAAAGTGGATAAAATTAAATTAGAATTATTCTACATTCATATTTTATTCTAATATGATATGATTTCTATAAAGTTTCTATAAAATATTAAATTTCTGCTGACAGGGAAACAAAGATGTCTTCCGTTGAGGAGAACATAAAAGAGAAGGAAAAGAAAATAGAGGAAATATAGAAAACAGGAAGATAAATAGTAGAAAATACAGAAGAGGTCAGGACGATGACATAAAGAGTTAGAAGGATTTGCTTGTTAAAATCCCAACTTTCAATGAAAAATATCATTGAACAATTACCTAAAACAGTTTGAAATAACTGCGATAGCAATCGAAAGAGAAAAGACAGTAAATCTGTGGAGATGATTTAGATGTTCTCCAAACTATATCTGTGGAAGAGATGGATAACTTTAAACAACTTAAACAGATTAAAAATGAGATAAGTTCGTTTACAGCTAAATAAGAATTACAAACAGAAGTAGGACGAGATCCTTTAAGAATATAAATTAGATATTGCCAGGATAATTTGCCTATCAGCTAGAGAAAATATGATGGAATGTTTGGCTATCCAAACATTTGTTGATGGACTCCGTGACCATGAAATGAAAAGAACACATTGGTCGATGTCTTGTTGGCTGCTTTTAAATTTGAACGGTTACATTGGCTTCTAGTGGATACAATGAAGTAAGGATTGTTAAAAAGAGAGAAGAGTAAGAAGTAAGGAGGAGAAATAAAACCATTAGAGTAACGTAACTATTAGGAACTGTGGAAAAAGGAACAACTGTCATGAAACAACCTTGGAACCACGATGAAGAGGTTAATTGAGGAGTTTTGATTGGAAAGGGGTTATGTTAAAAATGGACTAGCAAATAGTTTGATTGTCTAATTGTTTTATATTGTTATTTTTTGTTTTATCACCATGTATATAAAAAACTGTTGAAAGGGAATGGCAATAAAAAATCTAAAAAAGCTGTCAACATTTTCTTGAGTCTCAAGCCAGTTTTAAGTTTATTTCCTCTGGTATTTCCAACCCTTAGGGCGACCATATTAGCAGCTAGCTCCAGGTAGGAGCGCGTTCCATTCCTTTCAAGTTAGTTACGTCTGCTAAAACAATTTCACTTCGAAGAATAACTGTAGTTAACGATGTGTGGGTCCCAAACAAAATTCGATAACGAACCTGTTTTAAAGAAGATGCGACAATAGATAGAAGAAAATCGTCGAGCTACTCTATAAGAAATAACAAAACTTTCTCCAGTAGTTAAATCGCAGACAACAGATAATCTTTCCGAAGATTAGAGTAGCTGATGTACTTCGTTAGTTACATGACGGTCCATCAAGAGGACATCTTGGTGTTAAAAGAATTCTTCAGAGAGTTTGTAAAAACTTTTATTGGATGAACAGTTCCGATAATATAAAGGACTGGTATCAGAAATGGACTACCTGCGCTATGAGTAATCGACCCCAACGAAAAAGGAATGCTACAATGAAGCAGTACAATGTTGGTAGCTTTTTTAAGAGGATTCCCTCATATATTACTAGACCACTGTCCATGACCGAGAATGACGGTGGTTATGGATTATTTCATGAAGTAGGCGGAAGTCTTTCGTTCCAAATCAAGAAGCTGCAACTGTTTTAGATGTTGATAAAGAAGTTTATCAGTCCATTTGGAGTGCACTGGAGATCTACAGTAACCAATGCAGCTTTTCAAATGAATCTGTGATAGACTAAGTATAAAGAAAACTAGAACTACAGTTACAGAAAAAGGAGAATAAAAATGGGACGTCCTGAGTATTCAGTTTATCTCGTAGGATTTATAATTAAACATAGATTACGAAAGATACAAATGAATAGCTGAACGGTAAATGGATTTACATTTTAATTAGAAACAATATGAATATTATAAGTTTGTTTGTTCAACACACAATTTTCCCCACTATACGGCGCTTGGAAATTCCTTAGTAGGAAATTAATTGAAGTTTCTAACTTTCAAGACAGTTTATGAATACAGGGAGGCACAGAATGTTACCTATACTCAAAAATTAAAATTAACGGAAAGCAACCATTAAGTATTTAAATAATAAAACGTCTATACCATAATGATAAAGCTTCTGCAATAGTAGCCTGTAGCTCACATTTTTTTTTGTGAAAAAATACTCCAAAAGGGGCGTTTAATAATATTACAATCTGATCAAGAGTTGATCAATAACCGCACAATGCTTTGCTTTGTTATTAACACAACCACTTGGCTAACTCAAAAGGTTTCTCTTTCTTGAGTCTTCTTGTCAGGTTCGTGTCATCAAAAAGCTGAATCGCCTCAACGTTCACATGTTGGTGGAGCCGTTGTTCGTGACTCCTAGCGAATCTAGTGATAGTCTGTCCATCTGAAGGTGTCGATAAAGGTCGCTGTTTCTAATATAGCAGTTTATTTGCAGCCTCTTCATGATCTTTGCCTATCGCTAGGATGGCAGTATCATCTGCAAATGTAGCTGTTGTGACTTTTTCTAGTTAAGGTATGTCACAAGTGCATAACAGATACAAAGTTGGTCCCAGGGCGCTTCCCTGTGGTACTCCTGCTTTAATTTATTTTAATTCAAAGTCTGCTTCATCTTGTTTTACTTTAAAGAATCTACCTGAAATGTATGAATCCAATAGCTCTGAGTATGACTGTGGAAGTAACATATTCAGTTTATGTTTTAAGCCATCAAACCATACTTTATCAAAAGCCTGCGCAACATCGAGGAAGATGGCTGAACAGACTTCTTTGTTTTCTAATGCTTTTTCAATCGCATTTGAGATTCTATGAACCTGATCTATAGTTTTTATAGGTTTTCTCTAAGGCCGAACTGGTAATCTGGAATAAGTTTCCTTTCTTCAATGATGGGTTTCGGTCTTTTTATTAGTGTTTTTTTTTCAAATAGTTTCGATATTATAGGCAATAGAGATATTGGCCTATATAACGAAACTTCGTTCGGAGGTTTTCCTGGTTTGGGGATCATAATAACTTCAGCTACTTTCGACAATCTAGGGACATACCTTAGTTTAAATGAGGCATTAAATAGGTGTGTAAGTTTAATTATGGCTTTCTTCGGATATTGTTTTAAGATTTCTTCTGTAATTAAATCAAAGCCAGGAGCTTAGGATTAATATTTGTTTTTATACCTTCTGCAATTTCCTTTGGAGAGGTTGGTCTGAGTCTGAGTCATCTCCCTCTAGAGGAGCCCAGTTCGGTAATTCTTCTCCTTTATTTGGTTGGAAGGTATTTTGTAAGTGCTCTGCGAATCTATTATCTTTTTGTATATTATTTCGAGCCCAGCTACCATCTATATTCCTGATTGGAGCATTCTGCACAGTGGTTCTTTTTAATCGCTTTGTGGCTTTCCATAGGGAATCGTTTGTAGCTCACATAATAAAATGCTTTTGTGAAGTCACAGAAGGGCAGAAAGCTGCTTCAGCAGCCTCAGCTATGTTGATGCTAATATTAATTATTTCTGTACTTATTTATTCAGTGTTAGAATATTGAGTTCAATTAAAAACATAAGTTGTTTCAATTGATTTACCCAGAGTTGGTATAAGAAAAATCTGCCTGTAATTAACTGTATCGCCTCTCGTATGCAGTAATAAGACTACACTAGTTTTAAGAAAATATTGATATAATTATAGATACTTAATCTGAAAATAAAATTGCTTTTATTTTTAGGTTACTGTTTTTTTAATTCATTTTAATTGGATGGTTTTAGAATCGCACTCCATCCGATTTTCTAATCACCCCGCAAAATCTCTTCAGGCCAACCAAAGCGCGAATATCAGGCCCGTACACTAAACATTTACAGAATATTCATTCACCAAATCGTAAATCAGAAATTCGTCGTCGACTCGGTTAACCTCAATTAAAACTTTGGCAATATCTCGTGATTCGCCGGCGATGAGCCTCCAATTCATTGACCAAAAGTTCCCCTGCCTTTAGTATCCATATTCGAGGTTCGATGGCGCTTTCTCTCCACAAATGACTTATTGAAGGGAACTGGTTCCTAACTAATTAATATGCATAATAATAGTTAATAGGCGATACGGAAATTACTAACTTTATGTTGCACTATGATACAGGAAGTTCAACAATTTTATTAGTTTGCATCAATTGAAGCAGCTTCACTGATGAGATAAAAGTGCGTAGTATAACCACGATTCTTTCAAATAGGTTTCAAACACTTTAATTGGTTACTTAGTATGGAATATTTCATGTAAAAGTTTACCGCAGTGATAGAAAAAAGAAAAAATACCCATAAAATTTAAATTAATTATCACCATATACATGCTTAATTACGAATTTGGCAAAAAAAATTAAAATCTAAAAATAAGAATAAACAACAATATTCTCAATTACTCTCTTTATACCGCTCAAGTCCAAATATAATTAAACGCCTCATCTTTATTTTGCTTGATACGTCAGTTAACGTATATATGGTTAACTTACATAGCAAATGTACAACTAACACACATCGGTATGACTAACTCAATACAGCCAACTTACATAGCAAATATACAACATGGTTATATTTTGTAATTAAAGAAAGTTAGATATGTTTAAAGCAGAAGTTTGATAAATGTTATTTCCTTTCTTAGTCATTTATTATTAACTGGAGCATTCCTTACGGTAAATTCACATAGTCTGTTCCTTATATTAAACTATTTAAACGGGAAAACAATTTTATTAATCGTTTTCTTAAAGAAATCTTTATATTTAAACGAAACTTTCCTAAATATAATTCATCTAAGGATTCTTTTTTACAGGTAAGTCGTTTATTCTTTTAATTATAATACAAGACAAAAACTTAAATACTATTGAATAAAACAATTATTGGATAAAGAGGGGTATAATTATATATCAGAGAGAGCTAATAATTTAAAAAGTTAAATTTAAAATACAGCAAGAACATTTTTTTCTTAAACAAAATAGAACGATATACACAAATAAAAAAAGTGTAGTTCATTTCAATTTTTTTCTCACTTATTTAACTATATTTAAGTTGAACAGACGATAGAAACGTAATATTTCGTTTTGAATAGTCCTCTCGAATATTCGCATAGGTTCTTTTACATCTAAAATTCTTCCTTTTAAGCTCGTTATATTTGATTTAGTATGCCGCTTGATATCCCGTTCTTTCGGCGTGTGCTTAGCAAAGTGTAGGATCCTTATTCCACACAGATATAAAATTTCATTGTGAGATCTCGAACATAGTTAGCAGTCGGAATGCTAATAAAAGCCGAAAATGAACCTTCAAACGAGTTGAAGAGGTCAAAATCGATTTTTTTAACGTAACATAAGATTGTAAGGTCAACAAGCAAATGGCGGATGAAGGAAAATTAATTATTCTTATTTGAAGTCGTTCTATTACGAGTACATCTAATTAAAGTTCAAATAAAAAGTATAATAGTTGATGTATAGGTTGATTTTCACACTAATAACAAAAAATATGGATTAAAGCTAATCCAAATCAAAAAACCTCGCATTTAAAAAGAGGTCTAAACCAGTCAGTTAACTCCGAAATGTCATAAAATTCATCCAATAGGAAGTCCTTATCTCGTACAAAGTGTCACTTTAAAACATTGACTATTTTCTTAGATCTTAAGGCGGGTACAGATTTGAGCACATACGCGTATGAGGCAAGCCGAGGCCCAACCGAATGCCTCGTGCGACCCATTTTGTATACACGAATGGTAGACGCACGAGGCACTGTTCGCCACAAGGGCTGCCGTTTCAGTACAATTGTACTAAATTGAGTACATTTCTCATGACAAAGTACAAAAGTACATTTTAAGTCAAATCAAGGAAAATTTAGTACAATTTGAAATACTAATCGTCTTTGTAGCACCATCTATGATAGAAAGCCTAAGTTTTCCGATATAAGGGTAAGTATTGTAAATATTGGAGGTATTTTCCCTAATGAAAAGGCATTTTACGCAAGGTCTATTCCAATAACGAACAGAAACCCGTCACCGACTCCAGGATTCTGCGCAGTAGATTATTGGGACCGCCAAATTATCTATTGCGCAGAATCCTGGTGTCAGTGACTGGTTTATGATCGTTCAATTTATGTTTACCTACCTTGATAAACATATAAAAACTTGCCTTTAAACTTGATTAAAATAATAGAATTTAAAACAAAACTATGTTTCTATTAACGTATCAGTATATTCCAGTGGTATATTTTATTTCCAATTAGGACATAAGCAACAAAAACAAACAACGCCCATCCATCCTACAGTTTATATTCGACAAGATTTGACATGGCAACTGACAACATACGTGACAGTTTTGACAAATGACAGTCCATCTAAAATTTAGTACAATTTAGTACATTTTCCTCGAATTTTCTAGTACATTTCTAAATATCTCTGCGGCAACCCTGTTCGCCACTGATCCAGTAAATTCGCGAGTAGGCAACCGTATACCCAGAACATTCGTAGGATATATTTTTTTATCGTATTATAATAAAACTGGCGTTTTGCTCTCTTAGGATATCACGCTGATTAGGTAAGTCCAGGAGAAGCAAAACGTTTTCCTGGTTCCACTCCATGCAAAATAAATCCTAAAACTCGCCATAAACTGTACGGTACTATATGGTACAAATTCCCCGTCCAGACTGAGCACGTACTGCGCATTGCCTCCCTTTGATGTACCGCCCACAAACGAATCGGAGCGAGACCGTACGGCGCACACAACTAGCCAGTTTGCCGCTCCTCGGAAGCCCCTCCACATCTGCATGCTCATGCGTCCTCGGCTTGCCTCATACGCATACGTGCTCAGGTCTAGAAAAGTCATACAGCGGGGTGCAAAAATGATCATTAAATATTTTATGATATACTACAATGTTATACCGTGCTAACCAACCTCTGTTTATAGTTGTTAAGGAAGCCATAACGGGCTAGTCCGATAAACATTTTAATAACAGTTGAACTGTCAGTTATAACTGAACTGTCATTATTTTTACTTACTTTCGGAAAATTGTAATGATAGTGTCAAATGATAAAATTTTATTTGATTTTAGGTTGTACGATACATGCCCGTTACCTGATCTCTAGCTGCTCGCACGTAAATATCTATGTAACGGCCTCATAACGTAAACTACTATAAATCCTAATCACTTGTTAAAGGTGTAGTACGGGCTGCATTCTGCTTTCATTAAATAACGACGAAGTGAGTTGGCAACGTCGCTTCCGACATCTCATTTATTTTGTCACATGTATCTTTGATTAAAATTTTGAATTGTCCTCAGATAAACAATAGATACCTAACGGTCTACATTTATTTAAAGCCAGTAGGAATTGCTTTTTTTCTATTCCTTCTGGGACTTTGATTTGATTTGTCCATTTTAAATAGCAGCGGCAAAATTTTCCCACAACTATCAACAAGAACTTGAGAACTTTAAAGTTTTTAGAGTGTCTAGAATGTTTTTTAACACAAATTTTGTTAGTTGTAAGTCTAAAAATTACTATGCAATGGGTGTTTGCCTTAAGACATACATTTGAAGAAGTTCCACGTCGTTTCATTATACTAAATATTATTAACAATCACCTGTGATCAGCTCTGAAGCGCATTTGCCAGTTTTAATATGAATTAGTTATGGGTTCATTATCTAATGAGAGATTTGAACGGCTGATAACGTTAAATCAAAAAATAAATTTTAAAAAATTCAAAAATAACCTTACTTTATGGTATACAAAAAAGGGCGACACCGGACCTGGGATTGATTACAGCAAAATGACGTCTTCTGATGGATCATCACCCGTAGAATACAAATACACCGCTTGAGGTCACTTAACTGATTATTTCATATGCTGTATGAACCGCTTGTCATAATATGTGTACCAAATTATACCAATTCTCTAATTCAACGAATTTGAACTGAAAGTCTTTTAAATTCTTTGATTTCGTATGCAATATGCTGATGTTCTTTTTCAGGACCACGCTGTAAATATTGTAAACCATATATAATACGGTTATGTAATTTTAATGATTGTTTTGGGTATAAATTAACAAGTTCAGTGGCAGAAATGTGGCATTTAAAATTAATTAATTTGTTTTCTATGGTTCACTGCCAATGATTTATTATTGTATTTACAAATTGATAATACGTTTATTAAAATTATTAATACCATTAATTATTGCTCTGTTGAGGGATATAATTTGCGATTAACATACATTCAGAAAAAAGCGAAAAAAAAACGGATTGAAAAAATATTCCCTTAAAAAAATAAATGCACTTTTTAAGTATCAGATAAGATAAAATAAGATTATTGAAAATACTAGATAAACACATACTTTCTGTAATACCCTAAGACAGACTCTCCTTTTTTTCTAGTTTTAGTAAACAGCTTAAAACAAAAAATCACCCTACAAATAAGGGATGTCGTCACTTAATAATTAGATTATCTTGAAGAACAATTAGGACTTGTCTAAGAAGAAGAATATATCTAGCTTTATCGACTTCTCGCAATATTCTTCATTAATTAAGTTTTTAAAATGAATTCCAGTACGTTTTTGTTTTTTCGCTTTGATTTGCGGCACCCATGGGCAAGAAGAATGTGTTTATTAACAATAGAGGTACATATTTTAAGACATCATGTTTTTGAAAGACTTTCTTTGTCTAGATCATGGATTCTCTAACTATTTTGGGCAAGAGACACCTGATAATCTTTTGCTTGCGGCAGCAGTCCTCCTAGTATTCCTTACTCAATGAGCCCAAACGCCAACCCTGCTTCCAGGTAGATAGATAACAGATCTGATGTAAAAATGTGGTCATCTACTTTTGCATCTTAAAACATTGTACTGCTTGTATTTGCTTCCTAACCAAAAATAAATTATGTTTCTCACGAAGCTCTTGTATGAGATATATATCAAACTTTTAAAAATATTCAACAATAAAAAATTAATTAATACATAGTGTAATTCCAGCAACACAAAAGGAATTACTAATCCATATTGAACAAATCTAAATTGACTTTCAAGAATTAAACTTATAACTAACAAAATGTAAAAATTTAATTTCTACTTATTATATTAATAACTTACCGCTATAGTCTATTTTTATGTATGAGAAAGTATTAAAATAATAAAGCGTTCGTAATCCATAGGCGTATCACTTCTTTTAGTAGACAGTTAAAATATTTTTTGAAGGTATTCCTCGAGTATACACTTATATTTTCACCTAATTAACCTGCTTAAAACTTCTAAACAGCTGAAGGTAAAAAAGTGCAATTTTTTCTAAAATGTTTTATTTTTCCACAAGGTATGTTAAGAACATTGTGTCAAACGGGTTATGTAGGTATAAGGGTTTAAACTTTGACTTTTAAACAACGTTACGTTCATAAATAAGAATTTTAATATAGAAACTACTTCTTACCTACAAATCCAAATCAGAATCGAAATCAGAAGATGAACTGTCGCAACCAATATTTACAATGAGTGGCTCGATCATTTCATCAGTAATATTGTCCAACTTCCACATTTTCTCTTCTTCTTTAATCATATGATTTACTGCGTTTTCCCAGTTTTCAGGCTTCACATTATTTACAGCCTCCAAAAACAACTGTTTAACATCACTCATTTTAAAAGAATTATTTTTTCTTGAAACTTCTCCCTTTATCTGTGCCCATATCAGTTCAGTCGGGTTTACTTCGCAATGATACTTAATATTCTTTGAATTTAGCAATTCTGTAAATCTTTTTTTAACCACTTGATTGTGTGGCAAGTCTCGAGTGATAACTTGCATTATCTATTACTATTATACAGTTCTGAGGAAGAAGATCTATAATTTGTTCGAAGCACTCTTTAAAGACATCAGCATTCATGTCCTCATGGTAGTCACCGGTACGAGTAGATTCAAAAGTCAATAAACCACCTTTAACAAAACGGTTTGAACTACCGATGTGTACTATTAAGAGTCTGCGCCCCTTTCCTTATGGTGGATTTAAACCAGTAGATAAATTACTTAAAAAAGCCTGTCTTCGACTTGTAACAGTTTCATCTTGCTAAAATTTATTTGGTTTATGTCCCTCGTTGATCCATGTTTCATCTAAATAAAATATATTTCTTCTTTGGTTTCTCATTTCTTTTATAGTCCTTAGGTAATTTCTTTTCCATACTACAATATCGCTTCTTTTTATTAAAATAGACTTTCTGGAATGCTTTTTCCATAGAAAACCTATTTCTTTTAAAAGTTTCCATAGTGTGCTTCGACTCATTTCAGGGTAATCCTTATCATCTCGAACCGTGGCAAGAACTTTGTCTACTGTCGGAAATTCTTTTCTAAAGAAGAACGCATGAACTTTCCTTCGAAGTCTTTCTTTCAAAAGATTTTCTAATTGAAATTTTGGTTTTCCTGGAGCTTTACGTGCTGTTTGAAACTCGCCACATTTCTCTTCTTTAACAACTCAAATCGTAGATTTCCCAACACCAAGCGTACTACTAACTAATTCCACTGTGTCATAAACACTTTTACATAAATATTTGTCTGTAAATTATTTAAAACAAATAAATATTAATGTTTTTTCATTAACTGTTAAAGGACCGATTTTTTGTCGTTTACGCGGCCCTTCCAAATTTTCCATAATCACACTAGAATTCACACTGCACCTTGCAAGTTGCAACTAAACGACATTTAGTAAACTGTCAAGAATACACAATTTGGACCTCCTTACTAAATGGAAAACCTATAATCGCATTTTCGGTGAAATTTGTTGGGAAGGTATTTATCTACTCATAATTCGATTACTGTAAGAAATTCTTGGAATTAAAATAAAACAAAATTGGCAAATAGGTACTTATTGAAAATAATCTTAAGATACGGCTATGTAATCTTTAATACACAGGGCTTTTGGCCTGTCCAAACCTTTTTCTATTGTTCTGTATAGCTTATGTTTATAAAGGACCAATAAAAGAGCCAAAACTTGTAATAGCTCAGGTACATTTGTTTCAATTTTAGGAAATATTTAGATTATTCTGTAAAAATATTTAAATTGACCGTACTAAGTTTTGCATTAGAAATGCTGTTTTATTACTCTCTCATTCATAAAAATAGACTATAGTCGCAACCAAAGACACTGGTGGATGATTCAACGATATGACATTAAAATTAGTTTCTAGAAAAGATTGGACATCGACTGCCCAAATAAATATCCCACTTCGCGAAATTTCCCTTTCTCTGGAATATTGTGTGCGGCAATAATTTAATCTTTAAAGGAATTTTCAAATATTACAAGATACATTCGGCAAGTGTTAATTCAAGAGCATGTTGGACTTGAACTTGATCATGATTTCGTTCGTGTTAAAACGCGTATATGCATCAAATACAGAGCAAGTCAAAACGTGCCTGAAAAACTCATTAACTTGCACGAACTTGACTTTGTTTCAACGAAATACGTCACTAAATATATTTCTACTTTATTTTTCTAGTATTTTTAGTGTAGATTCATTTTTGTTATTTTCTCTATTACCTAGGTGCTCGAAAAATGTAAAAATACGTTTCTTAAATTACGTTTTTAAGTAAAAATGCGACGGTTATGGTTTGTGATAAATTATAATTGGAATTTTATTGCCTAACTTTAAAATTCTTGCTATCAATTTCCGACGAACAGACAGTTGGAATCGAACACTTTTAATGGGTTTGTGGGTACATATTTAAGTTCCTCATATATATCAAAATGTCTTAAAATAAAAATTTGATATATAATGACTTTAAAGTATAAGCCATTACCTACTACTACTAATTGATGGAAGAATTAAATCATTAATCTTAAAACACAATCAAAACATTAATTACTCATGAAATACTTGACCCTGTTTACCCTTATGAGTATAAGGCGTACAAAACAAAGCCTAACATAATTATAATATACAGTGAGGACGTACAGTTTGGAATAAATTGGATATTTTTATGAATATGGAAATGTTTAACGTTACACACTTACCTCTAATAATATTACAATTATAATTATTAAAATAATGTAAGAAATATCATGGTATATTACGAGTCACGTTTGAAGTAATTTCATTTCTCGAATCTATCGCGAAATAGCGTGCTTATCTTTTGATACTTAATGAAATACGAAACGGCGTATCATATTACATGTAATAGAGATGGATTTTCCGTTTTTTTTAAGGACACTATAGTAAACAGCAGCGGAAAGCTTTCCAATCTCAGCTGAAAATTCTCAGGACTTTTTTGTACTATTTTTTCTTTCAATCCTGAAAAATAAAAACTTTATCCAATGAAGCCGGCGTACCTGGAACATTTTCCCTAGCGATATTTTTACTAACATATTTACGAATCCCCTTTTCTAATGGATTCCCAAAAGGATTAATGCCTGGAAAGCCCTACAAAGTAAAATATTCGATGATTTCAAGTTACTATACGAAATCAAAGAATGTAAAAGACTTTCAGTTCAAATTCGTTGAATTAGAGAATTGGTATAATTTGGTATACATATTATGACAAGCGGTACATACAGCATATGAAATAATCAGTTAAGTGACTCTCAAGCGGTGTATTTGTATTCTAATGGTGATGATCCATTGTGATATGCAAGTATCACCCTGTATGTATATTTTATTTAAGTAGGTTAAGTAATTCATTGTTTGCTTTTTAGACAAATTATATTTATGTTTAGTTATTATATTTAATTATTATATCAACAATATTATGTAGGTGCATTCCTTTTGGTCTTTTGAAAAATAACAATAAAATGATACTTACAATTGAACGGTTGGTTTTTATTTATTGATTATCTTTATAAAAAACCCAACTATTAATTTAACTACGAGAATATTACACCATCAGAAGACGTCATTTTGCTGCAATCAATCCCAGGTTAGCCAAATGTATTATCAAACATTTTTTATTGTTCCTTCTTAAATCCACTGTGTATATTATTAATATCAATACTAATTAATATTTTTTGATATGTCACATACTTCGATTTTCGTGTGTATTATGTACTGTGAAATGTCATTTTTATCATTTCTAGCAACGTTGCCAAGTTGTGTTATATGAAATTTCTTAAATTTACTAAAGAAATGCATACACTGTCCATGTCCATTATGATATGGTTGCAAACTTAACCAATAAGTTTATAAACCTCTTGATCTAAGATTTTTAATTTTTTGAAATATTTTAAGAATATTATTACCTTGTATAAAGTCATTGCTATTTATAGAAGTCTGTCTAAAGCATTAGATAGTATCTGACATAAGTTACTGGCTCAGAAACGTTTTCAAGTTATTTCAATTTAATAATTATTTAACTCTTAATTAACAGAACATATTTTGGTTCATAACTTAGTGATTTGTGATATATCAATAATGTCTGGTCTTCCTTAAGGTTCTCACATTGGTCCCGTTCTATTTCTATTATTTATAAACGACCCACGTAACAAATTATTTCTTAAATAATTGCTACCCTTTGTAGACGACCTAAAAGTCTTATAGTATAAATATCAGTGATATGACGGCCATCATTGACGTGAACGAGTATAGTTAACGAAAAATATATGAGGTAATCGAAAAACAAAACTAAAAGGACTTAAACTTATTTTTCCTTTAATATTGATTCTATTTATATGGGACAAACAACACTATGAAGGAAACGTGTCATATATTGCAGTCGCAAGTCCAAAAAGGCATTAGTTAATATATCAGTTAATATTGGTCCAAATCGAATGGATCAAAAGGAGACGTGACATAGGTTAATGTTGAAAGAAAACATCAAGCGCAATGGCAAAAACAAAATGGCATTAATGCATATCTCCGCTATTACTGGTCCGATTCGAATGAGTAGCGGGGGAATGTGGAAAGTGACATATTAATGTAATATATAACAGATAATGCGCAGCAACAGAGTAAAAAAGGTATTAATGTATATTTTCGTTATTATTGCATCGATTTGAACAAGGCAAATAACATTCGATGTGAAATATCATTTACAGGATAACATACGATTGACAAAAGCACCTAAGCTCATTAAGTAGCAAGTAAAAATACATAACAGCCTTAATGTAATATTTTAAAAGTTGATAGCTTTGATTTTCCTAAAATTTTAAAATGTAGTGTAGTCTGCTTTTATGTAAGTGCTTTAGAAGTAAAAATTCAATAGTGTCAACCATGTCGAGGCATTTGATCGAGTAAATTAAATCTGCACAAGGTAATCTTGCTAATCGCACTCAAATATAAAATTTCTTAAGATCAAAACGATGCTAACAGATATCTAAAGGCTCCAGCAACACTTTGCAGCTTGTTTAACGCTATCAAAATTATTGAAGAAAGTCCCTACGCTGAGTAATATATCAAATTAATCGTATGCTTTAGAAGCGAAGATATACCATTATTGACCATGAAAAGGCATTTGGTCGAGTAAACGAAAACGCCTCTACAAGATTACCTGGAGCAATACAATATAATTTCGCCTATGTTGGGCGTGTCAAACGTCTCTCTTGCGCCGTATAGTAATCAAAGTATGTGGTAAAATGTCATTTATCTGCCATTTAGAATTAAAAAGCATATTCTTAGTGTGATTCGAATCAATAATCGAAATCTTATATACGAATAGATGCGTTTTTTTAATAAATATGCATAGTGGTAGTGTTAATCTACAGCACGTCTTCTACAGAGTGCCGTTTGTCACATGAAAATGAAACTAAAAAAAATCGGAGTTCTAAGCTAATGCTTTAGGCTTTGTGTTTTCGCTTACTTCGAATATTTTTCGTTTAACTATACTCGTTTACGACAACGATGGCTGCCATCTTGGATTGCTTAGCCAAGTTTCAAACCACTTATCCAAGTTTAAATACCCAACATTGATAGGTGGCGCCATCTTGGAAGTAGTGGCCAAGCTCTCCCTCTGATCATCTACTTACTTTAATTTAAGATGTGCATATTACTTAGGAAATGTATTTCTTGTAACTTATATTCCAATTTAAATAAAAAAAATACTTGCTAACATTAACTAAATATACTGTAAAAATTTTAATTTAGCACCTTCGTAATGAAATAAAAAAAAAATCATTTGGATTTACCAAAACTACATATTTTCATTACTCTTTCCTGCCAGAAATTCAGAATTCTCTCACTTTCCTAATTTCAACTAATCTTCATTGTACTTTCGTTGGGAACATTGCGGTAAGCAAGCACATTTTAAACGGAAACTCTGGCCGGATATGAGAAAAGTTTATTAAACAAAAGGAAATGAAAAGTCTAAATTGTGTAGGAAACAACAATAAGTGTGCAGAGAAAGGAGCGGAGCACGAGGTGACCAGGTTTGTATAATGTCATTTACGGGAACAGTTGAAATTGTGTGGAATCAATCTAGGAAAAGATTTTTCCAAAAATATTAAAGCAAATTAGTTGAAAATATAGGTATAATTATGTAATGTTTAAAAACCCGAGAGACTTAGATTATTAGAATTGTTTGTAACTTCCATTGTTTTCTATTGATTACACTGAAATTTGGTCACATTGATTAATTAATTGATACAAAATTACTGCAACTTTCTCTCATTTTGATGCAGGGGTGGATTTTCCTTAATATGATTTACCACATATGTTTTACCTAGTTATTTTAATTACTAGTATAAAATTAATTTATGTCTCTTTTAACTATAATAATTGATAGTCTATCATTTGTTACGCAAGAAAGTACTAATGTCCTAAAACTTGTCAAAAATTCTGAATAAATGTACAATTGTATTAATAAAAATATCGTATAATGTGAGATAAACTGGATCTAAGTTGTGCTAAATTAACTGCTGTTTAGTTTTCACATCTACTACTTTCTTGTACGCTTTTTTGATTTGGGTATTTAACAATTTATTCTAAAGCAATAACTCACTGACTTATCAATAAATGAGTGCCAATTCTACTGGAACTAGTAGATCTGGAGATTTTTTTAAAGGAAGGACATTGGTGTTAACGTGGTAGAAGCTTAGCAATATTATATTGCTACGCTTTGCGTACTTATAAAAGTAGATATTTTATATACATTAAATATAAAACTGGTCCTAATACGCTTCCTTGATGAACACCAGATGGGATAGGGTATAAATTGGAGTAACTAAAGAACAATCCACACGAAAATGTTTCTGAAATAGGCCATGAGCAACAAAGACAGAGATACTAGTCATGTCCATAAAAACTAAGCATGGCTCTAAATAAAATCCAAACTGACTCTTAAAGAAGAAGAATTGTGAAAGGAAACATTTTTTGTTGATAAATCTATATTATTTTGTTTTTATGGATGTCGCAAAAGTAAATAAATCTTGCTAATTTGAATTCATCCGTGAGAAAATTTCATAGGTCGAAAATGAGATGATAGTTTTATAAATTTTCTTATATAAATTTTAAATAACCAATACAATCATATTTTTGAAAATTTTTCTTGGTGGATGGATATTCATTCCATAAGTGAAATGTTTGAAAACGATACTACGATATATCATCGCTTACATTATATATGCCTTAAGAAGTTCTGTTATCAAAAAGCGCTCATATAAAATAACTTTGAAGTTAGAGACCCGTAGCCACAAGAGAAATCTAAAAAGAACTGATCTCAAATATACTTTAGAGTTTAAAAGTATCGCATCTGGTTTGTCATCCCCTTTTATCTATTTTTTTTTCAGATCTGGAGGTCTTGAAATAGTTTCAACTCATTATTTTTATTTTCTAATATATTTTTGAATTTATTATCTGTTTGTATCCTTTTCTAGTCTTCGACAAAACCTATTTATGATAACCAATGCTAATAATATAAATTTTCATTCAACAAAAGTCTATATTTACTACTACTATATTTTTTCTACAACCAATGCTAATAAAGATTAGACAAACTACACTAAGATACTTTATTTTTCTACGACCAATGCTTATAATGAAAGTTATCATTCGACCAACTCTACTAAGATATATTTTTTCTACGATCAATTCTGATAATGTAAATTTTCATTTAACAAAACTCTAATAGGTAATACCAATGCTAATAATGTAAGTTTTTATTCGACAAAACTCTACTAGGTTACTATTTTTTCCTACGAGCAATAACTATTAACGTTCAGTTGTAGTACTTATTAAAAACAAAAAAATGTCAACCGAACTAAAACTTTTGAAGAAGCCCCTGGAGACTTGAAGACAAAACAAAACAGAGGAGGCACTGAAATAGCGTCTAGATAATCCAAAATGAAGAAATGTGACGAAGAGAATATACACATGCACAGTAGCATCGTTAAAAAAGGTACTATCTTTATTATTATTGATCTAAATCAAAAACTATCCAATAGTATTTAATATTACTGTCTACTAAATGGCATATGTACACACTTGTTTCATAATTCCTTTTCTAAGTCTCCCATGTGCAGAGTCTGATTATTTTCGTTATCATCATTAGCATATTTGGAGTAGGTTTGTTTACTTTATCCACCGATAGCCAACGGGATACATATATTATGTTATTCCTAATGTTATCGTTTGTTTGTCGTGTAACGTAATTTAACAGCTTGTCAATTACTGCCCTTTCTATTTACTTTGTAGGTGTTCAAAATGTATTCCCGTTTATTCCAGAAACTGGTTGGTACAGCATTACGAATAATTTCATTCGATTGCAGACATTTGGGCAATGGTGTTTATATATATTTATAAAAAAAAACAGTAAATTTCAGCGTATCAAATTTTGAGTTAAAGGTAAAACATTCGAGAAGGCTGTGAAATCGTATTAAAAAGTATCCTAAATAAGATAAAATATTAACCCGAAAAAGAAGAGAATATTATCAAAAATTGGCCTAAACCGGTACTTCTGCACAGAAAGCAAAAACACCAAGCAACAAATCTAGTGCGGATTAAATAAAATGAGACTATAAGATCCGGTGGGTGTCCCGGGTTTAGTGAGGAAATGCTAAAATCACTAAGGTAAAGAAAATTCTGATTTCTTTATAGTGTCAAATATATAGAAACATTATATGAAGGCTAAGAATATTGTTCACGTGATATTTGGAGATATTGCTATGTTCAGTTACTTACATCCTAACATTTGTGAATTGTAATTATTTGCATTTTGTAGTTCTAGACTTGAATGAAACTAAAGGGCCATTGCTATGGAGTTACTCAAAAAGAGGTAAAGAATCGACTAAACATCTTGGGTTCAGGACAAGATACATTTACAAATCATGGCTTGTTTCCATATATCCTTAAATTGCCTTTTGATGGCGCCACCCAAAATCAACCCAAACAGTAAGGCAGTAAATACCTATACAGCTCTTAAATGAGGTAAAGTCTTTACAGATTAAGTTAAGATCTAGTCTATCCTTACTCATCTTAATTCTGCAACTAGAAGAAATCTTCTCACTTTAGTGACCTCATGAAGTAATAGAGGAGGCTAAGTTGAGACCGAAGCAAATCTATTAAAGATATGAAGCATTTAGTTAGAGATTTTAAGTAGATGCCTAAGATAATGGTACCACGTAAGACGATAAAATTCAAAAGTTCCCTCGGACAATAGATGTTCTCATCCCCAGGGGTACACTAGTGAAACCCTGGAAAAACCCTAAAGGCATTAATCCAAACAGAGCCATTCATACAACAGAGCTCGCTTTTTTAAGTGGAAGCAAGTGTACTAGCAGGAGATCTAAGTAAACACTACTGATTCTGGAGAGATAATTTGGACGATCTGTTTGTAAGGTCTTATACAATAAAGGTTACTCCATAAATTTTAGCTCTCTGCCTATACAAAATATTATTCCTACTAAACCTGCCAATCTTTAATTGAGTATCACTAGATCTACTTGAGATTAAGACCATCCACTCTTATAAGCCATCTAATAAACAATTTATGTCCAATATTTTCTTAGTAAAGAAAGCAAATGGAAAATTTTGTTTAGTTATACTTAAAAAAAATCGGAATAAGCTCATTGAAAAAGTTTATGTAACTTTGATCATAAAAGAATCCTACTTTATAACTAATATCAAGATCTTAAGCAAAAGTATTTAATATTCTTTTTCAATTATTTTTAGCAAAATTGTGAAGCTTGTGATATCCACTTTTAGAGATAATGGGTTATCTGTAGTATATACCTAGATGTTATTGGAAAAATCTTTTGAATACTGTAAACAAAATATTAAAGATACTTCAAGTTTATCATTAGGGCTTATAAACAAGAAGAAGAGTGACTGTCCATCCTCCAGCCTTATTATCTTAGAATTTAATTTTAATTCGACACTAACGACCATGTCTCTCAATGAAGTAAATAGGATGAAGATTTTAGGTTTGCTCAATTCTTTCAATTTCTGTACACTTAAAGATGTTTCTAGACTAAAGACTGAATGGGAACTAACTAATAAGGCATATTTTACATAAGTGCATAGGGTATGTATCATGGAAGAAATACCCTTATCCCTCCATTGGTACTTTTATCTTAGATTGGTCAGATTATTACTTTTATGCTTTTCTTTCAGTAATTCAAAAAATTACTAGTATTACTCTTTTGACATAAATTAACATGCCTCAGGCGTGGCAGTAGTACTCTTTTGGACTACCAAAGCTTGGTGGCACCTGTTTACGAGGGTTTTGAGTTTAGACCTAATTAAATTCAACCCTGGTCCCTTACTTTAAGTATCTGTCGATAGAATTCCACATCCTTTGGCAAGAAAGTTTTCCTTGGTGGCAGGATTTTATCCAAGTAATTAACCCAAAGTACCCGGACTACTATTGAAATTATGCTGTCATCTATTTCAACTCTACCTTAAAAGAATATATGGTGGAGTTGAAACTTTGGTGGAAGTTTTGTATGACAGAGAGAACAGACTCCTTCACAGGCGAGATGTAAGATCTTAAACTTCTGCAAGGAAGGTTCCAGAAGGGTTTAACATATACAGGTCATATAATAACTATAGATCTGCACTTTCCTTAATTTTGTATGACAACTTGGAGCCCATTAACAGTACTGAATACCTTCAGGAATTGGTGTTTCAATAAAGAAATCCCTGTTATAGAATTATCAAAAAAATTAGTGACATTATTTACTGCACATAGAATGCAAACCTTTAGTCTTATTAAATTATTATTTATAGAAACAAATTACAACAGTCTTCAACTGGGTTAAGTGGACTGAACTCAGATATAAGATTCACAGCAGGCTGGACAATCTTCTGTTTTGCCGTTTTATAACCGGCCTATAAGGCAGGATCCCACCTCTTTTGCAGAAACCATTCTAATTGAGCTTATTGTGGATTAAACTTTCGTTTATTTTTGTTACACTTGTAAACATTTTCATAAAAGTTTATTGAAACTTGCCTCATGTCTGTAGTCGCAACTGTCTTTAAACATCTACGTTTACTTATCATCTGAAGAAGGGAGCGCAGTGTATGAAGATGAAATGAACTTACCTTAAGTGAAGTTTGATCTTGATTATAGACTGCGCTCTCTTCGAAAATGATATCTCCCAACCCAACCCTCTGAATTCCAGATCATCGTAGTTACGACAGAGCTTTAAAAAAGCTAGCCACACCCGCAAAATGCGGGAACTACATATAAAGTAAGGTTATAAGTTTTGGCTTTGGACTATGGTGCACAACTAGCTTATAAATGAGTACTACGTTTACTTATCATCTTCGAAGGGGGCGCAGTGTATAATCAAGATCGGACTTTACTTATAATTATATTACATTCCATTTTGAACAGCTTACTAATTTTTAACCAGTGTAGCCAGAGTAATCAAACTAATTTAATACAACTTTCCAAAATCTGTAATTCTTTGCGTGGATAGTGTATAATGTAGGGTTAGGCAAATGTGATTTAAATCATCGTTAACGAATTATTTAAAAAGTGAACGATTAGCACCAAATACAGCCAAATTCGTGAAACGCTGTTATAAAGTCAAACTTCCACTAACCATCAGGAAACATTATGTGACAACACTAATGGCTGCGAGTTCAAAGGGAAATCAAAACTCAATCGATCAAACTCTATCAAAATGGGGATTGAATATAAAAAAAATCGCACATTTCACCTCATGCATCATATATAACTATCGATGGAAGGAGTTTCTGAAGTTAAGAAACGTCGAAAAAAAATCTATTTTTCTTCCCGACTGTCGTGGAAGTTGAGTCATTTGGCCGGAGATCTCGCGGTGTCTCTGCAACGGAGTCAAACACTTGTTTTTGAAGGCGTCTTGATTAATGGAGTCGCTGCTCGAGACCATCATGTTGTAGATTCATCTCCCGACATTTCGCGTCTGTGCACACCAGTGTGGTGCCGCTGTTACCCGTTCCGACCCGTTTGTGTTTTTGTTTTGTTTGAAACGTGCTATTTAGGATAGAGATCCTCGTTCCGAAATAAATTCAAAATTACACCTTAGTATTCTGCAAGAATTTCTTAAAGTAGTAAAAGATGAGGGTTGAAGAGCTTTCTCAGGGGCGTCACGTATCCCGTCATTATTTAATATAAAAAATCATCATAACTAATAATAATAATAATAATAATAATACCAAATCGTTTATTGTTTACCACATCACAGATAAATATTAAAGCCAATAATTAACGATGGTAAACAAAAGGAATAGTGACCAATTTTTCCTCACCATCCTTTAACAAAAAAAAAATACATACATACATAAATTATATACCAATACATTTTCACCCTACGCTGATCAGACCACAATAATTGAAAAAAGATGAATTAAAAAAAGAAATAACAATTATAAATTTAAAGTGAAGTTACTAAATAAAATAAAAGTCCTAATTTCATACATTTGCAACTTTAAGTTTGAATATCTTCAGAACGGCTCACTCTACGAAAAAAATATATTAGAACTTTTTGTAGAGCGTTCAATTTCCTACCAAAATAATGTTTCACTTTATTTTTACAATGCTTAAATGTCAATCTACAAAAATAAGAAAAAAGAAAAAAAAATGTCCATGTTATTTAGATGGAAAATGGAAAGTTACGAACAGGCACCACTAAATGATAATATTAAGAGCTCAAATTTTTAGAGGCTTCTTTTTTTACCTTCCTGAAAGTTTTAAGCCTGTTTTTTAGTTGAAAAAAAAAGTTGCTCAAAAATGAAACACCCTAGTCCTTACAGTAGAACTTTAGCAATCCATTACTTTCAACTTACTTGCATTTAATCCTGTACACTCTCTGTGAGTTGACCTTTGACAACTGTCGCACATCAAAACAGGATCGCCAGTTTTTGTCTTGCATGTTACACATTCCATTTTAACAGATACTTGAGGTAGGAGCAATAGTCACTACCATAAAATGCCAATTACCGTGTTTATCAGCTTAATTTTTTTTTTGGCACAAAAAACAAGATAAAAATTAGTTTATATTTAAAACCTGTTGACTAAACTGCACTTTTGACTACAAAATAATGATTTTTACACTTAAGGTGATTACAGCACCCCCTTATAATTTTGAGACAAGGATATCTCAAAAAGTAATTTTTTTAAAAAATTAAAATTTTGGCAAAATATATTAGGCAATAATATCTAAAATATGCATATATTTTAAAATTTTAATTTCTTCCAGTGTCCGAGAAAAAAAATCAAAGGGCTTTAAATTTTGAAATATCATAATGAAAATAAATGCATTCCTCAACAGCACTATTCTTAATATAATCTCCAAATTTAAGCTCTTAATCTCTTGTTAATGATTTTTTAAAATTCGCCGAAATTAGTGGCTAAAACGCCTCGTTAAGTGCTTCTTTCTAGTGTAACGCGTCTGTAACTATTGTTTCGTACACTCTGAGTCATCATTCGTTTCTTGCAACGATTTACACCAGTTTACACCAGTTTAAACCAGAAAATAGCACTTAACGAGGCGTTTTAGCCACTAATTTCGGGGAATTTTAAAAAATCATTAACAAGAGATTAAGAGCTTAAATTTAGGGATTGTATTAAGAATAGTGTTGTTGAGGAATGCATTTATTTCCATTATGATATTTCAAAATTTAAAGCCCTTTGATTTTTTTTCTCGGAAACTGGAAGGAATTAAAACTTTAAAAAATATGCATATTCTAGATATTATTGCCTTATTTATGTTGCCCAAATTTAAGTTTTCTAAAAACATTAGTTTTTGAGATATCCTTGTCCAAAAATTATAAGGGGGTGCTGTAATCACCTTAACAAACACTGTTATCCAATTGATTAAATCATTATCTTTCCAATGGTATTAAGTGCTATTTTTTTAGTTCACTCTATTTCCATACTAAACTTGGAATATTTGAAGAACAAAGTAAAATGTGTGTGTTGTGCTGGCATTTTTATAATGTTTGTTTTAAGTCCATTCTTTAGCTTCTTTCATATGCGTTCTTAGTATTTTTCGTTATTCTTGAATTTCTTTTGAATAATCTTTATAAATATATTTTTACCTTTTAGATTCATGATTGACTTAATTATTTCTCTTTTTTATGCTAATCCCTGAATTCCACTAACATTGACCTTACTTTTTTTAATTTTATTTACTATTCTTCTTATTTCAGTTATGTCCTCTTTTTCATTGAGTTCCACTGCAAGTTTCTCCGTCACTTTTTTATTCTTGATCGTTTCAATGAGGATGCTTTTGGAACACAATTTATTGATGTCTTCAGATCACTGGTATCTTGTGGATATTAATCCGTCTTATTTTGTCCCATTAAAAATAATTGCTACTAAATAAAAGGAAATTACAAAATTCCCGTCCATTATCTTTCTTCGAGTGAAAAAGTTTTGACAAATTCGCTATTAATAAGGAGAGTAAGAGGCTTGTTCCAGTCCCAATGTTGACTTTAAATTTTTAATTTCGTTTTATCTGAAGTGCGAGTCATTAGTCTTCATTAATCAATAATGAAAAGTAGCGTGGCGCCCGGCTGGGATATTTAATGAGCTGAAACTTGGCCAAAGGAGTAAAAGTTTTTAGAGCATTATATGAATCAAACTTTCCACATCAAACAGACGACTCGCGTTTCTCAATTTTCCAATTCCAATTTTCTCGGAAAATACGTTTCACTGTCAAAATCCCCGTTGGTACATAAAATTTCCGCTTAGTGGTATTGTTTTCGTTCTTCCAGATATACGCGGCAAAGAATTTTTGGACGGTTAAAGAAAATACAATTATAAACTTGACAGATTTGTTCTTTTGTTCTTTCGAGAAATTCGAGTTATGATAGGCTTTTTCGGTTATCTTTTGTTGCTACTTTTAACTAATTGAAACTCATTAATTATGCATTATTGTTTGATTTGCCTACATTAATTAAAATTTCAAAACTTTCATTCGTATTCAAAAATACCTATGACTGAAGCTTTAAATATAGAAATATCAACGCCAATCCAGATACAAATTAAATAGTTATTGTGCTAAGTAAAATTCAGATAAATGAGGTCATGATTGCTCAAATTGAAACGCTTTTAAAACTGCTGATGGACTGGGTATAATTGGTTCACAAAGAAAAAAGGCACATTCACATTTTTCTCATCCAAAACGCAATTGTGAGGACCGCTGTTTTTAATCTGTTGACTGTTATGATTGCTATTTATCATTCAAACACGTTTCAACCCTTCAATGAAATGCCTCGTCATGCCGTTCCTCGTTTGGGTTAGTTATTGTTGTCTCTGTTCTATTCGTTCGTGATGCTACAGCGTTGGATCCACGAAAAATGCTGGCAGCTGTCAAGCTACGCCGAGCATTTCTCTTTAAAATAAATTTGAAGAGACTGATTTATTCATAAATTGTATAGCTGAAATGTCAAAATCTTATCTTGAGCAAACTCGTTTAAAGTAGGAAACATTATGAATCGTTGCTTGGTCCTCAAATTCATTATTTAACCCTGAATTGACACTTTTTAACTTTTTGTGCTGTTTTTTTTTATATTTTTAATTAATTAATAATCTTTATTTTATACACATTAATATTAACACTCTACAAATTTATCAGGGAGAGTATTATTATTATTATCAACTTTATTCATAACAGCTGTCTTTGGTTTTTCAAGTATATTCCTATGACACTTTGTCTAATGGGCCATGTTCACATTATTAATATGAATGTGTCAGCTGGATTTATAAAAGCTGATTTAAGTGTTTTACCCATTGTAGACCAAGATATGATTACTGCATTTTTTTAACAATTCTCAGTGTCAAAGTTAAGCATGCTAAGACAGAAAGGTATGTAACACTTTATTTATAATTTGTTTTAATAGTAGGTACAGTTTATATGGGGGAATACACCTTATAGTAAAAAATATTTCCCAGCAAATATTTTCTATAACATTAGTTATAACTCGACTTTGTTAAAGACGAATTTACTTATTGAGGTAATTATTACGTAAAATTGACTAGAAAAATATACCTCTAATGTAAATTTACCAAACGGTTTTAATTTATATTTAAATTTACGTAAATTATACCAAGAAATCTACCTTTTACACAAATCTGCTTAAAAGTAACTTTTACCATATCAGCAAAGGAAAAACTACTTAAAAAAATAACCAACAATTACTTCAAAGTTAAATTTCCTTTGTAGTAAAATTAGGTGCCATATTTAGGTAATATCTACCTGTTTGGCAACTAAAAATCGTCTTTATAGTAGAATATTTAACTAGGTAGATTTGGTTAAAAATTCTACGTAATTTTATGCCTCCATAGTAACCTATTTGGCCGCTTTTATTAACTCTCCTTTAAAGTAATATTTGATCAAGACCGTAGCAAAATTCTACCTGTTTATCTACCTAATTTCAACCAAATAGTCGAATACTCATTTAGTTGACCTATACTATAAGTCATCTTGAAGAAATATTTATTAACTTTGTTGTAGCAATTACCTGAAAAATCTACCACAAAGTAAATTCGACTAAAAACCACCAATTTAAAAAGAGTCATACATGACCTATTTGTAAAATTTATATTATTTAGGTTATTTTAACAATAAGGTTGTTCAGTTACTGTCTTCGTCATTATTCTTAAGAATTTCGGCCATTTTAAAAAAACCATTACAGTCGTAATCTTAATTTACGTGTGGTGTAGATAGAGCTTTAAATGAGTGCGAAAAATAATTAATAAAATGAGTTCGAAAAATAATAAATCATATCGTTATACTTCCGATTTTTATCGTAAAGTGAAACGTCTAAAATCTCAAGTGCAGAACAACGTGACCTAAATATGTTACATTTACCTATAGGTAATTTTTTTATAAAACCTATAAGTTATTATTTCTTTAAATAGGTAAAGTTAACTAATATGTTGTGAAATTGAAGTTAATTCAACTTAATAAAAAGGTATTTGTAAAATACGTAGATTTCCTTAGTCATAATAACTTTTAGGCCATATTTTCTTAACGTAATTAAAGTACGATTCCAAATTTTAAATTTTTAAAATAACCATAACTAGAACATACGAATAAAAATACCAAAAAACGAAACATTATTGATTTTCTAAAGTGATACACAACAAACGTAACATAGTTTTAGCTCATAATATTATTATTATTTTTTTCCACGATCATATTTTTTTCTTATATTTTTTTAATTAGAGAATATTTTGGAAGGGCATTGTTATTTTTCTAAGTAGAACTGTTAACATGCACGACAAAATTTTCTTTGCATTAATTTCAACAAGCATGAACTGTATATTCACCGCAATTACATTACATATATTTTTGTCACAGACATTTATTTATTTTCAATCTTCCATGTGAATTAGGTATATGTTTTAGTTGTGTTGGTGACTTCTTACAATATTTCTACTTATATATAGATAAAAATACCAAATAAGTATAAAATTTCTTTACGTACACTTGGAGGCATACGTCATCTGCAAATATTTTGGTAGTTTCTACCTAAACTTAGTTAAATCAACGTCGAATTAACTTTATACTGACGTCAAATTTCCCTAGAGAGGTATTACTAACCAAACGTACTGGGCTACTACAATGTGGATTTAGATGTAATTCTACCTATTTTGGTAAATAAAACCAAATTTCGACGTCGTCTTATTCTTCACTTATGTCGAATCCACGTCGAGCCAACGTAAATATTACTTAATTATGGTTAAATCTAATTTTGCGACCAAATTTATTATATATAATTTAGGTAGTATCGACGTCAAATTACACCAAAATGTTTGCTGGGTTATCTCTGGTCATTAGGGTTGTCGAACAGTAACAGTTTTTTTAAATATGCAAACTCTTTATGTTACAACTATTATACACATGTCTAGTATTTACATGAATAATTCTACCATAGTATTGCTATTCAAAGATTTGTTCAAGAATCTAACACCAATATCAGTTGTACTCTTTTGGATAGTCATACAATTTTTGGTTTACGTCCTAGCATTGCATTAGTGACATCTTCAGTGATTTATCTATTTCGCCCTGCAGGAAAAGCTTTAAATTGAAAACATTGACTACTCCAAAAGGAAGATTTTATATTTGTGGAGATGATGGAAACTTGTAAAAAATTATGAACAAAGCAATAATGGCCTGTTAGATAAATTAGACGATTATCCTTAAATTAAACCTCAAAAAAGAGTACAAACATAAATAAAATAAACAATTAATAAAAGAATTTGGAGGACTTCTCAAGAATATCAGGCACAAACCAATTTTCGTATTTAATTTCAAATACAAATTTTAAAAGATAAAAAGCCAGAAATAAGAGCAGCTAATAAATCTAAAGGATTCCTCTTAAAAAAAATACTCCCAATTTATTTTCTAAATTGATAGAAACAAGTTACAAAGGGATGAAGGACTTTTCAAGTGAGGAACCATCTAATTTTAAAAAATATACTTCAGAATTAAAAGCATCTAAGGACTTTTTAGGAGATTCTAGGAGCAACTTGTAGACATAAAAAAAAAGATCCCTATTCTTCTAAATAATCACAGGAAACAGTTCCAAAGGAGCAACTCTAAAAAAAAGAATAAGTCCTAAGGATTCCAAAGAACTATTTTAAGCCATTATAAAGTACTATCAAGTGAGAGATAACTTCTAAACTTTACAAATAAAACTTTTAGAAAATTCTCCTTTTGAACTAGAAAGAATTTAAAGATTTAGAAGAAGGACTGCTCATAAAAATTTCGATAAGAACGCCTAGCACAACCATCTTCATTAAATACAGAATTTACATTATAATTTCTGGATTTGGAATTGGAAATGTCGCTTTATAAAGGGAGCCCAATGCCCACCAACTTTTGAATTTATCCTCGTAGGTATAAGTTAGGTAATGCCTCAATTGTAACGAGATAACTGTACAGCGGTTTTCCGTCAGTGAATAAGCCTTGAAAAACAATTTTTGAAATAATTTGAAACGTAGAAAAGTAATAAAAATTGAAAAAAATAGGAATCCATAAAAATGTACTTTTGAAAATACTAAAAAAATCATCACTTTGTTAAATATTTTATTATTTTTAGATCTGCCAAGCAAGTATATGAAGATAATTCGATTTTCCATGAATAACTTGAGAAAAGTAGATATTTGCACAGTAAACGGAATAATTACACATGCACATAAAGTATTTTGCATTGTTTCTCCCACATTTGAAGTAAATAAGTTGAATTTGATAATGAATCTTTAGAGGAACGTTTAATTTGTGCAACTACATTATTGTTAGGGCTTATATATTTTTTTATTATTTGTAAATAAAGTGTTTTTTACTTTGTAATAGTATATAGGCCATGGCTCCCACTAGAAACTAAAAAATGGAAGAAGAAATGATGAAAGAATTTATATCAAAGTTACGTAAGAAGTTTATGACTAAGATTAAAGAACAGTTGGATGAAAAGTTTGAAACTAAAATATGTGAAAAAAATTAAAACATGGAAACTTCGATTTAAGCTAACGAAAAAGTTATAAATGTCATTGAACACAATTTAGATGATATGTAGGAAACTATGAGAAACCACTTCCTACGATTAGATGGAATCAAAGAATCAGAAAATGAAAATCTAGTACTGTTTAATGGGAAACTAAAAGTTATATATTCCGACTTGGAAATATATAATATCTACAGAATCGGGAAAAATGGTAATAAGCAGTAGTTATGATTGGCCAGTTCTGGACCAAGGTCAGAGGCAAGGTTAGAGGCAAGGTCAAAGGCAAAGTCAGAGGCAAGGTCAGAGGCGATTGTTGTAATTAGTACCGTCTAACCAGCAACATTGTGTCGTCAGTTCCTATTGGTCTATTTCCGGCTACGTCATCTATTTTAAAAAATTAATAACTGGCAAATAAATTTTTTTAATGTAGCTTTATTTTGAACTGTACTATTCATAAAAAAAATTTCAACATTTTTGAATATTTTCCACTTATTATGAAACAGAAGATTCGCATTTAACTGTCATTATCTGTACACAAAGATTAATAATAGTAACTGTTATGTTAACGTACGTTAAATAACATAACCCTGGTTAACTCGTTTTTTAAATATTTGTTACTCATCATGTTTTGGCAGTATAGGAACGATATAAATACCACCGTAATCAGTAAATTTGCCGAATTTTTATATTTTATGCGCCTCTTATTATCATAAATCGTAACGCACCAATAATCGTCCTTAATAAAGTTGCTTAAAAGATGAAGTCAGCCCATTTCCATACGTAAAAGCCGAACCGCAGGCAGGCGGCTTTATCTCACTAACTCATTTTAGCTGAAAAGCCGGCAACTGGGCAAATTACTTCGTTACTTTTTGACAAATGGAGCGTAATTTGCCCGTCGATTTAAGCATATGTGAATAACTCTCCGATTCATACAAGTTCTACAATAAAAGAAGAAAGCCTCTTTGAGAAATTTGCGTTTTATATCTAAAAGTCGGGGAAATTAGATTCGCTTTTAGGTCGTTTCTCACATGTGCGGCTGTAATTTTTCTTTGCATTCGCGACACGGAAAAGTACATCGGCAGCGAACCGGATTTAAAGATGCGTTAGCGATTTTTGGTTTTCATAAGAATCGCATGGAAATGCATATTGATCAAAATTGTTATCTAAGTATCAAACTTTAATCGGTCATAGAAAATCGAAATTACTGCAGAAAATGCAGAACCATTTATTTATCTGTAATTATTTGAATAATCAGTTTATCTATGTTAAAAGTTATGGGTAACACTATTATTATTAAATAAAAATTTAGTAAATTAGCGAGCAAACTTTTATTTCTTACTATATGTCTACTAAATTATGCGGTTTTGGAAAAAACCGACAACCGAAGAATCTATATTAGATTTAATATAATTTAATTTTTTTGCAGATGTATTAGATGACCAAGGACAAATGAAGGCATTCGATAGAGTTAAGCATAGCTTCTTAATTTTAATACTTTTAGAGACTGGTTTTTATAACAGCACTTTAGCTTTATTTAAGTCATATTTAACAAATAGGACACAATTTGTTACTTGCAATGGATTTAAATCAGAATCAATTGCGGTTACATCTGGAGTATCACAGGGTTCAAATCTTGGACCTTTACTGATTTTAATATTTATTAATGATTTATACAATGAAATTAGTTGTAATAAATTGTGTTTAAAAATACAGATCACTGCAATGAGCTCCAGAGAAATTTGAACTGTATTAATAACTGGTGCAAGACAAATATGTTACACCTAAATTTTTGATGCCAAATTATCCTTCTCAAAGTTTCTGAAGCTTTTAAAATGTATGAATTTATTATTAGTAACTGCAAGCAATTTTCAAATGTAACACCCCTTAAATTATTATTTAGTACCCACGTGCGTTCTAAGCTGGATAAGTGTAGTCTCATCGGAACCCTCATTACAACTGCTTCGTTCTTGATATAGAACGGGTTCAACGAACATTTTTAAAATACCTAGTTTTCAAAATTAATGGAGTATATTCCGAACGTGGTTGTGATTATGCAGTGTAGTGTAACCAATTCAATATTAATAGCCTGAGCCTAAGAAGGAATACATCGTCGCTCATCTTTCTATTTAAACTCATATACAATTTTATTGATTGTAGCGAAATTTTGTCACAAATTAAATTTAATACACCTCGTCTAAATTCTAGAACCAACAAGCTATTCGAATGCCCTAAGGCAAAAACCAACTTGATGTTAAAATCACCCTTATGTTATGTTGTGTTATATTGGGAATGGGGTGTAATACACTGCGACCTAAAAGATCTATTGTGCCCCCTTCTATCGCCAATGCACCAAGGAAATGTCTCAATGCCTATAACGACTCTTCCAATCTTATTTCTCAAGGAAGTGTAGGATTTGAAGTGGCTTCAAGTTAGATAAATCTCCCTCTTCTATTTAATACCCTCCTAGATATAATGCCCTTGAATTCTGAAGTGCTACACATTCAGTTAGGATGTGAATGGAGGTTTCGTCTTCCTCCTCACAGAATCTGCACTCACTATCCTCTACTACTCTCAGTTTACTTAGGTGTATTACTAAGAACTTTTATTTTTGTTAATTTTATACTGGACTATTGTAAATCATACCACATATATTTGTAAATGGAGTTAGTTCCGTGTAGTTTTTTCTATTAGAATGTATAATGATTCTATTGTGCAAACGTTAATTTTGTGGAAAAGTAAATTCGTATTTCGAAGTTTATTTTCATCAAATTTCAAGTAAATTGAAAAAGCAGCCAAGCCCAAAAGCTCTCCTTTAGCACTAAAGTAAAAAGACTTATTTAAGCATTTAATTATTCAAAATTTATTCGTGTTCTGGAAAATGATTATCTCTTAAATTATAACCACGAATCTTCTCCATATTTCGGAAGCTTATCTCATAAGCGATTATTTAACTACCTACATAATCCAGACTTGCATTAAAATTGTAAATTCGGGATATTTTCCATTACAGATGACTCCCTGGCGGATAAGTAAAATATACTGGAATTGTTTAAAACGGTTGCATTATCAAAGAGGTAATAACTAGTAAGATGTATAAACTGATATTAATAGATAATAATTGTAGGTGTGCTTCGGGCGAAATTTTGTTCTTTACACATTTTATCTATTAATAAATGAATCGAAAGAGTATTTAAAGTGTGTAAATATTGAGTTTTATTCAATAAAACTCTATAAAAAATTCATCTGAGCACTTTCGACCTTTTAAGCCATCATCAAAGACTCTATAAAAAAATAAAATAAAGAAACTTTGTACACTTACTCGTCAAAAAAACTTTAGAAGACACATGAAAAGTAAACTAAATTAATAAAGGACAGCAACAGACCAGTCCCAAGTCTCCACCATAGCTTGCAGCTTAGATAATTGAAAATTGAAAAACCACATCGAAATTCGGTAACTAACCCAGTGTAAAAAGGTTAGATTTTAACATATGAAGTAGAGGTTCATCCGGCCATGTAGGACTAAACACTGCTAGTCTTCCACACGAAGGCAGAAAGATTTTGCCAATTGCTTCCGTGAGGCGAAGACAAGTTGGGGGTACAAAAAATATGCACATGGTTTTTTTGACAATGTACCAAAACAGAATGAGTGACAACTGACATTTGACAATGAAGTTGTCCAAAAGGTTGATATTGAAAATGATAAAAGTGGGTTGGTACCACTGAGCAAGCAAGATCAAGTTATGGCGGGACTTTCAAATTTTAAACAGCAAATGATTACAATGAAAAATATATTTTTTAAAAAAATGATTAAAAATTAAATAGGTGCCAAGCTGAAAACAACAGAATTGAGCAGGCCGGTCCCAGCGAAACCGAAGTCGCAGACAGACTAGCTTTTCCAGCTAAAAGAGGAGGAAAACCCGTTCTGGCCACGAAATCAGCAATCGCTGGAAAAGACAAGGTCACTTCCGCTGCAAGAAGATTCAAGGTGAAGCTGGCTAGGTATAGCAGAAGTAAAAGTTGGAAAGGCTTTTGCCAGTTCTCCCACTTTATACACATAAATTGACAGGTTTGAGGCGGATCTCACCGAAGTGGACGCGATACATTGGCGTACAAAATTATTTTATAGATGTTAATAACAATTTCGAGTAAATAGTTTAATAAATTGTGAATAGCTGTTGAAATTTTGTAAAATTATGATTTGAATATTATAATACATGTTTAATAATTATTTATGGTCTATAAATACATGCGATTGTCCGGTTCCGCCGATAACAATTTAAAATTACTTATTCTATGAAACGACACTGGCAGGAAACATTACTGCGAAATTCTCGAAGCCGTCCGACGTGGTTTGACGTTTACCCCCTCTCTACCTACCAAAAGCCTTTCCAACTTTTACTTTCGCTATAACTTCAGACCAACCGTTGCCAATACTCTGAAAGAGAGAAGACACTTTGCTATTTATGGATTTGAGTGTTAACACATGTGACATTCGGTTTATTAAACTCTCTGTGTATCTCAAGGTCTTCGAGCAGATTTAGTTTAAAGTTGCAAATTCGAAAACAAATCTCAAAAATCCCTTTACGAATTATTAAGACTATCCTCGATCCGCAAAAGTGTAAACAAATACTTGGAGATTTAAAAAAAGCCTGTCGTTGCCGGGATTCGAACCCAGACATCTTTGTTCTCTAGACAAATGCTTTTACCGCTAGACCATGATGACATTACAGATAATTTAGCTCAATGTTTGTATGCCATGCAATCAATTTTATTATTTCTATATTTACGTCTTTAATTTTTGAATTTACTTTGATTATATTTATTTCTATAATTTTTTCTGTCATTGTTAATTATTTCTCTATTATTTATCTATTCTTTATGTTCTATAATTAGTTTCCATTACTTATTCTAGCTTATCTATCATCTTTATATATTTTCCTTTCTTCTATTTTCTTAGTTAATTCTTCTTTATTTTTTCTATTTTCCTCAATTTTCTTACTACTTTCATCCATAATTTCATCGTTTCTTTAATATATTCCTTTCTGCTGTCATCTATTTACTACTTCGTCATTTCAATCAAAAACTGTTTTTCTCTATTATTTTTATTACGATTTTTATTTCTTTATCTTTTTTCATTTATTACTTCTTATAATTTGTCTAGGTATATTGTTGTTCCATGATTTCCTCATAATACTCTCATATTTTAAAAGTTGCTACTGTTCTCGCCACAATCTAGAATAGGCGATACAATAATAAATTTGTTTTTCCTAAATATCTAAACCTCTAATGAAGCCTACGTTCCAATTTATACAATATTGATATTTCATAAATCTGTTCATCGCACACTCGATGAAGTGGCTTGGAGACTACTGGGGCAGCACTTACCCATTTAAAATGCATTGAGCGAACTTGAACCGCAACCAATTTCAAATAAAATGAAAAGCAATTCGCAGTTTCTACCATAAATAAAACGAAATATGTGGGTGTGAATATTGATCAGCAAATACATTATAAATCGTACAAAAAAATTAAAGGAGATATTCTACCAGATTTTATAAAAGTGTAAAATATTGAGTATTAATGAATATTTTTTTTTAAATGAGTGTTTTAGATTTCTTGCCCTAAATATTTAGGCATCTATGACAAAAAAAAAATATCGGATCGAAGTCAACAGTAAATAAAATACTTTATGCAGAGGCGGCTTGTAACTAAAATATTGGGGTTCATCATTTATTTATTTATTTATCATCCAAACAAGCCCAATGACCTAATTACAAGGATCATTAATTTACAATTAATATTACATTAGTAAATGCCATTATAAATAAGAAAATGATATTGGAAAGGACATTTTTATTTCAGATTAGGACGTTACCAAGAGGTTCGCGGCAAGCATTTTGAACATCTCTTACATTGAAACGTGATTGTTTTCGCTAATATCAAAGTAGGTATACCGCCCTTTGTCGGTAAGCCGTAAAGGATTATTATCATTTGGTATTTATACAAGCCAAAAAGTACTAAATCTTATTTTCCTCTTTACTTCTGAAGCTGTAACATTGTGTGTTGTATTATAGTCTATTTTTATGTATGAGAGAGTAATAAAACAGCATTTCTAATGCAAAACTTAGTACGGTCATTTTAAATATTTTTACAGAATAATCTAAATATTTCCTAAAATTGTAATAAATGTACCAGAGCTATTACAAGTTTTGGGTCTTTTATTGGTCCTTTATAAACATAAGCTGTACAGAACAATAGAAAAAGGTTTGGACAGCCCTGTGTAAGTACCTATTTGCCAATTTTGTTTTAGTTTAATTCCAAGAATTTCTTACAGTAATCGAATTATAAGTAGATAAATACCTTCCCAACAAATTTCACCGAAAATGCGATTATAGGTTTTCCATTTAGTAAGGAGGTCCAAGTTGTGTATTCTTGACAGTTTACTGAATGTCGTTTAGTTGCAACTTGCAAGATGCAGTGTGAATTCTAGTGTGATCATGGAAAATTTGGAAGGGCCGCGTAAACGACAAAAAATCGGTCCTTTAACAGTTACTGAAAAAACATTAATATTTAATTGTTTTAAATCATTTACAGACAAACATTTATGTAAAAGTGTTGATGACACAGTGGAATTAGTTAGTAGTACGCTTGGTTTTGGGAAATCTACGATTTACAGAGTTGTTAAAGAAGAGAAATGTGGCGAGTTTCAAACAGCACGTAAAACTCCAGGAAAACCAAAATTTCAATTAGAAAATCTTTTGAAAGAAAGACTTCGAAGGAAAGTGCATGCGTTCTTCTTTAGAAAAGAATTTCCGACAGTAGACAAAGTTCTTGCCACGGTTCGAGATGATAAGGATTACCCTGAAATGAGTCGAAGCACACTATGGAAACTTTTAAAAGAAATAGGTTTTCTATAGAAAAAGCATTCCAGAAAGTCTATTTTAATAGAAAGAAGCGTTATTGTAGTATGGAGAAGAAATTACCTAAGGACTATAAAAGAAACCAAAGAGGAAATATATTTTATTTAGATGAAACATGGATCAACGAGGGACATAAACCAAATAAATTTTGGCAAGATGAAACTGTTACAAGTCGAAGACAGGCTTTTTTAAATAATTTATCTACTGGTTTAAATCCACCATCAGGAAAGGGGCGCAGACTAATAATAGTACACATCGGTAGTTCAAACGGTTTTGTTAAAGGTGGTTTATTGACTTTTGAATTTACTCGTATCGGTGACTACCATGAGGACATGAATGCTGATGTCTTTAAAGAGTGGTTCGAACAAATTATAGATCTTCTTCCTCAGAACTGTATAATAGTAATGGATAATGCAAGTTATCACTCGAGACTTATAGAAAAAATGCCCACAGCCACGTGGTTAAAAAAAGATTTACAGAATTGGCTAAATTCAAAGAATATTAAGTTCCATCCCGGTTCTGTGAGAAAAGAACTGTATCATTTGTGTTCCCTTCATAAAGAGAAATTAAAAAAATATGAAATTGATGAAATTGCAAAAAATCGTGGGATGACGGTGGTTAGATCACCACCATATCATTGCAAAGTAAACCCGAATGAACTGATATGGGCACAGATAAAGGGAGAAGTTTCAAGAAAAAATAATTCTTTTAAAATGAGTGATGTTAAACAGTTCTTTTGGAGGCTGTAAATAATGTGAAGCCTGAAAACTGGGAAAAGGCAGTAAATCATACGATTAGAGAAGAAGAGAAAATGTGGAAGTTGGACAATATTACTGATGAAATGATCGAGCCACTCATTGTAAATATTGGTTGCGCCAGTTCATCTTCTGATTTCGATTCTGATTTGGATTTGTAGGTAAGAAGTAGTTTTTATATTAAAATTATTATTTATGAACGTAACGTTGTTTAAAAGTCAAAGTTTAAACCCTTATACCTACATAACCCGTTTGACACAATGTTCTTAACATACCTTGTGGAAAAATAAAACATTTTAGAAAAAATTGCACTTTTTTACCTTCAGCTGTTTAGAAGTTATAAGCAGGTTAATTAGGTGAAAATATAAGTGTATATTCGAGGAATAACTTCAAAAAATATTTTAACTGTCTACTAAAAGATGTGATACGCCTATGGATTACGAACGCTTTATTATTTTAATACTCTCTCATACATAAAAATAGACTATAGTGTATTTTGAATTGATTTAATATTTTTTAATTATTGAACATTTTTTGTGAAAAACAATAGCCATGTCTAAAACAGGTAAGTTATAGGTATTTTTATTTAAATTTACTTTTACAATAACTCTTTAACTTTGATTTTTTGTATAATTTTCTGATATTCTTGTTGTTGCTGTAATATAATGTAATGTGAACGGAATAATGTTCATGATTTCTTTTTCTATTTTTTTCCCCTTATATACATATTTTTTTTTGTAACTTTAATATGTTAAATAATAGTGTTTGCTAACTGTATGGTATTGATTATGTCTATATTTTTAATGTGTAACTGTATTATACTAACATGTATGTATTCTAATTTATAGTGTCTTGTAAATGGAGATTCTCTGTTGCTATATAATAAAGACTTTATTTATTTAAAATACCTAGCAACATAGCTCAGTTGGAAAACGATAGAATGTAAATCCAAAGATCCCTGGTTCGATCTCTGGCTTCACCAATTTTTTTTATTATTGCTATTATCATTAATACTATTATTACTCCTTGTGTATAAATAAAGATAAAAATAAATTATGGTGAATAAGTTAAAATTGCATGCACTCTTTCTTGAATTTTAAAAACAAACATAAGCAGGTGACATTCATATAAATACAACATAACAAAATAACATTTTTCTGTAAAAAGCACTGGTGTAAGGACCTGTGCCATCTCATAATTCACTATTATGTAATAAACTATTTAATTGCATTATAAACTGATTTGTCCCTTAACATTTTTTTTTATATTTAAAACACCTTATAGTTACACCGTCGCTTTGGCATAAAAACGTGATTGTCGTCCAGATTTTCGATCGGAATGCCACGTTTGGTGTTTTTTTTTTCTACCGTTATCCTGCGACCCTTAAGTAATTCCAAAGGGCCGCACACAAAGGCGTCACTTGTTTACATAATCTTTTTTTATTTTAAAACGGGAGTCTACTGTGAGCAAAGCCCTTTTATAAAATTTTCGTTATACGAGATTGCCTCTTCCATTATTTATAACCTCGCTACCTATGAATATGCAATTTTTTTTGCTCTATTGATTGGCGTTTTAACACTCTTCGATATTGGTTCCTTTGACTGTTAGAAACTTTAAACTGACGACGTATCGTTGTAAAGGTATTTTGGTTGCAAAATGTAATTAACTGGTTCGTCGAAATTCTAATTATCGAATCAACTTTGAATTTAAAATTCGGGTAGCTTTAATCGGATGTGGGAAATATGTAATGGGGTGTTCATAAAACGTTGATGTGCATATTAGTCACTTAATTTGTTTTTCCCGAAAGCGGGAATATTTGTTGTCATATCGATACATTCTACAAAACAAGGACAGGATTGGTCTTTTTGGTGTTCTGTACTAAAATTGGTATGAAAAGGAATACATAGAAGTAGATAAGTAATTATCAGAATTTACATTGTCTTTGTTTGAAACCAACAAACTAGTTGATTGCATTTTCAAACAGATCACAATCCAGTGGCGGCTTATGATAATTAGTGTCCGACCAAAGGTCAGTTTTTGGCTAAAGACGAAGCCGAAGCCGATTGTTCGGCTCTTGTCGTAGCCTTTGGCTGTAGCCGAAGCCGAAGGTTTATTATTAAGCCTTAAAATTTTCAAAACATTATAAAACTAAATAGTATTATACACCAATGTAAATTGTGTTTTATATATTGTTGACAATCTATAATTATAATATATCGCACCCCCTTTTCAATAGTGCCATATCCCTAAAAAAAATTAAATTGACTCTTTTTGCCCAACGTATACATTATGAGCATGCCTACAATATATAAAAGTGCTATATCAATAATTCTAATAATTCAGTCAACAATCGACATTATCGAGAAACCGCGATTATTTGAACAGCTATCGGTGCTGTGTCTGGCACGAACATTCCTTGATTTTACCATTTAAATACATGTAAAATGTCCCTATCTCTGTTGCTCACATAGGCTGCTGGTAAAATCTCTCTCTCCCCTAGTGCCAGCTGAGAAATGGCTCCGTTTGCGGCAAGAGCTTGGAGATTTATGCAGCGCGAAGTTGCCACATTTCAAATAATTTTTGAATATAAAAAGAAATGTATAAAATTAAATAAAAATATGATAAGACGTTTTAAAAATAAAAAATATATTTTTGCATTAAAAATAGGGTACTACCTCACGAGTCGCCACTGTGACACAATCTCTTTATCCAAGATGTCTGTTGCTACTTTATTACCAATTATTTCTTTTCGACAAATGTACAAATATTCACGCAAATCTTTTTATTTTATTTATTACTTCTCATAAAAAAAAATGAATAGCAAAGACCGAAAGCAAAGACGACAAACTTTTTATCATTCTCTCTATAAAACCGCTTTCATTTATTTTCATATAATAAATTGTGAGCGCTCCGCTGTATACGATTTATCATAAGAAATATTTGTCTCTGTCGTGTACAAAAGAAATACGACTTTATTAGAGTAATGAGCTGGCGTGCTTCTTTTGATTCATGCTCCATTCGAATCGTTCAGTCTGACTTAAGAAAACTTATTGTTTCACATAATCGGATGAACAGCGAAGAAGCGGATAATAAATTAGTGAAAAATATAGCTCCATACAGAAAATTATTTTTTTTTTGTTAGTTTTTTATTTATCACGATATTTACTAGAACACGAAGGGCTCAGAGGAAATCTCCATGGGAATATAAGAGATACTAGAGATCGTTATTATTTAAAAAATAAGGATACACAATCAGGAAAGCAAAACTGAAGGTTAATTTTTTGCGTTCATGTCGACCACAGCAGTGTTGCCAACCTTTCTGTTTCACCCTTTCAGGAATTCCTACACAGATATGAAAAACGAATATAAACAAATAATCAAATTTAAACGTCGTAAATTTGAGGCAGAAATGATCTCTACATTTTCAAGTTGTAGAAATCCCAAAGGGTTTTGGTCGACAATGAAACAATTTCGTTCATTTAGAAAATATTCACCCTAATCTCACCATAGAAATGTAGGAACGTTTTTATAATAATGTTTATCCTCCTAGAATTTTAGATGCCACCAAGTTTTTCGATGCTTGCAAAAATAATAAATCTCCTGGTACTGACGGTATTTCTTGTATTTTAAAAATCTCCCCAATAATTGGATTCTATATATTACCCTCCTATTTAACATTTTTGATTCTGGCATCATGCCCCGAAAGTGGACCGAAATGTCACTTAGTATTCTTCATAAAAAAGGTCCTTTCGATAATCCTTCAAATTACCAGGGATTAGCGTTAATAAACTGTGCTGCTAAAATTTTCAAACATATTATTTTGAACAGGTTGGTAACCTGGTCTGAAACTAACAATATTCTGGTTATATATGGTTCCATTGATAATGTGTATACATTAACCTCTGTAATTCAACAGCATATTAGATTAAAAAAGCAGAAAATGTTTGCAATATTTGTTGATTTCAAACGTGCTTTTGATTCCGTCAACCACTCCTTGCTCTGGCTCAAGCAGTTTAATTTGGGTGTTAGTTCCAGAATTATAACTGTAATACGCAAAATGTATGAGAATGCAGAATTCCGTATTTAATGTTTTACAAGGCGAATCACTTAGTCCTCTACTTTTTGCTCATTGATAACTTCTTTGCAACTAGAGGCGCTAAAGGTGTTAATATTGACAACAAAAAAGATGTTGCTCTCTTGTTATACGATGACGACCTTGTTATACTTGAAGATTCAGAGGTGGATGTTAACAGAAAATTAAAATTATTAAAAGAATACACCTTATTAAACCATTTAACAATTAACATTGACAAAACAAAAATTATGCAATTTTCTAGAGAATAAAACTGTAGCATTAACCAACAATTATATTTACTTAGGTGTAACCCTAACATCCTCTTCTTTATGTTGTGAGATGGCAACTGTAACTACTAACAAATCTAAGCAAGCAAGTGATGCAATCATTCCAATAATGGCGAAAGCCAAAGTAGATACTTGGTACTCAAGAATTAAATTATTTAAGTCCTTGGTATAAGCACAATGACAAACTGCATTCCTGATTGGGGTTTAAAATATAGTGAAATACTTGAGCGTGTACAAACCAACTTTATGTAATAAGACTTGAAACAAGCCGAGTCAAACTTCTTTATAATATTTTTAAAATGACCCTTAACTGGTTACTCAAAATTTTATCTATGCATGACAGCAGGCTTCCAAAAATCTGTTTCTTCCAACAGAAGCGCATGTTAAACTGTAAAGAGAAATTTAACTGGGCCATGTAAGTAAAAAGTCAATTTGAATTTATTAATGCTTGCACTATTTGGAACAATCTTTCATATATAACTCTAAAACGAAATAAAAAAAAACATTATTGTCTCAAGTTTATGACAAACTACATAACGAAGACTTGTCCTAAAACGTCCTATTCAGATTACTCGCACTATAGCCCAGTTGAGACTGAGTAATAAATATAATCTAAAGTTCATTTTAAATGGATTGTCATACACAATAAATACTAGAGAAATTTGTACAGCTTGCAATAAAAATGAAAATGAGTCAATTCACCACAGTTTGTTTGATTGTCCCATTTATAATGTCATGACATCTAAAAATTGTAATTATCTAGCTGATTTAAACTCTCTTGATAATACGATGATCAATTTAGCTAAAACTCTTGCACCTTTAATATGGAACATTCTAAAACTTAGATCATTCATAATAAATGAATAACTTAAACAAAGATAATATGGTAATCAACATGATCTTTTTTTTGTGTTTTTATTTTATAGGATAGCTATAGCTATAAACCAAATAATATATTTTTGTTCTGCTTTTCTTCCTCTTATTTTTTTTGTATTATTAATTAGGTGTGTGATTAATTTGTATTGTATAAAGAGGTATATTTTTTTGTATGTCAAACCCTTGCTGTAAAACAATCTGTTTTTAAAAGCAATAAATATATTATTATTATTATGCTACTTACAGAGAACTTTCAGCAGGATCCCCTCAATCAGACCCAATATTAGGTTTTTCCTCAAAATTTTGTACATCTCACATGCATTTTATGTCAATGTCACTTGCACTGCCAATTGCCTCATTAAAATATTTAGGAAAATATATTTGTAGGAACTATTATGAATTTCCAGATCCGCAAGACTGTTGCACGGCCCTGTAAATATAACAGTAACACCATTATAACTAGATAACCTGAGATAGGCCAAGTAGAACAATTCCAATGCAAAATATGTCGGAGGACAATTGACAGTAGCAATAGATGGCAGCAAGCTACGTCTTGTCCAAGTCTTCTATCGAATTATCGATCGGTTATCGAAAATTAATAGCGAAAGTAATTTCTGTATTTACTAATAGATGGAGCGATAGTCGATTAAGTATGAACAGAATATTTGTTTTAAAAAATGAATTATAACAATATTTATTTATTTATTTTTATTTATTTACGGACACGCCCATTTAAATTACAAATTACAATTTAAAAATTAATTAAAATATCACAAATATTAATAGTAAGTAAGTAAGTAAATTCTTTATTTAGCTTTCAGCTAGTTATAAACAAATATTTACAATTTAAACTTAAAACTATAGGTTACCTAAACCTAGATAATTACTAATCATATTTTTAAAACTACCTAGAGTTAGAGCATCTTTTATATTTTTAGGCAACGCATTAAAAAGACGAATCCCTTCCTGCAATAATGAGCCCATCAAAAAAGATTTTTTTGTGAAATCAATATTAAAATTGTCCATTGATCTGAGTGGACGTAAATGAAGTTCAGATCTTTTTACAAGTAGTGTACTAAGGTATTTCGGAGTTTTGTGATGTATCATCTTATATATTAGTATTAAATTCGACATTTTAATGCTTTGCTCAACTGTATAGACATTCAGCTGTTCATGCATTTCCCTGACCGAAGTGTAAATATTACAATTTAATATTATCCTTAAACATTTATTTTGTAACAGTTGCAATCTGTTGATGTTTTCTTTAGTAGCTGATAATAGTAATTCATTACAATAATTAAAATGTGGGCGTATTATTGTATTATAAATCAGAGATTTTAACCATTGCGACAAGTTACATGAAATCCTTCTAAAAAAACCAATTTTTTTACCTAATTTTTTACATAAGTAATTGGCATGATTATTAAAAGTTAATTGTTGGTCAATAATGACTCCTAAATATTTTATTTCCAGTACTTGTTCAATTGGTTCACCACCTATTTCTACTACTTGATCATGCGCATTAAGTTGTCTGCATTGTGCTTTTGATCCTAGGATCATATATTTTGTTTTTGCAGTATTTAACTTAAGCTTATTTACACACAGCCAGTCATACAAAATAGACAATTCTTCATTTAATATTTGAATTATTTCCTGAAAATCTCTACCAGATACTGAAATGAGCGTGTCGTCCGCGAAAAGGCTAATAAATGATCTTTTTAATCGTTTATGAATGTCATTTACATAAATAATAAATAAAAGTGGACCCAACACACTTCCTTGCGGTATCCCGTAGTGGCTTTCTGTTTCACTAGATATATTATTTCCTATTTTAGTCTTATGATACCTATTAGACAAATACTCCCTAATTAAATTTAATGCTACCGAATTTACACCGTAATTTTGCAACTTTTTTAATAAAAAATTTCTATTTATTGTTTCAAAAGCCCTTTTAAGGTCAATAAAAACACTAACAATAACATTATTTTCATTCATATCACTTCTCCATTTCGCACAAACAAATTGGAGAGCTGTTTCACAAGAATGTTGGTCTCTAAACCCTGACTGTCCCTCATACAAAATATTATTGTCTTCAAAATAAGACTTGAGCTGATCTCTTACTACAATTTCAATGATCTTATCTGCAGATGGTAATAATTTTATAGGCCTACAATCTTCTGGTCTTGTTGGACATGATATTTTGGCTATTGGCACAATTACACTAACTTTTAAATCACTGGGAAACGTACCCTTTACAAGGACCGTATTTACCAGATTAAGAAGAGGGTACCCGATAACACAAAATAACCCCTTCAATAGTGCAATACTTAAACATGCGTCACCTGAACTTTTATTTTTAAGATTGTTCACTATTTTTGTTAATTGATTAAAACTTATTTTTTTAAAAGCACCAAACTCACTGTTGATATTGACGTCCTCCATGGGTGAAATCCTCTTATCTTCAATGCTGTTTGCGATTTCCTGGATACTGTTTTTGTAAAAATTATTAAAGTTCTCTTCCACAGTACTATTATGTTCACTAAAAATAATTTTTTCAACATCTAACTTTTTTTTATTTTGACCTAGCAATTGTTTTATAGTTCTCCACATTTCTTTTCCATCATTTTTAGATTTATCAATTTTGTCCACAAAATATGTCTTCTTCTCTTGTCTGACTATGGTCGTTACCTTATTTCTTTTAGTTTTATATAATTTCCAATCTTCTTCAATTTTTGTTATGGTAAATTTCCTATATGCTTCATCACGAACTTTTTGTGCTTGTTTTATTTTATTATTTACCCATGGTTTACTGTTACTCACCATTATTTCTAATGGGGCAATTTTTTCTATAGACTTTGTTAATGGTAAAATAACAAAATGGTTAGTCGAAGGTTAAAAAAGAGAAAATACACAGTAAAAAATTAGCATTAAAGCTCAGTATTAAGTAATTGAGTTTTCAATGATAAAAAGGGAATAGTGAAGAGCCTGAGATCATTGTGCAAGTTAACTTATCTAAGCATTCTTGGGATGCAGCTGTTAAAAGCTTGGTTTGATCTATAAAAAGGTACATAAAATGTTTGCAGTTGCCTAGTTGAACGAGTTTGAACAAAAAGATTTATTTTTTCAAGAAATTCGGGACAATTACATCTACTATTTATAATACTGAATAGCAAAGTAAGGTATCTCTGTTTTCGCCTACTTTCCAAGAAAGGGATATTCAGAAACTGTTCCATGATATCATAATTACAATAAACACCCAAATTAAAATCTATATGTCTGAAAAAGTTATGCTGAACACTGCCTATTTTCCTACTATATGTTATATAGTGTGGAGACCAAACGGATGAGCAATAGTCAAGGTGGGGTCTGACTTTAATTGCAGCTATGTCAGTAAAATCATGGGTCAACCTTTTGATAAAACCCAACATTTTCACGGACTTGTGGACAGCAGCAGATATGTGTTGATTAATTTTAAAGTGGGATCAAGAATAATTCCAAAGATATGCCCATATAAGTTGGCATTTATTGGCATTCAAGTCCATGCCATTTAAAGAACACCATTCTGATAAATTGTCGGGGTCAGACTAAAGTCTATTGGCATCGTCATGGGTTTTATTAATTTGGAAAAATTTTAAGTCGTCTGCAAATAATAAAGCTTTGCTGTTAGGGAAACAATGAATTATATCATTAATAAATAAGTTAAATAGTAAGGGTCCTAGATGTGAACCCTGAGGAACACCCGAGGTTACTTGAAATAAGTTAGAATAGTGGTGATTAGCTCTAACCATTTGAGTTCTATTAGTAATTGCAGTAATACCCCACCCAGACCATATTTGTTAAGCTTTGAAGTAACAGTTGATCATAATGAAGTTGTTAACTTTAACTTTAGAAGATAAGGATATCAATTTGTCTAGCGTGGGAACACTTTTGAATGCTAGGCGGCAATCGATGCAAAAATAAACCATGTTCTTTTTTTGTAAAACCACAGGACGAAGTTCAGATGCTCCCAGGCCAGTACAGTCCTCGGTGGGATGCATTGTGACATCACAACTGTCGCAAGCAATCAGCTTATCACTAAGAACGTCATCACACTTAGTACAGTTGCCAGCCATTTGAAATTGACTGAGTATCCTTACTATTATGCTCAATAATTAAAATTTAGCTATGGGCCACCTGACTGTTAGTGAATATTTGAAGTTAACTGTTATCAGAAGAAAGTTTTTGTGGATAGTTTTTGTAGTTTTATTTATTAATAATGATAGATGAATGCAGGGAATTAAATCAATCAATTAGATACGTATGTTGGGTAACCAATTTGAAGGAGACTTCCTGGATTATAAACTAATTCAAAAACGAGAATTTTCGAGACAATATAACGACTTTAAAACACAAAATAAGAAGAGCATTGCAAAGTAATATTTTAAATTTTAATTTTGTCTTATTTAAATTTAGCAATCTTCCCAAATGAATGTAAAAATAAAGAAAACTTCATGTATTTATAATTTTATACTCAATAATTTAGAGGACGCTAGCGTACCGACCAAGTTCTGTGTTTGTTCCAACAGATGTCGTCCGTAGGCTAAATACAATGACAATACTGAAATCCTACACTATACAAATGTGATTGTTTTCAATCACGAATACGTGTAAAATATCGCTCTCGTTTCCGAGATATTCGGACCGGCAACTTCTATTGAGACACTCTGTAACTAGTTGTTTGTTAAACTGTTATTTCGCGTAGAATTTTCAAGTTTGCTAATTACTCACTGCACTCTACCGCTGCATTATTTAATACCAACGTGTATCTGTATATTCGATACGAGAAATACAGAAGTTACTTTGTTTTCAACCGCAATGTTCTATTCTGGAAACCCTACCTTGCGTACGTTGTCTTAATGAGCTCTTAATGATTAATTTGCAGAATCTAGAAACTTCCTGTGGGTGGAATTTGGTTTAGTGGAAATCCGATTTTTCTGGAAATGTTTTTTGGTAGCATTATATATGAGGCTAAAGGAAATTCACCGTTTTTAAGAAAATTGGGGAAAATAACAGTGTACTTAGATTTAGCTTTTCCACAAATCTGCTACAATCATACGTAAAAAAAGTTTTTCTAACGATTGGTGGTGTACCTCAAGAATCTATCCTGTGACCTTTCTCATTCTTCTTATATATTTCCCAATTTTATAGACAGCTTCAATATATAAAATCACATATCTTGATTTTAACGAATCTGAAATTTTGTATGTATGTCAAAATGCTAGAACAATTATTGACGAGACGTCCAAAATTATAATACATAGGAAAAATAATTTGAGATAGTTCCATTAAAGAAAATGCCATGTTTTAGAAACAAAACTAAATCTATTTCTTTAGATTCTAATGAGGGTAAATGAATTGTTTCCTCTGATTACGCACTGGCTCAACCTAAGTAAGTCTCAGTCTAGTTCAGCGAAAAAAGTAGTGTAATTGTTGGCATTATCAGTAAAATATAAAGAATTACACAAAAGAGTCTAAAGAAGAAATGAACGTGTTCAACAATAAAAAGGCGGACAAGTGCCAGATGTGTGAATAAGCACGTCTAAGCGGATTTAAAGAGGTTTGAAATGCCCAGAACGAGCAGATTAAATAATGAAGTTATACTTACAATAAAAATTGTAGAAATTCTTAATGATATAATGTGTATACTATATGTAATTAAAAGTAAAAAATATTTACAGTGGTTCTACCGCAGATGAATTAATTCAACTAAATAGACCAACGCATATTTACCAGTAGCAGCATTAATCGTAGCAATATTTCAAAAATGCGCCTCGGCAACCAACACTGAAAAAGCTCAAGTAAAAACCGATCAATTAAATGAATAAGTAAACATTTACCATATCTAATACCTTTGACAAATGTCGCCCTAATAATATAAAGTTGGCCTACAACTAATGACTTTAGTTCCCGCTGATCTAATATTGTGGACCATTCACCAACTAACTTGTTTAGCATATCTATCTGAGCTTGAGACATGAAAGAATATAAGCAAATATTTTTTCAACCTGTATAATACATGCAATACTACAATTTGGAACTTAAAGCTTACGATTTCAAACTGATTTTCATTTGGGATATGAGCTAGTGATGGGAGTACTCGAGTACAGGAATCGGATAATACCCGATTCCTAAAGGAATCGGTAGTATTCGAATACTGACGACCAGCGTCGGAATCGGAATCGATTCTGATTTTTAAATATTAGACGATACAGCTGCGAATTACGATCCGTCTTGTACCGCTGCTCACTGCTGACGTGCTGACTGAAACGGAATTAAAATATGGAGTCGAGTCGCATTCGAGGTTCGAGACGCTGGAATCGCTGATAATTGGATCGGTGTCGGTGATCGTCGTTATACTCGGTTGATGCAAGTACTCAGTACTCGGTATTCAATAAAATACCCGATTCCGTGAAGTACTCGAACCCTTAGTACTCGATTCTCGAAAGTATCCGATTCTTCCCATCACTAATATGAGCAATACTATATCCTCTAAAAATCCCCACCTCTTCTATGCTCCCCTCTCCAATATTCATAATATACAAGTATAAAGATGTGCTAAAGGTATGGTAATATCCCTTCCACCAATGTTTACGTCGCACATGTCTGCTGAAGACTAGCGCTTCACTCTAGCTATGACGGTTGAGAGTCAAGGATGTGTTAGGTATGCCCTGACGTATTTCCCCTATGCTACAATAGTAATCACTGGGATGTACTTAGATTAAACTCATTACACTACATGATATACATAGTAATTATTATCTAAGAGGAGCTTACTATGCTCGTTACACGCTACTTGATATACAAAGTAAATACTCGAGGTACTTACATTTCTGTGTATGAAGTAATTACACTCATAACACTGCAATAATTACACTCATTACACCATGCAATTATACTCATTACATGATGTACATAGTAATTGGGAGGTACTTGCTAATTGCGCGAAGGGTGGGGGTGGTTATTTATGATAATTACCCAATTACCTCTGACCTTGGTCCAGAACTGGCTGATCTCATCTACTTTTATTGTAGTTGTTTTGAGTCTATACCAAAATTGTAGGGTTGAGGTTTCTAAAGCCGTTTTCGGATTAACTGTTCAAGTAAAATCCAATAAATAGGGTATCATAAGAAAATAAATTGTTTGCCCTTTAAAATATTTAGCTCTCCTCACTTTAAAATTTGTGGTCGAAGATGCGGGTTAAAAAATATGCTTAAAATGTTTCCCTTCATAAACAAAAATCGACGTGTCCGAGCATTTGTGCATTAAATTTCAGGAAAACAGGAAAGGCTAGATGCTTAATTTTCGCCCACAAGAGGGTGCTAAAATTGAAATTACCTTTTCAAAAATTTGCCATATTTAGTACTTAGGTACCCCGAATTTCAATAATTCTTTACAAGAAACGGCAACATTGTAAAAACATATCAACTACTGTCTGGAACATTATAAATAAGCCAATACGATTTTTAAGTTTCATTATAACGATGTTTAAAGAACATTGAGGCGCGCATTTCAAATTTGCTTAAATTTATTGGAATTTTAAGAAATTCTTGTATGAATATTTGATAAGAGTTTTCAATTTCACTAAAAACACCCATTTTAAACTGTTAATTTGATTTCGCAAATGATGCTCTATCCTTTATTATCTGGGCCATTCTGCCTCTGTAAGACTACCTGCAGCAGTTCTTAACGTATATGTAAATCGCCCTCCGATGGGAATTCACTTCGTCTCAAATAAATTGAACAGAACTTCGCTCGATCACATGAGTATTAAAGTAAACGTACTCGCCTAAATTAAGCTCTTACCTGCTATAATTGCGTTGGGCTTAATCACCATGCCTCAGCAAACGCCTGAAAAGAAAAAAAAATCGTTAAAAAAAAGATACTTCTTCTATATGATTATTAAAAGAAATATCGACCTTATAACACTTTATAAGTCTTAATTGGTATAAATGCAGACATAAATGCAATATTTGAAACGACAATTACGGACTGTTTGCCTTCATTTCTGCTCAAATAAACCAGAATTAAGAAAACGTTTGCAGCTTCCCAAAAGTAATTTAATTTAAAATCAAATAGTCCTCGCTTCCGACATGACCTGTTCATAAATCTTTTTAACTCTTGAACGAAATTCTCGTAATGTTGTTACTTTATTATATAACGAATTAACTGAATTATCAAGCTCTAGGTACAAAGTTGGGAACGTGTTGAATCTCCGTATGCAATGCTGAATATTTAATTGCTTTCTTGATACTACCTCTTAACCTTTTCATTTAACTGGCTATAGAGGTTTACTAGAAGTGAATACAAAGTGACTAAGTTAAGAAGCGTTATTCTAGGTGAAACTGTGATATTTTATAAGCACGAATTGGCTTGTCTGGGTTAATTCATGCGTTTAGTCATTATTCAGATTAGATAAAGTCTAATATTAACTATATTATCTTTTTTTAGAACAACCTGAATTAAACTTAATAAAAATTGGCGCCCAACGTGGTGCAAGAAAATTAAAAACCTATTTAAAGATTCGAAAACTATTAGTTGTAATGGAGCTATTTTTTAATACCTAATAATTCATTTAATTTTGCAAACAGGATAATTAATACGAAAAATAATAAACATATTGAGGGAGATATAAACTTGGGATCTTTTGGCATTATTACTACATATTTTTTCGTTAGTTCTTACATCTAAATGACTTTTTACACTGAATGTTATTTGTCTTATTCAAATGGAACAAGTAATAACGAAAGGGTTGCCAGACGTCACGCTTTAGGTGTATTTGCCACACTTTTTTACTTGCTTGTACGCGCAACGCCACAGTACGAAAATGTCTCGCTTTTGACAAAAATGTGGCAACCCTAAATAACGAAGATATAGACTACTGCGCATGTTCTCCTTATTTAAGAGATATATCTAAATAACATTTCAAATTGAATTCCGTTTGTTTTGTTTTAACAGAACTAATAACGAAGATATAAAGTGTAGGTCCTTTTGGAAAAGCTACTACGCATGTTTGTTTTTGTTTATTAAAAATGACATCTAAGAGACATTTAAAAAAATAAATAAAGATGTTATTCCGCATCATAATTAGGCCATATACCTAAGGATTAATCTAGATGTACGACTTAAATGACATAAAATGCCTAAAGACCTTAATCTTAAATTTAAAAAAGGATCAGATCCTAGGAAGAAAACCCCAATAGTTGCTTTGTTAACAAATTCTAAAGCCATACAGCATTTTTTCCAAAATAAAGCCCTCGTTGTTGTACCTTGGTTTTAGCTTCAATAGATGCCAAAAAGAAGAAATATAGATTTGCTACATTTAGATTAAAATTGTAGATTAGCCAATAATGACTAGTAACAATACTACACTAAAAAAAGAACATGTATATTTAAATAAACGTTTTTGCAACCGGCTCTAATAATATTGTGCTGTTATTAATACTAAAAATACGTTGAATAGTCTAAACATTTTCATTTTATCAAAATAGTTCTTCTCCTACATATTAACCTGTCACAGACATTCTACAAGCCATAATACGTTGAACTCTCTTACGCAAATGATAACTTATATCACCCCAAGGAAATCATGAGAAGTTGAATGCATATCTATCAAATAGAAACTTCTTAGTAAACAAAGATATTTAATATACGAGGTAGCATTAGCGTACACTGTATTCTTCGCAGATCTTTTGTGGACTTTCTATTTTTGAAAATATCCATCTATAAAATCCTAATTATTAGATCTATATTTAAATTTTTATCATCGAAGAATTGCCAAAGAAAGGAGGTAATAATTTTTAACTGATTATTCTGAAATCAAAAATAGTTCTATACACAAAATTGCACAAATTGTATACCCCAAATCCACTAGTCCTAGCAGTGAGTCACTACAGTACTAGTACAGAAGCAATAGTATGTAATCTATATACTACATACTAGTACTGAATCCAGAAATGCTAGGAGAGACTCGTATACCAAATCTACCAGTTCTATCACTAGTATGTAATCTACATACTAGCATTTAATCCATAAATGCTAGGACAGACTCGTATATCAAATCTACTAGTCCTAGTTCAAATAGAGTAAGTAATTACTAGTTTAGAACAAATAGTATATAATCTACATACTAAATACTAGCTCTAAATCCAAAAATGTTAGGACATGGTCTACGAAACCTTCAACTAGCACCTCTGCTGAATAAAGCAGCGCCAGTGCCATTGGCAGCTTCCCTTTTAAGGGTTTAATGTTCTTAGTATGTAAAACCCTATGACGTCAAAAAAGAACGAGTGACAACGGTCTTCAATTGAGAATACAAGAATTATATGCATCTCTCGATAGCGTGCTTGAGGGGAGAAGAAAGAAGAACTAGTAACAAGCACCGTTAAAATAGAACGTTCAGTAAGAGTCAGGAACTGCTAGCAAGTAATCCAGATGACATAAAAGAAGCACTTATTGAGTCTACAGTGAGCTCAATTGAAACTACTAAAGAATTAATTATCCACCGTAACCGAAAGTACCACAGAATTTGGGGAGATTTCTACAATACGATCTACTAGTACGAGCTCAGAGTTTACTAGTCTCACTACTAACACAGAATCTATGAGTACAAGCACAACATCTACAGCAGTACCAAAAGTTTACCAGTACTAATACAGATTTAATAACCGGTACTACGGTATCTAAAAGTTCTAGACCCAAATCCAGAAATGCTAGTACCTAACCTACTAAACCCTGGGTGTATCTATAACTTGTGTTGGGTGGGTTGTCCCATGGAACTTAGGCCTCACTAGATCTATTTTGCATTCTTCTGCAGAGTGCAGTTCCTGACAGCCCAATGATATGGAGATGTTATGTTGGGAATGGGGTGTTAATACATTGCGACCTAAAAGATCTATTGTGTCCTTCTGTCGCCAATGCACCAAGGAAATGTATCAATGCCTATAACCCTTCCAATCCTATTTTCTCAAGGAAGTGTAGGATTTGAAGTGGCTTCAAGTTAGGTAAATCTCCCTTTTCTATTTGATATCATCCTAGATATAGTGCCCTTGGATTCTGGAGTGCTATACATTCAGTTAGGATGTTAATGGAGGTTTCGTTCTCCTCCTCGCAGAATCTGCACTCACTATCCTCTACTACTCTCAGTATACTTAGGTGTCCTTTTAGTCGGCAATGCCCGGTATGGATCCCTGTTACAATACGTAGCCTGTTCTTGCTCAGGCAGATGCAGGCTTCCGATCTTTCCTGGTTATATTCACCCAGAAGTATCTTGGCTTGTCTCAGCACCAAGAAATTGTTCCAATTATCGGTTCTTCTACTGCCCAATTCTTTTTAATCTCTCCTAATATTATGTTATTGCTGATACCGCAGAACGGCTCAGGTCCTACAAAGGGTGTTTGAGCTCCTTTCCTTGCAAGACTATCTGTAATCTCATTACTCTATACCCCGTTATGTCCCGGGACCCAAGTGAGAGTAACTCTATTTTCCTCGCCTAGCTCATTCAATTGTTCTAGGCATCTCCAGACCATTTTTGAGCTGATTGTAAGAGCTCAGCGCTTTGATGGCTGCTTGACTATCGGACATGATGATAATCTCTTGTCAATGATAGTTTCTCTCAATGTTAAACTGGATACACTTCTCGATGACATGAATTTACGCCTGGAAGATGCTTGGGTATTTTCCCAAGCTTTCGGAGTGCTTGGTTCTCGACCCATACACTCCTATTCCAGTTCCTTCTATGGTTTTGGAACCGTCCATATGCCACTGAATAGCACGTCTTTTGGTTGCAAGGCGATGGATTCTTGACTTCATTCTTTCTTGCAACCCAGCTCTGTGGTTTTGAAGTTTTTCACAAAACTGTACTTCTTTAGCATTTGATCCTGGGGCATGTCCTGAAGCAAGTAGACTTTCGTTTGATTACTCCGTTCCTGATCATTTCATATCGTGTCCTTTTTGCCACATTCTCTATCCTCAGATGTAGAGGGGTGAGATTTAAGATCACCTCCATTGCGGCCGTAGTACAGGATCTCATTGCACCAGTGATGCAAACACAGGCTAGTCTTTGTACTTTTGAGATATTAGCTCTCGTAGTAGCTAAACTAGTTCTGTTACTCCAGGCTATACCCCCGTAAGTGATAATTGGTCTCACTATTGCAGTATACATCCATCGCAGTATATTTGGGTTACATGCCCATCGTTTACCTGCAATGTTTCTGCATACCATGAGGGCTTTTGTGGCCTTATTTACTACTTCCTTCTCATGTGTGTTCCAGAGTTGTTTGTTGTCCAGGCTTAGATATTTGACTTCATTTTTCCAATCTATATTTATCCCGTCTAATTTAACGGTTTTGAGATTAAGTTTTCTTTTCCTTGAAAAGGCTCTAGTGTTGTTTTTGTAGGGTTTATAGTCCCACTTCACGGCACCATCTTTTGGTATGTTCTAGTCCTCGTTGGACTATATCACACAGGATATTACTAGTAAATATGACTATGTCGTCGGCATAACCTTGACAGGGTATGCCGAGGTCAGTCAATCTGCATAGAAGTTCGACTACGGTTAGGCTCCACATTAGTGGGGATAGAACTCCTCCTTGTGGACATCCTCTGGTTGTGCAGATGGAGAAGGTGTCCTGCCCTATATATGTCTCTGCAGTTCTTGTAGATAACAGCTGAGCCATCCATCTGGATGTGATGTTATCTATTCCTCTGCATGCAAGTGCTCTTTTTACAGATTCGTGTGGCGTGTTGTCAAAAGTTCCTTCTATGTCTAGGAAGGCACACACGACCTTTTCTTTGTTTGTCAGTGCATCCTGGATTACGTAAGTCAACTGTACCAGGGCAGTTTATGTAGATCTTCCTGCTCGGTACGCGTGTTGGCTGTGGTGGAGTGGCACTCTCTCCAGGACTTCCGTTCTGATATAATTATCAACAGCTTTTTTCATTGTTTTTAATACAAAGGATGTGAGGGTGATTGGTCGGAAGGATTTAGGATGTGTGGTATCCTTTTTCCCTACTTTTGGAATAAAGGTGACTCTGGCCCTTCTCCATACTTCTGGCATATATCCCAGCTCCATGCTGCTCCTCCGAGAGATGCTTCCGTACTTGGGAATGTCTTAATCAATTTTTTATTGCTGTGGTGACCATATTGTTGATGGATACTTCATCGAAAAGATTTGATATAATTTGGCACAATAACTAAATTACAATTTAGATTAAAAACGATTATTAATTTTCTAGATATTGTTCCTCTAGTTTTATTTCCAATCTACCTAAAGTTATGAGAAACATAAATTACCTTATCAGAAAAACTTAGAACACTACACACTTTTTTATATCCCTTTTTTCCTCTAAAAGTGTACATTTTGTTATATACCAAATGAATAAAAACTCCGAGTGGCGTTTGATTACAGTTTTGCTACAATAACTTTTTGTTATTTTTTTTTTCTTTCCTTTTCAGAAGCGAGGTAATAAAACGTTCCGTCATCGTCATTCCGTCGCCTTAGCAGCAGACAGACAGGAAGTTTTCTCATATTACAGTTGATTTTGTAGTAGCATGATAGCACGAGGGGCTTGAAAAAATACACCTTGAACACTAGTTATTTTTCCAGGATAGTCCGTGCACGCTTATATTGCAAACAAGTTTTATTAAAAAAGTTATATGAAAGATATTTTTAAGAATCAAGTAATATATTTTGAAAGAGACAAGAGATTTGCGTCTCACCATTGTTCGATAAATATTCTAAATTTACTCCGCGTAGATCGCAATCAGTCACTCTAACGACACTCTAACTGTTTGAATGTTATGTAAAAGCACCCTAACTATATGTCAAGTGTCAAGTTATATATAAAACATGGGTGTTCTGTATTGTAAGTTGTATCAAATGTTATAGTACAATCCGAATAAATCTTTAAACATCAAAGTGTTTTAATAATTAATTATATCTAAAATAAATCCTATTAAACACTAACAAGGAATAATAATGAGTACTTTCTTTTATGTGGAATGGGTTACTCCCGAAAAGTACTAGAGCTGTTCCTAACTCTAACCGCTTTTTCTTTTTTAATGATGCTTGTTGATCTGAAGCAACTTCTACATGTTCTCCCTTCTCACCTCAAGCTCTTGCTCGATATCAGTTGCATAGAGTTCTTGTCTTGTCAATTATAGATCTTTATCAGTCGTTATTTTTTCATGTTACAGGCTTTCATATACCAAGAACAATAAACGCTTAAAAATAAAGCCCTTAATGGATCACTGGTGTCAAACAGAAGCACAGAGCGCTAAGGAGGTGGTTACATATTTCTATTATACTATTAAGACCCAATTACATTGTAATTTTTAATTAATCTTTAAATATAGTGTGGCCTTTGTGATTTCTTTTGGAGAGGTTAGTTTGATGACGAAGTTATCTCTGCCTGCAAGATCCCAATTCGGTTATTAGTCTCCTTTATTTAGTTTGGAAGGTATTTTGTAAGTGCTCTGAGAATTTGTTCGGTTTTTATTTTGTTTGTTATTTCTAGTCCAACCGTCATCTGTATTCCTGAAGCATTCTGTACAGCGGGCCTTTCCAATCTTTTAGTGGCTTTCTATAGGAAATAATCAGTGGCTTTTATCGTCTGTCAACTCACTTTTTTATATTTCTCTCTTTTTAACTGCTGGGTGGCGTTATTAACGTTGCTTTTAACTGATGGAGCTCTGGTCAGATAGTTTTCTTTTTACAGGGATTATGTCAGTTATTTCTTTAGGATAGTTAGTTCCTATTATTCGCTGAGGAATAGTTGCCTATTATATGTTGGAAACAAATAGTTCTTCATCATCTAGCTGTTCATATCGGAATTAGAACTATTCTGAACTGAACTATTCTCCTGTTTGCGAATTGGATAATGGTGTCACTAAAAGTAAGAAAAATGTAAGAATAATCCGAATTCACGCCTCATCAGCTCGACAGCCTTCTCCATTGTCTTGACTGAATGAATATAAATCTGCATAAAAATCTTTTCAATTGTGCTAAAATAGCACCAAACACTCTTCTGGAACGTTTATATAAATGAGTATTGGCCCCGATTTGAACAATCGCAGCACCAATCTTGTGAAAAGCTTTCTCACCTTCAAAATTTCGCGTAATATGTGACGTTTCCCTCTTTTGAAAACCATAGTCTACCAACTTCAATCAAAACAATTTTATGGACTTTCAGGACCATATCTTCCGTCGTAGTCAACTGGAGTTCAAGATGAAATTAGTAGTGATAAATGAAGATTTATTAATAGTAATTAAACTGAAACTGAAAACAAACATGTATGGTAGGAAACAACTCCTTCAGAGAATATATACGACAGATTTTAAAAATAGTAAGACAGTGTATGCAACAAAATGATGGTCACGTTAATCAATTGATTCAGTTCTATAGTAACAATTAAATCTCCACTCTCTTTCCATTAGTTTGAACTAAAATTATATATTTTTTTGTTTTTATGACTATATGTTAGCAGGTAAACAAATTTTGAGTGATTACTCATTGTAATATATTGTAAAGAACATTAGCAGTCAAGAGTGGGGGTGCGGGAAGTGATGGCGGTAGTAGCGAACCGTCGACGGCACTCTCCCAGGCAGAACGAAATGATGGGTCGCCTTGAGTGCTATAGTAAAATCAAGCTGTTAGTTGATTTTCACGCATTGTTCTATTTGACTTAATTATTGAAAATTGTTATTATATACATTAAATATTTAAATGGACCAATAATTGTTAATATTTATAGCAAGCTTACGGATTTTAAACAATACAATCCTATTTTTATAAATTGTTAGTTTATGCTCCCAAAATGTTAAATTTTATTCACTCAACGAAATAATGTACTTTAAAGTAATATAAAATTGGAAAATTAAATCCCAAATGATCCAGAATATTATATTTTTCATAAAACATCACGTTTTAATAAAAACGCTTTATAAAACGAACCGCTTTACTGACAATTCATATTATCTTTTAATACTAAGACATCAATTGAATTTTGATATTCTTATTAGAGATTTCCTTAGGGCTAATAATAATAAAACGATTTCCAGATAAATTCGGAGTTCTGAATTGAAGAAAAAGCGGAAAGATTAATAAAAAGAGATTATTTATACATCAGTGACTTTATATTGGGTTCTCAAAGTGAAGTTTATAGGGTGATTTATCGAATAACAACTTCAAAATTATTTCAGAGATTTGAGAGATGAAAATCGAAAGTTTTAGATGATAATCAGGTGGATTTAATAAATGTTCTGTCTTAGAAACTGGAAATTAGTGTTTTACCTAGTTTTATTTGAAGAGAAGTAATTCAGTTGGCAAAAAAAAATATATGAACCAAAATTTGTATTTTTATTTGCTTTGTTTAAACCAAATTACAAGATATTTCAAATTTATTACAAACAAGGGTGAAGTATGGGTGACAAGTGTAACAAATCTACGAATCTACAAAGTTACGAATGAGAAAAGAGATGTTACAAAATTGATAAAACACCCAATATCTCGGTTATAAACGGTTTAAAACCCATTAAATTGTGGTTATTCAGAATTACTTCATCACCCATAATGATAACTCAGTAATAATGATTTCAAACTCCATACTCGTATATTTCTATTAAATTATGTATAATTTCTCTTATATAGCGTTTATAACTCAGGAATTTATATTGATTTGTTTTTGGCTTAACATGCAAGTATTCATTCAGATTTGCCATCAAAACTTTCCTATTAATTTACGCTTTTAACAAATGTAAAAACGAACGAAAAACACTAACTATCCTACTTACTCCACAATTACTCTTTTTTCATATCGTTCTTTTTAATGAATCTATTTTGCATTTCTAGATCTAATTAATTTAAAATTTTTTGCGCTTTTGACCATTTAAAATAATTATATTTAAATGCATTTCAGTTAAATTTATTTATATATGTTCATAAAATGTAGGTAAACCACAAATTCACAAATTGGCCATATTAAAAGGTCGTAAATTTTGATTTTATGTATTTAGCACTGATAGTTTAATCAGATCATCATAAATTAAACGTGAATGTTGTGTTTATTGTTTGGTTGCAATATTTAAAATAAAAGTTTTCCTGTTTTAGTCTTGAATTATGTGATATTTCAGTTTGAACCTTATACAGTGTAGTCCAATGAAAAGTAACTACCCCCCTTTTCTTGGTCCCCTCAGATTTAAGAAGAAATGCTCGGATACGTCGATTTCTGTTTAGAGGGGGACACATTTTTTTTTCTAATTGACACTTCAACCCTTAAGCAGTACCCTTAGAATTTAGATAGAGAAAGTACTAAGTAAGGCACATTTTTCGATTTTGGCGCCCTCTTGAGGTCGAAAATTAGTCACCTAGTCGCTGATCGATGAATTAGATTTTCGCAATTTTCCAAAGTATTCAAATTGTCCAAATGTACCCTTTGGCTGGGGTAGATTTGGACAGTGTAGGGGCAAGTGTGGACAAAAACAATTTGTTATGTTCTAAAAGTTTAAGTTATGTTTATTTGGTGAATAAAGCTGAAACAATCTAACACAAGTCGCATAAACAGTAAAAAATGTAAAAAAGGCATAGTTAAACACAAAATTTTTATTTAGTTTAATTGACGTTATAGGCACCAAGTCTACCTGAAACCGCTTTATTGAACTTGACCTTGCAGTTGTTTCAGACGTTCTTGGCTTAGGTAGTTTTAGTTCCTTATCAGTGATTTGGGGAAAGGTAAATTCATTTTTTTTTTTTAGAAATTTGTTAAATATTTTCCGTCGACTATTTCTTCCACTTCTCCAACATAATACTTTTGGGTCTCCTTCATGCAATACTTTACCAGCAAAAAGTCACCGATTTCGATATTTGGCGTCCCAAATTCAGGATCTATGATAGGTTCTACGTCTTGCATGAATTCTTGGTCGGAATTTTCACGGTCCATTTCACTTAAACAGTCAGATTCATCATCAGCGTAGATTACTTCATCCCCGGAATCATCTGAATCATTTCATTATCAAACAGATTCTGTTTCACTTGCTTCTTCTTTTGCTTAGCTATCTTTTCTTCTTCTAGTATATTTTTTTTCTGTCGTCTCTGTTAGAATTCGTGATTTTGCAGGCCGTCTTCCTTTTAACTTTAATTTCTTATTCTCTGCTTTGGGGGTAGGGCCGTATTATGTCTGGCGAAATGACTTCAGGCTGTAATGAAGTTGATTGGGTGCTAATGACCAGCGCAGATGTTGATGGTGCATTTGATGAAGTGCTAGTAACCAGCGCAGCTGTTGATGATGCGTCTGTTTCTTCTGGAGCCCTTGAATCTGCTACAGATGCAGCAGCGAAGTCATCTTCCTTAAAAATACTTTTATCAAAAGGCACAATACCGCTTTTTCTAAACCCAGAACATATATTGGCCAGTGTAAAAGCTTTCTGATATGCTTTTTCTGCCAGTTCGGCAATTTCATAGATGGATACCCTTTTGCCAGGATGATTTACCAACCAATCATTAAAAGCTTGCTTCAAATAGGTTTTAAATGGGCCATATAGTGCAATGTCAAGAGGCTGGAGACGGTGTGTGCAATGGGGGGGAAAGGTAACGAAAATAATTCCATTCTCTCAACAAAATAAAATTATCTCGATGCTGGTGTGGGACTTATGGTTGTCCAATACAATCAGTACGGGTTTATCTTTCGTACATTTTGTATGCTTCTGTATGTGTTTAATTACATCCAAAAATAATATGGATGTCATCCATCCTGACCCTGACTTGTTGACTAATCTAAGACTTCCGCATCTTTCATAAAAACATCCTTAAATTTTGCTCGTGGGAACATATAGACAGGAGGAATTGTATAAAAGATTTTGATACACAAAAAGAATTATTTATGGTTGATATCATCAAACTGCATAGGTAAGAAATATGTATTTAATACAAAACAAAATAAAAACTTGAGCTAGGTAGTAGAAATGCAGTTATTTTCAAGCTATATATCGTATTGTATCTTTTTAAAGAATATCAGAATAGTTATATGAAAAATTCCACAAATGCATCTGTTGGCATCAGCCGTTTTTCTTTTGACGTCTGCAGGAGCGCCGAAGTGTGTATATTATTCATTATATTTCAGTCAAACTGCATGACTTACAACACATTTTTCCATGAACGTACGTTTCGTTTTGTTCTCATGTCTTATTCATAGACTTTTCCATGATAAAACGATTGCTATCTGCGTATGTATCCTTTATTTTCGAATTGAAAGCTTTCTTGTAAAATTATTGCATCTCGGTGTGAACATTCATGCATAGTACATAAAATACCGAACTGTTCGAAGATTTACAAATGTCTTATTGATAAAACGTTCTTTTCAGTTCGAGTATGGATATGCGAACAAATTCAGGGTGATCCAGCGATAACGATAATGGTTTTGGCATCGCAAAACGTGACATTGAGTTTATATTTGGGGTTAGCGTTTATGGCGCGTCGTTTACCGTTATTATGATTCATGTAGGGGAAAATTAAAAGACAATAGCCCAGTAACATTTTAATGCCAGCTATCTGCAGCGTTTTTTATGCTCTTGCTACTGAATTACCTTCGGAAATAACTTTATAAAATGTTTCATTAGTAATCTCTCTAGTGCTTGAACGGGCCATGTTCACATGTGAGCTATGCTGTTTTATAAATTATATTGTAATTACATAATTCGAAATAATCAGTTTGTTAAAAAAGCCATAAGTTAAAAGTAAAACCATTTATAATTTGAAATGTGTACGTCATCGGGAATAGACCAATCAGCTTGTGTCAAAGTTTTGTTTGTTATACAGAACCAAGCCAACGAACAAACCGACACATAGAATGTCGAAGTGAACGCACATCTTAGTGACACTTAAAAATTGACAGCAAGTACCAAAGTTAAGCATGTTAAGACAGAAAGATATGTAACACTTTACTTATGATTTGTTTTAATAGTAGGTACAGTTTATATGGGGTAATACACCTTATAGTAAAAACATATTTATCTCAGGTCGAACAGCTTTTCAAAAATAAACATTTTACCTTTACCCTTTGCCTCATTTATAAATATAAGAAAAAAATATAAAATAGGAATCCATAAAAATGTACTCTTGAATATACTAAAAGAATCATCACTTTATTAAATATTTTAGTTTTAGATCTGCCAAGCAAGTATATGGAGATAATGCAATTTTCCTTGAATAACTTGAGAAAAGGAGATATTTATTCAGTAAACGGAATAATTACACATGAACATAAAGCATTTTGCACTATTTTTTTCCCACATTTGAAGTAAATAATGCTGAGGTAGCTAACAAGTTGAATTTGATAATAAATCTTTAGAGAAACGTTTAATTTGTGCAACTACATTATTGTTAGGGCTTGTATATATAGTTTTTTATTATTTGTAAATAAAGTGTTTTTACTTCGTTTGTCTTATTCAGGTACTTTTATTTTTTAATAATAAATTAATAAATAAAATGTTCACAGATTTTACATTTTTGTTTGTATACAATTATTAGGTATTTGGTCTTACAAAATGAGTTCTTTTAAGTTAACAATACCACTAATTCACACAGAAATGCAAAAGGTTTATGTAAGCTACACTTTCCTTCTCATAAATTTCATTGATGATTTTAAAAACACTGTTGGGCAATCCTAAATATATCTTCAGTTTATTTTCAGTTATTTTGAAAGATCATTGGTTTTGAAGATCCTGCTCATTATTATTAAGTTCCTCTGAATCAGATATTAAAGATGGTTCTTCTGATTCAGACAAAACTTCACTATCTTTAAAACTTTAAGGAGGTTCCGAGGGAGAGTTTTTAGGTTATACACCTTCGAACTTATAGTAAGCTCATTTTAAATTTCCTGAAGAGGCAATGTCAGAAATTGATGCATCTTACAGATCCAGTGTATTTTTATTAAATAGAGATGAAAAACGCCTCTAGTAGAAGATTATTTTCCAGTCAACTTTTTAGAAGAAATTTTTTTATGTTTTTCTTTTTTTGGTAGAATCAGTGAGCTGGCTATTGTTTAGTGAGAACTTTGGAGACATTTGTATGGGACTACCCAGAATATTGGAAAGTCCATCATTTGTTTTACTTTGATGAATAATATTTAAATAAGTAATATAGGTATATTTAAAAGTAATGGACTTTCTAATATTTTTTATGATATTTAAAACCTAAAACGCAAAATAAAGTGTTTTATTTTTGCCTAATTACTTCAGGAAACATTTGAAACCGTGCTTATTCCAGACTTACGTTTTATTAAACTCATCGTGTTACGTATTTTTTGACATTATGAGATAGAAATTTAAAGTTTTCTAACCTAAAAATATCGTAAAAAAATTGAGTTGGGTCCTACTATCAATATAACATTAATCATACGTACCTTTAAATTGAAGTTTTAGCTGTTTATCAAATGTTGTAGACTAGAATAATGTCATATTTTGATTACGATATTGTTACTGTTATTATATTCTCGATGTTATTTGTAATATTAATTTCCATCAATTCGATTTTTCTAGAATTTAAAATTAATTAATTTTGTAGTTACCATTCATTTAATTTGTCACAGAAAAAATTCAATTTGTTTCTAGAAGGAATGCGCTTTTAAGAAGCCACTGACACATCATCTGCATATAGAAGAAAGCAATCTGTGTTCATGTATTATTGTTGGTAAATCATTTATAAATATAAGAAATATAAATGGTCACAATACGGATCCCTGCGGATCTACATATTTCTACACTATTATCATGACAATTTGAATTTGCTAACTACCGTATAGGTTTTCTAGTTGTTTATGAAACTCTGTTGAAATTTACTTGTACATGTTTATTAGCCAACATCTTTTAATTTCCTCAGAGACGTTACTCAACGAAACCCTCTAACTAGATATACTCTAACTATTTCGAAGTTAATAAATAGTGGCAGTCAAGTTTTGTCCTGCATTCCCAGTTCTTGTTTACGCCATTGCACTGTTGGTTTTAGAAGTTGTATCAGTCTGAAGTTGAAAATTATTTTCACGCATAAATTACAAATGTGATTAAATTTGAACTTTTTTTTAAGTTCAGGATAATAACTTCATGCACCTGTTTGAGGTCTCTATGTTTTTTCAGGTCTATGTAGTGTTTAGACAGGATCCTAGTATAATTAATAATACAGTAGCGATAGTTCATTGTTTATGAGTATTCCATATTTTGCTGCGCATGTGCGTAAATAATTGGCAAATACGTCAAACTGGCATATGTAAATTGTCAATGGATTAATTGTCGTTGATTGTTTTGATAATCTAATTGATTCTAATGCACATTTTAATATATTTTTATTATATTTAGACTTAGTGTTCATCTTTTATTTATTGTGTGATATTTTATTCAACCAGACAAAGGGACAAAATATTTTGAAGTTACTTTTTTCAGTGTAGAAATAAGCGGCAAAAACGTCGACTGTCAATAAAAATTTGACCACTCCGAGATTAAAGGAACTACATACTTTGTCGGTATTCAAAAAATCAACAACTATTAAAAATAACTTTTTTTGTACAGGATAATCGTATAATTTGATTGGCCTACAAAATTTCTTTACAAGATGAGTCACTATCTACAATTGTGTTATTCTACTATAGGCGGTAAAACTATGATAATATCCTAACTAATTAGAGTTAGATCGGGTCTAACCTATAATTCCATTTGAATATTCTATTGCTTGGGTAAGTGTATTTCGGAAGTCCGGATATTTTTAGCAATATAATTTCTACAAGGTGTTCATGCATTTTAATGAAGGCGAGGGTATTTTACTTCTCTAACCATGTCTATTTAATCAACCCAATGGGGTGCGTCGACAAGACTGTCTGCTCAAATAACAATGCATCCTGAATTCTAAGTAGTTGCTTGGTTTGCGTGAGCAGATCGTTTGGGTACGGCAAGCGTCAATAATGCCACTTCCTAAGTTTAGAATACTAAATATCTGTCTACTAATTCCAAATATATTTGTCTTGAAGGCATTTCTATTTTTGTTAGTTGACATTGTTTCCAGGCTTTTTTAATTTGAAAGATACACATCTGCTTATTATTTGTCAATTAAATGTATATTATTTATTCTATTTATTGTATCAAAATTATCTCAAAAATCAAGAAACTCGAGATATTCGACAGAAGGATTATCAGCACTACCTAGCTAGTAGACTGGCGTCAATATGACACAAAAAAGGTAATTTTGCACTTTAAAATTATTACTTCACATTTTAAGACCATTAGAACATTATTCCACAGATATATTTCAAAAATTCTCATATGCTTATCCATTTGCTAATGCCTCGACATTTAAACAAGTACCCAGTTGCGAATTTTATACAGGTAGCCATTTATCGAGTCCCGAGTTACTTTATTTTCAGCCTTGAGATCCCTCTTATAATCGAAAGGTTGAATATGCTTGGAACACACATGACAATTTTCTGTTTTAAATTTATCTGCACGGCCACTGGCCACTTCTACCCAACCTTTTACTGTTGAGGAAAGCGAAAAAACATAATGTCTTTTTTAAATCCCTTGCTTTGATTGTTAAATACTGTTACATCCGTAAATTACGTACCAAAATAAGAAGATACATAAATGTACAAAAGTAGAGTACCTATTTGAAAATAAATACATAATAAATAAATAAATAAATAAATAAATAAATAAATAAATAAATAAATAAATAAATAAATAAATAAATAAATAAATAAATCAATAAATAAATAAATAAATAAATAAATAAATAAATAAATAAATAAATAAATAAATAAATAAATAAATAAATAAATAAATAAATAAATAAATAAATAAATAAATAAATAAATAAATAAATAAGCGATGATAAAATAACAAAAACACGCAAGAGGACTAATTACTGTTTTCTTAAAATAATTTAACATTTTAAAGGAAGTTTATATCATGAGGTAACTGATTAATTTGAACTCTGCCTTTCTACTTGTTATAACACAAAAATTAACAGAATTTGCAGCTCTTGTATGGCACTGATGTATGTATGAAATAGGAGTAAGTTGACAATTCAATACATTATTTATTATTTTAAAAATAAAGGTCATTGCCTGTACATAAAAACTGTCCCATATTCAACCAGTTCAGCATAATCAACATAAGCTGAATGCTATAGTGTATATCTGCTATAATATCCTAAAATAGCTTTCGTTGCCTTATTCTGAAAAAGCTGTAATCTCTCAAAAGTAGAATTATAACTAGTGATTCCGCGAAACAAGACGAGACGAGAGAGTGGTCTCTCTCGTCTCGTCTCGTAGGGCGAGAGAAAACTGTTCTTTCGTCTCGACGAGAAGGCGCTTCTCTCGCTCGAGAGAGCCTTTGTCTCGTTTTGTTTCGTCTCGTTTCTCTCGTGATAAAACAATATCAAATTTAAATTTGAAAAAGACGAAACATGAAAAAACCGTAAAATGTGTAAGACAAAAACAAAGAAATTTTCAAGTAATTTGAGCATTAGTACGCAAATTTGGCAATAAGAAACACTTATGTCTCTCTGTCTGTTCGTCTGTCACAGTCGTTTTACAATTGAAATTTGAAGTAATAAGTGGCCCAGATTAGGCGTTAACTAAAAACGAAAATACTTTGTCTTGTGAGTCATTTGGGGAGGAGGAAAAGCTCGAGGAAAAGGTTAAATTGGAAGTTAGAATTTTTCTAATGCAATCCTGCGATGTCAAATGAAAGCATTTTGTAGTATGTTTTCAAAATGCAAGAAGATAATGAGATGCACTTTACTTGAGACGTAAAATAGAGGGCAATACTATCTTTAAATTTGAAATTTGAAAGATATTTTGATTATATTTACGTCCAAGCAAACAGTTTTATTTTTTTTTGTTTTTAAAAGTGTCTACTTTCTTGATAATCCTCGTGTGCCGCAATAATCCTAGAAATGTTAGAAGATAATAAATGAGCTTTTTTTTGCCAAGAAGTTATGAAAAATTTAATACGCCAAGTGGTTTTTAAATCACCTTTGATATTCTTAATTTATTTTAGTAAATACAAGAAGCGTTTCCTTAGTAATAAACAATAATTGTTATTACGAGAGTTATCAAGAGTGTAACTTATTAGTAAAGGCCCAAAACATGTCTGTATTAGAACAAAGTACCAGCTACAAATAATTGCCATTTGTGCAATGTAAAATCCATCTAACAGTAAAAAATTACTTAAATTTATAAAAGATACTGATATTTATTCTGTACTAGCCAAAATGTTAATTATATATTGTATACTATTGTAAAAAACAGCATTTATAAGGTATTATACCTCCGGTAATGTACCTTTGAGGTTGAAGCGGTAAATAAAAAAAAGAATTTAACCTACTTTATGAATTTATTTAATGTAATTTCTGTAAAAACAAGAACCTAAATCTGTTTACATGAACGTAAAAATATAGAAAATATCTTTCAAATGAGGTATCACATGACCCCTCTTTCCATTAGAAAATTTAAAGCTAGTAACTCCCTTTATCTTACATGTCTCAAGTAAAGTGCATTTCGTTATAACAAAAATATAATATCTCTTGAGTTTTACCTCGTTTTTGTTTTGTCATTATCTTATTTCAATTAGAAGTTAAAATAGAGGAGGGTACAATTTTCGTCCTCACTGTATATAATACATTCGTTTGCATTACCTTTTCTTTGACAGTTTTTCGAAAAAACGCTTATACATTTGCAACTTATCTTCAAAAGTAACCTCAGAAAAGCAGAATGGATTGTATAATGATTGTAAAATTTTTAAATAAATGAAATGAGAAATATGTTTTCTTATAAATCACTATTTATAAAATCCTAATAACACAAGTATCATTTGTTACCATTTAATATACATAGAATAGGTGTGTTATAGTTAAATTTAACTATCTCGAAATCTAATATTTTAAAATTTTAAGTTACGATAAACAATTGAAAATTTTAAATAAGCAAAGAAAAAATTGTTCGAGAGAGTTCGAGAGAAACGAGAAATTCTCGTCGAGAAATGACACTCTCTCGTCTCGTCTCGAATCTGTTTTCGAGAGAAAATGTCTCTCTCGTCTCGTTCGAGACGAGACAAGACGAGACGAGAGACGAGAATCTCTCGCCTCGCGGCGTCACTAGTTAGAACATCCTGTGTATATTAAAGAGCAGCAGTAATGAAAATAAGGTATAGAATAAGTGTATTATAAACTGTAATCCTAATCGATACTAAGAGATATACGCAATAGGAAATCAATTTTTAGCCAATCTTTCTACAAATATAATTTAGGTGACTGTTCAATTTCAACTCAGTATCTAATATAAACCCTAAATATTTTATTTACCTATTCTTTTTATTTTAACAGTTAACTTTAGATTCATAAACCTCTATGGAGCATATTATTATCTACCTATGAATATGTATTTTGATTCATTATTTACAACTTCATTAAAATTTTCACCATAATAGTAAATCAATGAATCATCTGCAAAAAGATGGATTTTACATTTATTTAAGATCCTGTCCAAATCATTAATATACATATAAATAATACAGAGGATCTGCCTGTCGTTTTATTTAAAATCCATTATTTTGACATTAGTTGTATCCTAAAGATATCACTTGAGCATAGTTTAAACCATAGTGAATTGTAGATATTCAACCAAAAGTTCTTGGGTTAATTTACTGCCATATTTTGATTTTTTTTACATTCGATTTCCTTTCCTGAATTTTCCCTATTTCTTTGCTTGAACTTTTAGAGGGTATAAATAAAAGTGTCGTTCTTTTTATATAAATTGTTGCAGCTTGTCTGCAAGAGTATATTCCTCTGGTAATATCTTTTAGTTATAGCTTCTTTAATCTTACATTTCTTTGTTTTTATTTTATAGTTTCCTACCATATTTACAGCTGAAAAATGTAAAATATATTAGATTGTTCAGCCTCAACGATTTTTATTACATTACAAAAATATAATGTCTGTTCATGGGCATGGACTGACGAAAAATATCATAATATTAAGGTAAAATCATATGCACAGCTTTAAAAATAATTAAAAACCACTCACCTCTATTTCGAGATGCCTTCGCAATTATAACTTTACTTCAAAGAAGTTTCTTGTATATTATTTAAAATAAATAAACGTTTCCTCTACATTTGTTGCCTTCATTTAAAATCTCAAAATACCAATATGTAGGCTACCAGTTTAACATTTTTGAAAACGTGTTACCTATACTAGTAGTAATTGCATTAAAATGGCCGCGCCCTATGTTGAGCGTGTTGGACGTCTCTCTTGCACCATATAGTAATCAACATATTATCAATAATAAAAATTGACCAAATAGCATTTTAGCCAACTTTTATAATATACATATGTCATTTCAACTCTGTTTCAATTTCAGAAACTGCTAATTTTGCGACTATATAATAATCTCAAGAGAAATCATAAAACCAACAATATTACTTTGAAACTTAAAATAAAGGAACAATTTAAATAGAAAGTTCATTGTCTTTGGTTCAAAGTTCAAAAAGCAGTACTGTTCTTAAAAAAACCTTCCTTTGCTATCTGCAAATTCATTATATTATTATGAAAGGCAGTTCAAGTTAGTGACGAATTCTATTAACAATATTTTCAAAAGGAGAGAGTGTGCTTCATTGTTAGCTTGACAATAAGTTTTAACAAACTTTAACTTTGAAATACTTTGTTCTCCACTTTCGAAAGTCGCTGGAGGCTTAATAATATCCGGAAGGAGTCTTGATATTTTTTAGAATAGTAAGAGGAGTGATTTTTAACTAAATATATAATAAGTTCGTCTAAAAAAAACTGTGGATACCATGAATAATTAAATTGTCTTTGAAACAAAACGAACTTTTATTTACCGACTTCAAAACAGGAGGAGGTTCTCAATTCGTCGTAATATTTATTTTTATGATGAGGCTGAACCTAGCAGGCAAACTAGCAGACAAACCGCACAGCGGTCCCTGTTTTGATATTGTTATTCGGCAAAATCTTTGGTTTAGGTGGACTTTAGTATCATGAAAGTTTAGAACTAAATAAACATTAGTGTATTTATTGAAAAAAAAATGGATTAATTCAATTTGAATTATTAGTAAAAATAAGATAATCTTACACAAAGACGGGGACAACCAATATACATTAGGTTCTTGTTAATTGATTAAACAAAAAATTATGGCCGAGCAATAATTTAAAATATATTTTTTTTGGTCTTTTTAAAGTGAGATGTTTTGTCGTTAAACGACTATAAGAACAAAGAGACCAAAAAAACACATTTAGCACGAGATTACAAATTCAATTTTTATACCAATAATTTAGTACACCACTGGCTATAAAATAAATAAAAAATCATTAAATAGCAAGACTACTAAATATAGTTTTTAGATCTTTAAAATCAAGCGTTTCCGCGGATAAATATTACACAATAAAACCAACAAAAACAAACATTTAACACGAGATTCCAAATACAATTTTTATACCAAAGATTCAATAAACAAGTATCAATAAACAAAAAAAATCTGATGTGTCCAACACATGACTTTCCTATTTAGTTATTGTAGGCTTTTTCCGGATAAACTAATACATTTTCCACATACATCTAACTCGAAACATTTTTCTATAGATATTCATTGAAAACGAAAATACTGAAAAATTTAAATTTAGCACTTTTCCTCCAATTTTTCCATTACGGTCCATTTTAGAAAAATCATTTAAAAACAAAAATTATAGAGATTGATATCGCAAACAACTTTTAGTTTAACAATTTTCTTAAAAATCAGAATTTTGCACATTTTTTCGAGATTAATGAATAAATTTAATAAAACTGGTAACGCATTCACTCTGTATGACTGAACAGTTTTTCCGTTCAAATATTCTTATCAAAATGTTACAAAAAGCAGTTTGTATTTTATGACACACTTTAGAGCTACGACATATTTGGAACCGCTTTATTTGGAACTTACTTCCACCTTGCACTGTAAATGAATTCGAGCTGGGGTATTATTCCTGCTACTTTAGAAACGTATTCGAGGAATTCACCGGGTCAGTATTGGGTATATAAAAGGATTTGAAACGAAATCGATCAAGTATAATAAAAGTTTTACCTACCCGTTCGGGGACAAAAAGATGAATACTTGGAATTCAGGAGGCGGTTGAAGTTTTGCGAGGTTATGTTGAATAGAAACCGTGTGATACGGATAGAAATGTGACCAATAACGTTACTAAAAAAGCGGTTTTCTTTTTTTAGCAATAGAACACAATGAAATGTATTTTATGATGCTCGATTCAGAAAGCAATTTCAAGAGTTAAGGTGTGACGACGACAAAATCGATCTTTTACATAGATAAAATAGGTAAGATATTTTTTTAAATATACGACTTTTACGAAAATGTGATTCCTAGCATACCATCGCAATAGTTTGCTATTTTACTTCAGTAGTACTTGTATTAGTGATATTTCACAAATTAGTTTAGGCATCTTTACAGCATCGTACTGAATTAGGTTAGCTTTTATGTTTTGTTTACAAGTTGATTTCGTGAATTCAAAAAGAGTGTGAGAAAAAATTGATTATTTCTTTTATTTCTACATACAAAATGCCAAAAAACTAAATAGTCATTGTAAGGACCTTGTACTTTAGTTAATACAGTATTTTGAACGAGGTGGTGATGATGATGAATGATTCATCACTATTAACTTCAATTCTGTTAGGTGCTGTATGAGACTCAAGTTAAAAATTATTAGAAATGTAGTATATAAATATGAAATTGATTTCCTATTTGTTTTAGCGTGCTGCAGCAACCCTAAACCTAAATATTTTTACTGTAGTATTTCGCAAGCAGTCAAAAATAATGAATGATTAAAATCGTTATAAAAAGCGTTAATATAAACAAAGGATTACTAATACAATAACACTAGGTACGAGTGGAATCCAAAATGGTATGTATAACATGTATGAAACAAATAAGTATAAAGATAAATCAAGAACCTATAGACATACAAATTCTAACGATTAGACATCACTGCAAGACCGTCACGTCATAAATGATCTTTAACGTGCATCGGGATTTGTATTAAAAATACTAGAATCATTAGTATCAACCTTCCATAAATTTTTACGTCCTCGATATTGCTATTTTTCAAAGCTTGTCTATTATCCTACTAATTGTATTTGCCGAAATGTTCACTGTCTTTATTATTTTATTTCATCTGTATTAACAGTTATTATTTGCAGTATTTCTTATTAATTATAAGAGTTTACAAATTACTAGCCTTTTTTTTTTCTCTTTAAAACTAAACAAATTTAAAAACTCTATTGCTCGTATTCTTTTTTTAGGAAATTGTATATTTTAGCAATTTTAATCTACTTTAATATGAATATGAATATGAATTACAGAAAGATTTATAAAAGACTGTGATAATGAGAATGCCATTGTTGATTTTCTAAAAAAAAAACGGTCAGTGCCTTGCACAAACCTCTGATATGCCTTACGGTATTTCTGGACTTAGCCAAGGCCTTTGACACTGTCTCTTATGAAATTTTATTAACTAAGTTAAAATCTTGCATTTAATCTAGTGTCTAACTACCTGTGCAATAGAACTCAAAGAGTTAAAATTGGCAATATTATCAGTTATGAATTTAATGTAAAAACAGGAGTACTACAGGGAACAGTATTAGGTCCTAGTATTTTCTTGTATATATAAATAATATTACCAAGATAAAAAAAAACTTCACCGGAGACCTCATATGTTATGCCGATGACACTGCTTTAATTTTTACGTGTAAAAACTCGGAGGCTTCTATGATCTCAGCAGAGTCAGATTTAAGGAAAATAGGTTTGTGGTTAAATCATAATAGGCTTACATTAAACTTAAAAAAAAGCAAATTTATAACATTTAGCCCAACAATTATTAACCAACTTAGTAACATTGTTATAAAACTTCACTCTTTTATTATTTTTTGCTCTCCCTACTTTTTGCTGCTTTCCTCATATGTCTATTTATATTACTATACACAACAAAATGTATCTTTTTTTCTCAATTTTTTCTCTACAGGTAATGTACCATGCGGAACGAGCATTTAGCAAGACAGGCAACTTGCTCTTTCTGCGGTTTCTTTTTCATTGTTGTCTCAATACCTTTATTTATATATTATAATTATGTACTTTATTATAAAAAAAAAAACGAATAAATTAAATTTGAAGTAACTCTGGTATGATGCCCTTTACTTCTTAGTTTTCTTTTTGCAATAGGTGGAACATTATCTCATGCTGCTTGCTGTATGTTGGACACAAGCAGTTATACTTCTTCATCTAGCTGTTTTATTGTTAATTTTCGTTTTAAGGTCAAGTCTGAAGCTTTACCTTTCTGTAAAGTATCTTAATGACATATGTAGGAATTCTAGCTTCGTGTGTTTTTTGGAATACAGTTGGATTTCTTCTTTAAAGGTCTCTGTGTTGAGATCTCTATGTAAATCTATATTCCAGAATACTGAAATTTCAGTATGATATCCACATTAATTGTATTAGAACAAATCTGTACATAATATTGCTTATTAGACTTTCTTATAAACTATCAATAAATATAAACAGTACATTTTTTATATTTCTCATCTATCTCCTTCCATTTTGATCTGCTTTTTTTAATCTAAATAAATTTAAGGAAAATATTGAAATTTTCGTCATTTATCCATTAAAGTTCATTTTACAGAAAACCACTGACTTTTTCCCCTGAAAATTAATTTATAAAGCCTCATGTTTTCACAATAATTTTTTGTTTATCTATTTGATTAAAAATGTCATATACAGTCCATTTTTTAAAATGTAAACTACCTCTACAAAATTTATCTAATCAGATTAAAAACGAAATCAATAAACGCGAGTAAATTCAGTGTTCGCAACAGCAAATTTGTATCGGCAAAACATTAAAAGATAAATCTAATGCGACACTGCAGATAGACTAGGTATATCATAAAAAAAAGCTAATAAATTTTTAACGGAATATTCATTTATGAATTTATCTGATGCACGTCAGCAGGAATATTGAAAACATTAATTTGTAATGTTAGTTAAAAATTTAAAATCCATGTGAATCAAGTGTAACAATTATTCAGAATATAATTTTTGTATTTTTTATAGTGATTGCTTTTTGCGTTCTATTTATACGATGAATAATTTATTTAGAGTTTACAGGTAACGTCCAACATTCGGTTCTATTAACAATGAATGCGTACTATATTGAAATTATGTTTGACTCACCAACCATTAATTTTTTGCAACATAAATCTACGGCTAGTAACACTAATTAGAAAATAAATCAATTTCCTCTATTTGTAATAATTACTATTAATAAAATTACTCGGTTCATTAAGCACCGATAGGAACATACTAGATATATAATCAGCAGCCTTAACTATGCAATAAGACAATTGTGGAATACCCAACAAACAAATAAAGGAAAATCAACAGGACAGGGATTCTTATTTGCGTACTCAACACGCAACGAAGAAAGACATTACATACGAATCGCATTCTGTGGAACGAAGATAGTCATCTCAATACGTGCCGAATTGAAAGATGAGAATACCAATGCTGATCTTACAATACTAGACAGCCAGTAATCGCGTCAGAAAGTGAGGTTATGGCTAGTATAGAACTACGGTAAAGTACTGATAACCTTGGAAAACGGAAATATAGTTCAACTAATTTAGGTACTGGTGATCAGGAGATCTAACGCCAAGGAAAAGAGCAAACAGAAGAAAGACGAAAGCAACTTCTGGAAACTTATAAATATCAAAAAATACTGTATAAGGATTGATAAAAATCTATGTTCGGAAAATACATAATAAGAAGAGACTCTAGACTCAGTACGACTATGAATATATATTGATATATAATTCAACTTTGTATGCTTTCCTTGATTTGGCAGCTAACGTGTTGAAATTATATACCAAATAATATTTATTTATTTATTTATGTAGTTATATTTCTTTTTAATGCTTACCTTTTTAATCACACCTTGTATATATTATTTTCTGTAACTGTAGATTCGACTCTGCTCTCAGGGAATGGGTTCTATTTTTATATATTTAAATAAATTTTAATATTTTATGTTACCTGTATTGTGATTGTCTATAGCGCCTCCTTACATATCACTCAATTTAAAATATTAACAATAATACATGTTACAATGATAATACTTTATTAAAACACAAATAAACTTTTCACAAACCAAATTACAAGGGTATATTTTTTTTATATATATAGAACGAAAGAAAGAAAAACCTTGATCAAAGTTTCTTAAAACAATCTAATTTTCTTCCCAAGAATAAAATTTACAATAAGTCGATAGATGTATCTAACGCCACCTATTAGGCAATAAAGAAATTAATACTTTGCTTGGGTAGAAAACTATAAACCTAAATTCTATTTTACAGTATTTAAACTAAACTCTGTAATCGATTCATAATGATTGCAGTGTTCATTACTACACCAAAAGGTTTGTACCCTGTCTTGAATCTTTTACAACATGTCAAAGAACTATGTACATGCTTTGTATAACGGATGTGTTATTCAGTTCCAATTTTGTTCCTACTATTTTATCAGGTATGTATTTAAATTAAAATAGTTTTACACTTACACTTGCTGAGTAGAAATCGTCTATTTCACCACAATCTGTTTTCTTCGTAGAATGTTCCAGTCCAAAAAACACAGGACACTGCCTCCAATTTTCACTGGACCACCATGAAATAGGATATCAATCTCATATCTCTGATTTTCATGGGCATATATGTAATTGGTATGTATTTCCGCAAATAGGATGTTTTTGACAATTATAACGTATAATCAAATGACATTACCTTCATTTTGTAACACTTTTACCTTAAATATAATATGACGGGTTTTAATTAGTTTTAATTAATTTTTCTTTCAGGTACTTTAATTTTTTTTTATCTCTATTCCAAGATGTCTGTCGTCGAACTCTAGTAATCAACAAAATTTTTTGTATCCATGGAGACAATTCCTATCCCCATGAATCAAGATATCAGAATCCATTCTGCGTCTTCACTGACATTAATTTTAACAAGATTTTACAAAAAAATCATATACAGGATCTTATAAAAGATACCATATAATAAGGTATGTTAATAATATTTGATTTACTTGTTTATTTGCACAAATTTTGGATTAATTGTTTTAATATGGCTTTTATTCATTATCATTTCTTTTAATTTTAATTTGTAGAAGTTCTGTTCTAAAAAAAATTTTTTTTTTTTTAAGAATTATATGTTTTTGACAGGGCTTTAATTAAATAAAAACAGTACAATATATATAGGACAAAACACAGGCTAGAGTCGGGAAGAAAAACAATGGATAAAAAATATTTAGTCGATAATATTTGCAAAGCATATGTGTTTATAAACCAGTTTTTTTTTAGTATTATTTTATCATTTTACCACATAATAAAACAATATTTTCGTTATGTATATGCAAATAATCGATGGATAATTAAATCACTTTTTCGAAAAACATTGACGAGAGAATTATTCAGGTCAGTAGCTTAATTTTAGGTTTTAATGAAAAGCTGAAATAGATACTAATTAATTATTTACATAAATTATATGAAAATGTATGAATGTATATTTGCATTTTGAAATATTTGCTATGCTTTACAGCTATTTCTAAGGATCAATTACCAATATAAATAGTTTACAATGAAGATAATATGGAAATTACACCATTACATTAGAACAAATTAACAAATCTCAAGAAGTATATTGCAACTTTTTGCCCAGAAAGTCATTGTGAACAAAGTGGTAACAATAAAACTGCCATTTGTAGATGAGGGTCAGGTAATTGATTATTAACGCTTACTTTATATCAAACAAGTTGGTCTCCTTGGGATTATATAACGGAAACGGTCAGCAAAGTGTCACTCCCCATTGAACTTTTGTCCCCTATCTGACCTCGCATTATTTGCTCTCAAGTTTCACTATTTCAATAAAAGAGGCGTATCCGTTTTATATTCATCTTAAAAGTCAATACTGGAATTCCTTGTTTACTTTTCCTTCGTCTTTGAAATTTTTGGACAAGGGCTAAAGAAAGAAAAATCATATAAGAACAAACATGTTGTTTTAAACGTATTATAAAATTTAAACTGTATTTAGAAATTTATTTAGATAAAAAAAGCAGATCAAAATGAAAAAAGATAGATGAGAAATATAAAAAAATGTACTGTTTAATTATTAATACCAACAATATTTATTAATGGAAAGGGGAAAAATAACTATGACACAATTATCCCATTAGTAATTGATTCAAATATTACTGATCATTCCACAACAATGACTCAAATAGTATTCCCGCATAAAACGAAAATAATAGATAACACTAGTCGCTATATAAAGTACGTAGATGAGAAAATGCTGAAATGAAATATTACAAAAACAATCTGGAATACTGTTTTTCAAACACAAGATTTAGACGATGCAACTGAAGCATTCTTAGAAATAATCCAAACCGCAATAAACAAATCTGTAATAAATAAAAAAATTAAAACTAATGAAGTTAAAAGGAAAAACTGGATAACAGGTTCTCTAGTTACGTTGGTAAATAAAAAAATAAACTATACAAAAAAACCAAAAATGACCCAACCAATCAGAGCTTAAAACTTGAATACAATAAATATAAACAAACTTTAAGCAAACTAATAAGTAAATCAAAAACAGATTACTATAAAAATCTAATAACTAAAAACAAAACAGATTCAAAAATACTTTGGAAAACAGTCAATGAAATACTCTCAAAAACAAGTAACACAAATGAAATAAAAGAAATAAAAAATAAAAATGAAATAATTACACAACCCGAAGCTATTGCATCTGCCTTTAACAACTATTTTTCAAATGTGGGTACACAACTAGCTAGTAAAATAAAAAATAACCTAAACTATAAAGAAGTAAAAAAAACCTGTCCCCACTCACTGTTTCTTTTACCAACCAACTCCAACGAAATTAAATCAATTATTTCAGATCTAAAAACAAATAGTGCTCCAGGACCAGATAACATAACAACCAAAAATATTCAATGTATATTGGAAACCATACTCCAACCTCTAGTATATCTAATAAATAAATCTTTTAAAGACGGGTGTTTTCCAGCTATATTTAAAAATTCAATAATAATTCCGATTTATAAAAACAAGGATAAAATGGAGGTAAGCAATTATCGGCCCATATCTCTAACATCAGTATTTTCAAAGATAATTGAAAAAGTTATAAAGAAAAGATTAAATATGTTCCTAACAAAACATAAAACACTCAATAAAATGCAATTTGGGTTTAGAGAAGGAAAATCTACAAACGATGCTATTTTAGAATTAACATCTTACGTCTATGACAAAATAGATAAAAAAATCCCTACAATTGGGGTATTCTTGGATTTATCAAAAGCATTTGATACAGTCGATCATCAACTTCTTTTAGAAAGTCTAGAAGATGTGGGAGTCCGAGGCATTTTATACAAATTCCTAGAAAGCTACTTACTGGGAAGAAAACAAAAAGTTAAAATAAAAAATTATTTAAGTGAAGATTAATATATTACGTGCGGAGTACCTCAAGGGACTGTACTAGGTCCATTACTGTTTAATATATATCTTAATAATTTATTCGAAGTAAAGCAAGGAGGGGGAAAAATTTTGTCGTTTGCAGATGATACAGTCATTATATATAGCCATACATCCTGGACCGAATTAAAATCATTAACAGAACACGGTCTTACGGAAGTTAAGAAATGGTTCGATAACCGCTTACTCTCTATCAATTATTCAAAAACCTTATACTTACCGTTTACCAGCTATGCATCATATCTTCCTAACTTCAATTCCCTAGATATAGATGAAAATACTACGATTAGTGGCGGAAAAGAAATCAAATATTTAGGAATAATGCTAGATAGCCATCTTAAATGGGATAAACATGTTTCATTTTTAATTAAAAAACTACGATGTATTCTAGGAAGATTTAAACAAGTTAAATTTGCTTTATCATATGCCCAAATGAAAATACTATATTATAGCCTTGTAGAATCTCACCTAAGTTATGGCATAGTGAGCTGGGGGGGAATGGCCAAAACTTACCTTAAACCGCTTGAAATAATGCAGAAACGGTTTTTAAGAATAATTTTGAATAAACCCTTTCTGTACCCTTCCAATGACTTGTACGAAGAAGCTGAAATAAACGATTTAAGACAACTTTATTTTATTCGAATAAACATAAACCAGTACCTAAACAAAAAACAGCTGCATAACTCCTCTCATCAGTATGCTACTCGCCAAAAGGAAAAATTTCTAATTCCGCATATGTGCAAATCTATAGGTCAAAAAAGTTACCAATTTATGGCACCAAAAATGTTTAATTATTTGCCTGAAACACTGAAAAATATAGTACCAATTTCTAAATTTAAAAAGGCTCTAAAAATATTTGTTAAAGAAATAGATCGACTAGAATTGCGCACGTTAGTTGAAAATTAAAAAGAATTTATTTCATTCGGCAAAAAAAAAATACTTGAGTAATAAAACCTTTGTATTATTTTTAAATCGTTTAATTTTGTTAGTTCTTAGTTTAGTTTAGTTTAGTGCAAAAATTGTATAAAATATTTAATCTACACACAGGCATTCCAGCCTCGTAGAATCTGCAAATATTTATTGTCATATTACCTCATATAACCGATTGTTATTTGTTATTTATGTATTTACTTTTGCCAATAAATATTATTATTATTATTATAATACCAACAAACTGCTCGTTCTAAAAAGTTTAACATTGTGTACAGATTTGTTCTAAGCCAATTAATGTGGATATCATACTGAAATTTCAGTATTCTGGTATATCGGAATATAGATTTACATAGAGATCCTAGAGTATAAATTTCTATAATCTAAGATAGAAAATGACCCCATACGTAATGCTGGTTTCATACTCAAACATCACAAAAATTGAACGTCTGGTGTGGTATTCTAGGTGATCATATTGATGGACCATATTTACATGATGAAAATTTGAATAATGCTGCAATTACTTTTAGAGAAGCTGTTGATCCCGAAATAATACGAATACTACAAAATAATGATTTACTGGAGTTTTAACACGATAGGGCACCACCACATTACGCTATAGAAGTATGACAGTTATTGGATTAAACATATCCTGCTGGTTGGATAGGCAGATGCCCAAAGAGAGAAAGGCCACCTAAATCACCAGATTTAACCCCGCTAGACTTTTTTTATGGGGACATCTTAAAACCAAAACTAATGAAACTGAGTTGTAATACCTAACAAAATATTGTTCCATTAATGTGTTGAGCATTTTTTTTATTAAATATCGTTACTTAACTTTAATTTTCATAGTTTTTTAAGTACCTACCTCTGTTTTCAATGTAGGTAACCAATTTATTTAACAAATATAAGATCTTTTATTTGTTATTTTTTGCCAAAATCCCAACTCTTGCCTCCACTATATAAAATTTTTAAATTTTGAGATCATCCTGTATAACAGTCTATAATAATCGTGGAGAAAGTATAGTCTTCAACTTGCATAGAATATGACTATTATTCTATGCTCGTTGAAAAATATAATATTCTATAAGTTTTTTTAAAATTTGTAGCATTTATTTGAAAATAAAATTTTAAAAACTTGAAAGAAAAATAACATTTGGTTGTTCGGTGCAGTGAAATTATTATTAAATAAAAGTTTAAATGCTTATTAAAAAGTCTGTAGTTATTTCCAGAACACCCTGTATAATAATACTAAAAAAAATATGCATTTTAAAACATAACTCTAATAATAATTTTTATCTTACCTCCTAATGATGATGTCGATAGTTAAAAAATTGTTCAAATACGCACCGAAACGAATCACCTTTAAACGTAAACGCAAGAATCCTCGCAACGTCAGCGAAGGATACTCAGTCGAACGGAGTTCTGTGGCCGACTGAAACTCCAAACTCCTGACTCGCGGAACTCGCGAAACTCGCGAAACTCCCGACAGCTGTGTAGGAGTCGACACGGTGCGCCCGGTCGCTTAAGTGATAAACTCCCAATAAAAAAATTAGTATATGGTCTCGGGAAACGGAGACTGAAGTTATTAAAGTAAAACGGAACAGCAGATTATACGGTTTTAACCTGAGTTGCGAGTAAGTATGAAGTTCTGACGTCGCAACTTTTAATCGAGAATTCGAGGAAGTTGATAATTTTAAGTGTGAGTAATTGAAAAACTCGATTCCATATATAAAAGGTGTATCAATGTAACCTACCAAATGAACTCCGCAACTTCCAGTGTAGGGAAACTGCCTAAAACTGGATTAAAAAAAGAATTTGCCACTAACATTTTGTCTACTACGGCTACATAAGTTTCGGTTTTTCCAGTGTCCACTTTTGATTCTTTAACGTCATTTAGACGGTGAATAGCTTTCAACATTTCCAAATATAATAAACAAATTAAAGGCCGTCAAATGAGTTCCTATAATACCCACACTATGCTCTTATTTCCCCACAAACCCAGTAAATGAGGAAAGAAATAAAACACAAAAAACAAACTTATGTTCCTCTTGAATAATTGTATATAAAAGAAATTTGTAACTTAAATTATTATTAAAGAAACTCAAAATAAATGTTCAAGGACTAACTTATAAAGAACATAATGTTTTAACACTTATTATTCTTCCAGAACTTCATCAAAAGGATTTATCCTAAAGCTTATAATGAATTCATAATTAAATAAACTAAATATCTAGAGAAAATAAGAAATTAAATCGTATGTCATATGCATAAACCCAAAAAGCATAATAAATCCATCAATAGATGGCACGAAAAGTCGTTTGCATTGGTACCAAGGCGTTGGACAATATGCGCAAAATATCAAATAGAATATTGCTTAACCCGTTAAGTCGCATCTCTGGAACAGAGCACGAAATGTCAACTAGTCGAACTCGCCTATTGCGAAAATTCCTTTATCTGACTTCCGGAACAAGACATAAATGAAAAATGTGCCAAAAGTTCCATGAATTGACTTTTACCTCAGATAATCGTTTGTTTGTGACTTTTACAATTCGTTTTGAACCTGTCAAAATTTCTTGAACAATAATAATAGAAATGATGAATTAATCGAAGTAAGGGGTTGAACACGTTTGCGATTCTTTTTGAGAAATTGATCTGTAGGTAAGCTTATTTTTATACCTTAAAAATAATTCGACATTTGAAAGGTTAATCCTAAAAGTATTTAATTTTCCAGGAATTATGTACGTATATATTCGTCTATTGAGAAGGCAAATCAATTGATAATACGACATTTTGTTTAACAAATACCGCTAGTTTTAAATAAATAAAAACTTCAAGAACGTTTTACCCTTTTTCGTTCCTCTAAACAAGGTAAGTGTGCAGGTTAGATCAGCAAAAATTTGAACTCCTAGAAACTCAGAAACAAAGTTTTTTATAATTTAAAACAGGGAATTATTTAGCGTCAAAGTCAGAGCCTCCTTAGATGAAAACAATGGACTGCTTATAAAAACCCTATTTTCTGACAAATAAATCATAGCCTTCTTAGAAAAAAAATGTGACCTAACTTTACGTAGTGTGATATTTCGATGATACTTAAATCTTTTAGGCACTTGTGAAACATCACAAGACTGGACATTTTTCGTTCTTTCCAAAAATCGAAAAATCCAATATGGCGTCCATAGGAAAAATGAAAGTTTATGCGGATTGCGGGATAACAAAATACGATTAAGACATGTCATACACGCTATCTTATTTGTCTTAAAAAAGTATCCGAATAATGTCACATTTTGACAGACTATCAAATTATTCGTTTCGGATTTGCAGGCGCAAAACGAAATCCGCCATTTTCGATTTTAAACCGATATTTTTATAACCAACTGACCGATCGTAAATCTGAAGCCGGTTATCATATGCACTAAATTTTCTTTTGACCTTTGCTGTATAGACCGAAATACCTGTATAGAGAAGCGAATCTGGGACAAACTGTATAATGTCCATACACGATTTATAAATAATAAATAATATAAATGCAAATTCAATGCTTTTTAATTTGTCTTTTATCTATTATAGCGCTGCTAGTCTGTTGACAAACGGCATTAAATCTCGAATATTATCCGCCTTTCACTCAACAAAAATTTTACAGCAATGAAGCGCCATTGAAATATCCTCCGTTTTAATTTAAATTGAAAGCAGAGGCACTACAAAATCGCTATCAAACTTTGTTTATCCATCTTTATGGAATGTTATCCTTTTTCCACCAACCAGCTCGTTTATGTATACGCGGGAGCACTGATAAAGTTTGCGGAAAATGTAAAACAAAACACGAATTACTTTATGTAAATTGCTTTATTGCATCTTAAAATATTCACCTTTAAAAATCCAATGGAACCAATCTTCAAAACACTTTTATCCATTCTGAGCAAGGTAAAGATAGTTTCAAGAGATTTGGTCTGCCAGTTCTGCGTTTTTTAACCGTTTCTGGACTTCGCTTCGCTATATCGCAGCTTTTATAATGATTTGATTATTCTAGAAGTTCTTGAAGAAAAGATTATAAAAAAAATATGCTCGGTACATGGTGTTTAAGTTTAACAATAATGTTTTAATTAAATTAACTGGTTATTATTACATTATCATGAAATTTGTTGAGTCGCGCCCCGTCTAGGATCTGACCAATGATTTTTCTATGTGCTATCAAGTGAAGGTAACTTTCTACGTGCACCAGACACACAAAACAGCAAAAAATTGGCGGAAAAAATGATATTCAGATAGACAAAGAAGCAACTGGGTGGTAAACAAGGTTTTTCCATACCGTAATGGTAAAAAATGTATGCTAATTATATTAACTCTATGCCTTTGATTTCAATTTTCAACCTTTTAAAAAATTTACCATCATTATTTAATACAGGAAGACTATAGATTACACAAACGCTGATTTTTTGTCTCGTTTTCCATTAAATAAAAAGCTGGACAGTTTTGATTTTGATTTCCTAATTAAATTTATCTATCCCTGATATTCTTTAAACTGTACCTCTAAAGACCCCTCGCCAAATTGTGGTCACATCTTTTAAAATGCTTTCATGCACAAGCTCAGACTAATAAATTGAAACAACGATAGTCTTCGTCTATACTCCATATCTTTGATGGTCAAAAGGGTACATCATTTACTAAGGACCTTTTTAAAAACTTTATTCTGAAATAAAATATCTGTTTTACAATTTTTTATTAAGTCCGGAAGTTTATTATATAAAATGGGTCCTATACATTTGAGAGACCTTTTAGTTAAATGTAATCTACTAACTGGCATATGACTAGTTCCAAAATTATGAAATCTATATTTTGCTTAAATTTATTTAAGTTCTTAAAAACATTTTTTTAGAACATATAATGAAGTTAGTGGCAAAATACCATATTCTACAAATACTCGTCGACAAGAATTATATTTAGGAAATTTACCTATTAATCTAAGGATCTTCCTTTGAAAAATAAAAACGTCACTCGAATCAGTTGAGTTTTTATATAGACTAACCTGTATCTCAATCGACATGCTACTTGAGCGTAATAAATACATATTAAAGTTTCATGGTCTAAAACTTCTCTTACATTTTTAAACAACAGAAAAAAGATCTAGTTCTAGTTAAATATTTTATGACATTCTGTCTACTACTTTTTTGAAACGAATATTTCAAGTAGATCCAAAGCCTGACATGGCATGTCGACTTTTAGAGAATGGCATATCAAGCATTGAAGCTATATGATTTGCTGATTTGTTTATTCTTATTTACAGATGGAACGTAAAAAGATTTTAAATTACCCTGAAGCAAATATGTTAGCTGCTATAGAAGATGTGAATAGAGGGATGTCATACAATGCTGCAGCAAAAAAAACGGGGTTCCAAGAATAACGCTAATAGGCAAGCATAAAGAGCAAGTTCCAATTTGTAGAAAAATGGGACCATCAAGCAAATTTTCTTCTGAAGATGAATTGATTCTTGTTAATTGGGTTAAATCTCTAGCTCTTGCAGGTTTCCCTTTGACAAAGGAAACCTTAATGGAAAGTGTTTCTAAACTATCTGTAGAATTAAGGATCACCTTTAATGGAAATACCAAACCCGGAAAAAAATGGTTAAGCCTTTTTTTTAAAACGCCACCAAGATATTATATTTCAAACTGGTCAAAATTTAACTTTTCAAAGAAGAGCTGTTACACAAGAGAATATCAATCAACAGTTTGAAGAAATTGAGAGATATTTAAAGGAAAAGAAAATAGAAAATATCATAAGAAATCCAAATTATGTGTTTAACTGCGATGAAACAACGTTATTTTTAAAACCGGGCAATGTTTTGCCACCCAAAGGATGTAAACAGTTTTATTTACAACCATATATGTAATGTTGTCATAACGTCATTGAAGGTTGGGAAGTGTCACATTACACACCTCTACTTCCCGCCCACATTTCATCTATTCTGGATGAATATTTTTTATATTTAAAAAAAATAACACATTTTTTTGATAAATTTTATAATACCTATTTAATGGCAAACAATAAAAGACAATAATGAACTAAAATACTCTCCCTTTGACTTATCTGGAATTTATAAATTAACTTGTAAATCTTGCCATTCTTTCTATGTGGGACGCACATTTCGAAATTTTAAGATCCGTTTAAAAGAACATTTGCGTTGTCCTAACCAAAATACAACAGGTTTTTCACATTTTGCCAACCACCTACTGGACTCAAATCACGACTTCAATTCAACTGAAGGTTTCGAAATCCTACTTAGTTCCTACCATAGATTTACTCTTAATAGCTTCGAAAGCCTCGAGATATTGAGAAATTTAAAATTAAATCATGTTGGTTGCTTAAATAATAATAATAATAATAAACCTTTATTCACACATAAAAAATAGAATTACATAAAAAATTTCAGACGCATAAATAATTTGTAGAATAAAGTATTTAACGATAAGTACTACTGTACTTGTTTCGCTGTAATATAACGAATAAATATTAAAATATTAAAATATCCACATATATATACACACATACATACACATAAGGGTAAATATATACATACATATACAATAATATATATATACTACACATTTAAAATATTATACAATTTACAATTTGGGCATAATTTAAATCAAATAAAAAAAGAACGAGAAAAAAATAATATATTATACATGCCCAGATAATGTCAGAAACTCCTCCTGTTTTCTCAACACTAATCTAAGTTTATCTTTCTAACTTCCTTTTTAACCTCCCCCTTTATTTCTATTCACATATTTTCTTGCAAGGGGTATATTTCAGTAAGTAATTTTTTTCCCATAAGAAACCAACGAGCACGTTTAAAGATTAGGTTAGATTGTGTGATTTCACATCCGTCATTTTCTTCTTTTCTTCTTTTATTCTTCAGTTGCTTCACAACAGTTAACCCAGTCATTTCTTCTTCTTTCTTCTTCCTACAACATCACATACACTTGGTGATTGGTTCATGGCCCAAATCTTATATAATAAATAATAAATATTTCTTCACTCATAGTTTACATCTTATTACCTATACCCTGTCATGGGTTTACCCAAGAATTTTTTTGTTAATACTTGCCACCACCTGTAGAGGCCTTAACTTGACAGGTCTCCTTTCAAAAATGTTAGTTTTTTGAAAAAACAAGGTTGTTTAAAATAAGCCTTATCTTTTAATCTGTTTAATGTGATTTGTTTTGTATAGTCTTGAATATTTTAAATTTTACTATTTCAATTGACTAATATTTGTTTTTCAAATATTTTTAACTTTTTATTACTTGTAAACTTTGTTCATTTTACAATTTATTTCACCCCACATTTGATGAAACTTGTTTTGTAGTATTCCCTAGTGGATGGAGAGTATGGTGAGTTTTCTCTTTTTTACTATTTTATATATCGTTTTCTCTAAGTGTTAACACACCTTACACCACATATTCTCCTTTCCACTAGGCGAACCTGAAGATGAAGTGATGACACTTCGAAACCGGTCGCACTCAATGTTTTGTTAAATAATTAAACATTGACTTTCCTTGTGAGATATAAAGGACTTTTCCTCCCCCTTCACCTTAAAACTAAAATACAACAAACTACTTATTGATATTTATTATTCGCGAATTTAATATCCGGCTTATCTGACATTTATTTATATTGGTGACAGTTGTTTACCCCGTAATCACAGTAACAATATATTTACTTGATTATTCTGAGAAAACCGCGCGCTTGGTAATTTGTCGTTAAATGTAATATTTTAGGTATGTTCAGAACGAAACAGAGATTTATTAACTTTGATCGAAATATGATGGTTGTAAATAAAATAGTATACAAACCTCGGTAGGAAGTTTCATTCCTGTTTCGAGATCATAGCTAACCTCGCCAATAACATGAGTTATAGTGAATTAAAGAAGGCGATTATATTCTTAACCAATTTAAGGGTGGCAAACGAAATTCGTCGAAGTTTAAATTTGTGTGTGTAGTTCAAACATTAATTTCATCTAAAAATATTGTTGTTATGGGTTGTAAATGCATTGATAACACTCATAAAGAATTTGTAGCAGTTGAAAAAGACATCAGCGAAATAAATTTTTGTCAAGTGTTAAAAAAATTTGAAAAGGGTTAGCTATAGGTTTAAGGAATCTATTGATGTAACTTCTTAATTAATGAATAAATTAATTACTCTGATATTGTTTGTTTTATTAACATCACTAAGTAGAATGTCAACTACCGAAGCAAATCATGTCAACTACTAGAACTAGCTAATCTGCACCTGTCAACCTTTGGAGCAAATGCTTGAAGTCAGAAAAAAATTACCAAAAAGAAAATTAAAACAATATATCATTTTAATACGAATGTTTACCTAGACCACACTGAAGGTGTTCTATCTGAAGTTAATATCAAAATATAGAGGCAAATTTATGAAATTAATTGTAAATTTATCATTATATTTTTCTTAAGATGTCGACTACTGGTATCTTTACCTTATATAAATATTGATGTTAAAACACGAAACGTTACTCTAGTTCTTATAATGGTCAAAGGGTTCTTTAGTTTTAAAAGATCTCTGGTAGACTTTTTTGAAACTACGTACTTTTTGGTGCCATATCTTCTTTTGTTTTTATATGAGATTTGAGCTACCAAACTAACAATAGCAAAACTCTATGTACTAGATTCAGTGAAATTCACCGATGCTCCCCGTATTGTAGCTGATGAAAATAGAAAACATCCGCTCTAAATTATCTTTAGCAAACATGGTTTAATTTCGTAAAACAATTTTCAATTTTCTCGGGCTAAAATCTGAAATTTGCTGCTGACACCAACGAGTAATTTCGAGATGTTTACTTACGATTATCCTTGCGAGTAAGATATTACATCAAATTACTTAATGCAGCAAGACTCCGACGAAATTACTTAAACCCTTCTCAAGCTGGTGGATTGCCATCTCCTCAGACCTTATTGCTTTTAATACCGCACCTATTTCCTCGGATCAATCACTATTTCAATTTGTGACGCGATGAGATATATGAGAATAGATGCAAATCTCGTAATTAGATGTGTATGGGATTAAACTCTGCTTATGAAAGGCGGTCGAATAGAAACGAATTAAATGTTACTTATATGTGGTGCATGCACGAATGGTGTTACAAATTTAACAAAGTTTTCATTCGGGATAAATAAATTGTGACTGTGTAGACCTCAGTACATTTAAAAGTTACAGTGTAGTTCTTGATTACTTCCGAGTAGCGCAAGAACAGTGCGGAGGTTGACAGCTGACATTGGCGCGAACAGGGACTTTCATTGACAATTAGCCATTCCAACGACCTGTCCAAATGGCTACCAGTGGGTAATGACAGTTTAGATATGGCAACCCTGTTGTCATTAACAGGGTCAATGATACATATATAGTTATATAGATTGCTCAAAGCTGGTCGTCTACGAGCGGCCATATTGCCTGGCAAATATTTATTAATTTGAATCGGTTTAGCAAAAATGTGTTTTAAAACCAATTTTTAGCCTTTAGATATTTTAAAAAAATAATTGCTTACATTTTTACTTCAAGGCATATGCTTATGTTTATTTTGAAAAATATGGATAATCAATCTATGTAACTATCTATTTCATTGACCTTGTCAAATCACCAGGCCTACAGGGTTGCCATGATTTTGCCATATCATAACCCGTCAAAACCCACTGGTAGCCATTCAGTTTGGAATGCCTAATTTCTCAACTATTTCTCAACATACACGCTACCGGTTTAGATTAGGTTTGATTTAGAAATCATTTCGTATATCTTGACCCATCGCTAATAGTAACAAATCTATGTTCAATACATTTTATTAGTGTTGTTATAAATTATTTTCTTGTGTATCTATCTAAAAAACTAACATTTACATTAAGTATGTACCAAAAATTAAAAATACGTTTTTATTTGCTATAATATTAGCATTGTATAAATATATCTAGTAAGTCAACGCTTATGAAGACAAAGTTTGATTTTATTATGCTCGTCACATGGCGGTTCCAAGCGGACAGTAGCGCAAACTAAAAAAAGTCGTAAGCAGAAAATAGTTTTCTAGATGCCGGTAAAAGAAGTTGGGATTGTTTGTTCAACCGTACAACGTTGTCATTTTGCGAATTTATTGGATCGTACATCGTCTCTATTTAACAAAACTGGCAACTATCGAATAATAGTTTACCAGCTTTATAATTGCGATTAGAAGTCGCTTAAATGGTCTTTAAGTTGGTGGTCTACCATATTACGCATATTTCATGTTTAGCGTAAATTCAAACCATCGGTAGGTATTTAACATGTTTGTCTTTATGTAGGTAAATCGCTAATTTTGTCATTCATCTTCGAATAAATATGATGGAAACAATAAAATCGTATGAATGTTTGTTATCCAGGACCGTAATTTACGAAATTATTATACTTATAGTTTTTAATAGCATGTAGGTAGGTAGTTTGGATAAAAAAATTGGTAATATAAAATAATATTTTTATAATTAATAAAAAAAAAATTTTTAAATAACCTAAGTACCAGCCTCTTACAATAATTATTAGCTTTCTTGGGGGAAATAAATACACGTGCAGAGGTTATTTATTATTAAATAAAGGTATTATTACTAAATATTTTGCTGGATATAATAAATAAGTACATTAAAAATATAAGGAAAATGAGGAATTAATTTATTTATGTATTTTGCACTATAGACTACATTTTTTTACTGGCTTGAAGTTTCCTCGTTTTCTTTGTCGCTTCTAATTTGTACCGGTTCTTACAATATTTGAAAATTTGAGTTGTAATTAATAAATTTAACATATACTGTCGCAAATTATAAAACAGCTTTTTTGGTACAATATTTTTCTTTGTTTTGCGTGACAGTTTGTAACGATATTCTAGCACATTGGCTCAATAGTAATAATAGTCATTTTAGCCCGGATTGCTCGTTTTTTTATTTATAAAAAATAACTAACTGGTGTTCATCATTCAAAACATTTTCTTTTTCTTCGAAATAATTTTGTCACTCCTCGCATTTAAATTTTAAAGTATCCGGCAAAGTACATAGTGAAACATTCTTCTAATGTTACAGGAAGCGTCGTCTCTAATGAAATACTGATTTCAAAACTCTTATTGTATTCTTCATTATCTGTATTTCATCATTATGAGGCTCTAATAAAAACGTTTGAAGCATTACCATATCCCAGGAGATTTTGGTCTTCAACCTGATTTGTTCCCGAATTATGAACCATTTATATAGCTTAAAAGCTGCTTTGAAACCCCTAACAGTAGGATTTCGATTAAAACTCCCTTTCTGCCTATAGACAGAAAATTGGTTTTCTAATGGATCCTGAATGAGTCTTCCTGTTAATATATATTTAAGTTGAGTTTGCGAAATAATATAGAAATAAAACTCTTTAACGTCATTTATGGTAAGAAGAAAACCATCGAATAAATCCGGTCTCGTTAATTTACCTTTGGCAGTTTGTTTAGCTATATTCTTTAAAAGTTTGTATCCTTGTGTAACAGCATTAAAATCACCTCTTTATTCTCAATGCAATACGATCGGTTACAAGGTTTCGAACTATATGTAGAAGAACTGTTTAAGCTATCAAATAGGTTGTTCATTGTTTTAATAAAATAGGCTGTATTTTCAGCCGTTATGGAAACTAATTCTCCAGTTCTTGTTGCCGTTTTAATGGTTGTAGCTACAGAATGGCTAAATAACTGAGTAGCGAGCTTTACGCTCATTTTTTCAAATGCATTTGGAAAAACGGTTTTTAAAGTAATTTTTAATAAAGCTCTTCCAGATTTCCTACATTGATCCAGTTCATAAACCTATTTAACATCAGCATATCTGATACATTTACCATTGAAGATAAAATAACCTTGTAAAAACTTATTTCGAACGCATTTTACATAAAAAATGCAAAGTAATTGTTTTCTTCTATGACAAATTTAGGGCTATCTACAGTAATCCCCATAGATATAGACTTTTTGGTTAACTGTAGATACATCACACACTATCCCTATAGGTTCCAAACCTGAGTCTCGAATATGTGTTAAACTTTTAATAATAATAGTTTCGAGGGATTAAGCATCGACACCGTTTTGGGTTAGAAAAAAGCTACTGGAATTTTTCATTGGGAAATTATACCAAAGCTTGTCCGGCAAACATTGACTTTCTTTTGTTGTTCTCGAAGTATTCAAACCCTTTAATGACATCTAATTTTTTATTATATTCGATGATTTTCTTAATTGCCATCTCATCGAACAACAGAATACATTTTTTGTCCACGTTTGTTATTGTCTCTGATTCCACACCACAATACGTCATGCGCGAACTCGTATCATGTAATATATCTCAAAGTTGACAACAAAATATGATTACTTCATTCAACGGTAGCAACATAAAATCTGGATCAATTAAAGCCAGAGAGTAACAAAACACAACGGTTCTGTTTACTCAGTTAGTTTTTTAAATATTAATTATATAAGATCTTTTTGAGTTTCAACCAGTACAGACCGAAATAATTTTGAATTTCATTCTCTTGAACTTATAGCATAAGTTACGAATAAAAACAGTCGTAAGTATTGTAAAAAATTGCAAAATATTATTATATGTTAAATAATGTAATTTAATATATTTTATAAATTTGTATAGAATAAAATATTCAGTCATCTTCTTTCTTTATTTATTTCAAGTTAAAAAGAAGACATCTTTCTGCAAAAAAATATCACATCATTACAACAGCAGACAGCAACAAAATCAAGAAAAATTTGTAAAGAAAACTAAGTATTTTCTCCACGTTTCCTTCACAGATAAGTTAGAAAACATGTAAATTAATATATTGTAAAACATTTGTTAAATATATTATTTAAAAGAGGGATTTATAGATTTTATTATTTTAGTAGCTTAGTTGATATTCTTGGAACAATGAATTATTTTAGAAAATGTATACCCATTATATAAATATATTGCTTTAACCTAACTTTTTTAAATATACTGAATTATTGAAAATTCTATATTAAAAATAAAATTATCTCATGTAATAAATATTCCCAATTTGCACCATCGAGCAATACTAAATTTCAGATCTATCCTATATGTACCTTTTATTTCGTATCTGTCCAATTTTCAATACTAGATAGACGAGGAAGACAATATCGCCTATCACTCGTTACGAACTCGTAACGTCTTGAGAAAGGATATTGTAGTCATTTTTATAACCGAATTTACTTTGCTGATTTAATAATTATGAATTTATATTACGTCCAATTTTAAAAATTATTTTTTGATCTTGTTAAGGAAATGATTCACTACAACTTAATACTACCTAATCGTTTAAAGAATAATGTAGATTTAATTCTCTATTAAAAGTTGTCCTTTTTTTAAATAAATTAATAAACTTTATAATTTTTTTTTGACGAAACGGGCCATTTTTTCAAAAAAGTATGTTAACCCAAGGCTAGTGCCACTTATTCTCTTTGCACATAAAAAAAATTATGGTATTATCTTTAAAATTGTGTCTTCTAGGATTAAACCAAAACCAGTTTCCTTTACTTTGATATATTTTTAAATCCAATGAAAACAATACAGAGTAGAATAAAAATGGCAACTTTCATTAAGTTTATTCTGCCATCTATTTTAAACTAGCAAAAGCACCAGCCGTCTCTAGCTTTAAGAGGCTCAATTAGACTGGCCACTTGGTGGTGGTCTTCTTTTGGTATCAAACAAATAAATGCATTGGCTGGCCTACTAGGATTACTTATACAATAATATTAGGTATTCGAGGTCCGAGAAAAGAAAAACAATGAAGTAGGATTAAGAAAACCACAGTTCAAACCGATATATCTAAAATTGTGATATTTCCAAGGTATAATAATTCATACACTGTCTAATGAAGGATTTTTGAAGAGTTTTAAAACGTTTTAAAAACCCAGTAATTTTGGAACAAATTTGGTTACGCTACTGTGGATAATTTCAATAAATATTTATAGAAATGGTTGCTTATGTACACACAAAATGAAACGTCTAACGTTATCTTTGGAAAAATAGCTTCACTTTCCGGAATCTTCCGGGAGCTATAAACATAAACGATTGTAATATCTGGAAAACCTCAGTCACCGAACACCGCGTTACCTTGAAGTTTCCTTTCATCTTTTTGATTTATGCGATATATCAGGTCAAAGTGGAGCCGTTACTGGCTTTTTCTTATTACATTTATACATTCTCCCGTCTATCAATAGCTTAGGAAAGTTTTATATCTAAACAATAGGGATAACTTCATTTGAGGTGAATAAACTCTGTTATAACTTTGAACTTCCTTCTTTTCAGTTGTGTCGTGCGAATTCACAATCTTTGAAAAGTAGGTACATTTAGTTCATGAACTGCAGCTTTACCTATATAGTTTAGTAGGTATTTAATAACTAAATTGCCAGAAATAGGACAATTATTACTGCATTATGTTGCCACTAGTGATTTTATAAGAATTAGGGCATATAGACCTAAATAAATATAGCATGACTAAGTAAATAATTATATACAGGGTGTCCCTTAGGCTTCACTGTAAGTCAATAACAGTAAACTGTTTATTAGAACAATGGATAGTTTTTAAAAGTACATTAAATGAGCACTTTCTATTTGAAAGTGCCTTTTTAGATAACTGAAATTTCCAACAGAAATAGAAGATTTAACAAAATAATTAAACAAATACAGTCAAAATAGATTATTATTAAATTATACATTTCATTATTCATAAAGTACCTACAAAAGGTTGAGTAAAATATATTATAATCTTAAATTTCACTGTATTGATTTATTACAATAATATTATCGAGAACTGACGAGGCTATTTAATAAACGTAAATGCGCTTCTGCTATCTGCTTATTTAATCTAGCATTTCCTATTTTTAATTAAACGGAAGAAATCAAGAAAAGGGCTAAAGTAATTATTTTGTGTCTTAGTGTCATAATTCCATAAACACATTAAAAGCGCACTAAAAGCGTTAAGGAGCTTATATAATGCCAAAAGGAAGCAACCTATAATGAATGATAAGGGCGCGTATAAATTGCACCCCCAAATGTCATACTCCCAAAGATTATATCTTCTGGAAGATAAAATAATGAGCCAGTTCTTGTCCATTTAGAAAATATTCAATTTAAATCATTAAAGAAAATTAATAAATTTTATATGCTTGAAATAATAAGTAGATATTGTTTTAACAACCGTAGATATATAACAAGTTAATATTCTAAGCGTTCTTAATGAAGTATGTGATATACAATGTCGTACTGCATGGGTATTGTAATAAATGTAAAATATGTTTATATAGAATATCAATGCCAGTGTCCAGAAAATGCTGTAAAAACAGTACTGTGTTAACATATACGTGCTGTAGCTTTGTTTGAGGAGAGAAGCGGGTCTGTTTTAGGTTCCTTAAATACTGGAGATGAGGATGATGTTTTGTGTGTCGAAGAACTTACAATTAATTAGTCAGTTAAATTATCAAGATGATGTAACCCACTTTATTCAGTAGAGTTCGAAAATGGAAGTTGATAATTCAATAATTAATTTTGAAGAAAAGCGAGAAGTAGTTATGTCAAAATATAATTTGTGTTTTATTACAACTTAAACTTAAATGTTTTAAATAAACCTAGTTAACATATGCTATTGTACATGCCATCATGTGCATGTCCCATCTTCCTTGGTAGCGGTCCTCCATAACTTTAATATCTTGGTGAAATCTTTCACCTTGTTCCTCACTCATGTCTCCTAAATATTCTGGAAAACGGTCTAAGTGGTTGTGTAAATAGTGTATTTTAATACTGATATTGCACCCTAAGGATTTAAAACTATTAAGCATCTTGTTAACCATTTCAACATAGTTTTGAGCTTTATGTTTGCCTAGAAAATTTTCTACAACTGCAACAAATGATGTCCAAGCTTCTCGTTCAACTTGATTCATTGAATTTATGAAGGCAGGATCCTTAATTAATTGTCTTATTTGTGGGCCGTCAAATATTCCTGCTTTGAGTTCTTCTGTGCTCAACTGATGTATTTTTACCCCTATATATGCAAAACATGACACATTCTTATCAAGAGCCTTTACAAATTGCTTTATTAAGCCCAACTTTATATGTAACGGAGGAAGTATGATTTTTTCTCTTTCAACCAAAGCGTCGTTAATGACATTCTTTTCCCCCAACGTCCATGTTTTCTCTTTGAGGCAATATTTTCTAACCCAGTGGTGTGTTTTGTCCCTACTATCCTAGAGCCACAAGAAACACGGATATTTCGTGTAACCACTTTGGTGCCCAAGAAAAAAGTTTACCATTTTTAAGTCTACACAAATCATCCATTGATGTTCGTGATACTTTATCTTCTGCAAGACCAAAGCTACGGTATTATATTCTTCTTTTAATTTCGTTAAGTGAGCTAGTGGTATTTAATCCCATTATGTAGAAGGGCACATTTTAAACTTCGCTTTGAACTGTCAATAAATAGGCGCCAATCATCTGAAATATATTCAGAAAGTCCCATTTCTTTCATGAGTCCATTAATTTCGTGACAAAATACAAGATGGTCTTCTTGAGAAAAGAATGGTAGCAGATACTTTTCTCTTGTACGGTAAAAGGTAATTTTGGTTCCTTGTTCCAATAAATTTTTGTCGTTCAACCTAGAAGCCAGTACTTTAGAAGCTTTTTTTCGATAAATTGAGATCCCTGGTAAGATCATTTAATTCATTTTGATTGAAGCGTTGAGGAACTGATGACGTCTCCTCATAGTCACTGTCAGTTTCATTAGCATCAGAACTTTTATTAGCATCAGAACAGCGATCAGAGGGAAAATATTCGTTATGGTAGCTGATGAAATGTTGGAATCGGTATTTCATCTGAGTGCGGGATAGGGCGTATTGCCGAGTATACATTGGGATAAGTCCACGTACTGCGGTTATTTCGATTGATTCCTTTAGTATTTACACAGAAATTACAATCATTGAAAAAAGTAGAGCTGATAGAGAAAAACGGATTGCATGTACAGATTTAGCGTCCCAAATATAGTTAAAATCAGCTCTAAAATCCCAGGACCAAAAAAAATATTTATTCTAATAATTACATTCTATTATACAGTGCGATCATAAAGTATGGAAATTCTCCATTATCTTAAGAGTTCATTATTTTCGAAGGTCATATCTTGTAAGGTAGTGGAAGTAAAACTTATTTAAAAAAAAAGTAGAACTAAAAAAGTCTTGTTTTATCTCCACAAAAAATTAACTCGTAAAATAATGGATCGTGTCCACAATTTATGAACGCACTATATGATTTACTTTATGTACGCAACGCAGCTCTTTTTTTCATCAAAAATTTGAAATATTTGAATCCATCACAATACCTACTTAAAAATATGTCCTTAATAGAAAAATTCCGCATAAATACATAAATTGGACTTTTGAATTTGGCGGCATATTTGAATCCATTACAGAACCTACTTAAAAATATTTCCTTGACACAGAATTCCGCATAAATACAAAAATTGGAATTTTGAATTTGGCGGCACATAGACCACACCCCGGCTTACCTAAACCTAGTTAAAGTCACATTCCAAACTAGCCAGTCATAAAGGTGTATTTGTTGTGAAGTTCTCATCATCATCTATTGTATAGTCCAGGAGACAGTGACGATTTTCGGTATTTATTTTCCCAGTCAGCAAGCACGAATAGAGAATTGTAGGATTAGCAATTCTAAGCAAAATTCATATATATTTAGAGGGGGGATCCGATGGGCTGAGGCCGAAAATACGTCAAAACATACGATAACACGGCCCTTTTTTTCCATTGATAAAAATAGTTTTAGTAGTAAGAGATGTACTGAAGTTAAGTAAAAAAAAATAGTCTAATTAATCTGTATGGATAATATATTTGGCAAGTGCATAAAATACACTTTCAAACGAGTTATGTACACAAATATTTCTACGACCACAATTATTTAAAGAATGTTCCAGGTGTTTTGTATATTAAAGTGTACGCATAGGACACATAAATAAAATCTTATATCACAATGTTTCACCTAACCAGTTGGTTTATTTATAGAAATTAAACATAATAATTGAAAATATTACAGAAGAAAATAGGGAAATAAATTACATTTCCTTTTACACTTTTATATAATAATTGTTTTATTTAGAATTCACGAATCACTTATTACTCTACATTAATTATAATTATTGTTAGTTTCGTTATGTCAAATCATTTATACTAGAGGTGTGAGGAAAATACAGTGAACTGTGGAACGCCAATATCGTTGGATGCGCGTGGTAGAAATGGTCCAATAATACTGCTAAAAACATAGCTAAATTTTCACGGAAACACTGTACTTTTGACATTTCCGATACTCCGACGCATATGCATTATTGATGTAATCTCATGATTTTACAGTAATAGTTTTTTCAATTTTAGTGTAATTTTTGGGTTATTATGGTTATTCATTTTATTTGGTTCTGATCTTTTGCGCTTATAGAGTATTTGTCTTTTATATAGTTTTTAATTTGAATATTAATATTGTGGTCTATTTATATTTGATTGCTGCTTTTCGACTAGTGCTTTATTCTTTTTGTGTTAAAATAAGCTTTATAACCATTAAGCACATGCTTCTAGTTGATATCTACCTAATCGTCATCGGGTGCTTGCAACAATGGGAAAAAGTGTATGGTTTTTTTGGTGTAAAGTTAGACGCCTTTATTTTTCAGGTAAGTTATTTGTAGTTATTTTTTACTTAAAAGGATAGCAATACGTCTTGGTTCGGGGTGTGACTTTTGGGTTTTAGTTATCTGAGCCAAATTGTCGGCTAAGTGTCCTCTTTTAGGGCACCCAGAACCGAAAACTATATAGGTATATAATATGTTTTTTTTAAATTATTTTTTAATATGTATGCAGCTTGGATGAGGGCTTTAGGAAGAGATCCTAAGACTGAACACTGACTGCTATAAATGCCGTTTTTAGAGCACATTTCATAGTGATTTCATTCTAGCAGCAATGAGGAAACGTTTAAAAAACATGCTGTACCAGCTATTACTTTAAGACCTCGTCTCTTTAAGTTATTATTACTTTATTCTAATGCATATATTAAAATGGTTTTTAACTTATGTCCTTATGATTAAAAGATGTAGGTATTTTAGTTATGTTATAATAGAAATATATGATACTTTGTATTGACTGACCTACTGGCCACTGGTCATTCCACTTTTACTCCCTTTTTTTTATAAATTATCAAATTATTTAAAACCAAATACATACCTAGCTATTTTCTGTAAATTACATTAAAATTTTAGTATTAATACTTTACTAATAAAACTTCAGTTAATTTATCTTATATATATATATATATACACAACGGAAGAGTTAATTGGATTTTCTCCTTGTTGAGTTTCAAAAATAGTAATTTAACATGATTTAAAAACAAATACATGAAATGGGCAAAATAGGCCTGCAAAGACACTTTGTAAACAATCTCACTTGTATCGATGTGACGTAATGCGCGAATTCAATCTGGCTTACTTTTGTTAATAGATTGGCGTTCCATTTTAAATATACAGTTCACCGGGAATAGATAATTTAAATATACACGGACCGGGAAAACAAGTACGAAAAAATTCACTGGCTCCTGGACTAGTACTGTATCGAAGGAATTTTTATGAATGAAACAATATACGACCCTCCACAATTGCGGTCTACTCTACTTCCGCTGTTGTCAGACATTATTTTTTTTTTTTTGGACAATTTAAAGACCTAACAGTAATTCAAGCAAACGCAATAACATTACTACAGTTAAAAACATCGCAAACTTGGCATCAATATTTTAATTTTATCCAAATATTGCATTTCTGTCGAGGATCATCCGCGTTGACTTCAGAAATTGTGTAATCTGTATTGGTTATATATATCTATAGTTAAAAGCACGTAAACTTGGCATCAATGTTCAATCCGATTATTGAGTTTCTACCGCGGACACCACCGTTCATTCTTCAAAAATTTTGTAAATAATCCTATCTGTCTTGGTTATATATCTATGGTTAAAGTTCACATTTTAAATCAGCAACCTTTAGAAAACTGTATATATTCGAAATTTAATTAAAAAGCTACACTTTTTAACATTTTTATCAGCCATATTATATGCACCATTTTGTTATCTAAATTTTTAATCCAAAATTTTTAATAAGCCATCTCTTAAAACCTAATATACAAATTTTCATATTTTGGCCACATTTTCGTAATTTGGAACCACCGTTTGTTTATTAAACCCTAAACTACTTTTAATTTAGAATAATTACAGAATTTCAAGTGCTTTATTAAACAAAGAAATGTTTGTCTACTTCAAATAAACTAACTTATATTTAGAATTGTCCTATTAATGACTTTACTTACGAAATTTCTCGCGGTAAGCAATAAACTGACTCCTAACAGTTTCCTTCTAACTTATTCCGAGTCTGTTATTGAAGAAAGTTTAATTTGTTCTTTACCTGGCAAAGAAGTATTAGCGAGAGATTAGGTTGACAAATTTGGTTTTTGGCCACCCATTTTAAAGCTCATCCCCACTGTTACGGCAGTTTCAGAACTGGGACAAAATAATTATTAATTAGTGCAGCTAGAGATTAAAATCATTTACCTGACATTATTTTACCGTATAATCTAAATTGTGTTATTTTATGGGGGAAGGTATACCGCCCACGGATTTAGAATATTTAATCTGCAAAGTATACAGGTAAAAATGAAAAGTTGAAGATATTGGTAAATACAAAAAAATGCAAATTTTTATTTCAATAAGCGATGTAATGCCTAAAATGTAATTTAGAAAAATGGCAAAGATTACTAGACCCTGTGGTAACTCAGTAATCAATTATTGTTTTATTACTAGGAGTATTATACGAGTAAATATCAACATATGTTCCCTATTAGCGATTCAAATTAATTTTCGCGCGTCTGTCATTTGTCACGTATAATCACGTATAAGTAGGATGTTTGTTTATTTACGTGTTGTGGGATTTTGTATTTGTGATTTTTTAACTGTTTTTAGATAATATTCTTATTATAATAGTGTTTTTGAGTTTCATTTAGTGTTAATTCAAGTTTAGTTTTCGTGCTTTCGTTATAAATGTAATATTTTTCATGTGTAGTATGAACTAATTTGTTGGAAATATTGACCTATTGGTTGCTACAAGAACATCTAGAAATATGTATTTACTAAACCCAGGACATGTTTTATTATGTGGTTTAAAGGACATATCAGGTACCAAACGTTTATTATTGATGAACTTCTTTAAAAATCTTACTATCCTTATTCTTATATCATGAAGTGAATTGTGTAGTACTTTGTATACATGTAAATGGTAATAAAACCGTCACAACTCATATTGGAGTTTGATTCTAAACAATGTTTTGCAAAATTTCAATATTGTGAATTTGTAGATACCCATTTATCGTAAGAAACAAAATTTTATGACTTGTACTTGAAAAATAATGAATACTTGAGTTTTGATTTTGACAATAACACCATATAGATTGCAATTTGCTGGAGGCTTTTTCGCAGATTTCATTTTTAATTTAAATACTATCACATACTATAAGAAATAAACAAATTTAAATCTAAAAAGTAACAAAAAACTCTAATTGTAATTGATACAAATTAAAATGTAAACAATGAACACGAACGCCGATGTTGCCAAATGATGAACTGATTTTGTCTCTGACTGATTTTAAAACTAAAATTAATAAATGAACTGAAATTTAAAAAAAAATCAATATAATAAATCGATTTTATAAAAAAATCCTTAAATAGAAGTATGATTACATATTACTAGACACAAATTTTGATTCTTAAATAAGAGGTCTTATCCATTTCTTCAAGAACGACGTCGACGACGTAACGAAATTTTGCTGCTTCTGGCAACACTGAACGTCATCCTACTTATAGGGACCTTCTACTAATTTCCTCCAGAGGGCGTATCACTTAGCTTGAATCGCGAATTGCTTAAGAAGGGCACATGATAAATAAAACTAAATATAACTAACTGACTTAAGCTGTCTTCACGCAATAAAAGTAATGATAAAAATTAAAGGTTCGTTTCAACAGCGAATCTGATCATCAGAAGGACGTCAGACGCATGCGCATTGAAAATAGTCCGTTCCAACAAAGCCACGGATAATCTGATGAACTTAGGAGGTTTTGAAAGTAAGCCGACGATATGAAATGATAAATCATTAAAAATGTATAGACAAAAACAATTTGAAGATCAAAATCGAAAAGGATTACATGATTAGAAGAAAAATAATTTTTTTTGAAACAAGAATAGGTTGTTATTTTTTTATGTTGTTTTATGTTTATTTAATAAAATTATTACCTAATTACCCCAAGCAACACCAAAAACTCTTAAATTAACCAGCCTCCGATAACGTCACACGAGTAAGGTCAGTTTCGTACGATAAAATTATGAGAAAAAAGAAAGATAACTTCTACAGCATTGTACAATTTGATTTTGGCCGTCTGGCAACACTGGTAATGAAGTAGGAGAGTATAGAAACGCTCTCATGAGTTGGAAAATAGGGTACCAGAGCTTTATCGCTTGTAAAATTTCTCAGCACATGCGCATTTGAACGTCTCTTCTCGTTCGTGTTATTTGTAATTGTTGAGATTTTAAGTTAGCTTGGAGTGGCTTGGGTTTCTATTTCTTTCAATTGAAATGAATAATTTTTGTTTTTATCTTGTGTACGGTTTTTTTATGTAAAATACGTACTTATTTTTAATAAAAATAATCATCTTAAGTTTTCAAAATTATATTTTTACATAGATCGTTCGAAACAGCTAACTAAATGTATTTTGTTGTATTTTAAATAATGTTTAAACTACCAATTCACCAAACATGTGTTTGATTCATCCAATTCCATTGCATTTTGCGTTCCAACAAATATAAGTCGCTGATTAAACAACGGACGAATAAACGGACTGACATGCGCAATGATTAGTTTATGAATGTATAAATGCACGAGTGAGAGACACACCAGAAAAGAGCTGTTGGAACAAACCTTATATTTTAAAGCATCTCTTTGATTTTGTATCATTAAAAGAAACGAATATTACTTATAAAACAATGTAAAACTTTCAAACCCAATAGATCCCTAAGATTTTGGAACTTTGTTTTTCCAAAAGATTTAGTTAAGATGTCAGCTATTTGTTCTTCAGTATATACTTTTTCAACATTTATTAAACCTCTTTTCTCGTAATCATAAACGAAGTGAGCTAATATCTATATGTCGTTATCAAAGAGTTAAATCTTAATAGTCTGTTAATGTTTCTTTTTGGTATTTATCAACGATGATTAGGGCTTGACAGACAATTAAATCTTCTGATATGTTAACAGAGAAAATTCGGGCTGATGACGTGCTAACAGACTGATAACTCAGTGTTTTTATGTAAACGTCATTTTTGATGGAAATATATCCGACTATGACTCCTGATTGTGAATGAGTTTATTTTTTATATACAAATTCGATTATTAGTTTCGAACAATATATCAATTATGACATCGTATATTTGTGAGTTAGAAGCCATACACGTATATGATCTCTAAAATCTGCATTATTCTTGATTTTGCTTAGAAAAGAAATAAAAATCACAGTGTCTAGGTACACGCTAACTTGTACGCAATTCAAAAAGTTATATACACGCGAAACGTCTTGGCAGAGTAAGTAAGCTGTGTCTAGGCCTTTGGTGTTAATGCCGGTCGGCGTAGCTGGATATGAATTGAAATTTTCTGGTGGCGGCGAAGCCGCCACCCTACGAGAAGTCGTTGCTTCGTTTTCTTGTTGTCACGGCATTATTATTATTTGTTCATGTATGTGAAATTTGCTTCTAAGGTTTATAAAATACTACTGCTAGTCACGGCGTAAATGATAACAAAACAAGACGCATTCACAAAAAAACACCTCCCACCACAGCAATATGACGTATCGCGTGTATATAATTTTTTGATTTGTGTATACTTTAGCGTGTACCTAGCAGCAGTGAATAAAAATATTTAATAAGGCTTATTTATTCGACACAATTATTTTATTTTATATTTTTTATCAAAATATATCTGGCGATATCGCATTAAAGAATATTAGTGAAATGGGCCCGTTCACTTTCATTTTTGAATGTGAATTAATTATATATTTATAAAGATAATAAACTCTTTTGTCTGGTGGTACTTTTCCCGTTAAGATATTTTTGCTAGAAGTAAGGGAATTCCCATAAAATTCTTTCAGTGACTCATTGCGTCAGAAAATCCCTAATTCCGTTCACGTCTCGTATCGGTTATGCTTAAAGACAGCGAGGTTGTCGGAAGTATCCCTAATATAGCATTTCTGCATTTATATATGTAATTTAAATAGTAAAATTCCATTATTTTTCTAAAAATCATGAACTTATATTTTCAGATTTAAAGCTGGGAGCTTATTTTATACTTTTTAATTAAAACAATTATTATTACTCAGGCTGAAAATTAACAAGACCATAATCAAAAAGTAGAAATTTGATTTGCAATATTTATCTGGTAAACGTGGCAACGTTGCATTTATTTCTAGAAGTGTGTTAGACAACACTATTTAGAAGCACTTACAACGTTGTCACGTTTACTAGATACACTTTCTCAAATAAAACTTCGATCCGGTAATATTCAGCTTGAGTAATACTAATTGTTTTTATTAAAATTTAAAAAAGGTAAGGCTTCCAGCTTTATCTGAAAATATAAACACATTATATTTAAAAAATAATATATTTTTATCATGTAAATTTCTTTAATAAATGCAGAAGAGGAATGGTGGTGCAGATACATCCGACAACCGCGCCCTTTTAACTATTAACCGATACAAGACCTGAAGGGAATTAGGGGTTTTCTGACGCAATGAGTCACTGAAAGAATTTTATGGGAATTCCCTTACTTCTAGCAAAAATATCTTAACGGGAAAAGTACCACCAGACAAAAGAGTTTAATATCTTTATAAATATATAAATAATTCACATTTAAAAATGAAAGTGAACGGGCCCATTCGAGAGGTTTTGGATACCGTTATCGATTGAGAAACTTTCATAAAACTAGAGTTCTCTGAATAGCCACGTCTGGTTTATTACCAATGCCATTTCAACAAACTTTACATCAGTATGTATTTCAGCACATATATGTATGTTATTCTATATTAAATTTAACTAACTTCCAAACGGAATTAATAAAGTACGGAACATTGCTTGATGATTGAAACATACAGAAACGTCAGCGTATTGATTTATCACTACCTAGGTGGTAATTGACAAAGTTGAGCTGTTATTGCTTGTCATAAATTTAATTGCTGCCTAAGAAACATGAAATTACTTCTTAATTGATACGAGACAGCGATTTCACCATATTTCTCTAAAATAAACCAAAAATATTTGACTTAATTCCAAAAAAGGAGTTCTTAAAATTACTGAGTGTAAACATAAAAGTCTTTCAACTCTTAAAAACCTACAATATACCAAGTGTATTGTGTTGTACACGTCAATATCCATAATTTAATAATAATACCAATTATACCCTATTATATGACCCTATTATAAAAAATGCCTACAAAGTTGTGAGTGTAGCTTCAGCTGAAAGAAGCTTCTCCTCTCTGCGGCGCCTTAAAACCTGGCTTCGTTCAACAATGGGTCAGGATAAATTAGTTGGGCTATCACTTCTGTTTATACACAGAGCCATTCAAGTAAATGTAGTCCATATTATAAATAGTTTTGCAAATAATACAAATAGACGACTTGATTTTACGTTATAATTTTTTTCATTTCATGTTTTCTGGTCATGCGAGTATGTTATGCCCAAGAAAATATTTTTGTTTATGTTTGTTATGTTTTCATTTATAAGCTTTCGTGTTATTAATGTTTTTAAAATTTATTATACAATGTAAAAGTTGTTCTTTTTAAATTTACTTGTATTATATGTTTTTTGTTTGTTTTGTTTTTAAATTATATCAGAAATAATGTCAATATTTTCACTACGCCCCCAAACTTAAACTCTGGATGCGCCACTGCGATCAATACGTGGCAGCATTGCCAAAAGAGTCCAAACCACATACTTTGATTACTACACGAGGCAAGAGAGAGGTCCGACACGCCCAACATAGGGCGCGGCCATTTTGAACCCTGTGACACAGTTTACAGCTAAAGAATCAGATCGCTCACTCTGCGTCGGCACTTTGGATATCAATGTTTCAGTTTATACACTGTGCAACTCGGATAATACAATATATGACAACCGCCTATAGTAAAACAGCAGTCTTCTGCGTATTCTGAATTTGTATCCCTGGAGTGGATGTTATTTTGGAACTTTCAACTGGTCCGAGTGAGCTAACTGATTCTTTAGCAATAAACTGTGACTTCAATAATAATATTCACTGACACTGACATCAGCAACAAAATATCAGGTGCGTTTAATCATCCGCTTCTGCTTCCGGAATTGTCGGTTTAGGGTGAGATTACAGAACGTCTGCAACTTTGCATCTGCAACTTTGCAAATATGGCGGACTTAACAAATGTAAGTATTCCAAAAAATATCTGCAAATTCGCAATATTTATTGTGGTTTATTACCCCCAACAACACTAAACAAAAATTTGGAATACGAAAACTTGATACTTGCATGTGTAAGTCAGTCATATTTGCAGATTTTCAAAGTTGCCGCCATATTTGCAGATCTGCAAAGTTGCAGACGTTCTGTAATCTCACCCTTAGTCGTTTTAACCTGTCAGATTAAAACAAGAAAACCGACAATTCCGAAGCAGAAGCGGATGATTAAAACGCACCTATTAAAAATATTGCGCCAAGATGTAGGCAACACGTAATAAGGGTTCAAAATGGCGGAGTTTTCTATCTCCTTTTAAAAGGCACTCAGAAAGCTGCGCAGTGCGACCATTCTCCGTATAGTAAAAGAAAATCAAAGTATGTGGTCCAAACTTACATCTCCGTTATTATCCATTCAGCTCGAACTGTCATTTAGTTGTCATTTATAATAAAAATCATGCGCAGTAGTATTTTCAAAAGGACTTTATTATTGTTTGATTTGAATAGGAAAAATTGAATTCTGCGTGAACTGTCAGTTAATAATTATCATTTACAATGAAAAACATGTATTGTTAATGCTGTGAAGGCCTAAATATATATCTCCGTTATTATTAGTTCGATTCGATTGGAGTAAACGACAAAGTTGAGTTTTTCATAATAAAAAATCTATCGGTTTTCAATTAAAGAAAATAATTTATTGAAATTTAATATACTAACGTTATATAGATATTAAATCCGATTAAAATAATTTTATGTTATTTTCAGCGATTTAACATTTTATAACTAACAGTATAAAGATTTTAATTAAAATTTTTTAAACAGCAATTTTTAAAGGATATCCGTTTGATTATGAAGAGGATGGTCTTTGTGCAGGTAAGAAAATTAAAAAAAAGAAAGATCCGATATAATTCAGGTCGAGCGAATCAAAACTTAATTTAAATTCCTTCTGTATCGAAGTTCGCACTAATTAATAAAACAATTTTAATTAAACTTCTATATTCCGAGGAGTCCGTAAAGTCTGCCTTTTCCGAATATTTTACTGCACGGCCAACGCAACGGCTCGTTACTTATTTCATTTTCCAATGCAGGAGATTATCTTCTGATGGTTCAATGAACACAGTTATTAAGGAATGAAATATTATCCACAGTATAAACACAAAATTTATTAATTCTTTCGTCGTTGAGTGTTTTTTTAAAATAATTCCATCTAGGGATTTATTTAACAATTTTACTATTTATTTAAATTTATTTTTTTTTTCTTTCTAAAAAAACACTGTAGTTCCGGACACAAGCAATGTACTTCTAAAGGGAGACACGACACACTGTGTGGTATAAGATGGTGACCAGTGACCATATTATGGAAGTATGGAACAGTATTCAAGATTACCATTGTTAAATAGACACAAAATTGCTCGAGTATCCTGAATGTGTTTTGTGTTCGTCTTGAGCGTAGTAACCTAAAAGCTTTCAGAACTACACTTTTCAAGTGCAAATTGAAGGATAACTCTTTGTCGAATAGGACCCCAAGTTGAGTTAAAAATTTGTTAATTAGTAATGTGGCAACATTCGAACAATAAACAATTATGTTTGCAAAAATCTTGTGCCGATTGTTCGCCTTAACAAGCCAGAAATGCTGGAAAAAATTCCGGTTCTCTATAGTCCAGTCATTTAAGCTTAAATTAGGTAAGAATCTCGGAACTGGAGATACCCAGCTGTAAGTCTGTAAATACTTGTATATTGACACGCTAAAAGTTATTTCAAAACCTACATATGGTAGAGTGTACGCAACTATTAAATTTCAAGGTCAAATGTCACAAAAATCGGTTTTTTTGCGCTTTTTTGTAAATATCTCATTTTTTATGGGTTTTTTGCTATTTGTATTTATTATCAATATTGCAGAATACAAAATTCTCTACAAATTTTGTTTAAAAAAATTCAGATTACAGTAAGAACGTAAAAGCTATGGAGCAGCAGAGAAGATGAAACAATAGTTGTACCAGTTACTCAAGAAAAATTCTTATCAAATCGAAATAACAAAGATATGTTCATTAATATGTTAATTGAAAAATTACAAGCTGCAAATATTACTACTAAACAAGCCAGAGATAATGCTGATGTTCTTATTGTTGAAACTGCAATTGAAGAATCAAATTCTGAAAAAACTGCAGTTATAATAGGACAAGATATTGATTTACTTGTCATTTTAATTGGGCGTACACTGTCTTACGAACAAGACATTTTCTTTAAAAAAGTTGGGAAAGGAAATGTAAAAACGGGGATATACTTGACTAAAAGTTTTGATAATTATTATCCTCATTCCAAAACACATATTTTATTTCTGCACGCATTAAGTGGCTGTGACACAACTTCTGCGCTTTTTAAAAAGGGAAAAAATCATTTTTTAAAGTTTTTGAGAAACTGACAAATTTGAATGAACTAGCTGCAGCATTTGAGAAAGAAAATTGTTCGGCCCAGAGATTATTAGAGAGTGGAACTCAAATCTTATTGGCAGTCTATAATGCTCCGAAATCTGTGAAAAGTCTCGATCATCTTCGTTATATGCATTACGTCAAGTCTACAAAACTTAATTAACCTGTGCAGCTTTCAAATATTCCACCAACAAAAGCAGCTGCTCATCAACCTTTCAAACGTGTATATTATTAAGTTCAAACTTGGTTAAGGCATGATTTGGAACCCCAGGTATGGAGTTGGGCAATGCGAAACGATTTTCTGGAGCCTATCATGACAATTTTACCACCTGCTCCAGAAGATTTGCTAAATACAATTTTCTGCAACTGCAAGAGTGGTTGTGGTTCGCGATGCTGATGCAAGAAAGCGGGCTTGCAATGCTCTTTAGCTTGTGGCCAATGTAAAGGGCAAGCTTGTTTCAATGCTCTACCATATCAGAGCGACATTAACGAAGATGGAACCTTTGACCCCGAAATCATGGAAGAACTTGAGAGAAATGTCGTTGAAGACGATAATGAAGACCAGTTTGAAATTTACCAGCAGCCGGAAGACGACGATGAAGAGGAAGAAGATTATTAAAATTATAAATTGTAGTTTTTGTACCTTTTATTCCATTTTTTTACTTTTAATAAAAATAAATGTATTGAATGAAATTTTTTAATAAAAAGATTAATTCGTAATTTATTTGTTTTTTTTTTCATCATGTAAGAATTTATTAATATTAATTAGGTTAAAATTCAAATATAATTCCTATATTTTCATTAACAATTTTGCAATTACATGGGCAGGTAAGTGTTGTTAAATAAATTAATACTAAATAAAAAGTGGATAGGTTAGGAAAAAAAATGATAAAATATAATAGTTAATAAAAATTGACAAATATTTATAATCATTGATTTATCGATATTTCATCAACTATATATGGCGCGTTTTCGACCGGAGGCACCGGTTGACCTGAAGTGATGCTGCGACCGCGCGCTCTCCGTCATCTATCTCGAAAACGGTTCACCGTATGAAAAATTTTTTTAAACAAAATTTTTAGAGAATTTTGTATTCTACAATATTGATAATAAATACAAATAGCAAAAAACCCATAGGAAATGAGATATTTACAAAAAAAGCGCAAAAAACCGATTTTTGTGACCTTTGACCTTGAAATTTAATAGATGCGTACACCCTACTATATGTAGGTTTTGAGACAACTTTTAGGGTGTCAATATACAAGTATTTACAGACTTACAGCTGGGTATCTCGAATTCCGAGGTGAACTTACTATAATGATTGGACTACTAGTGATTTCGGGGGTTGAGTTTTTCATTTGTAAATTAGCCAAGTTACAACAATTTAGCAATAAATAATAAATCTGACACCAAAGTGATAAAGAGGGACCTCGAAACCCCCCCGAGAGAACATTTTCCAGATATTTTCGTTGAACCGTGTGTGACATTTGCCACATATTCATCAACACTCGGTAACTAAAATGCCTCATTTGTTAAATAAACAATTAAGAATTTGCGAGCGTACAGAGGTTAGATATACCTTTTGTTATAGACGATTTCCTGAACATTTTGCAGAAAACCGCATCTCAATCGGACTTCTCCGCAAAAAGTTGTCCATTTTCACTTTTTTCATGCTAATTTGACGCGACTACAAAGCTTTAGACAGATCTGCAAAATAAGACTGCGAGATATGTAGCTGTGGATCTGCCTTTATAGAATTCTTATTGATTGGGAATAATATAACAGTTAAAAATTTCATCTGTCAATATGGATTCAAAAACTTTCGGAATTGCGGAGAGAAATGAAATTCCACGGTAGTGGGATAGTTTTGTCGCCTGTTTTAAATATTGAAATTAAGTTATAATTCTTCTATCTGTCCTGGAAATAACCTCTTTCAAATGACCTCTGGAAAATAGTATGCAGATAATTTGCTACAGAAGGACAATATTTAAGTAATATCGGTGGAATTCCATCAAGTCCGGCTCCTCTTGAAGAATCGTTTAACAAGCTTACTTATAATTTCTTCCTCGGTAAAAGTGTGGGAGGGCAGATTAGAAAAAAAGATAAGAGGTATTCTGTGCTCGTTGCTGTTAGTTATGATAACATGACTGAAAATAAGATACAAATGCATTCGCTATAGACAAATATTATTTCCAAATTTCATAATAAATATGTCCAATCTTTAAGAAAGGATCCAAATCTATCATAGAAAACTACAGACCTATATCCATCATTAGCAATTTTGGAAAAGTTTTCGAAAATGTCATTTATGAAATACTTTTCGCTCATGTAAAATCGATTATATCTACGGCACAGCACGGCTTTTTTCCAGGCAGATCCACAGAGACCAATCTGATATGCTTTACACAATATGTTGCGCAAAACCTTGATAGGGGTAGCCAGGTTGAAGCTATATATACTGACTTTTCCAAGGCCTTTGATCGCCTCGATCATAGTATACTTTTGAACAAGCTTTCCATTGTTGGAATCACTACGTCTTTTCTGCGTTTCCTTGAATCATGTTTAAGTAATCGTAAATTGAAAGTTGAATACCATGGTTTTCAGTCAATTTGTATAAAAGCTTCTTCCGGTGTCCCTCAAGGTTCAGTTCTAGGACCACTTTTATTTTCCATTTTTGTAAATGACATTACTGAAAACCTATCATGTAATACTCTACTCTATGCCGATGATTTAAAATTGTTTAAATCAATCTCTAGTATTGATGACTGTTTGATTATGCAGGAGAACCTAAATAAATTGAACCTTTGGTGTAATTCTAACAACTTACCACTAAACACATCTAAGTGCAATTCTATCAGTTCACTCGCAAACTAAATCCGATTGAGTATAATTTCACTGTCAACAATATTACCATCAATAAATGTCTTTCTTTTAGAGATCTTGGTGTTCTTTTCGACGCTAAGTTAAACTTTATTGAACATGTCAATACTATTCAAAAAGAAGCATACAGAAATTTGGTTTTTGTCTTTCGAAATGGACGCCAGTTCTCTGAGCCTAACACTTTAAAAACTATCTTTAACGCTTTTGTACGTAGTAAGCTAGAATATGCGTCCATTGTTTGGAGACCTGGATATGAAGTATATAGCCAAGCATTAGAAAAAATTCAGCGAAAATTTGTCAAATATTTGTGGTGCAAGCTAGATGGCGTCTACCCTACTCGCAATATTCCGCAAACCATCTTGCTGAATAGATTTGATATCCTTGAATTACGTACTCGCAGGAAATGTTATTCTATCTGCATTCTTTACAAATTATTAAATTTTAAAATTGACTGTCCCGAACTACTTCGTCAACTAATGTTTAATGTTCCTAGTATCAGAACTCGCTCCCCTTTTTATTTCTATTTTCAGACACCCAGGACAAATATTTTAAAATTTTCTCCAATGTATTTTATGTATCAAAATTTTTGTGAACTTCAAAATGATGTTGATTTATTTACTATTTCAATTAAAGAAATAAAACGCTTAATTGTGGAATGAGTTAATTATCATAAGACAACGTAATTTTTTCTCCTAACGGAGTTTTTTTTTGCGTTTTCTTATGATGGTTAAAAACGTTTATTAAACTATTTTTTGTTTACATATATTTATGCTATTATTAGTATTTAATATTTTGTTATTATTTTTATGATGTAAATTATACTGTAATTGTAATTATTTTTGTGCCCAT